>JASVEL010002759.1:0-645283 GCA_032618575.1 Nicotiana noctiflora
TATTTGTTTATTTGGTGAGGATGAGAGTAAAAGCACGAAGGGTGATGCCGTGCAACTACTTGCTATTTCTTGAAGTGATATTACTTGTGTTTACATTATACTTTGTTTTTCCTTGTGAAATTATTAACTGTGGTTAATTGTTGAATTCGGTTGTATATCTTTATATACATTCTTGTTGCTCTTTTTCTGTTGCCATTGTATCTGTATATATATATCTGCACAGGTTGATTATAGCAGGTCCTGTCTAGCCTTGTCACTACTTCGCCGGGGTTAGGCCGGGCACTTACCGACACATGGGGTCGGTTGTGTTGATGCTACACTTCTGTGCTTTTTGCAGAGATCACAGTGTTGGAGCAGCTTTCGGACTGCAGTAGTAGTAGGATTTTTTAGGAGTTGTCTTCAGCCCAGGGACTCTCGAGGTAGCCTAGCCGGCATTCACAGGCCGAAGTCCCTATCATTTATTTCAGTTTGTTTTCATTGTACCAAAACAGACTTATGTGTTTTTCTTTCATTCAGACTTGTTTGTAGTATTCCATAGTAGTTTGTGAGTTGGTGACTCCACGTCTTGGGTAGAGGATTTCAGTATGATTTTCACCTTGTGAATTGTTATTTCCATTTTGATAAAGTATTCCGCATTTATTTAATTAAAATTATGTTAAGAACATGATAGTATGAATACAGTGGCTTGCCTAGCTACCACGAGTAGGCGCTATCACGATCCCGATGTTGGGGGAAAATCCGGGTCGTGACAAGTTGGTATCGAAGCTCTAGGTTACATAGGTCTCACCACTCACGAACAAGCTTAGTAGAGTTTGAGAGGTAGGTACGGAGACGTCTGTACTTGTCCTCCCGAGTCTATTGAGTTAGGAAAGAGTCTCTCATTTGTTCTTTCTTGTCGTGCGACTTGTTCCTCAATTACTGATTGAATTTCTATTCTGTCCTTTTGCAGATGGTGAGGACACGCGCTTCTTTGTCTACTGACCAGCAGCCCGAGCCCCAGGCAGCTTCCGTGAGAGGCAGGGGCTGAGGTCGTATCAGAGGCCGTGGTAGGGGTAGAGCTCAGCCCCAGGTAGCTACTCCAGATGTGGAGCCTCATATTGAGATTGACGAGGAGGTTCAAGTCCCAGCAGCTCCAGTGGGCCCAGCTCAGGTCCCAGGAGAGGCTTTATTTACCCCGGATCTTCGGGATGCTTTGGTCCGAATAGCGGGATTTATGGACAGCATTGCCAGAGCGGGCTTATTATCAGTTGCACTAGCCGCTTCTCAGGCTGGAGGAGGGGCCCAGACTCTTATTGCTCGTACTCCGGAGTCAGTAGCTCCTCAGCCTCAGGCACCAGTGGTTCAGGCCGGTCGTGGCCGCTCGGTCGGGTACCACGGCTCGTGCCGGTGATGGAGCGGCCATGACTTCGATTCGTTATGGAGGCTTGATCGGTTCTCCAAGCTATTTACCACTACATTCGGTGGAGCCGCATCAGAGGATCCTCAGGGACTTTTTATTCAGTTGCCGTGAGATTCTCAAGACTATGGGGATCGTGGAGACAAACGGAGTTGACTTCTGTACCTTCAGACTTGCAGGATCCGCCAAGACTTGGTGGAGAGATTATTGCTTGACTCGACCAGCAGGGTCCCCAGCTTTATCATGGGACCGGTTTGCGGAACTATTTATGGAGAAGTTTCTCCCTGCTACTCAGCGGGATGTACTTCGGAGGCAGTTTGAGCGCCTCCATCAGGGCACTATGACAGTTACACAGTATGAGACGAGATTTATCGACTTGGCTCGTCATGCGGTGGTGATACTTCCCACGGAGCGGGAGAGGGTCCGTAGATTTATAGATGGGCTTAATCAGCCGATTAGACTCCGGATGGCTATGGGCGTGGGGAGTGACATATCATTTCAGGAGGCAGCCAATGCAGCACGCAGAGTTGAGATGGCTCTTGCTAGGGAGGCGGTTATTCTTCGGATAAGAGGCCTCGTCATTCGGGTAGGTTTGGTGCTTCTTCCTCTGGTAGCAGAGAATCCTTTGATAGAGGCCGGTCCTTCGAGGCCTTTTCATTCCGCCCGCCAGCCTCGCGGGGTGGATCGGGTGATCGTGGTTTTCGGGGGCATTATTCAGACCAGCCTCCTGTTAATGCTCGGCCTCTTCAGAGTGTTCGTGGAGGCCATTCGGGTCGTCGGGGCCAGCAGCCCTATCGGTCTAAGAGTTGCTACGGTTGTGGCGACCCAGGTCATTTTATCGGGAATTGCCCTATAGCAGCGGGCAACTCTCAGCAGCGGGGTCCTCGTCCTATGATTCGAGGCCCCAGCTGACCCTCAGCCTGCCCAGCCAGCGAGAGGCGGGGGTAGAGATTATAGAGGTGGAGGTCGAGACCGTAGAGGTGGAGACCAGCCGGCGAGAGGTAGAGGTCGGCCGGTTGATGGTCGTCCTAGAGACGCGGCTCGGAGGGGAGGTGCGGATCCCCGATTCTATGCTTTACCGGCCAGGCCAGAGGCAGAGGCATCAGATGCTGTGATTACAGGTACTATTCTTGTGTGTGGCAGAGGTGCTTCAGTATTATTTGACCCGGGATCTACATATTCCTATGTGTCTTCCTACTTCGCACCGTATTTGGTCGTGCCCGCCTATGCTCTGGATATTCCAGTTTATGTGGCTACACCAGTGGGTGACTCTATTGTAGTCGATCGGGTGCATCGTTCGTGCGTAGTTATATTTGGGGGTCTTGAGACCCGTGTTGATCTGTTGCTCTTGGATATGGTAGATTTTGATGTCATATTGGGGATGGATTGGTTGTCCCCATATCATGCTATTCTTGATTGCCATGCTAAGACGGTGACCTTAGCCTTGCCAGAATCACCCCGACTAGAGTGGAAAGGTACCTCAAGCCACTCCGTTCGCATTGTTATTTCCTATGTTAAGGCTCGACGTATGGTCGAGAAGGGGTGTCTAGCTTATTTGGCTTATGTTCGTGATTCCAGCGCAGAAGTTCCTTCCATTGATTCAGTTCCCATTGTATGAGAGTTTCCCGAGGTTTTCCCTTTAGACCTGCCGGGCATGCCACCCGAGAGGGATATTGATTTATGTATTGATCTGGCACCGGGCACTCGGCCCATCTCTATTCCACCCTATCGTATGGCCCCGTCAGAGTAAAATGAGTTAAAATATTAGTTGCAAGACCTTCTAGAAAAGGGATTTATCAGGCCCAGTGTTTCCCCCTGGGGAGCACCTGTATTATTTGTAAAGAAGAAGGATGGCTCGATGCGGATGTGTATTGATTACCGGCAGTTAAACAAAGTGACTATCAAAAATAAATATCCACTGCTGAGGATTGATGATTTGTTTGACCAGCTCCAGGGAGCGAGGGTATTCTCTAAGATAGACTTGAGGTCGGGCTACCATCAGCTGAAGATCAGGGCGGCTGACATTCCTAAGACAGCCTTTCGCTCTAGATATGGGCATTATGAGTTCTTGGTCATGTCCTTCGGGTTGACCACTATTCGTGATAGTCTTTATAGACGATATCCTAGTATACTCTCGCAGCCAGGAAGAGCACGAGCAGCACCTTAGAGTGGTTTTTCAGACTCTGAAGGATAATTAGCTATATGCCAAGTTTTCAAAATTCGAGTTCTGATTGAGTTCGGTTACATTTCTAGTCATATCGTATCAGTAGAGGGTATTCAGGTAGACCCAAAGAAGATTGAGGCAGCCAAGAATTGGCCTCGACCAGCTTCAGTGAGCGAGATTCGGAGTTTCTTGGGATTAGCAGGTTACTACCGTCAGTTCGTAGAGGGGTTATCTTCTTTTGTAGCCCCGATGACCAGGTTGACCGAAGGGTGCCCAGTTCAAATGGTCAGATGAGTGTGAGGCAAGCTTTCAGAAGCTCAAGACAGCTTTGACTACGACACCGGTGTTGATATTACCCACGGGTTTAGGGTCTTACACAGTTTACTGTGATGCATCCCATATTGGGCTTGGAGCGGTATTGATACAGGATGGCAGGGTTATTGCTTATGCTTCGAGATAGTTGAAAATCCATGAGAAGAATTATACGATTCATGATCTTGAGCTGGTAGCAGTAGTTCATGCCTTAAAAATCTGGAGGCATTATCTATATGGTGTGACATGTGAGGTGTACACTGATCACAAAAGCCTACAGTACTTGTTCAAGCAGAAGGAGTTGAATCTACGACGGCGGAGATGGTTAGAGTTGCTAAAAGACTATGATGTTACTATCTTATATCACCCAGGTAAGGCCAATGTGGTGGCCGATGCTTTGAGTAGAAAGTATGCCGGCATGGGTAGTCTTGCATATATTCCGGTCAATCAGAGACCATTAGCTCTAGATGTCCAGGCCTTAGCCAACCGGTTCGTGAGATTAGACATTTCTGAGCCTAGCAGAGTGTTAGCCAGCACGGTCGCTCGTTCTTCCTTATTAGAGCGTATCCGTGAGAGGCAATTTGATGATCCTCGTTTGCGTGAGTTGAGAGATACAGTACAGCGGGGAGGTGCCACACAGGTAAATCTAGATGATGATGGGGTATTGAAATTGCAGGGTCGAGTTTGTGTGCCCAATGTCGAAGGAATTCGAGAGTTGATCTTAGCAGAGGCCCACAGTTCGCGGTATTCTATTCACCCAGGCGCCGCGAAGATGTACCGGGACTTACGGCAACACTATTGGTGGCGCAGAATGAAGAAAGATATCGTTGCGTATGTCGCTCGGTGTCTAAATTGTCGGCAGGTGAAATATGAGCACCAGAGACCTGGTGGTGTATTCCAAAAGATTGAAATTCCCGAGTGGAAATGGGAGCGGATCACTATGGACTTCGTTACTTGGACTTCCTTTGACTCGGAGGAAATTTGATGCTATTTGGGTCATTGTTGATAGGCTGACCAAATCGGCACACTTTATTCCAATGTCTGTCTCCTACTCGTCGGAGAGGTTAGCGGAGGTTTACATCAGGGAGATTGTTCGTCTCCGTGGAGTGCCGGTATCTATTATCTCCGATCGGGGTACGCGGTTTACCTCGCGGTTCCTGGAGAGCGGTCCGGCGGGAGTTAGGCACCCGGGTTCGGTTGAGTACGACATTTCATCCTCGAACGGATGGCCGGTCCGAGAGGACTATTCGGATTCTCGAGGACATGCTTCGAGCTCTGTGTTATTGATTTCGGAGGCTCGTGGGACCGGTTTCTACCATTAGCAGAGTTCGCCTACAATAACGGTTACCAATCTAGCATCCAGATGGCTCCGTATGAGGCGTTGTATGGTAGGCGATGTCGATCACCGGTCGGATGGTTTGAACCGGGAGAGGCTCGGTTGTTGGGTACAGACTTAGTTCAGGAGGCCTTGAATAAGGTCAAGACTATTCAGGAGAGATTGCGTTCAGCTCAGTCCAGGGAGAAGACTTATGCGGATCGTAAGGTTCGAGATGTAGATTTCATGGTTGGTGAACGAGTATTGCTCCGGTGTCGCCTATGAAGGGCGTGATGAGGTTCGGGAAGAAGGGCAAGCTCAGGCCCTAGGTATATTGGTCCATTTGAGATTCTAGACGAGTGGGAGGGGTGGCTTACAGACTAGCTCTGTCGCCTAGCTTATCGGCCGTGCATCCAGTTTTTCACGTATCTATGCTTCGGAGATACCACGGCGATCCCACGCATGTGTTAGACTTCGGTCTTGTCCAATTGGACAATGATCTATCTTACGAGGAGGAGCGGTGGCCATTCTAGACCGCGGCGGGTTCGACGGTTGAGGTCGAAGAGTTATCCTTCGTGCGTGTTCGGTGGAGAGGTCGGCCTCCCTGAGGCATCGACACGGGAGTCCGAGTCCGATATGCGGAGCCGCTACCCACACTTGTTTCTCGACTCGGGTACTTCTTTCTTTTGTCCGTTCGAGGACGAACGGTTGTTTTAGAGGTGGAGATTGTGACGACCCGAAAGGGTCATCACTTATTTAATTAATCATTTCGAGCTTACGAGGCCTTGAAAACCTCATTCTATGTTGCCTCGATTTACGTGCACGATCCGAGCATGTAGCCGGAAAGATTTTGTGATAGAAAATATGAATTCTATGAGAAATTTGGATAAAAATGATATTAATATTGATATGGTTGACTTCGGTCAACATTTTTGGTAAACGGATCCGGACCGAGATTGGATGGTCCCGAGAGGTCCGTAGGAAAATATGGGACTTGGACATGCGTCCGGAGTCGAATTCTGAGGCCTAGAGCCCAAGTTATGAATTTTTATGTGAAATTGTTTTTGATGTAATTATTAAAGGAAATAAATTAATTGACCTTGGTATCGGGCTCGTATTTTGGTTCCGATGCCCGGTACAAGTCTTAAATATTATATATGTGATTTCGTAAAGTTTGGTGACATTTGGATGTCGTTTGAGATGTTTTGGACCTTGAGTTCCAAGTTAAGAAGTTTTGAAAATCAAAAGTATGAAAATCATGAGTTTGAGGCTTGATTTGATTAAAACGAAGTGATATTGGCGATATGATCGCACGAACAAGTCCATAATGTGTTTTTGAGGTTGTGTACATGTTTGGTTTGGAGCCGGGGGCTCGGGTAAAGATTTGATAGGCCGTTGGATGAAATTCTGAATTTTTGAGCTGCTGGTTTTTCACCCAGCTGTTGGCTTCGCAATTGCGAAGTATTTCTCGCAATTGCGAAGGGGACAGTGTAAGGCAAGGCTCGCAAATGCGAACCTTGATCGCAAATGCGAAGCCAGCCTTGTTCGCAAATGCGAACACTTGTTCGCATTTGCGAAGGTCCCCAGTGCCAGCCTATGTTCGCAAATGCGAACAAAAGTTCGCAAATGCGAACATTCCCCATACTGCCTTGGTTCGCAAATGCGAACCATTGTTCGCAAATGCGAACAATGCCTTATTCGGCCTGTGTTCGCAAATGCGAACCTTGGTTCGCAAATGCGAACACCCCTTTGCCTGTCAGTGATCGCAAATGCGAACAAATGTTCGCATTTTCAAACTCCAAAAGTTGGTCGGTGTTCGCAATTGCGAACCCATGTTCGCAAATGCGAACACAGAGACCCGAAAAACACGAATTTCAGTCATTTCTTCACTTTTTACAAAACCAAAACACCCATTTGCGATTCTTCAAGGATTTCTTCTTCATCAAAACGATTGTAAGTCAATTTTTACTTAATTCTTTCAATTCCTAACATCATTAAACATGTTTTTCATAAGAAATCAAAGATTTTCATGGTAAAAATTCTTGTTTTTGTTAGAAAATAGGTTTTTCATAAATTGGGGAATTGGACCTCGAATTGAGGTCCGATTTTGAAAAAAATTATATACATGAACTCGTGGGGGGATGGGTAACCGGATTTTGGTCCTAACCCCGAGTTCCGACCATGTGGGCCCGGGGTTGAAATTCACTATTCCGGGCAGAATGTTGTAAAAGTTGTATTTGGTCTTAAGAATTAGTTTGTTGAGTAGAATTGATGATATTAAATCAATTGTGTATAGATACGGTTGGATTGGATCCAAATTGAAAGAAAAGACATTTCCACGGATTGAATTGTTCATAAGCATTCGAGGTAAGTGTTTGTTCTATCCTAGCTTGAGGGAATAGGATTATGTGTTATGTGTTATGTGATCGAGTGCGGTGTATGGGGCTGTGGTGACGAGCATCCATACACTGGCGTCTAGTATGACCGTGAGTCGTTGAAAAATGATTATTTTGAGATATATTACGGATGAATTGTTATTGTTCTCCCTTGTTGGGACTTGTTGTGAAGATAATTATTGATTGCCCTTGATGGGACGGTTTATGAATTACTATTTCTTTCTTTGCCCTTAACTGTGATTGTTATTTGGGTGAGGAAGAGTGATAATTCACGAAGGGTGATGCCGTGCCATGTTTATTTATTTATGCACGAAGGTTAATGCCGTGCCATGTTTATTTATTGATTATGCACGAAGGATCATGCCGTGCCCTGTTATTGAACCATGTACGAAGGATCATGCCGTACTATGGATGTGAGGATGAGAGTAAAAGCACGAAGGGTGATGCCGTGTACTTTATTTGTTTACTTGGTGAGGATGAGAGTAAAAGCACGAAGGGTGATGCCGTGCAACTACTTGCTATTTCTTGAATTGATATTACTTGTGTTTACATTATACTTTGTTTTTCCTTGTGAATTTATTAACTGTGGTTAATTGTTGAATTCTTTAAGGTATTCCTTATTGTGTTAATACTTGATTATTTCTTGTTATTTTGTGGTACACCTATATATATATTGAATTGCACAGGTTTATGTGAGTGTCTGGTCCTAGGCTTGTCACTACTTCGCCGGGATAGGCCAGGCACTTACCAGCACATGGGGTCGGTTGTGCTGATACTACACTTCTGTGCGTTTTTGCACAGGTCCAGGTTACGATGAGGAGCAGCAGCAGCAGTAAATCGATTGCGTGGGAGTTGATCACATTTGGGACCGAGGTAGCTTGCAGACGTCCGCAGGCCCGGCGTCTCTCTCTTTATTTATGTTATTAACTGGAGTCTCTTTGTTCCGAGACAAACATGATTGAGTTGTATTTCTTTCAGACTTTTATGTGTAGTATTCCGTAGTAGTTTGTGAGTTGGTGACTCCACGTCTTGGGTAGAGGATTTCAGTATTTTTCACCTTGTGAATTGTTATTTCTATTTTGATAAAGTATTCCGCATTTATTTAATTAAAATTGTGTTAAGAACAGGATAGTATGAATACAGTGGCTTGCCTAGCTACCACGAGTAGGCGCCATCAAGAAAGATATTCATGAAACTAGCTCATTTGAACAATTTATCAAACACTAGTTGAGCATCTTGATTTCGAATCCCCTTTTTAAGACTTCCTTCATTCCCTAACCCAATCTTTAGTTATTTAAGTTAAACAATCTTCCCATAAACCTAAGTTGTACATGCATGTATACACAATACTAATAAACCCAAGAATCATACCTTAATAACTCATCTTATACACCAAACTCGAAATTAAACCCTAGGGTATAGAATCTTACCTCTTAGATGAAGAACTTGCTATTGGGTTCTTGATTCTTGAAGATTGATGCAAGATTTGGATGATTTAGATGTTGGGTTCCTCCTTCTCTCTCTAAAATACTCTCACCTCTCTCTAAAATCAGTAAGAAATGACCCCAAAATGAACCCCCAAAGCCTATATATTGAAATGGGGTCGGGTTATAAAAATTAGAAGAATTAACTGGGCTTCTCGGGTTCAGTTTGCGACAGGAATGCGACCGCAAAGTGAGAAATGCGATGCATTATGCGGTCGCAGAATTGACACGGGATTTTATTTTCCAGCCTTTGGTAATTTGATCATAACTTTGTGTAGGAATGTCCAAATGACGAACGGTTTGAAGCGTTGGAAACTAGACTCAAAGGGCTTTCATTTGATATGTTATTCACCACATAAAACCTTATACATAATTATCTATGGTTGTTTAAAGTGGAGCCTTGTGTGAATCCATTTGGAATTTTGGCCTATTTCGAAAAGTTTCCTATTTGGCTTACACTTGGGCTTTCATTTGGACCTCATATCACTTACCATAAGACTCATACTCATATTTAGCAAGTCTAATGGATGTCCATAATGTTCATAGCACATAAGATATAATAATTAGCCTACGTGGCACCACAAAATCCTATATTACTTAGCGAAATTTTCCGGGGCCTTACACGTAGCCTCTTCCATACAAAGGCTACGGCCTCCTCCAGATGAAACAAAGCCCCGTACAAAGGCTACAGCCTCCTCCAATTGTACCATGTTTTGGGCCGTAGCCTTTTGTTTCATCTGGAGGAAGCCATAGCCTTCTCCTTTGGACGTTTTAGGCCTTAGCCATTTGTTTCATCTGGAGGAGGCCGTTCATCATTGTTTTACCTTAGTATTATTTATCTCTATTTAGAAAGTCTTCCGCATTTATTAAATTGATTAATTATTTCTCTTGTTATTAAGTATGAGTATAAAAATGATGATATGAACAGCTAATGTTGAATGAATTGGCTTGCCTAGCTACCACGAGTAGGCGCCATCACGATCTCGATGATGGGGAAAATCCGGGTCGTGACAATACAAGTATCACAATTAAAGGAATTAAAAAAGGAAAATTAACAAAAAAGCTTAGTAGAGTTTAAGAGGTAGGTACGGAGACGTCTGTACTTGTCCTCCAGAGTCTATTGAGTTAGGAAAGAGTCTCTCATTTGTTCCTTCTTGTCGTGCGATTTGTTCCTTAAATACTGATTGAATTTCTACTCTGTCTTTTCGCAGATGGTGAGGACACGCGCTTCTTCATCCGCTGATCAGTAGCCTGAGCCCCAGGCAGCTCCTGTGAGGGGCAAGGGCCGAGGCCGTATCGTGGGCCGTGGTAGGGGCAGAGCTCAGCCCCCGACATCCATTCCAGAGGTGGAGCCTCATGTTGAGATTGGTGAGGAGGTTCCAGTCCCAGCAGCTCCAGTGGGCCCAGCTCAGGTCCCAGGGGAGGCTTTATTTACCCCGGATCTTCGGGAGGCTCTGGTCAGGATAGATGGTTTTATGGATAGCGTTGCCAGAGCAGGCTTATTACCAGTTGGACCCGCCGCTTCTCAGGCTGGAGGAGGGCCCCAGACTCCTGTTGCACGTAATCCGGAGCTAGTAGCTCCCCATCCTCAGGCACCAGTGGTTCAGCCAGTTGTGGCCACTCAGTCAGGTACCACAGCTCAGGCCGGAGATGGAGCGGCCATGACTTCTGATTCTCTATGGAGACTTGATCGGTTCTCTAAGCTATTTACCACTATTTTCAGCGGTGCCACATCAGAGGATCCTCGGGATTTCTTATTCAATTGCCACGAGATTCTCAAGATTATGGGAATAGTGGAATCCAATGGAGTTGACTTCTGCACATTCAGGCTTTCAGGATCCGCCAAGACTTGGTGGAGAGATTACTATTTGACTCGACTAGCAGGGTCCCCGGCTTTATCATGGGACCAGTTTGCAGAGTTATTTCCGGAGAAGTTTCTTCCTGTTACTCAGCGGGATGCACTTCGGAGGCAGTTTGAGTGCCTCCAGCAGGGTACTATGACTGTCACTCAGTATGAGACGAGATTTGTTGATCTGGCACGGCATGCGGTTGTGATACTCCCCACAGAGCGGAAGAGGGTCCACAGGTTTATAGATGGGCTAAATCAGCCGATTAGACTTCAGATGGCTATGGGAGTTGGGAGTGATATATCTTTTTAGGAGGCATCTAATACATCCCATAGAGTTGATATGGCTCTTGCTCGGGGCGGTGGTTATCCTTCAGACAAGAGGACTCGTCATTCCGGCAGATTTAGTGGTTCTTCTTCGGGAGGCGGGGAATCTTTTGATAGGGGCCAGTCTTCCAAACCTTTTCATTCAGCCCTCCAGACTTCACAAGGTGGACCAGGTGATCGTGGGTTTCATGAGCAGTATTCAGATCAGCCTCCCATTAGTGCCCAGCCTCTTCAGAGTGTTTGTAGGGGCCATTCAGGTCGTCAGGGCCAGCAGCCCCATCAGCCTAAATGTTGCTACGGTTGTGGTGACCCAGGTCATCTTGTCAGGTTTTCCCTCGAGCGACGGGCAACACTCAGCAGCGGGGCCCTCGTCCCATGATTCAGGCCCCAGCTGACCCTTAGACTGCCCAGCCGGCCAGAGGTGGGGGTAGATATCGTAGAGGTGGAGGTCGAGACCGTAGAGGTGGAGACCGTCCAGCCAGAGGTAGAGGTCAGCCAGTGGATGACCGTCCCAGAGATGTAGCTCAAAGGGGAGGTGCTGATCCTCGATTTTATGCTTTACCAGCCAAGCCAGAGGCAGAGGCATCAGATGCTGTGATTATAGGTACCATTCTTGTTTGTGATAGAGGTGCTTCAGTATTATTTGACCCTGGGTCTACATATTCATATGTGTCTTCCTACTTTGCACCGTATCTGGCCGTGCCTTACTATGCTCTAGATATTCCAGTCTGTGTGGCTACACACCAGATGGTGACTCTATAGTAGTCGACCGGGTGCATCGTTCGTGCGTAGTCATATTCGGGGGTCTTGAGACCCGTGTTGATCTGTTGCTATTACACATGGTGGATTTCGATGTCATATTGGGGATGGACTAGTTGTCCCCATACCATGCTATCTTATACTTGTCATGCCAAGACAGTGACTATGGCTTTGCTAGAATCACCCTGACTAGAGTGGAGAGGGACCTCAAGCCACTTCGTTCGCACTATTATTTCCTATGTTAAGGCTCGACGCATGGTCGAGAAGGGGTTTCTAGCTTATTTGGCATATGTTCGTGATTCCAGCGTGGAAATTCCTTCTATTGATTCAGTTCCTATTGTATGGGAGTTTCCCGAGGTTTTCCCTTCAGACCTGCCGGGCATGCCACCCGATATGTATATTGATTTCTGTATTGATCTGGCACCGGGTACTCAACCCATCTCTATTCCACCCTATCGTATGACCCCCACCGGAGTTAAAGGAGTTATAAGATCAGTTGCAAGACCTTCTAGAAAAGGGCTTTATCAGGCCCAGTGTTTCTCCCTAGGGAGCACCCGTGTTATTTCTGAAGAAGAAGGATGGCTCGATACAGATGTGTATTGATTATCGGCAATTAAATCACGTGCTCACAACAAGTATCCACTGCTGAGGATTGATGATTTGTTTGACCAGCTCGAAGGAGCGAGGGTGTTCTCGAAGATAGACTTGAGGTCGGGCTACCATCAGCTGAGAATCAGGGCGGCTGACATTCCTAAGACAGCCTTACGCACTGGGTACGGGCACTATGAATTCTTGGTCATGTCTTTTGGGTTGGCCAATGCTCCAGCAGCATTTATGGAGTTGATGAAGGGTGTTTGGGCATTATCTAGATCTATTCGTGATAGTCTTTATAGATGACATCCTGGTATACTCCCGCAGCCGGGATGAGCACGAGCAGCACCTTAGAGTGGTTCTTCAGATTCTGAAGGATAATCGACTATATGCCAAATTTTCGAAATGTGAGTTCTGGTTGAGTTCAGTAGCATTTCTGGGTCATATTATATCAGTGGAAGGTATTTAGGTGGACCCAAAGAAGATTGAGGCAGTCCAGAATTGGCCTCGACCAGCTTCAGTGACCGAGATCCGAAGTTTCTTGGGGTTAGCAGGTTACTACCGTCGATTTGTAGAGGGGTTCTCTTCTATTGCAGCCCCGATGACCAGGTTGACCCAGAAGGGTGCCCAGTTCAAGTGGTCAGATGAGTGTGAGGCGAGCTTTCAGAAGCTCAAGACACCCTTGACTACAGCACCAGTGCTGATATTACCTACGGGTGCAGGCCTTGCACAGTTTACTGTGATGCATCCCGTACGGGGCTTGGAGCGGTATTGATGCAGGATGGTAAGGTTATTTCTTACGCTTCGAGATAGTTGAAAATACATGAGAAGAATTATCCGGTTCATGATTTTGAGTTGGTAGCACTGGTTCATACTTTAAAAATCTGGAGGCATTATCTATATGGTGTGGCGTGTGAGGTGTACACGGATCACAAAAGCCTACAATACTTATTCAAGCAAAAGGAGTTGAATTTGACGATAGCGGAGAAGGTTAGAATTGCTGAATGACTACGATGTCACTATCCTATATCACCCGGGTAAGGCTAATGTGGTGGCCGATGCATTGAGTAGAAAGTCTGCCAGCATGGGTAGTCTCGCATTCATTCCGGTCAGTTAGAGACCATTTGCTCTAGATGTCTAGGCCTTAGCCAATCAGTTCGCGAGACTAGACATTTCTGAGCCTAGCAGAGTGTTAGCCTACACGGTCGCTCGTTCATCTCTATTAGAGCGTATCCGTGAGAGGCAATTTGATGATCCTCATTTGCGTGACTTGAGAGATACTCTACAACGGGGAGGTGCTACGAAGGTAACTCTAGATGATGACAGAGTATTGAGATTGCAGGGACGCGTTTGTGTGCCCAATGTTGAGGGGATTCGAGAGTTGATCTTAGCGGAGGCCCATAGTTCGCGGTATTCTATTCACCCGGGCGCCGCGAAGATGTATCAGGATTTACGGTAGCATTATTGGTGGCGCAGGATGAAGAAGGACATCGTTGCGTATGTTGCTCGGTGTCTAAATTGTCAGCAGGTGAAATATGAGCACCAGAGGCCTGGTGGTGTATTCCAGAGAATCGAAATTCCTGAGTGGAAATGGGAACGGATCACTATGGACTTCATTACTGGACTTCCTTTGACTCGAAGGAAATTTGATGCTATTTGGGTCATTGTTGATAGGCTGACCAAGTCAGCACACTTCATTCCAGTATCTGTCTCTTACTTATAAGAGAAGGTAGCAGAGATTTACATCCAGGAGATAGTTCGCCTTCATGGGGTGCTGGTGTCTATTATCTCAGATCGGGGTACGTAGTTTGCCTCGTGTTTCAGGAGAGCGGTCCAATAAAAGTTAGGCACCGAGTTTCAGTTGAGTACAGCTTTTCATCCTCAGATGGACGGTTAGTCTGAGAGGACTATTCCGATCCTAGAGAACATGCTCCGAGCTCGTGTCATTGATTTTGGAGGCTCGGGGGACCAGTTTGTGCCATTAGTTGAGTTCGCCTACAACAACAGCTACCAGTCCAACATCTAGATGGCCCCGTATGAGGCGTTGTATGGTAGGCGATGTCGATCTCCAGTCGGATGGTTTGAGCCGGGAGAGGCTCGGTTGTTGGGTACAGACTTAGTTCAGGAGGCCCTAGATAAGGTCAAGACTATTCGGGAGAGATTGTGTTCAGCTCAGTCCGGATAGAAGACTTATGCGGATCGTAAGGTTCGAGATGTAGATTTCATGGTTGGTGAGCGGCTCCGAGTGTCGCCTATGAAGGGCGTGATGAGGTTCGGGAAGAAGGGCAAGCTCAGCACTAGGTATATTGGCCCATTTGAGATTCTAGACCGAGTGGGAGGGGTGGCTTACAAACTAGCTCTGCCGCCTAGCTTATCAGCCGTGCATCGAGTTTTTCATGTATCTATTCTTCGGAGGTACCACGGCGACCCCACACATGTGTTAGACTTCAGTATTGTCCAATTGGACAATGATTTATCCTACAAGGATGAGCCGGTGGCCATTATGGACCGGCAGGTTTGACAGTTGAGGTCGAAGAGTTATCCTTCTGTGTGTGTTCAGTGGAGAGGTCAAACTCTTGAGGCATCGACCTGGGAGTCCGAGTCTGATATGCAGAGCTGCTACCCACATTTGTTCCCCGACTCAGGTACTTCCTTCTCTTGTTCGTTCGAGGACGAACGGTTGCTTTAGAGGTGGAGGATGTGACGACCCAAAGGGTCATCACCTGTTTTTCTCACTTGTTCCGATTCCGAGGCTTTGAAAACCTCATTTTATGTTGCCTCGATTTACGTGCATAATCCGAGCATGTAGCCGGAAAGATTTTGTGATAGAATATGTGAATTCTATGAAATATTTGAAGAAAAGTGATATTAATATTCATAAAGTTAACTTGGTCAACGTTTTTGGTAAACGGACCCGGACCCGAGATCGGACGGTCCCGGAAGGTCCGTAGGAAAATATGGGACTCGGGCATGTGTCCGGAGTCGAATTCTAAGGCCTAGAGCCTAAGATATGAATTTTTCTGTTAAATTGTTTTTGCTGAAATTATTAAATGAAAATGGATTAAACGACCATGGTATCGAGCTCGTATTTTGGTTTTGAACCTTGAGTTCCAAATTTGAAAGTTTATGAAGTTAAAGGAAAATAATCATGAACTTGAGGCTTGATTTGATGAAAACGATGTTATATTGGCGATTTGATCACACGAGCAAGTTTGTAATATATTTTTGAAGTTGTGTGCATGTTTGGTTTGGAGCCCGAGGGCTCGGGTAAAGATTTGATAGGCCGTTGGAACAAATTCTGAAAAAATAACACAGTTGGTATTTTCACCCAGCTGGTATCTTTGCAATTGCGAAGAAATACTCGCAATTGCGAAGTGTGCCAGGATCATGCTAAGTTCGCAAAAGCGAACAACTAGTCGCAAATGCGAAAAGGCCCTCAGATGGCCTGTGTTCGCAAATGCGAAAGATACCTCGCAAATGCGAGGCCTTCAGTGAACAACTCATGTTCGCAAATGCGACTAATATGTCGCAAATGCGAAGGCCCCAGTATTTCAGCATAGTTCGCAAATGCGAACTTATTATCGCAAATGCGATGCTCGCAAATGCGAGAGCCACAAACCAAAACTTGCTGTGTTCGCAATTGCGATATCTGCAATTGTGCAAATTTATACTTAAACGAATTTTTGACCTCTTTTCTTCATTCTTTCAAAACCCAACACACCACACACGAACCCTCAAGAGCAAAATCACTCCAAAGCAATTGTAAGTCATTTTTTACTTAATTCTTTCAATTCCTAACATCATTAAACATGTTTTTCAAGACAAATCAAAGGTTTTCATGGTAGAAATTCTTGTTTTTGGGTAGAACATAGGATTTTCATGAATTGGAGAATTAGACCTCAAATTGAGGTCCGATTTTGGAACAAATCATATATTTGAACTCGTGAGGGAATGGGTAACCAGATTTTGGTCCGAACCCCGAGTTCCGACCACGTGGGACCAGGGGCGTTTTGGGAAATTTTGGGGTAAACTTTGAGAAAACCATTTTTAAGCATCCAAACCAAGTTATATAGTATTTATTAATGTAATTGAATCAATTGTGATTAGATTCGAGCAAGTTGAAAGCTGAAATTCGAGGTAAAGCTATAGTTGAAGGATAAATTGGACTTCAAGGCTAGAGGTAAGTGTTTGATCTATCCTAGCTTGAGGGAATAGGATTTATGTGCTAATTGCTATGTGATCGAGTGCGGTGTATGGGCTGTGGTGACGAGCATCCATACACTGGCGTCTAGCATGACCGTGAGTCTTTTGTTGATATCTATTGTGGGGTGTTTTTAAGATAAAATCTTAAACCCTTACCGGGTTGTGAAATGATCACTGTTTTCCATTGCCGAGACTTTATTGTAAAGTTGATTATTGTTTTCCCTTGCCGGGACCTTGTTGTGATGATTAATGTGTCCCTTGCCGGGACGGTTCATGATTATTGTTTTCATTCTTTTGCCCTTAACTGTGATTGTTATTTGGGTGAGGAAGAGTGATAATGCACGAATGGTGATGGGTGAGTAAAAGTGATAATGAACGAAGGGTGATGCCGTGCCTTGTTTACTGATTTTGCACGAAGGTTAATGCCGTGTCTTATATTATTGATTATGCACGAAGGGTAATGCCGTGCCTTGTTATTGATTATGCACGAAGGATCATGCCGTGCCTTATATTATTGATTATGCACGAAGGAAAATTCTGTGCTGTTGTTATTTGAACCATACACGAAGGATCATGCCGTGCCATGGATGTGAGGATGAGAGTAAAAGCACGAAGGGTGATGTCGTGCAACTATTTGCTATTCCTTGTTTTGATATTAACTATTTTTTCCATTATACTCTGATTTTCATTATTGATTTAATAGTTATTGCAAATTGTTGTGTTTCCCCTTTTATGATACTCCTTGTTGAATTTTTTACTTGATATTTCTTGTTATCTTGTGGTGTCAATATATATAGAACTGCATATGTATACGTGAGTGTCTGGTCCTAGGCTTGTCACTACTTCGCCGGGATAGGCCAGGCACTTACCAGCACATGGGGTCGGATTGTGCTGATACTGCACTTCTGTGCATTTTTGCACAGGTCCAGGTTTTGAGCAGGAGCAGCAGCAGCAGTAGAGTATTCGTGGGAGTTGAGCATTCCGAGACTGAGGTAGCTTGCAGGCGTCCGCAGGCCCGACGTCTCTTCTATTTACTTACACAATTTGCTGTGGTCTCATTGTTCCGAGACAGAGAGATATTTGTCATTTTCTTTCGGACCATTATGTGTAGTATTCATTAGTAGTTCGTGAGTTGGTGACTCCACGTCTTGGGTAGAGGATTTCATTAGTGTTTTACCTTAGTATTATTTATCTCTATTTTGAAAGTCTTCCGCGTTTATTAAATTGAATATTTATTTTTCTTGCTATTAAATAAGAGAACTACAAATGATAGTACGAACATGAAAATGTTGAATGAATTGGCTTTCCTAGCTACCACGAGTAGGCGCCATCACGATCCCGATGACGTGGGAAAATCCGGGTCGTGACAAGTTGGTTCAGAGCTCTAGGTTACATAGGTCTCGGCATTGGACCCAATAACCTGCTGCATCATAGCTTCTAGCCTTGTGAACCCATCTTCATGTCTAACCTTATGTTACGGTGAAGGTGGATGATACCCTTGCTGCTGATTGTTGAAAGCCTGAGGTTTAGGATATGGAGCCATATTGTTGGGTGGCCTCATACCTCCTACATTGTATTGTGGCTGAGAGGGCCTGTATTGTTGTGGAGCCTGCTGACCCCAGCTCTGGTTACCCTATCGCTGCCCTCCATAATTTGCTACATAGTTCATATCTTCATGCTGGTGATGATGTTCTTGGTCTAGAGCCCATGGATTACCTATGGGTTGGCTAATGCAAGATATGCATAAACCACCATTGGTAGTGTCTACAATGTGAACCTGTTGCTTGACCCCAGATTCTTCCACCTTCTTCGTCAGGATGCTCATTTGTGTCAATAAAGTTGCCATGTTTTCCTCCATAGTGTTGGAAGGATTCAGAGGTACAGAGTGTACCACTGGAGTGATAGGAGCATTCATGGTCGTCCACCCGGAGTTTTGAGCCATCTTGTCAAGCAAAGTTTGGCCTTCTCTCCAAGTTTTGTTCAGGAAAGCCCCACCTGCTGAGGCATCTACTATATTCTTCATACTGTCTGAAAGCCCCATATTGAACCTTTGACCCAATATCTGCTCAGGAAACCCATGGTGAGGACACATAACAAGCATACCTTTGAATCTGCCCAAAGTTTCATGTAATGTCTCCATTGGTATTTGCTTGAAGCTCACAATCTCATCAATTTGCTGCGCTGTCTCGTTAGGTGGATGAAACTTGTTCTGGAATTGCTTGACTAACTCATCCCAAGTTGCAATAGATTTTATGGGGAGTGAGTTTAGCCATGCATGTGCAGCCCCTATAACTGAGAACGGAAAGAGCAATAGTCTGATGGCTTCCGGAGTCACATTCGGTTGCCTCTGTGTCTTGCTGCTGTGGATCTTCAACCTGAGACCTAGAGAATAATCCCTTGTTTTGCAACAAGTGTAGCATGTTGTTGGTAATCCGGAAAGACTCATCTTGAATTGCTGGCACAACAATGGCAGTTGCCAAATTATCCGCTGTGGGTTGTGCCCAGTCATACAGTACACCTTCATGTGCCTCCTGCGCCTCTTGCATATTCAGCCCGGCTTGCTGGTTTGGTTCGTTTACGTCTCCCATCTCGAAATCTAGTTTAATTGGTTGCTGAGATTGCTGAATTTGTTTGATTACCCTGTAATGTGCCCGGAAAGTTTGCTCTAGGTCTGAGAGTCCTTCAATTAGTTCTTCGGTCCTTGCAGATTTTCTAGGCATGCACATGAGTACCCAATTCAACAACCGTCAAAAATTTCAATGTAAAGTGTATAAAGAACCCGACTACACAAGAATCTTGTAGTTCTGTCAATGGCAATTAATAATTCCGTTAATTCCCCGGCAACGGCGCCAAAATTGATTCACGTCCAAACAACGGTCATAGTCAATATAACCTGGTCAAATAAGTCCAGAATCGATCCCACAGGGAATTAACCTACCAACTGCAACTGTCACAACCCAAGAACACTTCGGAAGCAAGTTCCCAAACTTTGAGTATATTTTTGTGAGTATTTTCTAACAACTAACTTTTGCAAGAATTAAAGGCTTAAAAGAAAGAATTGAATGTTGGGTAAATAATATAGAGAAAGACTAAGGTATTGATTTCCCCTATTGATGGAATCCCTTCTGTTTATGCTCATACAAATTGTCAATATTATTCTATCAATCATGAACGCTATTTTTACCATAATTCTCTCCCAAGCAACTACAATAATTTACTAGTGCACTCTCTCGAGCTACCCTAGCTAGCTTTAATTTGAATAGTTCACTTTAGATTGCACCCAAGGCTTCGTTATTCCTAATCCCACCTTTACGCCTAAGATTATAGATTCCTCCAATAACCTAGGTGTGGTGTTGTTCAACAATATACCTAAATATGCACTCTTTTCCAAGTTATGCACACTAAATAGGCACAGCTAATTGGGGATCCTACCAATTAACTACAACAAGAACGAAGTTGAACAAATAGAAATCTAGCTAACAATTTGTAATCACATAAACTAGAAGTTCATCACTCAATAGGTTCCATCAAAACCTTAGATAAGGAATTAGCTACTCATAATCAAAGAAACAAGAATAATAATTGAATTCATAATCAAAGATTCAATATAAAAGAAAGAAATAAGTTGAGAGAGTTCTCTCTTACTAATTATCTTGCAAAAGTAGTCAAGAATACAATGCTTGCCTCTCTTGGGCAAAATATGTGCTTATATAGAGGGTTTAGGTTACAAAATTTGAGTTTTGACAAGTTTAGCCTTCAAATTTTCGGCGTCGTTCGCGTCCTGCCGCGGTCACGGTGGAACCGCATCCAAACATGCCCTATGATTCTTCAATCATCCGCGACCATCTTCTACCGCGATTCTGCCGTGGTCACGGTGGAACGGCGATTTTCACCCTGTTTCGTTTGGAATTTAGAAAAACGTAAAACATGAAAGTTGTAGTCCTTTGAGTAAATTTCCCACCATAAAGTTGTAGCCCAAAATGGAGTTCTGAGAAAAACGTTATGTCCAATTTACTAGACAGTGCGCAATATGCCTCATCGAATCTTCGTTTGTACTAAACTATCAAATTTGACCCCCAAACACGATTACGGCTTAATTCCTTGAGGTTTTACTCAGACTTCAAAGCTCCAAATCCCTTAAATTCATACCATAACATCTATATAGCTCGGAGTCACACCTTCCCGACTATTTCCAGCATAATTTCTTGACTTGTACCAACTTTGGCCTTTTTCACCATCTTTTGACTCCAAAACTTGCTATTTTAGTCTTCATTAGCTCATGTGTACCTATAACACACTAAGAACACTAATAAAAGCATTTTTTCATCATAAACAATATCAAAACAACAATAAAGCGTAATTATTTAGGGCATAAATATATATATGGATTGGGCTCCAAGCCGAAACAATAAGTGGATTGAGTTGCACGCCGTAGCACTTGCTATATGGTACCTATAGAGTGTGAGTGCTGAGTGTGAGTGTTGATTGGTAAGAGTTGAGTCACGAGTGACTGAGAGGCTTGCCCGAGGTGCGATAGATTTATACATGCACATGAGTGATGCTTTGCCTGAGGGGCCTATTTATGAATTATTGATTTTCACTCCTCTTTAAAGTCAGTTTCTATCGAATATGTTGATTTATTAACCACTTTCACCTATCTTTATACTGAGCCTCTATCAAAGATTTTGAATAAATATTTGTAAGCAACTTTCATTTAAGCTAGGGTTTTAATGAGATGTTCAGAATTTAATCATTGATTTGGCTTTATTATTTTCATTGACATTTTCATGTTATGAGGTGTTTATGATTCCTATTTTTCCCGAGGGGCTGCTTATGAACTACATTTTTCCCGAGGGGACTATTACGATTTTTATCTCTTTTATTATAAATGGTATTGAACCCCTACTGAAACTGCTGGAAGGTATTTTCAAATGATTTTTACCAAAAGCTGGAACTTAAATGAGACAATTGACTCGTATTCCGATTTGAAAGCCTGTTGTACTTATAGAGTTTATCATAAATGTGGATTCATCATTTCCTACTACTTAGTCATTATTTACTCTTATTACTTACTGGGTTGGATTACTCACATTACTCCCTATACCTCGTGTGTAGATTCAGGTATTTCAGAACCTGGTAGTGGGTGTTGGTTGCTCAGACGTGGAGTCATTAGAGTTACCAATGTGGATGCACGACTTTCGCAGCACTGTTTCCTTTCTCTCATTTTTATTAATGTACTTAGTACATTTTTGACGGTTTTTTTATTGTACTCAGACCTTGGTAGATGCTCATGGCTAGTGACAACCCGATGTCGGGCTTGTATAATTATTCTGCACTTTTCTTTTAAATTTTCATTATGAGAATATTGGTTTATAAATGATATAAAAATAACTTTTATTAGAAAATGGTTGATTCGGGAGTTGTGTCGGCTGACCTAGTTTCACGATAGGCACCATCACGTCCGGTTCGGTTTTGGTTCGTGACACATCTAAAATGACATAATGAATAATATTAATTACTTCTCCATGATTGTTTCTCATATTTTCACTTATGGCCGTAAAATAATTCAAGACGATTTCTAGATTTTCATGTGTTGTAGTTCACATTATTTGCATAAATTTGGCCGACTGGCTCTGAATTGCCTAAAGTTTTTTGGACAATTTAGAAACGACCTAATGAACAATAGTCATCGCATCGCCTTGATTTTTCCTCGTTTTTGGCATTTAAGGTCCATATAATAGGAATTTAAGATGATTTCTAGATTTTGGTATGCTATAGTCCACTCCATCTGTATTAATTCGGGTGACTAGCTCCGAATCACCTAAACGTTTTGTGGGCCCATCTGAAAATACTTAATGAACATGGTCTTCACGTCATCATAACCGTTCCTCATATTTGACACAAAATAATACTTCTTGTCAAATTTATGCGACAAAAATGAGCCTCATATTGCATGACCATGAAAAGCCAGAAAATGAATTCGAAGGTTATGGTGGAGCAATTAATATTTGTCACTAGTCTGTTTTTATAGACCTACAAAATTTCAGACCAATCAGAGTTCGTTGAATAATTCTAACTTTAATTTGTTCATTAGAAATTCAACAATTACTCCTAGGCTCTTTATTCCATGGACAACATTATGGACCGAATGAAGTATATCTATATTTAGAAATACCGTGAAATGTGAATACATTCCATTCATTAATGGATGTACCCTTAAATGTTATTTATTCCTATTATGTGGTGAAACCTTTGCATTCACAAGAAGTATTATTTTGTGTCAAATATGAGGAACGGTTATGATGACGTGAAGACCATGTTCATTAAGTATTTTCAGATGCATAGAAATCTGGGTCCATACAACTGTGAGAAAAACAGGTTGCCTCATACAATTAGTATCAGATGTATGAAACACAAAATAAAAAATTTCTCCATTCACAATATTGCATATTTCATAAGTACAAATAGTAGATAGCTTATTAAATTAATTGAATGATCCACTTGATTAGGTCTACTCTCCTTTTCTCCTGTCTGATTTAGCCTCTCAAGAAAAAGGTTTAAACTTTTTTTGGTACCTCTTTGGAAGGGGTGGTGCGATGAATTTTGTGGCCTAAAGTTAAACTTTATGAGGGGCTTTGACTTTTCAAATTATTTATTTATTTATTTGAAGTCTATTTTTTATTCTTAGATACAAAGTTATTAATAATTATCTTATAATCAATAACTCCTAATAAGTATTTCTCAATTGACAATATAGCTAATATATATAACTTTTCTTGTGACATTGTTGTTCTTAGGTAAGATTTTATTAATTTTAATCTTGAAAACTTCTTTTAGCTGAAGCAACGGTAAAATGAGTTATTAACATTATTCGATAAGTAATATAAGCATTGGAAAAAGAATCATTTTTTTTACTTGACCGAGTGTATCAATTAGACTTTTATCTTCTAATTGTACTTTTTTCTTAATATATTTAATTCCAAAAATAAATCTAAATCATCAATACAAATTGATTATTATACTTTAAGGAACATTCAAGATTAAGGCAATATTTTTCAAAAAAATTTAGTGATCTTAAGTTTACTGCCAAATAGAAAATCAAAAATATTTTTGTATGCTTCGAATTTTTCAAATCTTTTTTGAAGTAAAAAAATAGTCTTGTCTATTATGTATAAAATTAATCAACTCTAAATGACTTTTCGAAAGATTTTGAGATTTCATTATCAACATTCATATCAAATTGTTACTTCCTATTTATCACACGTTTCTAAAAATAAGGCATAATGGAAAAAGATCCATATAAATTATATCTACTAGTTGAGAATTATGTTTTAGTCTTGTACATTGATTTCGAACCTATTGCTTTTCTAGAAGTATTTTGACCTTGACAAAGAGTTATTTTCCGGTAAAAACGTAGAGAACTTTTAATATTATATTATTTTATTGTTATTATATCATTTATAAGAATCTGTAATTTCTTATAACTATTGTAATTTATTTTAATACTTTGTATTAATTTAAAGAATATAAAGTAAATGAGAAAAACTTGCACTTATAAAGTTTCAATTTAAGACTTTAAGTTTGAAAGTTTGAATTTCAAAATTAAAGTTTTAATTTAAGACTTTAAGTTTGAATTTCAAAATTAAAGTTTCAATTTAATACTTTAAGTTTGAATTTCAAAATTAAAGTTTCAATTTAAGACTTAAGTTTGAATTTCAAAATTAAAGTTTCAATTTAAGACTTTAAGTTTGAATTTCAAAATTAAAGTTTCAATTTAAGACTTTAAGTTTGAATTTCAAAATTAAAACTATTAAAGTTTGAATTTAAGATTTTAAGTTTGAATTTCAAATTTCAAAATTAAAGTTTGAATTTCAAAAGTAAAACTATTGTAAGTTATATTAAGAATTTGTATTAATTTAAAATTTTAAATTAAAGAATAGAAGAAAGATGAGAAAAATTGCACTTACTGCAATTTGCAAGCGCTTCTTTTATTTCATATTGCGTAATTCAAATTTGAAACTTAGAAATTGAAATGTTTACATCTTTAACAACAAATAAATTCAAATATTTTGCATTGCCCTGCTAAGTTCCTCATAATCAATATGAACTGAGTGGCCTTCTTCTGGAGTGTTTAATTCGGATGGGTTACCATTTGTTAATATATCTCCAAGTTCCTCGTCTTCTGGGCTATCAACATCTTCACGTCCTTGATTTCTTCTTTTCGATCTAATCCAATCTCTCACACATACTAAAACTTCCAAAGCATTGCTTCCCAATGAGTGACGCGTATCTCCAAGTTGTTGTTGATCTCACAAGGAATAACCTATCAACTGCAACTTTCACAACCCAAGAACACTTCTGAAAGCAGCTTCCCAAAATTTGAATATATTTTTGTGGAGGTTTTCTAACAACTAACTTTGCAAGAATTAAAGACTTGAATGAAAGAATTGAATGTTGGGTAAAGAATATAGAGAAAGGCTAAGGTATTGATTTCCTATATTGATGGAATCCCTTATGTTTATGCTCATACAAATTGTTAATATTATTCTATCAATTATGAATGCTATTTTTACCGTAACTCTCTCCCAAGCAACTACAATAATTTACTAATGTACTCTCCCGAGCTACCCTAGCTAGCTTTAATTTGAATAGTTCACTTTAGATTGCACCAAAGGTTTCGTTATTCCTAACCCCACCTTTACGCCTACAATTATAGATTCCTCCAATATTCTAGGTGTGGTGTTGTTCAACAATATACCTAAATATGCATTATTTTCCAAGTTATGCACACTAAATAAGCACAGCTAATTGGGGATCCTACCAATTAACTACAAGAAGAACGAAGTTGAACAAATAGAAATCTAGCTAACAATTTGTAATCACATAAACTAGAAGTTCATCACTCAATAGGTTCCATCAAAACCTTAGATAAGGAATTAGCTACTCATAATCAAAGAAACAAGAATAATAATTGAATTCATAATCAAAGACTCAATATAAAAGAAAGAAATAAGTTGAGAGAGTTCTTTCTTACTAATTATCTTGCAAAAGTAGTCAATAATACAATGCTTGCCTCTCTTGGGTGAAATCTATACTTATATAGAGGGTTTAGCTTACAAAAATTGAGTTTTTACAAGTTTGGCCTTCAGAAATTCGGCAGCGTCCGCGGTCGCGGATGGACCGCGAGAAATCAAGTCCTCTGAAGTTTGAGAGGTTCCGCGAGCCTCTTTCTCCGCGGTTCGTCCGCGGTCGCGGATGGACCGCGAATGAATAGTGCCACGCGTTCATCATCTTATTTTTTATGCCAAATTCACTCTTGCTCTACACTTTGCCTTTTTACCATCTTATGACTCCAAAATGGCTCTTTTAGTCTCCAATGGCTCATGTGTACCTATAACATACCAAAAAACACTAATAAAAGTATTTTGTCATCATAAACATTATTAATTCAACAATAAAGCGTGATTATTTAGGGTATAATTATAGTCAAATTCACCTATTATCAGAGTACTTCTCGACTTATGCCGAAAGATGGATTATGATTATTACACATCAGGTTGACATGGGAAATAGAAATTTATTTATTTACTTTTTAAGATATGCCACAAAAGCTATCTTTCATGATTAACCTAAGACATGCACAATTCTTACCTAACCGTAAACTCACATGCCAACACATTATTGCTTACTCTAGTTATTATCACGGACTTGCAAATTTACCATTTTCTTCTTGAGTTACATGCCCTCACACAATTTATTGAGAGAAGTTCCCACACATAAACAATTTAAAACATGGAACTTATAGATATAGGAAAAATTTCACTCATTCTCAACAAAGAACATTCATATGCATACAGATACACCATAGGCTTGCCCGTAGTGTAATACTCCACTAATCGAGTTATTCAATCACAGATCAAGAGATCTTTAAGGGGTGTAATGTTGGCTACAGGACGGGTAGGATACTTTTGGTTATAGTGGCTAACCTCCCTAAGCACTTTTCTTTCTTTTTCACAACTTCCCTTTTAGTTTTTCTTCCTTATGTCTCCCCTAAACATTCCTTCACTTTTATTTGCTTTTAATCCCCAATTTTCTTTTGTTGATGTAACTGACCTTTCTATTTTACATATATACATTGATATATTTTTTTTTTCATTGCTTTGTAACGCATTTACAGTATTTTGCCAGTTCACCATTTTATTACCATTGATTCTTGATTTTCCCTTTTTCAACTTCCGTTCACCCCACACTTAGACTTTTGCATATTCATTACAACACAAGTGCTTCTAGGAGGTAAAGTAGAACAATATATGATTTTGATTTTTCATGAACATTCAAGGGTTATCAAAGAATAGGCTTTAAGCTCAAAGGGGTTAACTAGGATATTATGTATAGGTGAATTCATGTCTTATTGATTTATGGGGTTACACAAAGAAATGCCTCTATCATCTCTACAACCAAACAACTTCTATTTCGCTTTGCAAACACACCGGGCAAGTTCTAGGTATCATGTAAAACATATAATGTAAGTAAAATCTCACACACACTTAGCATGCAACTCATTTAGAATCAGGTTCATCTACAAAGTCCTATCAATATTCAAGCAAGTTGTATTGTGCAATTTAAGGCATATCCTAGAATCTACAGTCAAGCTTAGATAATACATTCTCAGGTTCATTTTAGTTTTGCTAATGTGCATACTTGGGGTTACATGTTAACCTTTGACCTCTAATCCTAAAAAAAAAAAATCTACCTAACCCGGTTCAGTAAAAACCCTTGGAAAAGAACCGTGGTCAAAAGAAAAACCAAGGGGGTGATGATACATTACCTAGAAAAAGAAAAATAAAAGAAAGAAAAATTCCTACGTGGACCACTTCCCTCAAGAGTACCTGTAATAGTCCGTCATCAGGAAGAGCCGTCTACTCATATTTTTGGATTTTTCAAATTTTTTTTGATATTTTTTTTGTATTTTTATTCCAACTTAGACCCTTAAGAAACCCGTCGCCAAGTGTCCATCATCGGGCCAAGCCAGCTAATATTATTTACAACTACAACTACTATGTACAACATATACAAGATAAGTTTCCCACCCCACACTTAAAATCATGTCATGTCCTCATGACATAATAATACAAGTATAGCTCAGAAGGGTGAGAAAAACTTACCTGTGACTCACTCAGAGCCGGAGATGGTGGCGGGGTCGAAATTACACGGTCGACCCAGTGCTCGAAACCATGCCATGAACCTGTTTTCTGTCTGAGCTTGTCTTTGTGACATCGCGTCCATGCGCGTGTGTAAACCATCCACTGAGGTGCGTAAATTCGCAACCTCCTCCTCCATAGACCTAAGCATAGGTCTAGTAGACTCGGACCTAGATATACCCGCTCTATGATGAGCGTGCCTAGAAGGTCCGGCGGAGTCCGTGGGGATGTGAGAAGCTTTGAATGGAGCTTTTGGAGGGAGATCACCATCCGTGGGAAGGACCGGAGTCCGATGGCCGAGGCAAAGAGTAGTGACAAGAGACGGGTAATAAAAACCCTTGGCTTTGAGGGGTCCCCTCAGCACCATCTCGTCACTTATCAAGCGGGCAATGTCAACGTCCCGCTGGGTGACAAAGCACCATGTCAGCAATGCCCTATTGAAGTTCACATCAGTGGTGTTGCTTGAGGGCAGAAACCGGTTACATATAATTGTGAACCAGCACTTAGCAGTATGGGTGAAGCTGTTAGAATGCAGTGTGTTGTTTCTTATCCAGACTGGGTGACCATCAACACATAAGGCCGCAATCAAGGTGTCCCAAGTGACACCGGGACTATCGTGGTAAAAGTCCACGTCATATTAAAGAGGCATAAAAAGCTAAGCAAAAGAGGCTACAATGAGTGGTAAAATTGCCACTCATCAAAGACTTCTCTGGCCATCCCGTAGGGTGCGTTCGCATAGAACACCCTAACCAGCATTTTGTTTACGAGGGCCGGTGCATCGAACAGGAACTCCATCTCTCTACGTCGGATCTCCTCATATATATCGGGCTTTTCAGCCCGAATAGCCACCTTGTCGATTCCAATCTCCTATAGCAAAGCTTTAGTAGCCTTGGCATGAAAGTCTACTTTTGCCTCCTCGCCTGTGAATCAAGACTCGTCATAGGTAGGTTGCCTACATGCGTTTGCTGCATTCCTGGATCTTTTAGGAGCCATAATCCTGCAAAAAAAAGAAACAACCAAAAATTCCATCACGTTAGTACATCGGTTGGCTACTCGGACTTCACCATCCATGTACTACAACAATATTTCCTTTAGTGCTATCATCCCATAACTCCTACTATTGACCCGTCGTTACGGAAATTTCCACCCCGTTACCTTGCATTAACATATCTTATGCTTCTATATCGGTGTTAGAACCTATCGGGTGAGTTAGGAGTGAATTGAATTAAAAATGAAGCAAATAGCATGTTTGAAGGAAGTTTGAATATGGAAAGTCAACCTAGAGTTGACTATCGAGTTAGAGTGCTCGGAATCGGATTCGATGATTCGACTAGTTTCGAGGGATCATTTATGACTTAGGAGAGCAATCGGAATTGAATTTGGAGATCCGGTGTAGAAATAGGCTTGAATTGGCTAAGGTTGAATTTTGGCGAAATCCGATCGATAGGTGAGATTTTGATCCGGGAGTCGGAATGGAATTCCGACGATTTCTGTAGCTTCGTTATGTGATTTTGGATATGTCTGCAAATTTTCAGGTCATTCGGACATCGTTTGGTCGGGTTTTTGATCGAATGTGAATTTTTGAAGTTAAAGTTAAACTTAAGCTTAAATTTGTTGAAAACGGACGATTTTGATGTTAACGATAGAGTTTTGATGATTGGAACAAGTTCGAATAAGGTTATAGGGCGTGTTGGTTCTTTTGGTTGAGGTCCCGGGGCCTCGGGTGAGTTTCGGGGTGGTTTCGGACCATTTCTAGGCCATTTTTAACTGCTGGTTTATGTCTGTAGCAGTGTTCTACGCGATCGCGGACAATGGGACGCGATCGCGGTGAGTAAAATGTGCGAAAAGTATTAATGAATCGCGATCGCGTGAAATGCTCCGCGATCGCGAAGAAGGAAAACTTCTGTGCATTGATCCTACTTCGGAAGCTCATATCTTTTTATCTACAAGGAATTTTAAGGTGATTCAAAAACGAAAGTTATAGCTCATCGTGTCTAGTTTTCATAAAGATAAAGAAATAGTGATTTAGACATCTATGTAAATAGTTATGGACGTTACACTATAGGGTGTCCGAGAAGGATCTCTAATACACATGTATAAATTGGGAAGCTTATATCTAGAAATGTATACGGATTCAGGAAATGAGCATCAAATGAAAGTTATAGCCCTATGTGTCTAGTTTCCAGAACATCAAACCATTCATCATTCGGAGTTATGTGCAATAAGTTATGGCCATTATACTGAAGCCTGTCCGGAGGAACCGGAGTTTGTTCACCGCGATCGCGAAGCCTTTCCCGCGATCGCGAAGCGATCGCAGAGCGATTCCCGCGATCGCGATAAGTAATATGCCTGGGCAGAATGTTTTTAAAACATTTCAGTCGGGAAATCAACCCATTTTTCCACCATTTTTGGTCATTCTTGAGAGCTTTTGGACGAGAATTTAAGGGATTTCGACGGGGAATCATTGGAGGTAAGTTTTATGAGTTAAATACATGATTTTATCAAAGAATCTTCCATTAATTCTCTGAATTTGGGTAAGAAATCAAGAAAATTAGGGCTTTGAGCAAAAATCTTAAAATGGGGATTTGAAGGACCATTTGTGGTCCGAATTGGGAGTTCTTGGTATGTACGGACTCGTGCGAGAGACGAGGATTCCGAAAATGTGAGTTTCATAATTTTTCGAGATGTGGGCCCGGGGCTCGGGTTTTGCCAATTTCGTGATTTTTGATATTTTTCGAGTTCTTTCGATTGGGTTATGTTCCATTAGCCTATTTTGATATATTTGTGCTGATTTGTGCTAGTTTTGACGTGCGTGGATGCCGGTTCGAGGAGCTAAGGCGTCGCGGGCATGAGCTTTCGTCGCACTCGTATTGAGGTGAGTAATAGATGTGGGTGATGACCAGCGGGTTCGAAACCCCGGTATACCACTTTGTGACGCTGTATAGCGGCGAGACACGCACATTCTTGAGAGTGCGGGGTCGATCATGAACTGGAGACTATATATTAGTCCGACCTGTTGATACCGTATTATTGGCTATTCTCGAGCCGTTGAACCCCCTTCTTGGGCGGTTGAGTATACTTGTGGGCCGTGAGCCAATTATTGGATCCCGCGAGGATTGTTATCATTGTCTTATCATATAGACATGCTAGTTTACTACTAGTCCGCAGCTATTTCTGTTATTATGCTAATTCCAATCTCTCGAACTTGATATTACTGTTTTCCAATTGAAAAATGATAAAAAGAGTTTTTCAAAAACTACTTTTGAGCCTGCGAGGCTGTATCTGCATATTAGCTGACTAGTAGTGGATCGGGCTGCACGCCGCAGCGAGATATATGTTGGATCGGACTGCACGCCGCAGGAATATCTCTATGAGATGTGCTTGGGCTGTAGGAGCCCCTCCGGAGTCTGAACCCCCACAGTGAGCACGGGTACCCAAAATTGGAGTCGGGCTACGCACCGTAGCGGTCATATCATGCATTGCATTGCATTTAGCTACATCTGCTAGTTGTTATGCTATTTATTGGTATTTGTTGGTACAGGTACAGTGAATATTGATTCTGTGACAGGGTAGCTGATTATAGCTTTACATAGTGCTTTATTGCGGATTTCTTATCCGCGCTGTCTTACCCTTGTTTATTACCACTGAGTCTGGCAGTACTCATTTTACTCCCTGCACCTTGTGTGCAGATCCAGGTACCTCTCAGCAGACTTGATTCGGTAGCTACTTGGAGGCATTGTGCGGGATAGTCGAGGTAGCTGCAGCGTCCGCAGGACCTGACTCCCCTTCTAGTTGTCATTTCTTATCTTGTTGTCTTTCCTTTCCGCACTGAGTTGTTATAAACTTTATTACACTTATGTTCTTTAGAGGCTCATGACTCTTGACCCTTCGGTCTATGGGAGTTAGTATATTTTGGGACTTGGTCTCCCCGCCGTTGGTATAAATATTACTATTGTTTCATATATTTTGAAATGCTTAAATGGGTTAAAGAGAGCTTCTAGCTCCGTTGTTGATATTGATTGGTCAGGCTGGCTTAGCAATGTGCTGGGCGCCATCACGACCGGATTTGGGGTCGTGACAAGTTGGTATCAGAGCCAAGGTTTACTAGGCCTCATGAGTCTTGTGCCGGTTAGTAGAGTCTTGTGGATCGGTACGGGGACGCCTGTACTTATCCTCGGGAGGCTGCGAACCTTTAGGAAACACTTCACATTTCTTGGAATTCTTATCGTGCGTACATGATTCAGCTTGAGATATAATCTTTGAAATTCCTCCCACACATTGTGATTTGATATGTAGCCCTAGCTATGGGCGTGAGAAATAGTGTAGTGGAACGAGTTCAAACTCAGGAAGACTAAAATGATTATGCTATGTGTATCCTGGTGGAAGGTATTCTGTTGAAATGCTAAATTGAGGCGAGATAGGTGGATTGGTTCTCATGTGTAATTGAAAGGTAGTTGATATGTGTTATGATTCGAGCAGGTACAACGCATGTTCATGTACCAAATATGATAATATGATTTGTGTAGTATTGAGACTAATGTTGTCGATATGCATTGTGATGTCTTGTCGAGTTGTGAATGTATTGCTAGGATGGTTTTGGTGATTCTTCTGGCAGGTGGATAGGCCAATTTACAAAGGGAACTCTGCCGAAATTTTTGGAAAATTTGGGACTTAGAAAGATTTCTGTCACCTAAAGAGAGTGGGCTTATTGGTGGTGCGTGTATATCTGCAAGAATTGCAGAAGAGCTAAGGTCTCCGATGATTCGAGTCTCTGTCAAGGCTTGTAAATGACTTGAGTTTAATCTCACTATAACATTGTGGCATCAATTGAGTAGTAATGCTAGGAGTGGCTGGCTTCGAGCTAAGTTGGGGAGGTTGCTATTGATTAACTGATTGCACTATTGTGTGCTATGTTGATTCTGTCTCTAAGTATGTTGGGAAATTCTGGTAAAGGTTATGATGCTTCGTAGATCTGATGAAGTACTAGGGTGCTTTGAACTGTTGTTGGTAAAGAATATTCACCGTATAGAAAATAAAGATAGCTGATTGTATCTGTAAGTAATCATGTTCTGCGATGTCAGAGTTCTAACAAAACACGAGTGGTTCTACTCAATAGGACAGTTGAATTACAGCTGAATAAGGGTGAATGATGCCCGAGAATGGTTTTGCAGTGTTCAAGATTTTGCTTGTAACAGTCGGGTGCCTTAAGATTTGTGTATGTGGCTAAAGATGGCGGTTTCGTTAGAGAAGATCAAGGCTTGTGTTATATCATGTGAATGGTGGGATTCTAGGTATCCGTATTGGGAAGTAATGATAACAATTTTAAAAAAAAATCGCGGGAAGTTCATCAAAATAAAGTATGGTAGAATGTGGTACTTTTGGGAAACATTGAGGGAGTATTCAGTGGCCTATGGGTCTTATGTACAAATCTAGTGTGGTAACAGGAGTTGATGTATTATGGTGTTACAGTAAGCGCTAATATTGAGTTAAAGATGAATCGGAAAGGAAACTGGGTAAATGGAACAACTTGTTAATAAATTAAAATGGTATAAAAAGAAATACGATTGATTTATGGTATGTGGTTGAAGTAATGAGTCTTGCAGACATTGCAACAAAACTCTTGAGTGTTGGCAGTTGTGTAACTTGATATAGGTATAAGGACTCAGTCCTGGCAGTTAAACTTATGCAATGAATGGGAAGAAATAGTTTGTGATGTGTTTTATCATGGTTTGAAGATGAGTATATTCCTGTTGGTATGCAAAGCTTGGAATGTGTAATGAGTTTTCTCTATATGGGATCATAAAAGTCCTTGACCAGTTGAGTGCGTCGATGTTTGCGGCGTAGGAAAGGGATAAGAATTTCCATGTTATTTTAGTATGGTATTGTATATGCGATGAGTTATGGAAAAGTTGATAATGGTATATTCTAGGTTTTGAGATCAGTTCATAATATATGGGAAGTCAATAAAATTATTGAGCAGCGCGGACAGCTGCAGGTGAATTAAGAATCGATCTTTCTGATAATTTAAGAAAATGATACTGCTATTCTATTAACTTGGCAGGGAATATGATCCAAAAAGGACAAGGTAATGTAAAATGATGATATCTAGTTGTATGGTGGTATTCTCTTGTTGGATCGACTATAATAACTGAATCGTTGATGGCATAGTGAAATTTCCGAATGGCCGTCGTGGTATGAATGGACGCTTGATGTGCGTTATGTATTCGTACGGTGGAGTGTGGAACCAGGTATAGCGATTCATGTGTTATATATGTGTTGGAGACTAGAAGTCCTCGTAATCCGCCTATGTAGTGGTTGTATATCGCGTGTATCGACACCGTTTTGTGATTATTGGAAATCGGAAGCCCTAGTGGCTCTCTCTTAGCTTGATATGATGAATTTGGGTTATGATACCTTATTTCAGACTGGTTGTCATAAGACAGGTCGTCTAGACAAATGTGATATGGACGATGTCGGGAAATGACACAAATTGCGTAGCAGAGAGCATCAGAGTATGCTCCAATAGAGTAGTTGTACACAGGACCAGCGGACGGCTGGTAGGCATTGCTTTGTCAGTTGGACCTTAGTGGCGGATGTTAGTGTAGAAGTATCTACCATTGATTAGTTCTGGTATTGAGGAACTTTGTCGGATGCGTTTCTTGTGGCCAAACTTGAGGCTATATATGTTTATTATGATGAGCAACTTGACTCGACGCGTATTTATTTGACGAGGGTTACTTGGATCGGGTGGCACGCCGCCAGAGGTATGGTATCTAGATCGGGTGGCACGCCGCCACGGGTATGTCATTGGAGCGGGTTGCACGCCGCAACAGAATATTGTGAAAATATAGTTAGTTATATGCTACTGGTATACAATACTTCCCCACTTCTGAGGAAAAGACCATTTTGAGTATCGATTGGCGAATGGCACATCGGTTGTGTCCTTTCGGGATTTAATAGCATAGGTTAATGATTTCACCGTGGGTGAGGTTGATTGCTTGGGTTCAAGACCTAGATCTGTGCGTGGCTAACCGTTTTGAGCTTAGTGGCTTGAGGTGCTTCATGAGTAATAATGTTGGGGTAGAATCACGAATCGCGACAAGGCTACGTGATGTTATGACCTCTCGAGGAGGATTCAGGTACTCTATTTCTATAATGTGAGACGCGATCTCAGTTCTATGTTATGATGGCACAGAGGAATTGAATTGCAGCTCTATTTGCTGGAGACAGTTGTCATGAATTGAGTTGTCATGATTCGAGTGTGTGCATACATTTCTATTGGAGCCTATGTTGTGCTCGTCGTGGCTTAGGCCGGTGTTGAGGTGTCTTATCACCAGTGCGGTGTGTTATAATCGAAATGACTGTTGGAGTCATTAATGAATACGAGCATATTAGATCTTAGCTTGTTAGAAAGGTAAAAATCAAGGTTTGGCTCCGAAACCTATTGTAGTATCAGTTTTAAAAGGGAAATAGATTCACGAATGGTTAACCTGAGAGATGGGTTCGGTATATCGCGTGCTTCAGCTGCCGTGGGCAGGATATGGAGGTGTTGGAATAAGACTCTACCTAATGAAAGAGGTTTTCAGCTAGTATTTGGTTATTGTGGCCAGTTGTTGTGATTAGAGACTATCGTCTCGAGTTATTTGGGTTGCCGATACAGCATATGATCTCACCCGGAGTAGTGAATATGGGTTATTGTAGTGGATTCGAGTGTATCCTGAGTATAGGCATGGGATTTGCATTTGGCATATGATTTCAGAAAGTGCAATGTGATTTATGGTTCAGATGGTCTGTGAAATTCTGACTATATGGTGTTTTCGGACTTATGTGAGATAGGGTGACGTATGATCGCCCGGATATATACTTGGTAAGGTCATTCGGCTAGTGGGTTGCTTCCAGTACAACTCCGAGTCTGCTCGAGGACGAGCGTTTGTTTAAGTTGGGGAGAATGTAACGACCCAGCCCGTCGTTACGGAAATTTCCACCCCGTTACCTTGCATTAACATATCTTATGCTTCTATATCGGTGTTAGAACCTATCGGGTGAGTTAGGAGTGAATTGAATTAAAAATGAAGCAAATAGCATGTTTGAAGGAAGTTTGAATATGGAATGTCAACCTAGAGTTGACTATCGAGTTAGAGTGCTCGGAATCGGATTCTGATGATTCGACTAGTTTCGAGGGATCATTTATGACTTAGGAGAGCAATCGGAATTGAATTTGGAGATCCGGTGTAGAAATAGGCTTGAATTGGCTAAGGTTGAATTTTGGCGAAATCCGATCGATAGGTGAGATTTTGATCCGGGAGTCGGAATGGAATTCGGACAGTTGCAGTAGCTCCTTTAGGTGATTTTGGATATGCCTGCAAAATTTCAGGTCATTCGGACGTCGTTTGGTCGGGTTTTTGATCGAATGTGAATTTTTGAAGTTAAAGTTAAACTTAAGCTTAAATTTGTTGAAAACGGACGATTTTGATGTTAACGATAGAGTTTTGATGATTGGAACAAGTTCGAATAAGGTTATAGGGCGTGTTGGTTCTTTTGGTTGAGGTCCCGGGGGCCTCGGGTGAGTTTCGGGGTGGTTTCGGACCATTTCTAGGCCATTTTTAACTGCTGGTTTATGTCTGTAGCAGTGTTCTACGCGATCGCGGACAATGGGACGCGATCGCGGTGAGTAAAATGTGCGAAAAGTATTAATGAATCGCGATCGCGTGAAATGCTCCGCGATCGCGAAGAAGGAAAACTTCTGTGCATTGATCCTACTTCGGAAGCTCATATCTTTTTATCTACAAGGAATTTTAAGGTGATTCAAAAACGAAAGTTGTAGCTCATCGTGTCTAGTTTTCATAAAGATAAAGAAATAGTGATTTAGACATCTATGTAAATAGTTATAGACGTTACACTATAGGGTGTCCGAGAAGGATCTCTAATACACATGTATAAATTGGGAAGCTTATATCTAGAAAAGTATACGGATTCAGGAAATGAGTATCAAATGAAAGTTATAGCCCTATGTGTCTAGTTTCCAGAACATCAAACCATTCATCATTCGGAGTTATGTGCAATAAGTTATGGCCATTATACTGAAGCCTGTCCGGAGGAACCGGAGTTTGTTCACCGCGATCGCGAAGCCTTTCCCGCGATCGCGAAGGGTAAATTTTGGGCCAAATTTTGTTCTCCGCGATTGCAGAGCCATTCCCGCGATCGCGATGAGTAATATGCCTGGGCAGAATGTTTTTAAAACATTCCAGTCGCGAAATCAACCCATTTTTCCACCATTTTTGGTCATTCTTGAGAGCTTTTGGACGAGAATTGAAGGGATTTCGACGGGGAATCATTGGAGGTAAGTTTTATGAGTTAAATACATGATTTTATCAAAGAATCTTCCATTAATTCTCTGAATTTGGGTAAGAAATCAAGAAAATTAGGGCTTTGAGCAAAAATCTTAAAATGGGGATTTGAAGGACCATTTGTGGTCCGAATTGGGAGTTCTTGGTATGTACGGACTCGTGGAGAGACGAGGATTCCGAAAATGTGAGTTTCATAATTTTTCGAGATGTGGGCCCGGGGCTCGGGTTTTGCCAATTTCGTGATTTTTGATATTTTTCGAGTTCTTTCGATTGGGTTATGTTCCATTAGCCTATTTTGATATATTTGTGCTGATTTGTGCTAGTTTTGACGTGCGTGGATGCCGGTTCGAGGAGCTAAGGCGTCGCGGGCATGAGCTTTCGTCGCGCTCGTATTGAGGTGAGTAATAGATGTGGGTGATGACCAGCGGGTTCGAAACCCCGGTATACCACTTTGTGACGCCGTATAGCGGCGAGACACGCACACTCTTGAGAGTGCGGGGTCGATCATGAACTGGAGACTATATATTAGTCCGACCTGTTGATACCGTATTATTGGCTATTCTCGAGCCGTTGAACCCCCTTCTTGGGCGGTTGAGTATACTTGTGGGCCGTGAGCCAATTATTGGATCCCGCGAGGATTGTTATCATTGTCTTATCATATAGACATGCTAGTTTACTACTAGTCCGCAGCTATTTCTGTTATTATGCTAATTCCAATCTCTCGAACTTGATATTACTGTTTTCCAATTGAAAAATGATAAAAAGAGTTTTTCAAAAACTACTTTTGAGCATGCGAGGCTGTATCTGCATATTAGCTGACTAGTAGTGGATCGGGCTGCACGCCGCAGCGAGATATATGTTGGATCGGACTGCACGCCGCAAGAATATCTCTATGAGATGTGCTTGGGCTGTAGGAGCCCCTCCGGAGTCTGAACCCCCACAGTGAGCACGGGTACCCAAAATTGGAGTCGGGCTACGCGCCGTAGCGGTCATATCATGCATTGCATTGCATTTAGCTACATCTCCTAGCTGTTATGCTATTTATTGGTAATTGTTGGTACAGGTACAGTGAAGATTGATTCTATGACAGGGTAGCTGATTATAGCTTTACATAGTGCTTTATTGCGGATTTCTTATCTGCGCTGTCTTACCCTTGTTTATTACCACTGAGTCTGGCAGTACTCATTTTACTCCCTGCACCTTGTGTGCGGATCCAGGTACCTCTCAGCAGACTTGATTCGGTAGCTACTTGGAGGCATTGTGCGGGATAGTCGAGGTAGCTGCAGCGTCCGCAGGACCTGACTCCCCTTCTAGCTGTCATTTCTTATCTTGTTGTCTTTCCTTTCCGCACTGAGTTGTTATAAACTTTATTACACTTATGTTCTTTAAAGGCTCATGACTCTTGACCCTTCGGTCTATGGGAGTTAGTATATTTTGGGACTTGGTCTCCCCGTTGTTGGTATAAATATTACTATTGTTTCATATATTTTGAAATGCTTAAATGGGTTAAAGAGAGCTTCTAGCTCCGTTGTTGATATTGATTGGTCAGGCTGGCTTAGCAATGTGCTGGGCGCCATCACGACCGGATTTGGGGTTGTGACAAGTTGGTATCAGAGCCTAGGTTTACTAGGCCTCATGAATCTTGAGCCGGTTAGTAGAGTCTTGTGGATCGGTACGGGGACACCTGTACTTATCCTCGGGAGGTTGCGAACCTTTAGCAACCACAAACTTGGGCAATATCTCCCCCAAAAATACAACACCCAAATACTACAACATAATTTTGCCAACTTTGGCCAACCCAATCACCAAATAAATCAACCACAACATTGGGTCTCCAATAACAACATAAGTAACACAATTAAACACATTGGAGACCCAACAACACCAAATAGACCAACATCCCATAACAACATTCATACTAATAATACACTACAACAAAAATTAATTTTTATAGATTCTACTAACTACTAGCAAGATATTATACAATTTCTACAATTAAACTAGAATTATGTAAACTAATTAATTCTACCAAACTAAGGAGAAAAACTAAAAAAAAAAAAAGATAGAAGAAGAAAAATTTATTAGTAGAAGATGGGAAGTGGAGAAGGTGGAGATGATGAAGAAAAATGGTGAAGGAGGAAGGAGGATTTGGAGAAGAAGAAGTAGAGAGAAGGAGGAGAGTTTGAGAAATTGTTTTAGAGAGAGAGGTGTTGAGGGAAAAAGGGGCGGCTGGTTTGTAATATGGGGGGGTAGATTTTAGGGTAATAAAAAGGGGGGGGAGATTTTTTTGACCGTTTAAAATTTTGGTTTCCGTGCTGGGCAGAACTGACTGCGGTCCATCCATATTTGCGGTCCGTCCGCGGTCGCGGATGGACCGCGAAAGGTAAGAATCAGAGGGGTTGTTTTTCCGCGGTTCGTCCGCCACCGCGGATGAACCGCAAAATATCAGCCTCTCTAATTTTATCGCCTCGCAGCAGCAGAACTTTTTTTTTGTATAGACTAACTATAATGGTTACACTTACAACAAGTTTGTGGGTTGCCTCCCACGTAGCGCCTGATTTAACAAAGCGGCACGACTCAACTTAGCGTATTTCAAGGCTCGCTAGACCTTTGAGGTTCCTCTAACCGTAGTTCCACCTTATCCTCGATCCATGCCAACATATAGTTTCAACCGCTATCCATTTACTTTGAATGTGCGTGAGCCATCAATAGTTTGAATTTCCACAGCTCCCGATTGTAATGCCTCAGTTACCCAGAAAGGGCCTGACCACCTTGATTTTAGTTTGCCCGGGAACAACCGTAATCTTGAATTATATAAAAGTACCTTGTCCCCGATTTTGAAGTTACGCTCTATGATATTCTGGTCATGAAGCCGCTTCATCCTCTCTTTGTAAAGTCTTGTGCTCTCGAAGGCTAGATACTGGAATTCTTCCATCTCATGCAACCCGGTGACTCTAGATTTCCTAGCTTCATCCCAACTGAGATTTAATTGTTTCCGTGCCCACCATGCTTTGTGCTCTAGTTCCACAAGTAGATGACAAGCTTTCTCAAACACCAATTTGTATGGTGACATGCCGATTGGTGTCTTAAAAGCTGTCATGTACGCCCATAATGCATCATCGAGCTTTCTGGACCGGTCGGTCCTCGTGGTGTTCACTGTCTTTGTCAATACGCTATTTATCTCCCTGTTGGAGACCTCAACTTGCCCACTGGTCTACGGGTGATATGGAGTAGCCACCCGGTGTTTCACATCATATTTGGCCAACAATTTCTCGAATGCCCGGTTGCAAAAATGTGTACCCCCATCACTAATGATTGCCCTTGGAGTCCCGAAACGGGTGAAAATGTTCTTCTTCAGAAATCCCACCACCACCTTAGCATCATTGGTGGGTAATGCTACCGCTTCCACCCATTTGGATACATAGTCTACCGCAACAAGGATGTACTTATTGTCGTATGAGCTGACAAAGGGACCCATGAAGTCTATTCCCCAGACGTCAAACACTTCCACTTGTTGAATTGGTTTCATTGGCATCTCATGACACCGGGAGATGTTCCCGGTGTGTTTACATTCACTGCAACCTTTCACCCACAAGTGTGCATCTTTAAACACGGTTGGCCAGTAGAAACTGGCCTCAAGTATCTTGGCAGTTGTTCGCACTCCTCCAAAGTGGCCACCATATGCGGAAGCATGACACGCCTGCAAAACAGAAGATTGTTCGATCTCGGGGACGCATCTCCGGATCACGTTATCAAGGCATATCTTAAACAGATAGGGTTCATCCCAATAATAAAGTTGGCTTTCACGAAAACATCTTTTCCTCAGGACCGATGATAGGTCATGAGGGACAATACCACTGGCCATGTAATTTGCATAATCTGCATACCATGGCACTTCAAGGAGAGTGGTAGTGAGCAGTTGGTCATCTGGAAAAGTTTCCAGAATTTCTCCACTCTCTTTGACAATTTCAGCTCCTTCAAGTCACGACAAATGATCAGTGACTTGATTTTTGGTGCCCTTTCTATCACGTATTTCAAGGTCAAACTCTTGTAGAAGCAGCACCCAACAAATTAGGCATGACTTAGAGTCCTTTTTATCAATTAAGTACCTTAAAGTTGCATGGTCAGTGTATACTATTACCTTAGATTGTATGAGATAGGACCTAAATTTGTCAAATGCGAACACTACCGCCAGCATCTCCTTTTCCGTCATTGTGTATTTCAGTTGTTCTCCACTCAATGTTCTACTAGCATAGTAGATTGGATGCATCAGCTTGCCTTTTCTTTGGCCAAGCGCTGCCCCCACTGCGTAATCACTTGCATCGCGCATCAGCTCAAAAGGTAGCTCCCAGTTGGGGGCAATAATGATGGGTGTTGTGACCAACCTCTTCTTCAGCTCCTCAAATGCAATCCTGCACTCATCAGAAAATAAAAAGGGGTGATCTTTTTCAAGTAACTTACAGAGAGGGTTTGAGATTTTGGAGAAGTCTTTAATGAACCTCCGATAAAAACCGGCATGTCCAAGAAAGCTTCTAATGGCCTTGACGGATGTTGGTGGAGGCAACTTTGCAATGACATCCACTTTAGCTCGGTCTACCTCAATACCTTTGCTCGAAACCCAGTGCCTCAAAACTATACCTTCTTGTACCATAAAATGGCACTTCTCCCAATTTAGCACCAAGTTTGTCTCCATGCACCACTTCAATACTCTTGTCAGATTGACAAGGCATTCATCGAATGAATTCCCTACCACTGAGAAATTATCCATGAACACCTCCATAATATCTTCCACCATGTCGGTGAATATAGCCATCATGCACCTTTGGAATGTGGCGGGTGCATTGCATAGTCCGAATGGCATCCTCTTAAAGGCAAAAATGCCATATGGGCATGTGAAGGATGTCTTCTCTCTATCCTCGGGGGCTATGGAAATTTGATTGTACCCCGAGTACCCATCCAGGAAGCAAAAGTATGACCTCCCTGCCAACCTGACAAGCATTTGATCAATGAAGGGAAGTGGGAAGTGGTCCTTGCGGGTGGCTAGATTTAGCTTCCTATAGTCCATGCATATTCTCCACCCGGTGACGGTTCTTGTTGAGATCAATTCGTTATTCTCATTTTTCACCACCATTATGCCACCTTTCTTTGGATAACATTGAACTGGGCTAACCCAGCTACTATCAGAGATTGGGAAAATAATTCCCGCGTCTAGCCACTTTATTACCTCCTTCTTCACCACTTCCTTCATGTTTGGGTTCAGCCTTCTTTGATGTTCCCTGGAAGGTTTGAGCCCTCTTCTAGGAGAATCTTATGGATGCAATATGCGGGGATGATCCCCTTTATGTCTGCCATGGTCCACCCAATGGCAGTCTTGCATTCTTTTAGTACTCGTATAAGCTTTTGAGCCTGCACATCTAACAAACCAGATGAAATAATAACAGGTAAAGTGGAGTTAGGACCTAGAAATTCATAACTGAGATGAGATGGTAGTGGTTTAAGCTCAAGCTTTGGTGGCTCTTCTATGGATGGCTTTGCAGGAGGGGTCTCTCTTTTCTTTAAATGTAGAGGCTCGAATTCAAGCTCTCTCTCCCAAAACCCCTTGCCTTCCAGAGATAGTGCCCATTCTGCTAGACTTTCACCATTTATCTCTTCCAAGTTCATTAGGCATGCTTGAAGTGGATCTTCCATGGTCAACTCTGCATTGTCTGTCTCCACTATCACATCAACCGCATCAATAAGAGAGCAATTCACGAACTCACTAGGACACCTCATGGATTTTTGCACATTGAATATGATCTTGGGTTCCCCAGTCTCACAATCAATCAATGCTCTCCCTGTGGCTAGGAATGGTCTTCCTAAGATTATAGGAATTTCCTCGTCCACCTTGCAGTCAAGAATAACAAAATTGGCGGGAAACACAAACTTCCTCACCTAGATGAGCACTTCATCCAATATACCAAATGGACGCTTAACCGTCCTGTCAGCAAGCTGTAATAACATGGAAGTAGGCCTGGCTCTCCCGATTCCCAGCCTCTTATAAATCACCAAGGGCATAAGATTTATTCTTGCCCCCAAATCACACAATGCCTTTGCAAAGGAAAAGTTTCCTATAGTGCATGGAATAGTGAAGCTACCTGGGTCAGATAACTTCTCAGCAATGGGTCTAGAAACCACTGCACTACAAGTCTGAGTAAGAGTCACGGTGGCCAAGTCTTGGAAATCAAATTTCTGCGACATCAAGTCTTTCATCATCTTAGCATACCCAGGCATTTCTTTCAAAGCTTCAATTAAAGGAATGTTTACCTGGATTTGCTTGAGCATATAAAAAAACCTTTTGTATTGCTCTTCTTTCTGGTGCTTGGCCAACCTTTGGGGGAATGTTGCTGGAGGCCTCTTCTTTCCAATCACTTGGGACTTTTCTTTCTCTATCACCTGCTCCTCAACCGGCTGCTCTATCGGTTCAGCTACTTTCTCCGTTCCCTGCTGCACATCTTTATTTTCAGCTACTGGCTGGACTGTAACTTCTGTCAACTCGGTGGACTCCTCCAGTTTAATAGGCACTGGAGTGAGTGTCTCAGCCTGTGTGTCGCTTTTCTCTCTTTCTTTCTCAGCATCAAGATCTCTACCACTTCTCAGAGTCACTTCCATCAGCTGCTTTGGGACTTGGTCTTTTGGGTTTGTTTGTGTATCCGCAGGCAATGTCCCTTGAGGACGATTGTTAAGTGACATAGCAATCTGGCCCATCTGTACTTCCATATTCTTGATCGCTGCGTCATGTGTATGTATCCTCTCATTGGTTTTGGCATGTGACCTAATTACCTGCTGCATCATAGCTTCCAACCTTGCGAACCCATCGTCATGTCTACCCCTATGCTATGGTGGAGGTGGATGATACCCCTGCTGCTGATTGTTGAAATTCTGAGGTCTAGGATATTGAGCCATGTTGTTTGGTGGCCTCATACCTGCTGTATTATACTGTGGCTGAGGAGGCATGTACTGCTGTGGAGCCTGCTGACCCCAACTCTAGTTGCCTTGTCGCTACCCTCCATAATTAGCCACATAATTTATGTCTTCATGCCGATGATGATGTTCTTAGTCTGCAACCCATGGATTACCTATGAGTTGGCTAATGCAAGATGTGCATAAACCACCATTGGTAGTGTCTACAATATGAACTTGCTGCTTGACCCCTGATTCTTCCACCTTCTTTGTCAGGATGCTCATTTGTGTCAATAAGGTTGTCATGTTCTCCTCCATAGTGTTGGATAGATTCAGAGGTATAGAATGTACCACTGGAGTGATAGGAGCCTTCCTGGTCGTCTACCCGGAGTTCTAAGCCATCTTGTCAAGCAAATTCTGGCCTTCTCTCCAGGTCTTGCTCGGAAAAGCCCCACCTGCTGAGGCATCTACTATATTCTTCATGCTGTCTGAAAGCACCATGTAGAACCTTTGACCCAACATCTGTTCGGGAACCCCATGGTGAGGACACACAACCAGCATACCTTTGAATCTGCCCCAAGTTTCATGTAATGTCTCCATTGGTTTCTGCTTGAACCTCACAATCTCATCAATTTGCTGAGCTGTCTTGTTAGGTGGATGAAACTTGTTGTGGAATTGCTTGACTAAGTCATTCCATGTTGCAATAGAGTTTATGGGGAGTGAGTTTAGCCATACCTACGCAGCCCCTGTAACTAAGAACAGAAATAGCAATAGTCTGATGGCTTCCGGAGTCACATTCGGTTGCCTCTATGTCTTGCATATTGAGATAAAGTTTTTTAGGTGCTGTTGTGGATCTTCAACCTGAGTCCTAGAGAATAATCCCTTGTTTTGAAACAAGTGTAGCATGTTGTTGGTAATCTGGAAAGACTCATCTTGAATCGCTGGCACAATAATGGCAGTTGCCAAATTATCCACTATTGGTTGTGCCCAGTAAAATAATGCACCTTCATGCGCCTCCTGTATGTTCAACCCAGCTTGGTGGTGTCTTCACATCTCCCATAGCGAAATCGAGTTTAAGTGGTTGTTGAGATTGCTGAAGTTGTCTGATTGCCATGTTACGTGCCCCGAAAGTTTGCTCTGGGTCTGAGAGACCTTTAATTAGTTCTCCAGTCCTTGCAGATTTCCTACGCATGCACCTGAGTACCCAATTCAACAACCGTCAAAATTTTCAATGTAAAGTGCAGAAAGAACCTGACTACACAAGAATCTTGTAGTTCTGTCAATGGTAATTAATAATTCCGTTAATTCCCCGGCAACGGCGCCAAAATTGATTTATGTCCAAGCAACGGTCATAGTCAATATAATCCGGTCAATTAAGTCCAGAGTCGATCCCACAGGGAATTAACCTATCAACTGCAACTTTCACAACCCAAGAACACTTCTGAAAGCAGCTTCCCAAAATTTGAATATATTTTTGTGGAGGTTTTCTAACAACTAACTTTGCAAGAATTAAAGACTTGAATGAAAGAATTGAATGTTGGGTAAAGAATATAGAGAAAGGCTAAGGTATTGATTTCCTATATTGATGGAATCCCTTATGTTTATGCTCATACAAATTGTTAATATTATTCTATCAATCATGAACGCTATTTTTATCGTAATTCTCTCCCGAGCAACTACAATAATTTACTAGTGCACTCTCCCGAGCTACCCTAGCTAGCTTTAATTTGAATAGTTCACTTTAGATTGCACCCAAGGTTTCGTTATTCCTAATCCCACCTTTACGCCTAAAGTTATAGATTCCTCCAATAACCTAGGTGTGGTGTTGTTCAACAATATACCTAAATATGCACTCTTTTCCAAGTTATGCACACTAAATAGGCACAACTAATTGGGGATCCTACCAATTAACTACAACAAGAACGAAGTTGAACAAATAGAAATCTAGCTAACAATTTGTAATCACATAAACTAGAAGTTCATCACTCAATAGGTTCCATCAAAACCTTAGATAAGGAATTAGCTACTCATAATCAAAGAAACAAGAATAATAATTGAATTCATAATCAAAGATTCAATATAAAAGAAAGAAATAAGTTGAGAGAGTTCTCTCTTACTAATTATCTTGCAAAAGTAGTGAATAATACCTCGTTATGTTGAAATTGTATGTTTTATGCTTTTATATCAGTGTTAAAGTCTATCGGGTGAATTAGGAGTGAATTGGATTGAAAATGAGGCATATAGCCTTTTTGAAGGAGACTTGAATAAGGAAAGTCAACCCGGAGTTGACTATTTGGTTAGAGGGCTCGGAATCGGATTCTGATGATTCGGTTAGTTCCGGGAGGTGATTTGTGACTTAGGGGAGCGATCGGAATTGAATTTGGAGGCCCGGTGTAGAAATATGCTTGAATTGGCTAAGGTTGAATTTTGGCGAAATCCGAACGGTAGGTGAGATTTTGATCCGGGAGTCGGAATGGAGTTCCAACAGTTGCAGTAGCTCCGTTAGGTGATTTTGGATGTGCCTGCAAACTTTCAGGTCATTCGGACGTCGTTTGGTCGGGTTTTTCATCGAATGTGTAATTCGGAAAGTTTTAAGAAATTTAGGCTTGAATCCGTGTGTAATTGGTGATTTTGATGTTTAGGATGGCGTTTTTATGATTGGAACAAGTTCGTATCGTGTTTTGGGGTATGTTGGTGGTTTTCGTTGGGGTCCCGGGGGCCTCGGGGTGAATCCGGACCATCATCCGGCATTTGGAAGCATGAAATGGTCTCCTGAAATCTGCACATCACTGGGCATAAAATAAGCCTTCGCATTCGCGAAGGAAGGTTCCGCGTTCGCGAAGGCCAGGTCCAGTAAGGCATCGCGTTCGCAAGGGCAATGCCGCGTTCGCGAAGGTTGGGGCCAGTTGGCCATCGCGTTCGTGATGGGTGGGTCGCGTTCGCGTAAGAGGAAAAGGTAAGGCATCGCGGACGCGTGACTTCACGTCGCGTTCGCATTGAGTAAAAGTCAGGAGGCTGCGGAGTTGATCTTCGCGGATGCGTGAGGGAGTGCCACGTTTGCGATGAAGAAGAGGAAAAAGGCATCGCGTTCGCGTGAGAGGCGTTGCGAACGCGATGAAGAAAAGAGGCTGGCAGTGAAGTTAAGTTCAGAACAGAACCAGTCGCGGGTTTAATACCCAAAAACGCCATTTTTGAGTTCTAGAGAGAGAAACTCACGGGAATTGCTGGTAATTCATCGGGGATTCGTTGGAGGTAAGTTTTGTGGCTTAATTACATCATTTTAACATGAAATCATGGGTTAAATTTCTGTAAATGGAAGATTAAAGGTGGGTTTGAGCCCTAGGCCTAAATTGAAGAAAAACACCGATTTGAGTGGGCAAATGGAGTCCGATTTTGGTAAATTTTATATGCCTAGACTCGTATCGAGATGAGGATTCCGAATATGTAACTTTTGTAATTTTTCGACAAGCGTGCCGAAAGTCGGGTTTTGACAACTTTGGGAATTTTGATGTAAATCGAGTTGTATTGATTGGGTGTCGTCCCATTGGCCTAATTTGTTGTATTTCTACCTGTATTTGATCAGATTCTATGCGTGCGGAGCTTGATTCTCATGGCAAGGGCATTGCGGAGTAGTCGTCGCGCCGTATTGAGGTGAGTAATAGATGTGGGTGATGACCAGCGGGTTCGAAACCCCGGTATACCACTTTGTGACGCTGTATAGCGGCGAGACACGCACACTCTCGAGAGTGCGGGGTCGATCATGAACTGGAGACTATATATTAGTCCGACCTGTTGATACTGTATTATTGGCTATTCTCGAGCCGTTGAACCCCCTTCTTGGGCGGTTGAGTATACTTGTGGGCCGTGAGCCAGTTATTGGATCCCGCGAGGATCGTTATCATTGTCTTATCATATAGACATGCTAGTTTACTACTAGTCCGCAGCTATTTTTGTTATTATGCTAATTCCAATCTCTGGAACTTGATATTACTGTTTTCCAACTGAAAAATGATAAAGCAGTTTTCAAAAACTACTTTTGAGCCTGCGAGGCTGTATCTGCATATTAGCTGACTAGTAGTGGATCGGGCTGCACGCCGCAGCAGGATATATGTTGGATCGGACTGCACGCCGCGAGAATATCTCTATGAGATGTGCTTGGGCTGTAGGAGCCCCTCCGGAGTCTGAACCCCCACAGTGAGCACGGGTACCCAAAATTGGAGTCGGGCTATGCGCCGTAGCGGTCATATCATGCATTGCATTGCATTTAGCTACATCTGCTAGTTGTTATGCTATTTATTGGTATTTGTTGGTACAGGTACAGTGAAGATTGATTCTATGACAGGGTAGCTGATTATAGCTTTACATAGTGCTTTATTGCGGATTTCTTATCTGCGTTGTCTTACCCTTGTTTATTACCACTGAGTCTGGCAGTACTCATTTTACTCCTTGCACCTTGTGTGCAGATCCAGGGTACCTCTCGGCGGTGATCCGGTAGGCGTGCGAGGCGACATTTGTGGGATATACGAGGTAGGTCACAGTCCGCGGGACCCGATATTCCCTCCTATCGTCTTTTGATTTTGTATTGGCATTTCTTTCCGCACTTGGTATTTTTGTAAACCTTTATACACTTACGTTCAGTAGAGGCTCATGACTCTCGACCCTTCGGTCTATGGGAGTTAGTATATTTTGGGACTTGGTCTCCCCGTTGTTGGTATAAATACTACTATTGTTTCATATTTTGAAATGCTTAAATGGGTTAAAGAGAGCTTCTAGCTCCGTTGTTGATATTGATTGGTCGGGCTGGCTTAGCAATGTGCTGGGCGCCATCACGACCGGATTTGGGGTCGTGACCTAATTATCTTGCAAAATTAGTCAATAATATAATGTTTGCCTCTCTTGGGCGAAATCTATACTTATATAGAGGGTTTAGGTTACAAAAATTGAGTTTTTACAAGTTTGGCCTTTAGAAATTCGGTAGCGTCCGCGGTCCATCCGCGGTCGCGGATGGACCGCGAGCCTCTTTTTCCGCGGTTCATCCGCGGACCGCGGATGAATAGTATCTCAGGTACTTCATCCTATTTTTTTATGCCAACTTCACTATTGCTCTACACTTGGCCTTTTTACCATCTTATGACTCCAAAATGGCTCTTTTAGTCTCCAATGGTTCATGTGTACCTATAACACACCAAAAAACACTAATAAAAGCATTTTTCATCATAAACAATATCAATTCATCCTTGATTTCTTCTTTCCGATCTAATTCAATCTCTCATACATATTAAAACTTCCAAAGCATTGCTTCCCAATGAGTGACGCGTATCTCCATGTTGTTGTCTTGCTTGGCTAAATGCACTCTCGGATGCAACAGTTGAAATTGGCACATTCATCACGTCTCTAGCCATTGCGTAGAGAACAGGAAATTGCTTTCCATTTTCATGCCACCACCCCAACGGTGAAAAATCCTTTGCGCGAGGCTCCTTTTGCTTCTGCAAGTAGAATTGAAGTTCATCAATGTTCCTGCAACTTGTTTGAGTGTTAGAAAAATGTAGAAAAAATATTATAACTTTCATATAATCCTTCATCTTCAGTCACAGTAGTAGAAGTGCTACATTGCATAATAGGATTAACGTTACCTGCAACATTATCAATTATATTTGCATAATAATTATATAATTGTTGTAAATAATCATTTAGGTTGTTCATAGAAGTATATAAATTTGGGGTTTCAGTTTCCCCAATCTCCATATAAGTATATAAAGCATTCATTAATTGATGACAATCGGACATTTTAATTGAAGGATTTAAAACTGCACCAATTAAGTAAATCGGAGGAATTGAAAAGAAATATTTTTTGAATTTGTCTTGCATATTTGTCACAACAGCCGTATATTTTTCTTTTTTCTTAAATTCAAAGAGTAGAAAAAAAATTTCCGCTATATGTACTAAACCCATAGCAATAGTAGGGTAATAAGATCCAGAAAACTCAATAGTAGCAGTATAAAATTTATGTAAAAATTTAACAACATCATTAATGACCGCCCAAGTATCAGTTGTTAACATACGACTTGGATTCGTACAATATGCATTAGCAACTTCAGTTATTGGATATCTATATTTATAGCAAACTTTTTAAAAAATAAATATGTATAGTTCCATCTAGTAATTATTTCTTCTGGCATGAATCGGGGTTGAAGGTTATTCTGAACACACTTATCTTTAAATTCCCTTATTCTAGAATGTCTATTATTTCCTTGAATGACACCAACTGCTCTTCTAACAAGACTAATCTCTGTTGAAAATAAATCAAGGCCACTTTTAACAATTAAATTATAAACATGACATGCACACCTAACATGAAAAGTTTCATTAACAGGTGGTTGCAAATGCAATTTTAATAGTGAAATTGCGGCAGTATTGTTAGAAGCATTATCAAAAGACATACATAATACTTTTTGGTTGAGATTATAAAATTCAACAACTTCACAAATAGTGTTGCTTATAAATGCAGTGGTATGATTCTGGTCTTCATCATATCTAAAAGCAATAATACGTTTTTGCATACAAGTATTATCATCTATCCAGTGGCATGTAACAGTCACATAATATCTAAAGCAATCATTTTTGCTAACTCCTCACGATTCTTCATTTTATTATATTTTACTAATCCTCTAATAGTAGGGGTTAATAGTTATTTGATTTTCATCACCATAGGCCCCATTCTATCGGGTGTGAAACTCATATGTCTACTAAGCGTTCCAGTTCCCTCTAAATTTCCTCCAGACAAATGTTTAAAATCACCTTTACAAATTTTGCATCTAACTCTATCAGTACCTTCAATTATTTCAAAAAAATTCCAAACCTTACTTCTTTTTCTACTATTAGTCGTCGGAGCCAAATGTGGTCTACTACTAGTGCCACGACCACCACCCCTTGTAGCAACTCCAACACTACCAACCCCAATACTAGTAGGTGTAGCAGGTATCTCATCTTCAATTTCTAATTCATTATCTTCTATTCCATAATCTTCTTGTAATTGTTTATAATCTATATTTTCATTAGGAAATGTTTCAGGAACAAGAGATATTGAGGTACTATTACTACCAGATTTTGAAGAATTACCTCTATTTTTATTTTCCCTACCAGTAACTTTTCTACACGCTATTTTAGCAGCACCTAAACATATTGTAAAAATTAAGGAATAAGCACAAAATAAATATACAATTAAAATATTAAATAAGAGAAAGAGTTGGAGGGAGTGCACCGAATTGGACAATAAATTGAGCACTTGGTTATGCAATTCTGATGTTACCACGAACAAACGTCAAGCCAATATTCCAACTTGAAGTTCAAAACCCGAATGATAAAATACTATAATTGAAATTCAATTATTCAACAAAAGTGAGCCAAATAAAATTAGAAGATGAAATGAGGAATTATTAAGACTTGAAGTCTTGAACTTGATAATTAGAGAATAGGAGAATGAGAGAAATTGAGATAGAGAAATGAATTTTGAGTGAGAAATGAAGAAGGGGGAGGGGAGATATTTATAGATTTACATAAGGTTAGTTTTGTAAATTAAAAAAGTATTAAAAATTAAAAAAAATGGCTATAAATGCAATATATCCGTTGGCCAACGGATTCTTGAAGAAAATAGCCGTTTGAGTGGGCCCCACATGCCACATTTTAAAAATAAATAAAAAAATAAAAATTTCTGACCGTTGGACCGGGCCGGTTTAACCGGTTATGGGTACTGTTCGCCCGGACCGGTCCTAAACGGGTCTGGTTAACCGTTTTCGATAATTAGCCGGACCAAACCCCTTACCCCCTTAAACCCAGCCCACCCGGCCCCTACATACCGGTCCGGGCCGGTTCCAGTTTCTACCGGTATGGGCCGGTCTGGAACCGGTCCAACCCGGTCCGTTAGACAGGTTTATATTCAATATTCCTTTCAAAAGTGCAATTTACTTGGTAGAAATCATATCAGTTGCAAATCCTTCTTCTTCATTTTTGTTGAAGTAAGAAATTAAACCTTTTTCATTTTACAAAACACTTTTAAATTTATATATAATCTAATAGATGTAACCAAAAATAAAACCCCACAAATTGGACCTAAAGCAGTTGCTTTACTTATTAGGTCTACTCTCCTTTTTCTCCTGTAATTAGCCTCCCAAGAAAAAGGGTTAAACTCTAATTTGGTACCTCTTCGGCCTATATGATCTGCATTTTTAAAGTTTATCTTCAGTCCACATTCTCTGTCTTCTAAAGTTTTTGCATATTCTATGAAATAAGATATCCAGATAAATGTATCACTCAGGCCTTTGGAGAGCTATGACCATGAGACCATCTCGTGGTGTTTAGTACACAAATAACTTTTAAAGTGGTTGGTCTTGAACAAGTCTTAGTCCACGGACAAAACTTTTAACTTTGGACCTTGGGCAAGCGGGATAAAAAATTAAAGACCATCTAAAAAATGTCTTATTTCTACAATTTTTTGCATCTCTTGTCTCATTGGAGAATTTTCACAAACACCAACAAAACAAAAAAGCATTACTTAGAAACCGGTCAAATGTAAGCAGCAAAGGATCACATGTTAGACTTGTCACTCTCGCCATTTGGAACCGGTCAAATGTAAGCAGCAGATAAGGGACCACAATTTGAAAAAATAGGTTAGGTAGCAAACAACCCCACATGCTGAACGATTTAGTTTTTTCACATACCAACAATCTTTTCCTAGGGACCAATTTTCAGGTTTAGTTTTCTAAACATATTGTATCGAAAACAGTGCTGTTACTGTTGTTGACAAATTTTCAGGTTTATTGCAGCTATACAAAACTAACCGTTGGGATAACACAAAGAGGCAATATTGATTCAATAAACAAACCGCAAAAATGGTTATAAGACACTTCTGTAATTCCATAAACAAATATTGTTTGTTATTAAACCAATCCCGCGGCCATACATCACATAGAAAAAAACAGAAAGAAAGCCTTACACATTATGTCCATTAAAACAGACACTTCTGTAATTCCATACTGCCATCTCGTTTTCAAAACGGAAATAAAAAAAAAGCAACAGAAAACAAAAAACTTGCTCTAGTACTTGTAGTCCTTGACATGAAGGCTCTCGGAAGCACCCTCACTCAAGTTGGTAGCACCAGCATACTTTCCGAGGGTAGCCTCAGAGTTGGCCTTGCACCTAGTAAGGAATGCAGCTTGCGCCTTCTGTACATTCTCCTCCTTTCCAGCCCAAGCCTTGAGGGTGCTCTGTTGAAGAGCACGTCCAAAGGAGAACGAAAGCGACCATGGCTTCTTGGTCTGGAGCTTGTTCATGGCGTTGAGGTTGACAGTGGCCTCCTCTTCACTTTGACCACCAGACAAGAACACCACAGCGGGAACAGCAGCCGGCATTGTGCGCTGCAAGGCACGGATGGTGTACTCCGCAATCACCTCTGGTGCAACCTTGGCTGCTTCAGAACCAGGAGTGACCATATTAGGCTTCAACAAGGTACCCTCGAGGAGTACATGGTGGTCATTGAGAGCCTTGTAGCAAGCAGCAAGAACACGCTCGGTAACATCAGCACACTTGTTAATGTCATGGGATCCATCAACGAGGATCTCGGGCTCAACAATGGGGACAAGACCGTTTTGTTGGCAGATAATGGCATATCTGGCAAGGCCATTGGCGTTCTCATTGATCGCGAGCTGAGAAGGCTCATTGGCACCAATCTTGAGCACGGCACGCCATTTGGCGAACCTAGCACCAGCCTCGTAGTACTTTTGGCAGCGCTCTGCAAGGCCATCAAGACCTTGGGTGGTGGTCTCACCGTTGGTTCCTGGGAGCTCAACGGTACCCTTGTCAACCTTAATCCCGGGGAGAACTCCACCCTCCTTCAAGACATCAACAAAAGGCTTGCCTGCACAAATCAGAACGTTAGCATACTGCGATCTAAGACTATTTAATGCACTTAACAACGATCAGGTAAAATAGAGACCAGTGCTAACAACAAATAAAATACAACTACTACAAAGCATACCAGATGCGGTCTTCTGGTAGAGTGTTTCCTCGAACAAGATAACACCGCTGAGGTACTGAACAGCACCGGGGGTGGTGAAGAGCAGCTCCCGGAGAGCCCTCCTGTTTGATTCGACATTCTCAACGTTGATGCTAGAGAAACGCTTGCCAATAGTGCCAGTGGATTCATCAGCAGCAAGGATACCCTTTCCAGGGGTTCCAATGTATGCAGCATTAGCAATAAGCTCATCTGCACATATATTCACAAATCGCAAATTTATTAACACTTGCCAACTAAAACAGAAGGCAATAAAACCAAAATCGACGGAAACTAATATTAGCCACATTCAGATTCAAAGCCTAACTATCAAGGACAGGTGGAATCATCTTATCAAAGGCATTTCAAGTTGACCAAAATTTAGATCTGGAAACTAGAGACATTAAATCTAGCCATGATAGAGAGAAACTTGAGATGCAAAAAATTAAACTAAAACAGAAACAGCCTACAACTGATTAGAACAAGTGAAATCAGATCCCGCCCGTAAGCCGTTTGAAAAATTAACATGCAACAGAGATACAGAACTTAAACATTATTTGACAAACAGATAATTAATGATTAAGTAATAAACGAGGCAAATGAGAACGTCTTCAATAAGAAACTGAACAATAAATATAAACATAAAGATCTCAGTCCATTCACAGATCAAGTATTAAAGTGGGACCATGAAATTGAGAAAATAACATAAAGATGTACTATTTAGCACCCAACAAACAAAATCCGAACCAAAATCTAATCTAAAGTCAAGATCTAAAATTCCAGATCAATAAAAACACGAGATCCATCAAATTAAACAAAAAAACTTGGGATCGATAAAAGCTAGATTCAAATAAAATAACCATAGAACAAGTTAGAAATTTACCTGCGTACTTTCCCTTGTAGCAAGACATGATTTAAAGAAGAGTAGAGAAAAAAGAGAGACAAAAGTGAGAAGTTTTCGAGAATAGAATGAGGAAATGAGAGTGAGGGGTTAGCTTTTTATAATACGGCCACAGGGTTGGTGGGTTACAATATCATCGATGTTATCGCTACTTCGCGACCCCTTCTGCACGCAACCAGAGGTTTCAGCCATTTTACACTTTTACCCTCCAAATTTCTTTCTCCAACTTCTCATTTTTCCTAAATTACGTATTAAAAACATTTATACAATTAAATTACTTACAATAAGTAATAGATTAATTATTTATAAAAGTTATTAATTTTAACAACATCAACATATCCAAATTAATCCCACAAGTAAGGTCTTGGGAGGCAGGGGCGTATCTAGTGTGTTGACGACAGGTTTAACTGAATCCATAACTTTTAACGTAGAGTAAAAATTTATTAAAATTGTATAAATAATAGATATGAACTCATAACTTTAAAATATAATTGGTTCAATGATAAAACCTTGAAAAGTCGAGTCCAACAACAACAACAACAACAACCCAGTATATTCCCACCCTCTGTGGGAAGGAGAATGTGTACGTGGACCTTTCTGTTATCTTGTGAAGGTAGAGAGATTATTCCGATAGACCATCGTATCGAAAAGAAGTTGTCTACATATGAGTTATTTATATAGATTGAAATGTGGTATCTTAAATATAACATATTATTCGTGTAACTATAATACATTGTGTAGTTTGTGTTTCAAATATGTTATAATATTTTGTGGAACTACATAAATTTCTCATTAATAATAAATTATTAAATTTAAACTTAAATTATTTTCAAATATATAGATATCCCATACCTTTTGGAATAATACCTTATTAGTACCACATAGATTGAAACTCACAATATAATATATTATCTTAATATTTTTCTATTTTTTCATTTATGTACTTCTTATCAACAACTCTCCTTAAAAAGAAAATGAAAACCAACAATGGGTTTTATTATTTTGTGGCATAGTCAATAATTTTCTTATATTAATTTGATGTTGACATACATCAAAAAGACTCAATTATACAACAAAATCATCTTAGTTTTAATCATCTAAAATAAGTAATAGTACAAAAGTTTTAACAGAAATTATTACTAACACTTGTTGAAGAATGCATTGCTGCAGTATTCATTTAAGGCCATCATAAGAGATAGTAATAAAAACACAAACAAGTCACTGTTTCAGACAATTTATTAGTTTAAACTTAATTTTGCTGTAATAACTATCTCGTCAAAAGAAGAGGAAATTGAATATCATTCATTCTTCATTATTAAGCGCATTGTTTGGTGTCCCATTTTCCAAGAAAAGGCAAAGTATGTAATTAATCATAAAATTAAGGGGTAATACCTAGATTATTACACAAATTTGTAGGATTAAGCGAGAAAGGGGGAGGTTAAAACAATGGGTAAGAAAAGGAGGGGCTAGCACACGAGACAAATGGCTGGTGTTTTTGAATGAAAACAAATTAAGCCCACAAAAATCTTGTGAGGAGGGGAGTAACTTTTGGCAAAATATTAGTAGTTACAGAATAATAAAAGAACAAGAGCAATATTGTAGAGAAAGAGAGATAATTCTTATTGAATTTTTGGATAATTTACAATGGGGTAAAGCTCCTCTATTTATAGGGGAAAAATAACTTAGTCACAAAGTAAAACTCTCTTCAAGATAGACATTCACTCCAAATAGAATTCTATTCATAACACTCTCCTTGAATGTCTATTCAACATATAATGTGCCTCATTAAAACCTTAATTAAAATAAAACCTAATGGAAAAAAATTCTAGAAAAGGAAAAAAGAGTACACATGTCTAATAATACACCTTTTGGTTGCCTCGTTAAAAACCTTGCAAGGAAAACCCAGTGGGACAAAACCTTGTAAGAAAAAAAGAGTACAACGCGCATTAACTCCCCTTGATGAGAGCATCAATTCACATCCTTGAGCTTTTACATCCCAATCTTGTGCACTAGCTTCTTAAAGGTTGACGTCGACAAAGATTTTATATCTGTTTCAATATATTTTCATAATAACATAACATAGAGATCTCTTCATTCTTATATTCAGGTACCTGAATCTCTCATGAGATATTATGAAGTATTATATCATGTGATCTTCTAGATCACTTGCGTCCTTTATTATGAATCATTTGCTCTTCTTCTTTATCAAGAAGTTTATTTGAAACCGATTGTCTATACGCTTTAAGCTTACCGTAGACTTTGTCCTTCTAGGACTTTATAGGAGCATTTGCAATGAGAATATAGTTACTTTCTTTGGGTATGCAAATGCGTCTAGCACGCTTTGCAATAAATTGCACATGAATTATCCTTTTATGAACTTCAAACTTATATTATCTTATTCGAGGATCCAGATGTATAAATGATAATTCATTCCATGTAACTTTTTCTCAACTATTGTATCGTGTCTCTCCCTCATGTTAGAAAAACTAACTTGATTCCTCAACTTTGGAAATTCATCTTTGTGCATTATGGTGTTAATAAAAAATATACACCGCACATCAATAAATCAATAATAATAAGATGAAATTATTTGGTTCCTGACCCTGAACAACTTGTGAGGGGAGAATGCAATATACTTTCGTATATATCAAATTGATATATATAACTTTGTTCTCATAAGCAATAGTTTAGCTATTAAGTGGATGCACTCAATAAATTATTTTGCTAAACCAATTGTGATATAAACCAACTTATCAAGACAGAGTTCTTGAATAGAAAATCTGAAAATTATGCTCAGAATTAAATTATTGAGGATGTTACCTCGCAAAATACCATGTTGCGAGTTATTAATAATCACACATGTAACCATCCCATATATGCATCTTATGTGGTATACATGGCAGGTGAATGAGCCCATATTCACCTTTGATATTTTCAGTATTCACGGGATTCAATCCTAATTTTTAATTGGTCTACTAATCAATGAGAACATGCATTGTAAGAGAATTCGTAAAGAACTTTCTAGTTCTTTAATATTTACCCATGTAAATTCTCTTTTATTTTTGCACATCATACTTAAATTGATATGGCTAAACCAATTATGCCAACTGAATAAATTATTAATATTGATAAACTTCAAATTTACACCAGGATGTGTGCAATTATGATAAACTCCAAGTTTATTATGATATGGATTTTATATCAATAAAATATTCACTTCATTGTGGTATTTTTTTATTTATGTAGTACAAATTAGAGATAAAGTGGGTAGCTTTTCACATACATATTACCCCGCTACAAGTTGTAGTAAAAGAAGATATTAAATCTTCCCTTTATTTATAGTCTCAATATAATCAACCGCTTTTGGAAATACTTTGGAAACTGAATATGTTTCTTTGAGACTTACTACAACACAATACCTTATTGGTAATCAATTGTGTTTCTCCAAAATAGTAGTAATTGGCTATTCCAGAGCTCTCAGTTAATTTGGTACTACCACATATTCATCAACATCTATATGGTGAATATCTCTTCTAAAGAGGAAGTTATACCATTATGGTTATGGTCAAAATTATATGCAAGATATGTTTCTTGCATTATTGTTGACTTTTAATAATCACAATGCCAAAATATTTTGGCGTACAATAGGTACGTGACCAATGACCATTCATGCCATAATAATGATATTATTTTCTTATATCATCTCAAACCTCCTTCTAGAGGTGAGTGTGGCATATTCGCTACCACTAGCACGTTCATATTCTTTGAAGAATGAATATGTATTCATAAATCAGATGTTGTTACATTCACATCATGAATGGGCAATAATCATTTATATGTGCTTTATAAAATCTCATGTCAAATCGATGACAAATATTACTTTTACATAGTGAAGGATTATTTTGAGAATTCTTATTGTTCTCATTACCACAATGATGACGATATAATTTCGTCTATTGTCACGTCAACATCCATTGATTATTCATGCTAATAAATTTGTCTTCTTTCAGACTTATCACATACTGTTATCGCGTTCTCTAAAGGGCATAAAAATGGAGCAAATTCAATGGGACGAGTTTTCAATTCTTTGCCCACAATCATACATGAATTTAATCATGGCAAGGTATAACAATTTTACCACTTCATGTGGTTGTAATTTCCTAAACTCTATTAGATTTATAATCAAACTTTGTTGTCTTTGCTTGTATATAAAGTCAAAGTATAGACTAAAAGAATTTGAAAGAGAAAAGTAAAATACTTACCTTAAATCCAGAATTTAATCATGAAGGAAGTTCATCGAACACTTGACAATCATTATAATCTATCCCAAGCTTCTACTCAATTGATTAGAATATCGTGCTGATAACGTGTTATAGAATAATAAAAGAACAAGAGCAATATTGAGAGATAGTGAATTATTATTGAATTTTGGGATGATTTATAATGAGAAAAAATGACTTAGTCACAAAATAAATTTTATACAAGATAGACATTCACTCCAAATAGAATTCTATTCGCATGAGTACATTTTTTAAAACTTTTTTTAAAATATATTAGTAGTACTTTAGTAAGTAGTAAAACGAGGAATAATCTATACCTTAATGGGTGGGTTAGGTCACTTTTTTCTAACTTTATGGCTAAGTGACAAATCTTTCTTCCCAAAATGATATAGAAGGCTTAATACAATGACATTTTTTTTCTAACTTTATGGCTAAGTGACAAATCTTTCTTCCCAAAATGAATATAGAAGGTTTAATACAATGATATTATAAAAAAAAAATTATACCATTATATGTTATTGGAATAATCTACATGTTATTGCAAGAATCTGATGATTTAAAAAATTAAACACTACCAGTGTGCAGAATATAAATTCTAATAGATATTGGATCATTTTTCCTTGCCATTTTAAAGTTTTGAATAGATTGTTTATGGGTTTTTAACACGCACCACATCTTCCGTTTTACGTAATGAAAATTCAGTTTATGTTAGGAAATTTTACCACCTATAGAATAGGTTAGTACTATATTTAAAATATATAAATATCTTTTTTAGATTTTACATAATATAATAACCTTTTTTATTTTGTAGCAAAAAATTTAAATTTAATACTTTCCTATATTTAAGCCTTATTAGATGGTACAAAATATTTTTCTCTCACCAATTTATGGTATAACTCCAGTTTTTTGTGAAATGACGCCGCTTAATACAACTTAATACGCCTAAATACAGATTCACCTTCCCATGATTTGCGCTGAAACGTTACTTTTTTCCCGCTTAATATAGCTTAATACACCTAAATACAGATCATGATTTACAGGAATCCCTGTTTGTGCGGCGTCATTTCATATTGTATTATTGAATACAATTCGTTTAATACATTATATACATCATAAAATAACGTAAAACATATTTATATCACGTAATATAGGAAAGAGTTTCTATTTATTGCTAATTAAATTTTAATAAATGCCTTTGTAAAAAAATTCTCTTTATATTACGATCTAAATGTTTAATTGTAGAGAAGTTAACAAGTCCAAATCGAATGATGTGCCCCAACAAGAATAAAGTGAAGCAATAATACAAACTTAATCAAGAAAACAATTACTAACCGACTTAAAAGGGCAAGAATACAGCCCCTCATGCCTCAGTCCTCACCAACCAATACAAACATATATATAAAAATAAATTAAAAATCAAAACAAAAGGAAAAGACCGTTAGGAGAGGGGGACCAAAGCATGATACATACAAGAAAAAGGATTCCATTTAAAGAAAACTAACTATTGAGATTTGGGAGTGCTAGTGCCTATCGGGCGGATAATTACATTTAATAATTTGACTTATTAATTATTGGATTATAAATATAATAATTTGTTAGTCATCCAATAAGACAACGGGCATATTAATATTGGATTAATAGTTATCGGGCAGCTTAACGGATAATTCAAATAAAAGTTTTTTTTGAACAATCCTAATATGATGCTACATGATAGAATTTGTTAACACTTTGTAATTTGTATTCGTTTGTTGAATGAGTCAAAAAAGAAGTATTTCTACCTACAAATTAAAACTATTATGCTACGTAACAAGGCTCCTAATAACTATAGAAATGACTGGAAATATGTCCCTTTCATGTTTACATAACATCGCATAATACCAGGTTACATGATTTTAATTTATTTTTTCCTTTTAAAATTTAATCCACTCGACAAAGAAAAAAATTGAATAAAAAGGAATTGCAATGATTTCACTAACATAGATGTAAAAGTATAAATATAAAAAATTTTAATGAGTTGACGGTTTATTCGTTAATCCGTCCCCAAACCATTAAGTTGTTAATCATAAAATTTCAATCCGTTCACCAACCATTATCTTGATAAATCGATACCAATAAGCTAATAAGTCATCGGCTCGATTAACGGCTATGTTTCGATTTTGAACAGTCCTACTTAGGAGGTACTTTTCTATAATAAAAAATTATTACATCCAAACATTTATACCAATCAAATAAATTTAAGCACTTGGTATTTTATATAAAATTTTATCAATTAACCATAATAAAGTGAAATTTGTTTTTAATTATGCCTTTAAGATTAAATTATTTGATTTAATATCAAGGTATGTGATATAAACAAGCATTAGTGGATACTTCTATATAATATAAACAGAGACGGACCTACCCTTTCGGTAAGGGGGGCACCAACCCCGGGTAACTTCGAAAAAAAAGTATATATATTATAAATAATAAGTATGTCGAGGGTCTCCCAAAAAATAGCCTTGCTGTCTTTTTATAGGCAAGGGTAAATTTTGCATACACTCTACCCTCCTTATATTTCACTTATGGGATTGCACTAGATATATTGTTGTTGTAATCGTTAAATAATAAGTATAACTATACTGGGCACTCTAAGATTCAAAACTTTAGCATCTGCACTGGTTGATTTGAAGACACAACTTAATTTTTAGTGCGATGCCTAGGTTTGAATTCGATTCCAACACAGCATTTGCTCAAGTTCTTTTTCAATAGTGGTGTCTCTCGCGATTATCAAATTTTGGGTCCGCAGTATAAATTGTTAGTGTCACTTTGTTAAAATAAACTGTTAGAAAATAAAGACATGTAGAAGAATGAGAAATTTTCGAGTCCATAATTTTCTTGTGTGTCCTTAAGGAATTTTAACCCCCTCACACGTTGTCAAGGTAATGGATTAAATCCTTCCAGGGTAAAACGGAATAAACCTTCCTGCAACAGTGGCAATACAAACTGCAGGATTCCAACGAACTCAAAAACGGAGCAAAATCACACTTACAACTTCGAGAGAGAGATATTGCGAACTAGGATGCAATATATTCAGAAATAAAGGAGTTCTGGAGTGTATTTCGTATATTAAAGATGCAGCCTTGCCTCAGAATATATAGGCAAATATCAGAAGAGGTGTCTTGAAAAGGTGCCTTTTTGAAAAATACGCGGCCAGAGAGTCTCTCTGAATCTCACTGTCGCGATTCTACCGCGATCGCGGCAGAACCGCGGCCAGCGAGGTTCTCTGAACTCTCAGCAGAGTTTTGGTGTACTTTCAGCAGTGATTTGGTATTTAATATATGATTAAATAATTAAATAAATTTTATCCAATAATAATCTTATCGATCGATCATTTGACAAATCCAAATCCAAATCCAAAGCCGAAGCCGAAGCCGAGCCGAGCGAGCGACGACGATGGCTCAAGGGTTCATTCTCTTCAGCTCCTTTTAAGAGCTTTAAGAAGTGATTCTATACATAAGAACACAAATGTGGTTGTTCCTCACCAATGAGGGACAAAGTGCAAGACAAAAGTCACTTCTTCAAATTTTCATTTTTTCTCCATTTCCATTTCACACTTCTTCTACTTTAAAGCCAAATGGCTCAAAGTCTCCAACAATCCCCCACATGAATGGGAATGGATGTATCAAGAAAGATCATAGATAAAAGCTATGTGATTTTTCAAGTAAGGATTAATCGCATCTGGATAAGTAGGTTTCCCTTTGAACTTTCCGTAGTGAACATATGTCGGATATACTCGGTCAATCGGTAGATTTGATCTTTGAACCGTTGAACTTTAGTGTATACCTAGACAACTATCTGTCACACAATCAACCCTTAACCGTCTTGTAGTTCTCATTGTTGTGTTCGTTTTAGTCATGAACACCGCCTGGTCTCATAAGTTCATAGAGAATTGGCCTTACAGAATTCTCATTGAAGCGACTTTCACTTCACACTTACATAGGTGATTCCTAAATGTGTAATTCTTTAGATTGACACTATTTGATAAATACCTCATCAAACTTAGGTAATCATTAAAGAACATGTAAAGTTCTATCCTTGTTACTGAACATTGTCTTCATCATGAGAATGGACCAAAGATATTATTTTGACAATGTTGAACCGGTCAATCACACCTTTGTTTGAGCTCCTTGAACCTAGATCTCAGAACATCCAAAATTCTAGGTAGAGTTACCGCCATATTGACTTGTCCTCGGGCATAGTCCCATTCCCTTAGATGATTTCTCAACTCCCTCTCTAGTTAAGCCTTTTGTAAGCGTATCCGCAATATTATCCTTTGACCTTACATAATCAATAGTGATAATTCCACTAGAAAGTAGTTGTCTAACGGTATTATGTCTTCGTCGTATATGACAATACTTTCTGCTATACATAACGCTCCCTGCCTGTCCTATTGCATCCTCACTATCGTAATATATACAAATAAGATCCAAAGGTTTTGGCCAGAACAGAATGTCTTCTAAAAAATTACGAAGCCATTCAGCTTCTTCACCGGCTTTATCCAATGCTATAAACTCTAATTCCATTGTAGAGCGAGCAATACATATCTGTTTAGAAGACTTCCAAGATACTACTCCTCCACCAACAGTAAGTACGTATCCACTTGTGGACTTTGTTTCTATTGAGCCGGTTATCCAATTTGAATAACTATATCCTTCGATAACTGCAGGATATTTATTGTAGTGCATAGCGTAGTATTGAGTATACTCCAAGTATCCCAGAACTCGTTTCATTGCCACCCAGTGATGTTTCTTGGGATTACTTGTGAATCGACTAAGTTTACTTATCGCACAAGCTATATCAGGTCGTGTACAATTTATAATGTACATTAAGCTTCCCAACACACGAGCATACTCCAACTGAGATGTACTTTCACCTTTATTATTCATAAGATGATGGTTTAAGTCCATTGGAGTCCTTGCACTTCTAAATTCCAAATGTTTGAATTTTTCAAGTACCATTTTCACGTAATGTGATTGAGACAAAGCTAGACCTTGAGGAGTCCTCTTGATTAGTAGCTTGAATGTCGGCAATGTCTTTGCTCATTATTAGCATATCATCAACATATAAGCAAATAATGCCTATATGATTTGGAACGTTCTTAATGTAAACACATTTATCACATTCATTAATCTTAAAGCCATTTAACAACATTGTTTGGTCATATTTTGCATGCCATTGCTTGGGTGCTTGTTTCAGTCCATAAAGAGACTTAACAAGTCGACGCACCTTCTTTTCTTTTCCCAGAACCACAAACCCTTGGGGTTGGTCCACGTAGATTTCTTCCTCTAAATCACCATTTAAGAAGGCTGTTTTTACATCCATTTGATGGATTGGAAGATCATACAAGGCGGCTAACGCTATTAGCATCCGAATGGATGTAATTCTTATTACCGGCGAGTATGTGTCAAAATAGTCAAGACCTTCTCGTTGTCTAAATCCTTTGACAACAAGTCTTGCCTTGTATTTGTCAATCGTATCATCGTCTTTCATTTTCTTCTTGAAAATCCATTTAGAACCCAACGTTTTGTTACCTGGAGGAAGATCAACCAATTCCCAAGTATGGTTGCTCAATATGGATTCTATTTCACTATTGACCGCTTCTTTCCAATATGTTCCTCTGAGGAAGGCATTGCTTCCTTGAAGGTACGAGGCTCATTTTCTAACAGAAAAGTCAGAAAATCTGGACGGAATGAAGTAGATGTCCTTTGACGTTTACTCCTTCTCGGATTTTCTTCATTAAGCATACCATATATTATTACCTCCCGAAGTCGTTTTGACTTTTGGCAGGTCAATTCACTTTCCTTTTTATATGAAAAAATAGTTTCAAACAATTCATCATTATCTGATTCTATTATCGTATTAATGTGAATCTCAGGATTTTCTGATTTATGAACCAGAAACCGATATGCCTTGCTATTGGTTACATATCCAATAAACACACAATCAACTGGTTTTGACCTATCTTAACCCTTTTAGGTTTAGGAACTTGTACCTTAGCTAAATACCACCACACTTTGAAGTATTTCAAGCTGGGCTTCCTTCTTTTCCACTTCTCATAAGGAATGGACTGTGTTTTACTATGAGGTATATGGTTGATTATTCGGTTAGCTGTAAGTATAGCTTCCCCCCCACAAGTTTTGTGGTAAGCTAGAACTTATTAGCAATGCATTCATCATCTCCTTCAACGTTCGATTTTTCCTTTCCGCAATTCCATTAGATTATGCAGAGTAAGGGGCAGTTGTTTGGTGTATAATTCCATTTTCCAAACATATTTCTTCAAAAGGAGATTCATATTCGCCACCCATATTACTTCTTATCATTTTTATCTTTTTGTTTAGTTGCGTTTCAACTTCATTATTGTATTGCTTGAAATCATCAATTGCCTCATCTTTACTATGAAGTAAATAAACATAGCAGCATCTTGTGCTATCATAAATAAAAGTAATAAAATATTTTTTCCCACTACGAGATGGCGTTGACTTCATGTCGCAAATATCTGTGTGAATTAAGTCTAAAGGACTTGAATTCCTTTCAACGGACTTATAAGGATGCTTAGCATACTTTGATTCCACACATATTTGACATTTAGAATTAATGCAATCAAATTTTGGCAATACTTCTAGATTTATCATCTTTCGCAATGTTTTGAAGTTTATGTACCTAAACGCGAATGCCATAAAGTGATTGACTCAAGTAAGTAAGAAGAAGCATTCACTTTATTGATAGCAGTTGCTATTACATTTAGCTTGAAAAGGCCCTCAAGTAACCTTTTTCTACATAGAAATCGTTCTTACTTATTACAACACTATTTGAAAAAAAATATATATTTGAATCCATTCTTGACAAGAAGTGAGGTAGACACAAGATTCTTACGAATTTCTGGAACATGGAGGACTTGGTTTAGAGCCACTATTTTTCCCGACGTCATCTTCAATGCAATCTTGCCAACTCCTTCAATTTTGGCCGTTGATGAATTTCCCATGAAGATAGTCTCGTCGGGACCTACGGGGCCATAAGAAGAAAATAATTCCTTGTTAGCACAAACATGGCGAGTGGCTCCAGAATCTATCCACCATTCTTTAGTATTTCCTACCAAGTTGCATTAAGACAAAATGGCACACAAGTCTTCCATTTCATCTTCAACCATGTTGGCTTGATTCTTTTTCTTCTTATCATTCTTTGGTGCACGACAATCCACTGCCTTATGCCCAGATTTTCCACAGTTGTGGCAATTACCCTTGAACTTCTTCTTACTTGGGTAATTCTTTGGTCCAGAAGCTTTCTCCCTCTTCTTATTTTGTGGTGCATCCTCAACAATATTTGCCCCCACAATTGTCAAGTTTCCACGTGACTTCTTTTCAGCATTTTTGTTGTCCTCTTCTATCCTCAAACGAATAATCAAGTCTTCTAGAGTCATTTCCTTCCGTTTGTGTTTAAGATAGTTCTTAAAATCCTTCCACAGCGGAGGTAGCTTCTCAATGAAAGCAACGACTTGAAAAGCTTCATTTATGACCATACATTCAATAACAAATTCAGGATTAATAATAAGATAAATCTTATTAATAAAATTATTGATTAGGGCCATACCTTCAGCAAGGAGGTCATGTACAATGACTTGTAGTTCTTGGACTTGAGTTATGACCGACCTAGTATCAATCATCTTGAAATCCAGGAACCTTGTAGCCACGAACTTCATAAGTCCGGCATCCTCAGTCTTGTACTTCATCTCAAGCGCATTCCATAACACTTTTGAAGCTTCCATGACACTATAGACATTGTACTAGCCATCTTCCAAACAACTCAAAATGTAATTTTTGCATAAAAAATCAGAATATTTTCATGCTTCAGTTACAACAAGGTGTTCATTGTTCGAAGTATTTTCAGCCATGACCGAAGGATCCTCCTTGATAAAATGTTGCAAACTCAATGTAGTAAGATAGAAGAGCATCTTCATTTGCCAGCATTTGAAGTCAATACCAGAAAACTTTTCGGGTTTTTTCTGCCGGTGCCATAGCATGGGCAGGAGCATAACGGCTTGACGAGGCAGCAACACTCGTCATAGTAGCACCCATTCCCGCAACACATCTATTAATTTGGTTTTCATTTGTCATATTTCTGTAAAGTCAAAAAAAATACAAAACTTAGTTAAATCAGTGAAGTTTTGATATCTTCAAACTGAATACCAAACCAAACATACGACACGTAACGATGGTGAAGTTTTTATATACTTCAAACCCGTACGTTTATTATTCCGGTAAAGTTTTTATGTACTTTAAACCAGACAGAAACAACGAATGGAGTAGAAAGCAACAAGGCTTTAGTCTCCAATAAAGTATATAGAAAACAGTTTAATACTCAACACATGAACGTTATAAAATTCCTTAAGCTTGTTAGCATCACTGTGTTAAAATAAACTGTTAGAAAATAAAGAAATGTAGAAAAATGAGAAATTTCCGAGTTCACGATTTTCTTGTGTGTCCTTAAGGAATTTTAACCACCTCATACGTTGCCAAGGTAATGGATTAAATCCTCCCAGGATAAAACGGAAAAAACCTTCCTGCAACAGTGGCAATACAAACTGCAGGATTCCAGCGAACTTAAAAACGGAGCAAATTTGACTTACAAATTTGAGAGAGAGATATTGCGAACTAGGATGCAATATATTCAGAAAGAAAGAAGTTATGGAGTGTATTTCGTATGTTAAAGATGCAGCCTTGCCTCAGAATTTATATGCAAATATCAGAAGAGGTGTCTTGAAAATGCGCCTTTTTGAAAAATACGCGGCCTGCCGCGGTTCTACCGCGATCGCGGTAGAACCGTGGCCAGAGAGCCCCTCTGAATCTCACTGACGCGGTTCTACCGCGATCGTGGCAGAAATGCGGCCAGCGAGGTTCTCTGAACTTTCAACAGAGTTCTGGCATACTTTCAGCAGTGATTTGGTATTTAATTAATTATATATTTAAATAAATTTTGTCCAAAAATAATCTTATCGATCATTTGACAAATTCGAAGCCGAAGCCGAAGCCGAGTCGAGCAAGCGATGACGACGGCGCGAGGGTTCATTCTTTTTAACTCCTTTCAAGTGCTTTAAGAAGTGATTCTATATATAAGCACACAAATATAATTGTCCTTCACCAATGAGGGGCAAAGTGCAAGACAAAATTCACTTCTTTAAATTTTCATTTTCCCTCTATTTCCAATTCATACTTCTTCTACCTTTAAACCAAATGGCTTAAAGTCTCCAACATAAACATCTAATGCAAGTAATTATTCTTTTATCCTTTTCCATTATTCACGGCGGCAAACTGCTATATTTAGTTTTAACAATGAAAAAAGCACAGAGCATGTTGGATCTTATAAGTTGATGCCTAGTCATTGTCCATGTTTATGCATGTGGGGCTTGATTTGTTTTGAATATAATTGAAGTTGTAACAAAGTCAGAAGACGCGAAACATAATTATAAATGATAAGTCCAATAACTTATTGATAAGCGAATTTTAATAAGAAAATGAACAAGCGTGAATAGTGACAATATCCAGCTTGTTATTTGATAGAAGTCTCCTAACACCTTGTTCGACGGACAAGATTCAGAATGATTGAATTTAATAACGTTTACAAGTTTTAATTATTCTAGATCTGTCTTTCAGGCGGCTGCCTCACGCGAAGCATTGCCACCAGTTATTTACGGAGCCGGATTCGAGATTTTAATTTAATAAGAGTATATATAGTATAAATTGAGTCAACTGTAATATATATGTTTATCTCGGAAATACGAGTAACAATTATATTTAATTTGTGATTTTAAAGATATGTGATTTAGTTCGATACCAATTAATAATCAAGAAGGATAAAGTATAAATGAAAGAAATAAGTGAATCAAACGAGTGTTACTTAAGCAGTATCGACCTCGAGCTCAGTGGCCTCGAGATGAATCAAGAACAATAATGTTTAAAGAACAATTCTGTGAACAATGAGCACAAAGTAGATGAATCCTTTCCTGTTATGTTTCATATAGATTTGCATAATTATCTCTATCTATCATGAGCACTCTTACTACCATAAATCTCTCCCGAATAATTACGATAATTTACTAGATGCACTCTCCCGAGTTACGCTAGCTAGCTTTTCTTACAACTTATTTTAGATCACACTGTAATGACCCAGCCGGTCGTTTCATGAGATACCGCTCCATTTTCACCATTTCTGCACCTTGTTGCTTTATTTATCGATTCTATATGTGATCGGGTTGGTTGGCTCGGGTTTGGAAAGATTTTGAGAAGGTTTAAGACACTTAGTCTCTTTAAGGAATCTTAAGTTGGAAAAATCAATTGGATGTTGACTTATGTATTAGAGGGCGCGGATGTGAGTTCCGACGGTTCGAATAGTTTTGGGAGGTGATTTGGAACTTAGGAGCATGATCGAAATATGTTTAGGAGGTCCGGAGTAGATTTAGGGTTGAATTGGCGAAATTAGATTTTTGGCGTTTTTCGGTTAATAGGTGAGATTTTTATATAGGGATCGGAATCAAATTCTGGGAGTTGCAGTAGTTTCGTTGTGTCATTCGGGACGTGTTGTCATTCGGACGTGGTTTGGTTGGGTTTTTATCAAAAGCGTAATTTAGAAGATCTTGGAATTCTTAAACTTAAATCTGACGCGAATTTTGGGTTTTGACATTGGTTTGAGCATTCTGAAGATTGAAACAAGTTTGAATGATGTTATAGGGTATGTTGGCATGTTTGGTTAAGGTCCCGGGGGCCTCGGGTGAGTTTCGGTTGGTCAATCGGATGATTTCATGTCTTCAGTGTTGCAGAGGAATGACCTTCGCATTCACGAGTAGGCCCTAGCGTTCGCAAAGAGTTAGCAGGTGAGACTGGGGATTTAGCCTTTGCGTTCACGAGGGAGGCTACGCATTCGCGTAGAGGAAGTTGAGCAGCTGGGGTTCAGGTGGAATTGTTCTTCGCGTTCGCGGTGAGTAAGGGTGCTTAGCCCTTCGCATTCGCGAGCTGGGTGATGCAACCGCGTTAAGGAATTTTGGTCAAAGTAAGTTTGTGCTTCGCGAACGCGAGGCGTTGAACGCGGTCGCGAAGAAGGGTTTTTATGCCTCGGCAGAATGTTTTAATAGCCATTGTTCGCTTTGAGTTTAACTTCCACCATTCTTTTTAGCAATTTTGGAGACTTTTGAAGAGGATTGAAGAGGGATTCAAGGGGAAACACTTGGAGGTAAGATTTATGGACTTAATACTCGATTCTAATGTGGATTCTATCTAATTAATCATGGAATATAAGCCTAATATTTAAGAATTGGGGCTTGAAATTAGAGACCTAGAATTTGGAATTGGAGGTCGTTTGTGGTTGGATTTTGATGCTTTTGGTATGAATGAACTCGGGAAGTTATAATGAGTCTATCGATGTAAATTTTATCAGAATCTGAAATGTGGGCCCGGGGGTCGGGTTTGTTTAATTTCAGGAATTTCATTGTTTTTTGATTATTTTCGAGTGGCTTTAGCATATTTTGATGGTTACATTCTGATATTGGATAGATTTGGAGAATCAGAAGCCGATTCGAAGGGCAAGGTCATCGCGAGCTAGAGTTTGAGCCGGATTGAGGTGAGTAATAATTTTAAATATTGTCCTGAGGGTATGAACTCCCGGGTTACACAACGTTAGGCTATGTTCAGGTGACACACACGTTAGATGACGAGCGTGGGATCATGTACCATTGGGGATTGTGACTTGGTCCATCTTGAATGACTGTTTTACTATGTATTTGATTGCAAATTATTTGATGTTATCATGTTTTGGTCTAGATGCCATATTTGGGCTTCGTGCCAACTATTTGGATACTTAGGGGATTTTTGTTGCTAATTTCTCACTGTTTTAACTTTATACTTGTACTCAGTCATGTTATATTTTATGGTTTTCATAACTCAGCCATGTTCACTTTGTTTTCATACCTTAAATGACATTTTAAAAGATATTTTGAGCTGAGCATCTTATTTTACTGTTTCTCGAGTGGCTTATGAGATTCTGACCGAGTAAGGCTGAAGGCCTACGTTGTGGGGATACTTTTGAATCGGGCTGCACGCCGCAACGGCGATATACTGATTATGATTATGAGGTCGAGGGCCTGAGATTGTACGCCACGAGGTGGCTTGTTGAGATGAGGGCGAGATCCTAGTGACTATGCCACGAGATGGCTTGATATTGTGCTTGGGCCGTAAGGAGCTCCTCCCGGAGTTTGTGCACCCCAGTGAATGCGGGTACCCATTATGATATGAGATATAGCCGAAGGGCTAGTATTGTTCTATGTCATTTCCCGAGGGGCTGATTCCGTTATTATTGTACCCGAGGACCGGATTTTTATGTGTTTAACTTTTCTAGTTGCCTTTCATATATTCACTTAACTGCATAAAGGGTGCTTTATAAGATTACACTATTTAGTTGTATTTTACTGATTTTAGTTTGCCTCTTTATAGCATATTATTGTGTTTAGCGTGATTTCTTGTTGCTTAGTCTTTATTTATTGTTATTAACCACTGAGTTGGAGTACTAACTTTACTCCCTACATCTGTGTGTGTAGATTCGGGCGTTACAGGTCCTGCCTGCAAGGGTTGAGAGCTTTCCAGGAGATTTCGGAGATTTACTAGGCAGTTGCCCGACGATTTGCAGCCCAGTGCATTCTCCCTTTATCTTATTTCCTTCTGTTTTTAGTTATATAATAGTAGAGTAGACCCGATCACATTTGTAGTATTATTATAGATGCTCATGACTGGTGACACGCTAATGGCAGGCTGTATTTTATTTCGCAAATATATTGTTTACCGTATTTTGGGATTTTATTATGTTAAAGACTTAATATTTATTATTTTAATTGCTTAAAATGAATTGGAAGTGTATCGGCTAGCCTTGTTTTTGCGAGTGCCGCCATCACAACCGGGTATGGGTTTAGGGTTGCGACAAGTTGGTATTAGATCCTAGGTTACATTTATCTCATGAGTTATGAGCAGGTTTGATATAGTATCGCAGATTGGTACGAAGACGTCTGTATTTATCCTCGAGAGGTTGCGGAACCTTTAGGAAAATTCCATATTCTTGAAAATCTTATCGTGCGAATATGTTGATCCAAGTACTAAACTTTTGTTATTTCATTTTCTAATAGATGGTGAGGACACGAGCGACCGGTCAGGATAGACGACCACTAGTACCACTAGTTGGGGCCACTAGAGGCTGAGGCCATGGTAGGGGCAGAGGTGTAACCCGCACAACAGTTGGGCTAGTACCTGCAGATCCACCAGCCTCCCTAGTTTAGGATCAGGTCCTAGTTTTGGATGCTCCAGCAGCACCAGCTCAGCCACTAGCTGTGCCCATTGTGATTCCAGGTCTTCAGGAGACCTTGGCCCGGATCTTGATAGTATGTACGAGTCTTGCTCAGGCGGTCACAGTTTGTACTACCACAGCCACTTCTCAGGCAGGGGGAGGCTCTTAGACTCCCACCGACCGCATACCCGATCTGGTGGTTCAGGGATTGCAGACATTGCAGGCACCGCTAGCCCAGTCGATGGCAGTTGCTCAGGGTTACGTAGCTCCAATTATGCTAGAGGACGACAAGCGAAGATTGGCGAGTTGTAGAGGGTGAGAATGCCCGTGTTTTCTTGGATAGATGTCAGAGTATTCTTCACACCATTGGTATTCTGAAGACCAGTGGGGTTGTATTCACGGCTTTTTAGTTTACGAGAGCTACCTTCACTTGGTGAGAGGTATATGTGAGGCGTAGGCCTGTTGGTGCGGTACCTCTTACTTGGAAACGGTTCTCAGTTCTATTTTTGGAGAAGTATGATCCACAGTCCCATAGAGAGGAGTTGCATACACAGTTTGAGCAGTTGTGATAGGGGGACATGACAGTTACTAGTACGAGATGAGGTTCATAGAGTTAGCTCGTCATGTTATTTGGCTGGTTGCTACGTAAAGAGAGAGGGGATCAGGAGGTTTGTTAATGGCCTTACCTATCAGCTTTGGGTTCTCATGACTAGAGAGATAGTGTCAGGTTCTACATTTGAGGAGGTCATGGATATTGCACATTGCTAAGCCAGCCTGACCAATCAATATCAACAATGGAGCTAGAAGCTCTCTTTAACCCATTTAAGCATTTCAAAATATATGAAACAATAGTAATATTTATACCAACGGCGGGGAGACCAAGTCCCAAAATATACTAACTCCCGTAGACCGAAGGGTCAAGAGTCATGAGCCTCTAAAGAACATAAGTGTAATAAAGTTTATAACAACTCAGTGCGGAAAGGAAAGACAACAAGATAAGAAATGACAACTAGAAGGGGAGTCAGTCCTGCGGACGCTGCAGCTACCTCGACTATCCCGCACGATGCCTCCAAGTAGCTACCGAATCAAGTCCGCCGAGAGGTACCTAGATCCGCACACAAGGTGCGGGGAGTAAAATGAGTACTGCCGTGACTCGGTGGTAATAAACAAGGGTAAGACGACGCAGCGAGATAAGAAATCCGCAATAAAGCACTATGTAAAGCTATAATCGGCTACCCTATCATAGAATCCAATATTCTCTGTACCGTACCAACAATTACCAATAAATAGCATAACAGACTACGAGATGTAGCTAAATGCAATGCAATGCATGATATGACCGCTACGGCGCGTAGCCCGACTCCAATTTTGGGTACCGTGCTCACTGTGGGGGTTCGGACTCCGGAGGGGCTCCTACGGCCCAAGCACATCTCATAGAGATATTCTGCGGCGTGCGGTCCGATCCAACATATATCTCGTTGCGGCGTGCGGCCCGATCCACTACTAGTCGGCTAATATGCGGATACGAGCCTCGCGAGCTCAAAAGTAGTTTTTGAAAAACTCTTTTTATCATTTTTCGGTTGGAAAACGAGTAATATCAAGTTCCAGAGATTGGAATTAGCATAATAACAGAAATAGTCGCGGACTAGTAGTAAACTAGCATGTCTATATGATAAGACAATGATAACAATCCTCGCGGGATCCAATAATTGGCTCACGGCCCACAAGTATACTCAACCGCCCAAGAAGGGGGTTCAACGGCTCGAGAATAGCCAATAATACAGTATCAACAGGTCGGACTAATATATAGTCTCCAGTTCATGATCGACCCCGCACTCTCGAGAGTGTGCGTGTCTCGCCGCTATACAGCGTCACAAAGTGGTATACCGGGGTTTCGAACCCGCTGGTCATCACCCACATCTATTACTCACCTCAATACGACGAAAGCTCATGCCCGCGACGCCTTAGCTCCTCGAACCGGCATCCACGCACGTCAAAACTAGCACAAATCAGCACAAATATATCAAAATAGGCTAATGGAACATAACCCAATCGAAAGAACTCTAAAAATATCAAAAATCACGAAATTGGCAAAACCCGAGCCCCGGGCCCACATCTCGAAAAATTATGAAACTCACATTTTCGGAATCCTCGTCTCTCCACGAGTCCGTACATACCAAGAACTCCCAATTCGGACCACAAATGGTCCTTCAAATCCCCATTTTAAGATTTTTGCTCAAAGCCCTAATTTTCTTGATTTCTTACCCAAATTCAGAGAATTAATGGAAGATTCTTTGATAAAATCATTGTATTTAACTCATAAAACTTACCTCCAATGATTCCCCGTCGAAATCCCTTCAATTCTCGTCCAAAAGCTCTCAAGAATGACCAAAAATGGTGGAAAAATGGGTTGATTTCGCGACTGGAATGTTTTAAAAACATTCTGCCCAGGCATATTACTCATCGCGATCGCGGGAATGGCTCCGCGATCGCGGAGAACAAAATTTGGCCCAAAATTTACCCTTCGCGATCGCGGGAAAGGCTTCGCGATCGCGGTGAACAAACTCCGGTTCCTCCGGACAGGCTTCAGTATAATGGTCATAACGTTTTGCACACAACTCCGAATGATGAATGGTTTGATGTTATGGAAACTAGACACATAGGGCTATAACTTTCATTTGATGCTGATTTCCTGAATCCGTATACATTTCTAGATATAAGCTTCCCAATTTATACATGTGTATTAGAGATCATTCTCGGACACACTATAGTATAACGTCAATAACTATTTACACATACGTCCAAATCACGATTTATTTATCTTTCTGAAAACTAGACAGGATGAGCTACAACTTTCGTTTTTGAATCACCTTAAAATTCCTTGTAGATAAAAAGATATGAGCTTCCGAAGTAGGATCAATGCACAGAAGTTTTCCTTCTTCGCGATCGCGGAGCATTTCACGCGATCGCGATTCATTAATACTTTTCGCACATTTTACTCACCGCGATCGCGTCCCATTGTCCGTGATCACGTAGAACAGTGCTACAGACATAAACCAGGAGTTAAAAATGGCCTAGAAATGGTCCGAAACCACCCCGAAACTCACCCGAGGCCCCCGGGACCTCAACCAAAAGAACCAACACGCCCTATAACCTTATTCGAACTTGTTCCAATCATCAAAACTCTATCGTTAACATCAAAATCGTCCGTTTTCAACAAATTTAAGCTTAAGTTTAACTTTAACTTCAAAAATTCATATTCGATCAAAAACCCGACCAAACGATGTCCGAATGACCTGAAAATTTGCAAGCATATCCAAAATCACCTAACGGAACTACCGCAACTGTCGGAATTCCATTCCGACTCCCGGATCAAAATCTCACCTATCGATCGGATTTCGCCAAAATTCAACCTTAGCCAATTCAAGCCTATTTCTACACCGGATCTCCAAATTCAATTCCGATTGCTCTCCTAAGTCATAAATGATCCCCCGAAACTAGTCGAATCATCAGAATCCGATTCCGAGCACTCTAACTCGATAGTCAACTCTAGGTTGACTTTCCATATTCAAACTTCCTTCAAACATGCTATTTGCTTCATTTTTAATTCAATTCACTCCTAACTCACCCGATAGGTTCTAACACCGATATAGAAGCATAAGATATGTTAATGCAAGGTAACGGGGTGGAAATTTCCGTAACGACGGGCCGGGTCGTTACATTCTCCCCAACTTAAACAAACGCTCGTCCTCGAGCAGACTCAGAGTTGTACTGGAAGCAACCCAATAGCCGAATGACCTTACCAAGTATATATCCGGGCGATCATACGTCACCCTATCTCACATAAGTCCGAAAACACCATATAGTCAGAATTTCACAGACCATCTGAACCATAAATCACATTGCACTTTCCTGAAATCATATGCCAAATGCAAATCCCATGCCTATACTCGGGATACACTCGAATCCACTACAATAACCCATATTCACTACTCCGGGTGAGATCATATGCTGTATCGACAACCCAAATCACTCGAGACGATAGTCTCTAATCACAACAACTGGCCACAATAACCAAATACTAGCTGAAAACCTCTTTCATTAGGTAGAGTCTTATTCCAACACCTCCATATCCTGCCCACGGTAGTTGAAGCACGCGATATACCGAACCCATCTCTCAGGTTAACCATTCGTGAATCTATTTCCCTCTTAAAACTGATACTACAATAGGTTTCGGAGCCAAACCTTGATTTTTACCTTTCTAACAAGCTAAGATCTAATATGCTCGTATTCATTAATGACTCCAACGGTCATTTCGATTATAACACACCGCACCGGTGATAAGACACCTCAACACCGGCCTAAGCCACGACGAGCACAACATAGGCTCCAATAGAAATGTATGCACACACTCGAATCATGACAGCTCAATTCATGACAACTGTCTCCAGCAAATAGAGCTGCAATTCAATTCCTCTGTGCCATCATAACATAGAACTGAGATCGCGTCTCGCATTATAGAAATAGAGTACCTGAATCCTCCTCGAGAGGTCATAACATCACGTAGCCTTGTCGCGATTCGTGATTCTACCCCAACATTATTACTCATGAAGCACCTCAAGCCACTAAGCTCAAAACGGTTAGCCACGCACAGATCTAGGTCTTGAACCCAAGCAATCAACCTCACCCACGGTGAAATCATTAACCTATGCTATTAAATCCCGAAAGGACACAACCGATGTGCCATTCGCCAATCGATACTCAAAATGGACTTTTCCTCAGAAGTCAGGAAGTATTGTATACCAGGTAGCAGATAACTAACTATATTTTCACAATATTTCGTTGCGGCGTGCAACCCGCTCCAATGACATACCCGTGGCGGCGTGCCACCCGATCCAGATACCATACCTCTGGCGGCGTGCCACCCAATCCAAGTAACCCTCGTCAAATAAATACGCGTCGAGTCAAGTTGCTCATCATAATAAACATATATAGCCTCAAGTTTGGCCACAAGAAACGCATCCGACAAAGTTCCTCAATACCAGAACTAATCAATGGTAGATACTTCTACACTAACATCCGCCACTAAGGTCCAACTGACAAAGCAATGCCTACCAGCCGTCCGCTGGTTCTGTGTACAACTACTCTGTTGGAGCATACTCTGATGCTCTCTGCTACGCAATTTGTGTCATTTCCCGACATCGTCCATATCACATTTGTCTAGACGATCTGTCTTATGTCAACCAGTCTGAAATAAGGTATCATAACCCAAATTCATCATATCAAGCTAAGAGAGAGCCACTAGGGCTTCCGATTTCCAATAATCACAAAATGGTGTCGATACACGCGATATACAACCACTACATAGGCGGATTACGAGGACTTCTAGTCTCCAACACATATATAACACATGAATCGCTATACCTGGTTCCACACTCCACCGTACGAATACATAACGCACATCAAGCGTCCATTCATACCACGACGGCCATTCGGAAATTTCACTATGCCATCAACGATTCAGTTATTATAGTCGATCCAACAAGAGAATACCACCATACAACTGGATATCATCATTTTACATTACCTTGTCCTTTTTGGATCATATTCCCTGCCAAGTTAATAGAATAGCAGTATCATTTTCTTAAATTATCGGAAAGATCGATTCTTAATTCACCTGCAGCTGTCCGCGCTGCTCAATAATTTTATTGACTTCCCATATATTATGAACTGATCTCAAAACCTAGAATATACCATTATCAACTTTTCCATAACTCATCGCATATACAATACCATACTAAAATAACATGGAAATTCTTATCCCTTTCCTACGCCGCAAACATCGACGCACTCAACTGGTCAAGGACTTTTATGATCCCATATAGAGAAAACTCATTACACATTCCAAGCTTTGCATACCAACAGGAATATACTCATCTTCAAACCATGATAAAACACATCACAAACTATTTCTTCCCATTCATTGCATAAGTTTAACTGCCAGGACCGAGTCCTTATACCTATATCAAGTTACACAACTGCCAACACTCAAGAGCTTTGCTGCAATGTCTGCAAGACTCATTACTTCAACCACATACCATAAATCAATCGTATTTCTTTTTATACCATTTTAATTTATTAACAAGTTGTTCCATTTACCCAGTTTCCTTTCCGATTCATCTTTAACTCAATATTAGCGCTTACTGTAACACCATAATACATCAACTCCTGTTACCACACTAGATTTGTACATAAGACCCATAGGCCACTGAATACTCCCTCAATGTTTCCCAAAAGTACCACATTCTACCATACTTTATTTTGATGAACTTCCCGCGATTTTTTTTTAAATTGTTATCATTACTTCCCAATACGGATACCTAGAATCCCATCATTCACATGATATAACACAAGCCTTGATCTTCTCTAACGAAACCGCCATCTTTAGCCACATACACAAATCTTAAGGCACCTGATTGTTACAAGCAAAATCTTGAACACTGCAAAACCATTCTCGGCATCATTCACCCTTATTCAGCTGTAATTCAACTGTCCTATTGAGTAGAACCACTCGTGTTTTGTTAGAACTCTGACATCGCAGAACATGATTACTTACAGATACAATCAGCTATCTTTATTTTCTATACGGTGAATATTCTTTACCAACAACAGTTCAAAACACCCTAGTACTTTATCAGATCTACGAAGCACCATAACCTTTACTGGAATTTCCCAACATACTTAGAGACAGAATCAACATAGCACACAATAGTGCAATCAGTTAATCAATAGCAACCTCCCCAACTTAGCTCGAAGCCATTCATCAAAGCACTTTCAACCACTCATATCGGTATTACTCAAGTGATGCCGAAATGTTAGTATGATATTAAACTCAAGTCATTTACAAGCCTTGACAGAGACTCGAATCATCAGAGACCTTAGCTCTTCTGCAATTCTTGCAGATATACACGCACCACCAATGAGCCCACTCTCTTTAGGTGACAGAAATCTTTCTAAGTCCCAAATTTTCCAAAAATTTCGGCAGAGTTCCCTTTGTAAATTGGCCTATCCACCTGCCAGAGAATCACCAAAACCATCCTAGCAATACATTCACAACTCGACAAGACATCACAATGCATATCGACAACATTAGTCTCAATACTACACAAATCATATTATCATATTTGGTACATGAACATGCGTTGTACTTGCTCGAATCATAACACATATCAACTACCTTTCAATTACACATGAGAACCAATCCACCTATCTCGCCTCAATTTAGCATTTCAGCACAATACCTTCCACCAGGATACACATAGCATAATCATTTTAGTCTTCCTGAGTTTGAACTCGTTCCACTACACATAAGGCACTTATATTACTGAGCGCTCGATGCGTACACAGACGTGCGGAAGAAATTTCAAAAGCATATCTCAAGCTGAATCAAGTACGCACGATAAGAATTCCAAGAAATGTGAAGTGTTTCCTAAAGGTTCGCAGCCTCCCGAGGATAAGTACAGGCGTCCCCGTACCGATCCACAAGACTCTACTAACCGGCTCAAGACTCATGAGGCCTAGTAAACCTAGGCTCTGATACCAACTTGTCACGACCCCAAATCCGGTCGTGATGGCGCCCAGCACATTGCTAAGCCAGCCTGACCAATCAATATCAACAATGGAGCTAGAAGCTCTCTTTAACCCATTTAAGCATTTCAAAATATATGAAACAATAGTAATATTTATACCAACGGCGGGGAGACCAAGTCCCAAAATATACTAACTCCCATAGACCGAAGGGTCAAGAGTCATGAGCCTCTAAAGAACATAAGTGTAATAAAGTTTATAACAACTCAGTGCGGAAAGGAAAGACAACAAGATAAGAAATGACAGCTAGAAGGGGAGTCAGGTCCTGCGGACGCTGCAGCTACCTCGACTATCCCGCACAATGCCTCCCAGTAGCTACTGAATCAAGTCTGCTGAGAGGTACCTGGATCTGCACACAAGGTGCAGGGAGTAAAATGAGTACTGCCAGACTCGGTGGTAATAAACAAGGGTAAGACATCGCAGATAAGAAATCCGCAATAAAGCACTATGTAAAACTATAATCAGCTACCCTGTCATAGAATCAATATTCACTGTACCTGTACCAACAAATACCAATAAATAGCATAACAACTAGCAGATGTAGCTAAATGCAATGCAATGCATGATATGACCGCTACGGCGCGTGGCCCGACTCCAATTTTGGGTACCCGTGCTCACTGTGGGGGTTCAGACTCCAGAGGGGCTCCTACAGCCCAAGCACATCTCATAGAGATATTCTCGCGGCGTGCAGTCCGATCCAACATATATCCTGCTGCGGCGTGCAGCCCGATCCACTACTAGTCAGCTAATATGCAGATACAGCCTCGCAGGCTCAAAAGTAGTTTTTGAAAAACTCTTTTTATCATTTTTCAGTTGGAAAACAGTAATATCAAGTTCCAGAGATTGGAATTAGCATAATAACAGAAATAGCTGCGGACTAGTAGTAAACTAGCATGTCTATATGATAAGACAATGATAACGATCCTCGCGGGATCCAATAAGTGGCTCACGGCCCACAATATACTCAACCGTCCAAGAAGGAGGTTCAACGGCTCGAGAATAGCCAATAATACGGTATCAACAGGTCGGACTAATATATAGTCTCCAGTTCATGATCGACCCCGCACTCTCAAGAGTGTGCGTGTCTCGCCGCTATACAGCGTCACAAAGTGGTATACCGGGGTTTCGAACCCGCTGGACATCATTTACAAGTATTACCCACCTCGAACCGACGAAAGCTCATGCCCGCGACGCCTTAGCTCCTCGAACCGGCATCCACGCACGTCAAAACTAGCACAAATCAGCACAAATATATCAAAATAGGCTAATGGAACATAACCCAATCGAAAGAACTCGAAAAATATCAAAAATCACGAAATTGGCAAAACCCGAGCCCCGGGCCCACATATCGAAAAATCTCGAAACTCATATTTCCAGAACCCTCGTCTGTACATACCAAGAACTCCCAATTCGGACCACAAATGGTCCTTCAAATCCCCATTTTAAGATTTTTGCTCAAAGCCCTAAATTTCTTGATTTCTTACCCAAATTCGGAGAATTAATGGAAGATTCTTTGATAAAATCATGTATTTAACTCATAAAACTTACCTCCAATGATTCCCCGTCGAAATCCCTTCAATTCCCGTCCAAAAGCTCTCAAGAATGACCAAAAATGGTGGAAAAATGGGTTGATTTCGCGGCTGGAATGTTTTAAAAACATTCTGCCCAGGCATATTACTCATCGCGATCGCGGGAATGGCTCTGCGATCGCGGAGAACAAAATTTGGCCCAAAATTTACCCTTCGCGATCGCGGTGAACAAACTCCGGTTCCTCCGGACAGGCTTCAGTATAATGGTCATAACTTTTTTCACACAACTCCGAATGATGAATGGTTTGATGTTCTGGAAACTAGACACATAGGGATATAACTTTCATTTGATGCTCATTTCCTGAATCCGTATACATTTCTATATATAAGCTTCCCAATTTATACATGTGTATTAGAGATCCTTCTCGGACACCCTATAGTGTAACGTCCATAACTATTTACATAGATGTCCAAATCACTATTGTTTTATCTTTCTGCAAACTAGACACGATGAGCTACAACTTACGTTTTTGAATCACCTTAAAATTCCTTGTAGATAAAACGATATGAGCTTCCGAAGTAGGATCAATGCACAGAAATTTTCCTTCTTCGCGATCGCGGAGCATTTCACGCGATCGCGATTCATTAATACTTTTCGCACATTTTACTCACCGCGATCGCGTCCCATTGTCCGCGATCGCGTAGAACACTGCTACAGACATAAACCAGCAGTTAAAAATGGCCTAGAAATGGTCCGAAACCACCCCGAAACTCACCCGAGGCCCCGGGACCTCAACCAAAAGAACCAACACGCCCTATAACCTTATTCGAACTTGTTCCAATCATCAAAACTCTATCGTTAACATCAAAATCGTCCGTTTTCAACAAATTTAAGCTTAAGTTTAACTTTAACTTCAAAAATTCACATTCGATCAAAAACCCGACCAAACGATGTCCGAATGACCTGAAAATTTGCAGGCATATCCAAAATCACCTAACGGAACTACTGCAACTGTCGGAATTCCATTCCGACTCCCGGATCAAAATCTCACCTATCGATCGGATTTCGCCAAAATTCAACCTTAGCCAATTCAAGCCTATTTCTATACCGGATCTCCAAATTCAATTCCGATTGCTCTCCTAAGTCATAAATGATCCCTCGAAACTAGTCGAATCATCGGAATCCGATTCCGAGCACTCTAACTCGATAGTCAACTCTAGGTTGACTTTCCATATTCAAACTTCCTTCAAACATGCTATTTGCTTCATTTTTAATTCAATTCACTCCTAACTCACCCGATAGGTTCTAACACCGATATAGAAGCATAAGATATGTTAATGCAAGGTAACGGGGTGGAAATTTCCGTAACGACGGGCTGGGTCGATAGTGTCAGGTTCTACATTTGAGGAGGTCATGGATATTGCTCGTGAGATTAAGTCACTTCATCGCTAGGAGTGCGATGAGAGAGAGGCCAAGATGCCTCAAGGACATGGTAGTTTTGGGGATGCTCCTTCGAGGGCTTGTTTCAGCAAGATAGAGGCCACCAGTTTAGGCATGCTCAGTCAGCTTGCCCAGGTTATCATGGGGAATCATTGGTCCAGGGTTCCCACAGTTCTCAGCAGGTTCATTTTTCGCTCAGTGCCCTTCCAGCCCAAGGTCGTCACATGCTCTATCAGTTCAGAATTCTTCCATGCCAGGTGCGCCTGCTAGTCATTCTGGTGCTAGGGGTCCTTTCAATCCCCGTCTATGGAACCCGAGAGTTGCTATGAGTATAGAAAGATGGGTCATATGTAGAGGCGGTGTCCTCATCATCTTGGGGGTTCATCTCAGTAGAAGGGTCAACCATTAGCTTCAGCGCTAGCTACTTCACTATCCACCCAGCCAGATAGGGGTGATGGACAGTCATCTAGAGGTCGCCCCAGAGGGGGAGGTCGATCTAGTGGTGGTCAAGCCCGTTTCTATGCGCTTCCAAATAAGCCTGATGCGATTACTTCTGATGCGGTGATTACAGGTATTATCTTAATCTGTTGAGGGATGTTTCTGCGCTATTTGACCCTAGTTCTACTTTCTCTTATGTGTCATGTTTGCCTATTATTTGGATATGCCCTGCGAGTTTCTCATTTCTTTTGTTCATGTCTCTACACCGATGGGCGATACAGTTATGGTAGATCATGTGTACCGATCGTGTGCTGTGTTTACTAGGGGTCTGAAGACCCAAGTGGTTCTAATATTATTATGTATGAGGGACTTCGATATTATATTGGGAATGGATTGGTTATCTCCGTGCTGGGCTATACTGGACTCTTATGCCAAGACAATGACATTATCTATGTCGGGTGTGCCACAGATTGAGTGGCGTGGTCTGTCTGATTATATCCCAAGCAGGGTAATATCATTCTTGAAGGCCCATCGTATGGTTGGGAAGGGTTGCCTTTCATACTTAACATTTGTGAAGGATGTCAGTGCGGAGATTTCCAGTATTGATTTTGTTCCAGTTGTGAGGGATTTTTCGAATGTATTTCATGCAAACCTGTCGGGCATACCACCGAACAGGGATATCAATTTTGGTATTGATATGGTTCTGGGCACTCTGCCTATTTTTGTTCCTCCATATCACATGGCACCAATGGAGTTGAAGGATTTAAAGGAGCAGCTTCATGAGCTCCTTGATAAGGGGTTCATTTATCCTAGTTTGTCATCTTGGAGTGTGCCGATTCTTTTTGTGAAGAAGAAGAATGGTACGATGAGAATGTCCATTGAATATAGGCATTTGAACAAAGTAACAATTTAGAATAAGTATCCTTCGCCTCATATCGATGATTTGTTCGATCAGCTTCAGGGAGCGGGGATGTTCTCCAAGATTGATCTCCGTTCATGTTATCACCAGTTGAAGATCATGGACTCGGATATTCTTAAGACAACTTTCAAGATTCGAAATGGTCATTATGAGTTCTTGGTGATGTCTTTTAGGTTGACCAATGCCCCAACAATATTCATGCATTTGATGAACAACTTGTTTCAGCCGTATCTCGACTCGTTTGTCATAGTCTTCATTAAAGATATTCTGGTATACTTGCGTAGTCAGGAGGAGCACGTAGAGCATTTAAGAGTGGTGTTACAGAGATTGAGAGAGGAGAAACTTTATGCAAAGTTCTCCAAATATAAGTTTTGGCTTAGTTCAGTGGCCTTCTTAGGGCACGTGGTTTTCAGCGAGGGTATTGAGGTTGACCCGAACAAGATAGAAGCAGTTCAGAATTGGCCCAGACCATCCCCAGTCGCAGAGACTCGCATCTTCCTTGGTTTGGCGGGTTATTACCACCGGTTTGTTCGAGGAGTTTCATGTATTGCATCGCCCTTGACCAAGTTGACTCAGAAGGGTGTTTCATTTCAATTGTCTGATAAGTGCGAGGAGAGCTTCCAGCAGCTCAGGACTGCCTTGATCAAAGCTCTAGTATTAGTATTACCATCAGCTTCAGGTTCTTATACAGTGTATTGTGATGCTTCAAGAGTTGGTATTGGGTGTGTTCTGATGCAGGAGGGTGGAGTTATTGCTATGCATCTCGTTAGTTGAAGCATCATGAGAAGAACTACCCTGTTCATGATTTGGAATTGGATGCCATTGTGCACGCGTTGAAGATTTGGAGGACTTATTTGTATGGTGATTCTTGTGATGTTTTTACAAATCATTGTAACCTCCATCACTTTTTCAAGCAGAAGGATCTCAATTTGAGGCAACGGAGGTGGTTGGAGTTGCTAAAGGATTATGACATTACTATCTTGTATCACCTGGGAAAGGCCAATGTGGTGGCCGATCCTTTGAGCCGGAAGGCAGTGAGTATGGGGATTTTGACATATATTCCAGTTGGGGAGAGACCTCTTGTAGTCGATGTTCTGGCCTTGGCCAATTGGTTTGTGAGGTTGGATATTTTGGAGCCCAGTCGAGTATTGGCTTGTGTGATCTCTCGATCTTCCTTATATGAGTGCATTAGAGAGCGCCAATATGATGATCCTCATTTGCTTATCCTTAAAGGTAGAGTTCAACATAATGATGCAAGAGATGTGACCATCGATGATGATGGGTGGTTAAGAATGCAGGGCTGGATATGTGTACCCAACGTAGATAGGCTTCGGGAGATGATTCTGGAGGAGGCCTATAGCTCGCGATATTCTATTCATCCGGGTGTCGCAAAGATGTATCAGGATCTGAGACAACATTATTGGTGGAGGAGAATGAAGAAAGACATTGTGGGATTTGTAGCTCGGTGTCTCAATTGTCATCAGGTTAAATATTAGCATCAGAGACTAGGTGGCTTGCTTCAGCGGATGGACATTCTAGACTCGAAGTGGGTGCGGATTACCATGGACTTTGTAGTTGGTCTCCCACGAACTATGAAGAAGTTCAATGCTTTTTGGCTGATTATGGATCAACTGACCAAGTTCGCGTACTTTATTCCTATATGTACTACTTATTCTTCAGAGCGGTTGGCAGAAATCTATATCTGGGAGATTGTTCGCTTGTATGGTATCCCAATTTTCATCATTTCAGATAAGGGCACTCAGTTTACTTTATAGTTTTGGAGGTCTATACAGTTAGAGTTGGGTATACTGGTTGAGTTGAGGACAGCTTCTCACCCTCAGACGGACGGGCAGTCCGAGCTCACTATTCAGATATTGGAGGACATGTTGTGCTCTTATGTAATTGATTTTGAAGGGTCATGGGATCAGTTTCTACTACTCGTAGAGTTTGCATATAACAATATTTACCATTTGATTATTTAGATGGCTCCATACGAGGATTTGTATGGGAGGCGGTGTAGAATGTTTTAGACAAGGTAAAGGTGATTGAGGAGAGGCTTCGTACAGCGCATTCGAGATAAAAGAGCTATAATGACAGGAAGGTCCGGTATGTGTCCCACATGATTAGTGAGAAGGTTCTGTTGAAGGTTTCACCCATGAAGGGTGTTACGAGATTGGGAAGAATGGTATGGAGTCCTCAGTTCATTAGGCCTTTTGAGGTACTGCGGATGATTTGGGAGATGTCTTATGAGCTTGCTTTTCCTCCCTACTTGTCGACTGTGCATCCGCCAGTTCATTTTTTTATGCTCCGGAAGTATATTAGGGATCTGTCTCATGTTCTGGATTTTAGCACGGTTTGTTAGAGGGTGATATGACTTATGATGTAGATCCAGCAACTATTTTGGAGCGTCGGGTTCGAAAGTTAAGATCAAAGAATATAGCTTCAGTAAAAGTGCAGCGGAGAAATCAGCCTATGTATGAGGCTACTTGGGACACCGAGCGGGAGATACGGAGCAAATATCCTCACCTGCTTGAGGCTTCAAGTATGTTTCTTGAATCGTTCGAGGAAGAACCTTTGTTTAAGAGGGGGAGGATGTAACGACCCGGCCGGTTATTTCATGAGTTATCGCTCTGTTTCCCCCATTTTTGCTTCTTATTACTTTATTTATTGACTCTATATGTGATCGGATTGGTTGTATCAAATTCGGAAAGGTTTTGAGAAGTTTTGAGACGCTTGGTCTCTTTTGAGGAAGCTTAAGTTGGAAAAGTCAACCGGATGTTGACTTATGTGTTGAAAGGCTCATATGTGAGTTCCGATGGTCTGGATAGCTTTGAGAGGTGATTTGAGACTTAGGAGCATGATCAGAATGTGTTTTAGAGGTCTGGAGCAGATTTAGGCTTGAATTGATGAAATTGGATTTTTGGCATTTTTTGATTGATAGGTAAAATTTTGATATAGGGGTCGAAATGAAATTTCGGGAGTTGCACTAGTTCCGTTGTGTCATTTGAAATGTGTGTTCAAAATATCAGGTCATTCGTACGTGGTTTGGTTGTTTTTTTTTCAAAAGCGTAATTTAGAGATCTTGGAATTCTTAGACTTGAATCTAAGCGAATTTGGGATTTTGATGTTGTTTTGAGCGTTCCTAAGATTGGAACAAGTTTAAATGATGTTATGGTATGTTAGCATGATTGGTTGAGGTCCCGAGGGCCTTGGGTGAGTTTTGGGTGGTCAATCAGACAATTTCATGTATTGAAAAATTGCAGAAAATTGTTGTTCAGTATTGTAGAGGAATGACCTTCGCGTTCGCGAGTAGACCCTCACGTTCGCGAAGGGTTAGCAGGTGAGTCTAAGGATATAGCTTGCAGGTTCATGAGGGAGGCTACACATTTAAAAAGGGGCTGGGATCTTGTGCGTCGCGTTCGCGAGGTATCAGATGTGTCCGCGTAGAGGAAATTGAGCAGCTAGGTTTGAGGTGGAATTGTTCTTCGCGTTTGCAGAATGGGAGACACTTCTCGATGATTAAGGATTCTAAGCTTTCACATTCACAAGCTGGGTGATGCAATCACGATGAAGGAATTTTGGTCAAAGTAAGTTTGTGCTTCACGAACGCGAGATGTTGACCATGTTCACGAAGAAGAGTTTTTATGCTGGGGTAGAATGTTTTAATAGCTACTATCCACGATTTTGAGGTTAACTTCAACCATTTTTGAGCAATTCAGTAGCTTATGAAGAGGATTGAAGAAAGATTCAAGGGGAAACACTTGGAGGTAAGATTTATGGATTTAATACTCGATTCTGATGTGGATTCTACCTAATTAATTATGGAATATAAACCTTTATTTTATGGAATATAAACCTAATATTGAAGAACTAGGGCTTATAATTGGAGACCTAGAATTTGGGAATTGGGAGTCGTTTGTGGTTGGATTTTGATGCTTTTGGCATGAATGAACTCGGGAGTGATAAGGAGTCTACCGATGTAAATTTTATCGAAAATCGAGACATGGGCCTGGGGGTCGTGTTTGGTTAATTTTGGGAATTTTGTTATTTTTCGATTGGTTTCGAGTGGGCTTTGTTCCTTTAGCATATTTTGATGGTAACGTTCTAATTTTAGATAGATTTGGAGCATCCAGAGGCCGATCCGAGGGGCAAAGGCATCAGGTGCTAGAGTTTGGGATGAATTGAGGTGAGTAATGATTTTAGATATTGTCCTGCAGTTAGGCTATGTTGAGGTGATGCGTGTGAGCAGGTAATTCTTGCCGCAAGCAATTAATTCCAAAATAAAAATACAAAAATGATTTTGATTGAAATTGGTTTGATTATTGTGTAGAAAGTATCAGTGTGTGTTTTAATTATTGAAAATAAAGTGAAAGAAATTTGAAATAAAAATACAAAATGAAATTAATTAAAAATATCAAAAAATGTAAGGTAATTACTAAGAAATTTGAAAATCAAAGAAAAAATACAAAATTACAAAACAAAAGGAAAAAACATCAATATAAAAATACCAAGGAAAACAAGTCTAAAATACAGAAATTAAGTAAATAAATACATTTTGAAAAATACAAAAATATGATAAATATAAGAAAATACAAAAAATACAAGGTATTTTTTGGGCAAAATACACGAAATAGTTGGCCAAAATCAACACCCAAATAGACCTGGACCAATTTGTAATTGAACCAACCAGCCTTGCAAAGAACCAAACGATGTCGTATCAAATAACGAATCAGGACCGTTGATGTGATCAATCAACAGACCAAATAAGGCGGTTACCAAGCAAATCAAACTTCGACGTATAAAGAAAAGATCACAACCATTCATTTCAATTAATCTAACGGATTCAATCAATGCCACTTAAACCAAAACGACACAGCTTAGTTAAAAGAATCACAACCATCCAAGGAATTGATCTAACTGACAAAATGAAAGCTGCAATTAAAACATACGACGACGTTTAAAGGGAGAAATAATCCTGGCCGTTCATCTCAGCTAATCTAACGGCTGACAATTTATGACCTAAGTTTAATATATATCTTCCCCCCACGTACATTATACCTCATTACACACACACCCTTTACATACCAAAACCCTAGCCGCCTCTATTCTCTTCTTCCTCCTCTCACAAACCACCGGAACCCCACCTACCGGTGGTCTACCTCTTTCCATCTTCTCCGGCTCAGACTTTGACCCATAAACTCTCTTCTTCCTTCTCTAACACCCTACCTTTTTTGCCTCACCCTGGTATCACACCATTCCTCCCATTTCTTGAAACTCTGTCGCAGGAACCCTACCCGGCGACCACCCAAGTTATGTACCAACCTCCCATGTTTACACCCTAGAACTGCCTTAAACCCCTCTTTCACCCCAGCTAAGCCTCATCTTTCGAATCTTAGCCCTACTCGTCGAATCTTCAAAAATATCTCGCCGTAATCCTACTCCGGCGGACATCCAAATCCAAAATCTTTCAAAGCCACAACCATGGTCTCCAAATACCTCCTTTCACATCCAAGCCAGACTCCCAAAGCCCGTCTGGAAGATCTACTGTAAAAAGAGACCCAGAGTCTCCGAATCATCGGAGAACCAAGAAAAAGAAAGAAAAGAAGAAAGAAAGAAAAGAAAAAAAAAGAAAGGAAAGGAGAAGAAACCCCCAAAAGCTAAGTATATCTGAACCATCTTCGTTTTATGTGCTTCTTCTACTATGTTGTTTAAAGCCTGAACCTCTGCATGATATCTCTATGAATATTAATTGCTTTGTTCTAGTTAAAACTATCTTGTAAAATGTGACGACCCAAAAGGGTCATCACATGTTTTCCTCACTTTTTCCGCACTCCCAAGTCCTTGAAAACCTCATTCTATATTGCCTCGATTTATGTGCATGATCCGGGCAGGTAGCGGAAAAGATTTTGTGATAGAATATATGAATTCGATGAGAAATTTGAAGAAAAAGGATATTAATATTGCTATAGTTGACTTCGGTCAACATTTTTGGTAAACGGACCCGGACCTGAGGACGGATGGTCCCGGAAGATCCGTAGGGAAATATGGGACTCGGACATGCGTCCGGAGTCAAATTCTGAGGCCTAGAGCCTAAGTTATGGATTTTTCTATGAAATTGTTTTTGCTGTAATTATTAAAGGAAAATGAATTAAATGACCTTGGTATCGGGCTCGTATTTTGGTTTCGATGCCTGGTACAAGTCTTAAATATTATATATGTGCTTTCTGCAAAGTTTGGTGACATTTGGATGTCGTTTAATGTGTATTGAACCTTGAGTTCCAAATTTGAAAGTTATGAAAACTAGAAGATTGATAATCATGAACTTGAGGCTTGATTTGATGAAATCGATGTTATATTGGTGATGTGATTGCACGATCAAGTTTATAACATGTTTTTGATGTTGTGTACATCTTTGGTTTGGAGCCCGGGGGGCTCGGGTAAAGATTTGATAAGCCGTTGGTTCAATTTCTGAAATTTTACACAGCTGGTTTTTCACCCAGCTGGTATCTTCGCAAATGCGAAGATTTTTTTGCAATTGCGAGAAGTCCCAGACTGGCCTTGGTTTGCAAATGTGAACCATGCTTCGCAAATGCGAAGTTGGGAGGGTTGAGCCGTAGTTCGCAAATGCGAACTTAACCTCGCAAATGCGAGGCCTTCAGTATTTCGCCTGGCTTCGCAAATGCGAAGCATTTGTCGCAAATGCGAGAAACCCAGAAGCCCAGCCTTGTTCGCAAATGCAAACATAAAGTCTCAAACGCGACGCTGTCAGTCCCCAGACCTGTAGTGTTCGTAATTACGAACAAATGTTCGCAATTGCGATATCCGCAGCTGTGCAATTTTATACTGAAACGATTTTTTCAGTTCATTCTTCATTCTTTCAAAAACCCACACACTACACACAAACCCTCATGAGCAAATTCACTCCAAAACAATTGTAAGTCACTTTTTACTCAATTCTTTCAATTCCTAACAACATTAAACATGTTTTTCAATAGAAATCAAAGGTTTTCATGTTAGAAATTCTTGTTTTTGGGTAGAACCTAGGGTTTTCATAAATTGGGTAATTGGACCTCGAATTGAGGTCCAATTTTGAAACAAATCATATATTTGAACTCGTGGAGGAATGGGTAACCAGATTTTGGTCCGAACCCTGAGTTCCGACCACATGGGCCAGGGGCATTTTGGGAAATTTTGGGAAAACCATTTTAAGCATTCAAACCAAGTTATTTAGTATTTATTAATGTAATGGAATCAATTTTGAATAGGTTCGAGCTAGTTGAAAGCGGAAATTTGGGGTAAAGCTAAAATTGAAGGATAATTTGGACTTCAAGGCTAGATGTAAGTGTTTGTTCTATCCTAGCTTGAGGGAATAGGAATTGTGTGCTATGCGCTATGTGATCGAGTGTGGTGTATGGGTTGTGGTGACGAGTATCCATACACTAGCGTCTAGCATGACCGTGAGTCATTGTTGATACTTGTTGTGAGATATTTTAAAGATGAATTGTTGAACCCTTGCCGGGTTGTAGAATTGTACATTATGTTCCCTTGCCAGGACTATTGTGAAATATAATATTGTTTTCCCTTTCCAGGACTTGTTGTGATGATTATTGTGTCCCTTGCCGGGACGGATTCATGATTATTGTTTTCATTTCTCTGCCCTTAACTGTGATTGTTATTTGGGTGAGAAAGAGTGATAATGCACGAAGGATGTTGTCGTGCCTTGTTTTACTGTTATTGCACGAAGGGTAATGCCGTGCCTTATTATTGATTATGCATGAAGGTTAATGCCGTGCCTTGTTATTGATTATGCACGAAGGATCATGCCGTGCCTTGTTATTGAACCATGGACGAAGGATCATGCCGTGCCATGGATGTGAGGATGAGAGTAAAAGCACGAAGGGTGATGCCGTGCACTTTATTTGCTTATTTGGTAAGGATGAGAGTAAAAGCACGAAGGGTGATGCCGTGCAGCTATTTGCTATTGCTTGACTTGATATTACCTGTTTCTATTATACCTTGGTTTCCTTTGTTGATTTAATAAATATTGTTAACTGTTGAGCTTTCCTCTTATGACATTCCTTGTTGAGTTTGTTACTTGGTTATTTTTTGTTATCTTGTGGTGTACATATGTATATAGAACTGCACAGGTTTATGTGGGTGTCTGGTCCTAGGCTTGTCACTACTTCGCCGGGATAGGCCAGGCACTTACCAGCACATGGGGTCGGATTGTGCTGATACTGCACTTCTGTGCATTTTTGCACAGGTCCAGGTTTTGATCAGGAGCAGCAGTAGTAGGGTACTCGTGGGATTTTTGAGCATTTCGAGACCGAGGTAGCTTGCAGGCGTCCGCGAGCCCGGCGTCTCCTCTATTTACTTATGTTATTTGTTGTGGTCTTATTGTTATGGACAGACAGATATTTATTATTTTCTTTCAGACCTTTATGTGTAGTATTCAGTAGTAGTTCGTGAGTCGGTGACTCCACGTCTTGGGTAGAGGAATTCAGTGTTATTTTACCTTAGTACTGCTTATTTCTATTTTGATAAGTCTTCCGCATTTATTTAATTAAGGTTATGGTTCTTGTTGATAAAATTGATCATGAAATATTGGTAGAAACAGGATAACGTTGTATACAGTGGCTTGCCTAGCTACCACGAGTAGGCGCCATCACGATCCCGATGTTGGGGGAAAAATCCGGGTCGTGACAAGTTGGTATCAGAGCTCTAGGTTACATAGGTCTCACCACTCACGAACAAGCTTAGTAGAGTTTGAGAGGTAGGTACGGAGACGTCTGTACTTGTCCTCCAGGGTCTATTGAGTTAGGAAAGAGTCTCTCATTTGTTCCTTCTTGTCGTGCGATTCATTCCTCAAATACTGATTGAATTTCTACTCTGTCCTTTCGCAGATGATGAGGACACGCGCTTCTTCGTCCGTTGACTAGTAGCCTGAGCCCCAGGTAGCTCCCATGAGGGGCAGGGGCCGAGGCCGTATCGTAGGCCATAGTAGGAGAAGAGCTCAGCCCTCGGCAGCTATTCTAGAGGTGGAGCCTCAGATTGAGACTGGCGAGGAGGTTCCAGTCCTAGCAGCTCCAATGGGCCCAGCTCGGGTCCCGGGAGAGGCTTTATTTACCCCGGATCTTCGGGAGGCTCTGGTCAGGATAGCGGGATTTATGGACAGTATTGCCAGAGTAGGCTTGTTACCAGCTACACCAGCCGCTTCTCAGGCTGGAGGAGGGGCTCGGACTCCTGTTGCTCGTACTCCAGAGCCATTAGCTCCTCAGCCTCAGGCACTAGTGGTTCAGCCAGCTGTGGCCACTCAGTCAGGTACCACAGCTCAGGCCGGAGATGGAGCGGCCATGACTTCTAATTCTTTATGGAGACTTGATCGGTTCTCCAAGTTGTTTACCACTACCTTCAGCGGTGCCACATCAGAGGATCCTTAGGATTTCTTATTCAGTTGCCATGAGATTCTCAAGACTCTGGGGATAGTGGAATCCAATGTAGTTGACTTCTGTACATTCAGGCTTTCAGGATCCGCAAGACTTGGTGGAGGGATTATTGTTTGACTCGACCAGCAGGGTCCCCGGCTTTATCATGGGATTAGTTTGCAGAGTTATTTCTGGAGAAGTTTCTCCCTATTACTCAGCAGGGTGCACTTCGAAGGCAGTTTGAGCGCCTCCAGCAGGGTACTATGACTGTCACACAGTATGAGACGAGATTTGTTGATTTGGCACGTCATGTAGTGGTGATACTCCCTACAGATCGGGAGAGGGTCCGTAGGTTCATAGATGGGCTTAATCAGCCGATTAGACTTCAGATGGCCATGGGAGTGGGGAGTGATATATCATTTCAGGAGGTAGCTAATGCAGCACGTAGGGTTGAGATGGCTCTTTCTCGGGGAGGTGGTTATTCTTCAGATAAGAGGTCTCGTCATTCAGGCAGATTTAGTGGTTCTTCTTCCGGTGGCAGGGAATCTTTTGATAGGGGCCGGTCTTCCAAGCCTTTCCATTCAGCCCTTCAGGCATCACAGGGTGGACCAGGCGATCGTGGGTTTCGTGAGTAGTATTCAGATCAGTCCCCTATTAGTGCCCAACCTCTTTAGAGTGTTCGCGGAGGCCATTCAGGTCGTTAGGGCCAGCGGCCCCATCATCCTAAGAGTTGCTACGGTTGTGGTGACCCAGGTCATCTTGTCAGATTCTGCCCTCGAGCAACGGACAACACTCAACAGCGGGGCCCTCGTCCCATGATTCAGGCCCAGCTGACCCTCAGCCTGCCCAGCCAGCCAGAGGCGGGGATAGAGATCATAGAGGTGGAGGTCGAGACCGTAGAGGTGGAGACCGTCCAGCCAGAGGCAGAGGTCAGCCAGTTGATGACCGTCCTAGAGATGTAGCTCAGAGGGGAGGTGCTGATCCCCGATTCTATACTTTACCAGCCAGGCTAGATGCGGAGGCATCAGATGCCGTGATTACAGGTACCATTCTTGTTTGTGGCAGAGGTGATTTAGTATTATTTGACCCTGGGTCTACATTTTCATATGTGTCATCCTACTTTGCACCGTATTTGGCCGTGCCCAGCTATGCTCTAGATATTCCAGTTTATGTATCTACACCGATGGGTGACTCCATTGTAGTCGATCGGGTGCATCGTTCGTGCGTAGTTATCTTTTGGGGTCTTGAGACCCGTGTTGATTTGTTGCTTTTGGACATGGTGGATTTTGATGTCATATTGGGGATGGATTGGTTGTCCCCATACCATGATATCCTAGATTGTCATTCCAAGAATGTGACCTTGGCCTAGCCAGAATTATCTCGACTAGAGTGGAAAGGTACCTCAAGCCACTCCGTTCGCACTTGTTATTTCCTATGTTAAGGCTCGACGCATGGTCGAGAAGGGGTGTCTAGCTTATCCGGCTTATGTTCGTGATTCCAGCGCAGAAGTTCCTTCTATTGAATCAGTCCCTATTGTACGGGAGTTTCCTGAGGTTTTCCCTTCAGATCTGCCGGGCATGCTACCCGACAGGGACATTGATTTCTGTATTGATCTGGCACCGGTCACTCAGCCCATCTCTATTCCACCCTATCGTATGGCCCCGCCGGAGTTAAAAGAGTTAAAAGATCAATTGCAAGACCTTCTTGAAAAGGGCTTTATCAGGCCCAGTGTTTCCCCCTGGGGAGCACCTGTGTTGTTTGTGAAGAAGAAGGATGGCTCGATGCGGATGTGTATTGATTACCGACAATTGAACAAAGTGACGATAAAGAACAAGTATCCACTGCCGAGGATTGATTATTTGTTTGACCAGCTCCAGGGAGCGAGGGTGTTCTCAAAAATAGACTTGAGGTCAGGCTACTATCAGCTGAAGATCAGGGCGGCAGACATTCCTAAGACAGCCTTTCGCACTAGATATGGGCATTATGAATTCTTGGTCATGTCCTTCGGGTTGACCAATGCCCCAACAACATTCATGGAGTTGATGAATCGGGTATTCATGCCTTACTTAGATCTGTTCGTGATAGTCTCTATAGATGACATCCTGGTATACTCCCGCAGCCAGGAAGAGCACGAGCAGCACCTCAGATTGGTTCTTCAGACTCTGAAGGATAATCAGCTATATGCCAAATTTTCGAAGTGCGAGTTCTGGTGGAGTTTAGTTGCATTTCTAGGTCATATTGTATCAGCAGAGGGTATTTAGGTGAACCCGAAAAAGATTGAGGCAGTCAAGAATTGTCTCGACAAGCTTTAGCGATCGAGATTCGAAGTTTCTTGGGGTTAGCAGGTTATTTACCGTTAGTTTGTAGAGGGATTTTTGTCTATTGTAGCCCCGATGACCAGGTTGACCCAGAAGGGTGCCTAGTTCTAGTGGTCAGATGAGTGTGAGGCGAGCTTTCAGAAGCTCAAGACAGCCTTGACTACAGCACCGGTGCTGATACTACCTACGGGTGCAGGGCCTTATACAGTTTACTGTGATGCGTCCCGTACAGGGCTTGGAGCGGTATTGATGCAGGATGGTAAGGTTATTGCTTATGCTTCGAGGCAGTTAAAAATACATGAGAAGAATTATCCAGTTCATGATCTTGAGTTAGCAGCAGTGGTCCATGCCTTAAAGATCTAGAGGCATCATCTATATGGGGTGACCTGTGAGGTGTACACTGATCACAAAAGCCTACAGTACTTGTTCAAGCAAAAGGAGTTGAATCTACGACAGCGGAGATGGTTAGAGTTGCTGAAGGACTATGATGTTACTATCCTATATGACCCAGGTAAGCCCAATGTGGTGGCCGATGCATTGAGTAGAAAGTCTGCCAGCATGGGTAGTCTTGCATTTATTCTGGTCAGTCAAAGACCATTTGCTCTAGATGTCCAGGCCTTAGCCAACCAGTTCGTAAGTTTAGACATTTCTGAGCCTAGCAGGGTGTTAGCCTGCACAGTCGCTCGTTCATCTCCATTAGAGCAAATCCGTGAGAGGCAATTTAATGATCCTCATTTGCATGACTTGAGAGATACAATACAGCGGGGAGGTGCCACGAAGGTAAATCTAGATGATGAAGGGGTATTGAGATTGTAGGGTCGAGTTTGTGTGCCCAATGTTGAAGGGATTCAAGAGTTGATCTTAGCGGAGGCCCACAGTTCGCGATATTCTATTCACTCGGGCGCCGCGAAGATGTACCAGGACTTACGGCAGCACTATTGGTGGCGCAGGATGAAGAAAGATATCGTTGCATATGTCACTCGGTGTCTAAATTGTCAGCAGGTGAAATATGAGCACTAGAGGCCTGGTGGTGTATTCCAGAGAATCGAAATTCCCGAGTGGAAATGAGAACGGATCACTATGGACTTCATTACTGGACTTTCTTTGACTCGGAGGAAATTTGATGCTATTTGGGTCATTGTTGATAGGCTGACCAAGTCAGCACACTTCATTCCAGTATTTGTCTCTTACTCATCGGAGAGGTTAGAAGAGATTTACAGTAGGGAGATTGTCATCTTTATGGGGTGCCGGTGTCTATTATCTCAGATCGGGGTACTCAGTTTACCTCGCATTTCTGGAGAGCGGTCCAGCAGGAGTTAGGCACCCAGGTTCGATTGAGTACAACTTTTCATCCTCAAACGGACGGTCAGTCCGAGAGGACTATTCAGATCCTAGAGGACATGCTCCGAGCCTGTGTCATTAATTTTGGAGGCTCGTGGGACCAGTAGCTGCCATTAGCGGAGTTCGCCTACAACAACAGCTACCAGTCTAGCATTCAGATGGCCCCGTACGAGGCGTTGTATGGTAGGCGATGTCGATCTCCAGTCGGATGGTTTGAGCCGGGAGAGGCTCGGTTGTTGGGTACAGACTTAGTTTAGGAGGCCTTGGATAAGGTCAAGACTATCCAGGAGAGATTGCGTTCGGCTCAGTCCAGACAGAAGGCTTATGCGGATCGTAAGGTTCGAGATGTAGATTTCATGGTTGGTGAGCAAGTATTGCTCCGAGTGTCGCCTATAAAGGGGGTGATGAGGTTCGGGAAGAAGGGCAAGCTCAGCCCTAGGTATATTGGTCCATTTGAGATTCTAGACCGAGTAGGAGGGGTGGCTTACAGACTAGCTCTGCCGCCTAGCTTATCAGCCGTGCATCCAGGTTTTTATGTATCTATGCTTCGGAGGTACCACGGCGATCCCACGTATGTGTTAGACTTCAGTACTGTCCAATTGGACAGTGATCTATCCTACGAGGAGGAGCCGATGGCCATTCTAGACCGGCAGGTTCGACAGTTGAGGTCGAAGTGTTATCCTTCCGTGCGTGTTCAGTGGAGAGGTCAGCCTCCTGAGGCACCGACCTGGGAGTCTGAGTCTGATATGTGGAGCCGCTACCCACATTTGTTCCCTGACTCAGGTACTTCCTTCTCTTGTCCGTTTGAGGATGAATGGTTGTTTTAGAGGTGGAGGATATGACGACCCAAAGGGGTCATCACCTGTTTTCCTCACTTTTTCCGCACTCCCGAGGCCTTGAAAACCTCATTCTATATTGCCTCGATTTGCGTGCATGATCCGGGCAGGTAACCGGAAAAATTTTGTGATAGAGTATATGAATTCTATGAGAAATTTGAATAAAAAAGATATTAATATTGCTATAGTTGACTTTGGTCAACACTTTTGGTAAATGGACCCGGACCTGAGAACGGACGGTCCCGGAAGGTCCGTAGGAAAATATGGACTCGGACATGCGTCCGGAGTTGAATTCTGAGGCCTAGAGCCTAAGTTATGGATTTTTCTGTTAAATTGTTTTTGCTGAAATTATTAAAGGAAAATGAATTAAATGACCTTGGTATCGGGCTCGTATTTTGGTTCCGACGCCCGGTACAAGTCTTAAATATTGTATATGTGCTTTCTGCAAAGTTTGGTGACATTTGGATGTCGTTTGATGTGTTTTGAACCTTGAGTTCCAAATTTGAAAGTTATGAAAACTAGAAGAATGATAATCATGAACTTGAGGCTTGATTTGATGAAATCGATGTTATATTGGCGATGCGATTGCACGATCAAGTTTATAACATGTTTTTGATGTTGTGTACATGTTTGGTTTGGAGCCGGGAGGGCTCGAGTAAAGATTTGATAAGCCGTTGGTTCAATTTCTGAAATTTTACACAGCTAGTTTTTCACCCAGCTGGTATCTTTGCAAATGCGAAGATTTTCTCGCAATTGCGAGAAGTACTAGACTAGCCTTGGTTCGCAAATGCGAACCATGCTTCGCAAATGCGAACCATGCTTCGCAAATGCGAAGTTGGTAGGGTTGAGCCGTGGTTCGCAAATGCGAACTTAACCTCGCAAATGCAAGGCCTTCAGTATTTCGCCTGGCTTCGCAAATGCGATAAACCCAGAAGCCCAGCCTTGTTCGCAAATGCGAACATAAAGTTGCAAATATGACGCTATCAGTCCCCAGACCTGTAGTGTTCGCAATTGTGAACAAATGTTCGCAATTGCGATATCCGCAGCTGTGTAATTTTATACTTAAACGAATTTTTCAGTTCATTCTTCATTCTTTCAAAAACCCACACACTACACACGAACCCTCAAGAGAAAATTCGCTCCAAAACAATTGTAAGTCACTTTTTACTCAATTCTTTCAATTCCTAACAACATTAAACATGTTTTTCAATAGAAATCAAAGGTTTTCATGGTAGAAATTCTTGTTTTGGGTAGAACCTAGGGTTTTCATGAATTGGGTAATTGGACCTCGAATTGAGGTCCGATTTTGAAACAAATCATATATTTGAACTCGTGGGAGAATGGGTAATGGGTATTTTTGTCCGAACCCCGAGTTCTGACCATGTGGGCCAGGGGAATTTTTGGAAATTTTGGGGTAAACTTTGGGAAAACCATTTTTAAGCATTCAAACCAAGTTATTTAGTATTTATTAATGTAATGGAATTAATTGTGAATAGATTCGAGCTAGTTGAAAGCGGAAATTTGGGGTAAAGCTATAATTGAAGGATAATTTGGACTTCAAGGCTAGAGGTAAGTGTTTGTTCTATCCTAGCTTGAGGGAATAGGAATTGTGTGCTATGTGCTATGTGATCGAGTGCGGTGTATGGGCTGTGGTGACGAGCATCCATACACTGGCGTCTAGCATGACCGTGAGTCGTTGTTGATACTTGTTGTGAGATATTTTAAAGATGAATTGTTGAACCCTTGCCGGGTTGTAGAATTGTACATTATTTTCCCTTGCTGGGACTATTGTGAAATGAGATATTGTTTTCCCTTGCCGGGACTTGTTGTGATGATTATTGTGTCCCTTGCTAGGATGGATTCATGATTATTGTTTTCATTTCTCTGCCATTAACTGTGATTGTTATTTGGGTGAGGAAGAGTGATAATGCACGAATAGTGATGCCGTGCCTTGTTTTACTGTTATTGCACAAAGGGTAATGCCGTGCCTTATTATTGATTATGCACGAAGGTTAATGCTGTGCCATGTTATTGATTATGCACGAAGGATCATGTCGTGCCTTGTTATTGAACCATGCACGAAGGATCATGCCGTGCCATGGATGTGAGGATGAGAGTAAAAGCACGAAGGGTGATGCCATGCACTTTATTTGCTTATTTGGTGAGGATGAGAGTAAAAGCACGAAGGGTGATGCCGTGCAACTATTTGCTATTCATTGACTTGATGTTACATGTTTCCTTTATACCTTGGTTTCCTTTGTTGATTTAATAAATGTTGTTAACTGTTGAGCTTTCCTCTTATGATATTCCTTGTTGAGTTTGTTACTTGGTTATTTCTTGTTATCTTGTGGTGTACATATGTATATAGAACTGCACAGGTTTATGTGGGTGTCTGGTCCTAGGCTTGTCACTACTTCTCCGGGATAGGCTAGGCACGTACGAGCACATGGGGTCGGATTGTGCTGATACTGCACTTCTGTGCGTTTTTGCACAGGTCCAGGTTTTAATCAGCAGCAACAGCAGTAGAGTCTTGCATGGGAGTTGAGCATTTCGAGACCGAGGTAGTTTGCAGGCGTCCGCAGGCCCGACGTCTCTTCCACTTATTTATATTATTAGCTGTAGTCTCCTTGTTCCGAGACAAACAAATTTATGTTATTTTCTTTCAGACCTTTATGTGTAGTATTCAGTAATAGTTCGTGAGTCGGTGACTCCACGTCTTGGGTAGAGGATTTCAGTGTTGTTTTACCTGGGTACTGCTTATTTCTATTTTGATAAGTCTTCCGCATTTATTTAATTAAGGTTATGGTTCGTATTGATAAAATTGAGCATGCAATATTGGTAGAAACATGATAACGTTGAATACAGTGGCTTGCCTAGCTACCACGAGTAGGCGCCATCACGATCTCGATGTTGGGGGAAAAATCCGGGTCGTGACATTAAATCACATGCTATTTAACTATTCTATTGTTTTGTATAATAAAGCCTGTTTCGATTAAGGGTTTGATTAATTAGGATTCAACCATTATCCATTGTCTCTCTGAATTCTGATTAGTTAAAATAGTTGAAATTAGGGTTATATTTGCAAATTACATGAAAGGGGTTAATTCTGCTATATGGTTTATATATGTGGCTTTTCAGAACTTTGAACACTTAGTTATAGTAGGGTTATATGTGCAAATGATATGGGCTATTATTGCAAAATAGTGCGAAATTTGACTGTTAAAGCCATTTGTGACTATTTCTGAAAGTGGTTAGTTATGTAAATCTCACTTAAGTCTAAAAATTGGCTAATAAATAAAGTTTAGTTAGTGGTTATATTTTTTATACAAGGCTGAACACCCCAGGTCTTAATCGACCTAAGGGCAGGTCGGGTGGATATATATAAGTATAAGGGGTAAAAGGGGAATGATTATTGGTATTTCTGAGAATAATATAGAAGTAATGAGGGCATAAATGACAATGGGGCCTGGTTTTACTGAAAATATATGAATAGTAAGGGGTGAATTAGGCATAGTTGAAAGGTAGATAGGTAATAATTCTTAGCAAGTGAGGGCAGCTAAGTCATTACTGCCCAATAGAATATTAAATAATAACCCGGAACCTTCTAGTTGGGGTTCAAGTGAATTTTCATTAAAAATATCCTATACTTAACTGAAATAATTAAAAAAGAGTAGGGATGAGAAATATGAATAATTAATTCAAATTTCCCTCCCAATTCAATCTATAAATAGGCTGTCTCAGGCCTAAGTTTAAGGGTTCAGAATTTGAGAGTTCAAAAATTTATAGATTGAAAATTCATAAGAGAAGTTCGAAAAATTCAGAATCACTAAGGTTCTGAAACTTATATACTGAAGCCCTACTGGTCTTCTACTTAGCTGATAATTCGAGTATTACTTCTGGGAATCTCTGCTGGTCGTTTCTCTACTTAGTTACTTCGACTTTGCTGGGTTTACAATTTGCTTGAGTTATTTGCTGGTTTACCTGCTGGATTTTGGGATTTGCTGTGTTGATTCATTCCCGCTTGCTGTTGCTGTTGCTGATTTTCCTTCTTCTCCAAACCTAGAACTCATCAATTTGTTATTTGAATTAGGTACACTACTATGAACTGGAGCTGTACTTGAATCGCTGTTGAAGAAATAAAAATGATAATCTTACTCTAGCTGAATCAGTTGTATATTTGTCATTTTATTATGCAGCTTAATGTGTTAGATTTCTATAATTTTATTTTGGCCTAGGTTGTAATAAGTATTAGATTGAGTCACTACACTTTAGATTTAGTAATAACGATAATGATGTGAATGCTAGGCTAAATAGACTGGGTAAAACGATCACCTAAATTTAAGGTTAAAATAGATAAGATCATAGTTAAATCACTTGAATCTGAAACTATTACAAATTGGACATAAAGACTTTCCATTAATCCAGTTTTGAATCTGAATTTGTCAATGAGTAAAGTATAAGTAGCTGTTGAATTCCAAATTGTATACTATTACTTAAGTTGATCTAGTTTTAAATTTGTTTCGTGATTCTGCAATCTGATAATAATTTGAATTCTCTTAGTTAGACTAGAATATTATCTGCTTTGATTGAGTAAGATGACATAAACGATTAATGTCGTAATAGTGATTTAAGTATTGGACTCTGCCAATTAAATGGCGAAATCATCATCCTGGATCAGTTAGTAAACATTAAAATCAGTAGTGATTAAATACAAATTATGTTTGTAGATTGCTTCATTTATCAAATATTGTTAAAAATGATGACTATCTCTTGTTTAGCCTCGAACGTAAAGGATCTGGGCCCAGTTACGAACTCAGTCCCTGATCAGGATAAAATGGCAATTAAGCCTGTAAATATAGAATGAGATGGATACTGGGCCTTAGCGACCTAGTTATATTTGGCTGCACACTGGTGAGCCAGTCTAAAGTCCAGGCCCAGTGATAAAATATGGCCTGGACTCTTGTACACAATGCCGTGAAATTAAACTATAATAGTTACCTTAGGATGAAAAACCAACATAAAGAATGTATATTTAAGATTGGACCTTAATAAAACGGAGATGAGCCTCACCAAACCATAATTGCTTAATTGTGGGGCCCTCCATAAATAGCAATTAAAAGATATAGAAAATCGGAAAGGCCGTTTAGCAAACTTTACGGACTATCCAAACGTTAACAAGACGTAGATACTTCAGGCACAATTGGTAATAATTATACATTCCTAATATGGGTGCACATTTATGTGACCCAAATCCAAATCTCGACGAAGTTGAAATATACCAAAGTCATAGGCGCACTGGTGCGGTGTGATTCGAGTTATATTTTCGCGACGTCACAGTTCTTCTAAAAATGACAAAGCGGAACACTAAGGCATAAACGCGAAACACATGAAGAAATCAGATAAAAAACGAAGACAACAGTTGAGTGACCGTGCTAGAACCACAGAATCCGGGAGTGCCTAACACCTTATCCCGGGTTAACAGAATTCTTTATCCGGATTTCTGATATGCAGACTGTAACAGAGTCATAATTTCCTCGGTTTGGGATTAAACCGGTGACTTGGGACACTATTATTTTCCCAAGCGGCGACTCTAAATTTAATAAATAAATCCCGTTCCAACTGTCCTTTAAGTGAAAAAACTCCTCCCCTTTGGTTATTATATCCCTTTCTCGGGGTGCAGTAAAACTAAAACAGGGCATTCTGCAAAAGCATATATGAATGAGATTCGTAAAAAGGAGGTGTGACAGCTGTAGCGACTTTGCTGGGGATAAGAAACCAGAACTTCGGTTAAGGGTTTAATAATTCGAGCTCAGTTAAATTGCTATTTTTGTTTATATCTGATTTCATTATATGTCTTGATCAATGTGCTATATGTTTACCGCTTTGATATTACGTGAATTGTATATAAGAATTGTGCCGAAAACCCTCCTCTCCTTACCTCCGGGGATGTTACCGATTGAGACTCCCCTTTCTGTTATTGTCAATACCCAAATAAGAAATAAAGGCCGGAAAAGTTACAAAGCTGGATGATCCCGCGGGTCCCCGGTACGTAACCCCCTCCTCGATCCGAGTTGTCCGCTCGGGTACAAAGTCTAGTACTACTGAAAAATCAGGATATTGAACCTAGAATTAGGACGATTATTTGCATCATATCTGACTTAGGGGACTCAACACAGGGGTTTGGTCCGTCTAGGATAGGTAACCCGAATATAAAGACCGAGCATGATTATGTGTTGCATTTATTTGTCCTGGGCCATTATGCTGACCGGCTAAATACCCGAAAATGAAAAAAGAGAGAGAAAAATAGCAATTTCTAAGAAAAACCATGTTTAAATACTAAAGAAACACTGCCGAAAGTTTGAGAAAAATATGAAAATTGTCGGGTTAATTCAATTTTGTCAATATAGTTGGTCCAAAAACAATTTGACTGAACTACGCTGGTTTGATTCTCACCACTAGGCGAGATATGTAGGCAACCCTTGACAGGTCCAACCACCCCTTTTCAAAAAATAAAAAAAAATTAAATAAATCAAAGTGATATCATTTTTTAAAATAGCCGAATGTTCTGAAAGGACGTCGGAAGGTTGTTTGAGCAAAAATGGCCACTTTTGAAGTCATTTCCCTTAAATAATAAATATAGCCTTAAAATCTTCGGACGAAGTATTGAAATGCTGAATTCGCAAATAGGGATTCTTTTGAAAAATGATGAAAATTTTCTTTGAAAAAAAAAAATTTTATTTTTAAGTCAAATAATATGCGTTTAAATCACCTTTAATAAATGTGCAGGATGAGCACAATGCAAAACGAACCTTTTTCACTAATGAATAATATCCCTTTGGAATTACGATTGTGGTGGAACGACTTAGGTCAAGATGGACAAGATGAGGTCAAAAAATATTTGAAAGGTCTTGCCGGGCTGCTTGATATCATACTTCGAGGAGACATTATTCGAGCCTTAGTCGCTTGCTAGGATCCCGCACACAATGTGCTCCACTTTTTAGACTTTGAGCTCACTCAGACACTAGAAGAGATTTCTAACTACATCGGAAAGGATGAGGTCCCTTTGAAAGATAAATATCCCGTTGCTCCAAGAGCCATCACTGTACACAGATTCCTCGACTCTTTGAAAATAGCCAGAAACGTTCACAATGAAGATTTGGTCCACGGGTTTTTGCACTATGAACTTTATATACCGCAGATATGGCCATGTTGGAAGATTTAATGTTCCAACAAACAAACTCTGTAGCAAAGCAAACCAGGCTAAATGGGAGGAACATAGGTGTTTTGCCTACATGGTAGCCTTTCTGGGATTAATAATATCTCCAAGGAAAGACGGGAACATCGACATCAGAGTTGCCGGGATTGCCAGTACCCTCCTTACATAGGACAACGGTAATTTGGCGCTAATGATAGATGCCGATATCTTTTGTGCTCTCATAGCCTACAAAGTAGGTGAAGATTTCTTCGAGGGGTGTAATTTGCTACTACAGATGTGGATGATCGAGCATTTTTGTCATCACCCTCAGTTTTTGAGTTACGGATCATCAGAAAAGACTTGTATCGAAGAATTCTACATGAGGACAAAAGAAGCCAAGTTGCCAGAAGGTCTAAAGGTTGGATCACATACTTCCGATCGCTTACTGCTAGTCAGATAGAATGGGCATTCGGATGGTTTCCCATCAATGAAGTCATATACATGCCAGCAGAAGGATCATACTTTCTTTTAATGGGACTCAAAAGTATCCAACCTTATGCGTCGTATCGAGTATTACGGCAACTTGGAAGATATCAAATCATTCCAAAAGGTGGGGATCTCAACCTTCAAGCGATAGAGATTAGTCTCGTTGGGCAATTTCCTGAGGCAAAAGTCCGACAAATATGGAATGAGTGCCAATGTTTGAAAGTGGACACTTGTGTAAGGGATCGTACCAGAGGTGAAGTGTCACCTGGGTATTCCGCATGGTACCGAAGAGATTTTGAGCATGAAAGACTGACGAAGAGACCTCACATTCAAGAATTTGCCGAGCTGTCAAAGGAGCAATGGGATTGGTTGGCCAAGGAGAATGAATACCGAGCCAAAATCAGCATGTTAGAAAAGCAAGTTCAGGACCTCAAATTCGAAAGCAGCTTACAAGCAGCGGCTGATGAGGTTGAAAAGAAACAACTGATTAAGGAAAATGAAACATTGAAAGCTCAGATTTTGAAAATGAGAGCAGCAACCGAAACCCCAGTTCGACATGCCAGGGATGAAAAACTAATTGATAATTTGCGGCAAAAGGTGAACGACTATAGTTTGATCTAGATAAAGTCGAGAAGGAATTAATTGGGGTTCGAAAACAATAGGCCAGGAATGCTGAAGAAAGGGCTCGGATGATCCAACAGTTAAAAGATGAACATAATGTCGAAGTTGCTCGGCTAAGGAAAACGATTATCATGGCCGAGGTCAAAAGTAGCAAACAAGCAAAAGAATTTGACATAGAAAGAGAGCATTGATACACAGCCATGGCTCGATTAGAAATGGAACTACAACAACTTCAAAAGAAAAGTCAGCAGACCTTGGATACTCGTGCCGAATAGATAGGGAGGTTGCTTCAAGAGAAAGGAATTATCAGGGAAAGAATTGTCAACATTGCTCACAATATTACACGGAAATGCCAGATGTGTAAATATATGACCTAGTCCACATTTTCCACAGCAGCAATGATCTTTGTAAAGCAAGTAATGATAGATTTGGATAAAATCCAAAGGGGATTAGCATATAGGCCCGCGGTAAGATCGAACGATGTCTCGCGGGCACAAGGAGCTTTAATGTATTGTTAGGACATGCATTTTTTTGTATTTTTATTTTCCGCATTTAGAAGGTTGTAGTACAATGTCATTTTTTGTAATCTATGATTGAGTATTAATGAAATTGAAAATCCAAAAATTGTCGTTATTTTTCCTTACATGCAAATGCTTGTGCGATAGGCAAACATATAGGATCGAAAAAAAAGAGAAGAAACAATGAAAATGAAAAAAATGAAAAAAATGAAAAAAAGAGAGAGAAAAAAAAAGAACATTGGTGGAAATAAAGGAAAGAAAAGGAAAAGCCAAAAAGAAAAGAAAAAAAGGAATTGGCGGGTCAAAAGAAATACAACAATGCCGGGATGACGCATATTGCTAGACAAAATTTATGTTTTGAAACCTGTGATGTTCATCTATTATGACCTAACTGCTAACAAGTTTTGTCGTTGATGAGAATCAGATATATCAGTTAGCAACTGGCATTCTGGCACATCACAACTACAACACTCGTTCCAAAAGAATGACGAAAGCGGTTACTCAAGAAATTGAGACGACAATCATGGACCCAGTGCAAGAGGAGGAAGTAGTGGATGTGAATAGCATGAAGGAAGAAATGTATACGCTTAAACAGCAGATGACTGAGATATACCGGGCTTGGTCGAGGGGACAACCCTTACCCACCTACCCAGCCAACCCCACATACATCCCTCCACCAGTCCCAAACCAATATCCACCCATTATGAACTCATCTTCTACTTACCCTACATATCCACCCTACTACGCCACTATAGTACAGGCACCACCCTTAATCCTTAAACAAGCTCCACCACCACCACCACAGGCTGCTCCAATATATGTGGCACCACCACCAGCCACCTTGCACATATCCTCCAGTGAACCAGTATTTCATATACAGGATAACCATTACTACCCTCTAGTACCCACCTTCCGACAATATGATTCCTATACCCCCTTATTGATATGGCAAAAGAGGAGAAACCCATTAGAAATCCTGAGCAGGAGGAAATGGTGAGGAAAATAAAAAGTCTTGAGCAATCATTCTGTAATATGCAGGGTTTAGAAGGTCAGGTTAGTGTGGCATACAAGGACTTGTGTTTGTTCCCCGAAGTACAACTACTAGCGGGGTTTAAATTGCTGAAATTTGACATGTATGATGGCCATGGTGATCCAGTGGCCCATCTGAGAGGATATTGCAGCAAAATGCATGGAGCTAGGGGGAAAGATAAACTACTCATGGCTTACTTCAGCCAAAGTCTCAGCGGTTCAGCACTTGAATGGTACACCCGTCAAGATCATACCATATGGTTCATTTGGGACAATTTAGCTCAGTCATTTGCGAACCATTTTCAATATAATCCGGAAATTATCCCGGATAGGTTGTCATTGACCAAAATGGAAAAGAAGCCCGGAGAAAGTTTTCGGGAGTATGGTTTTAGGTGGAGAGAGCAAGCGGCTCGTGTAGATCCACCAATGAAGGAAGGAGAAATGGTAATTGTTTTTTACAAGCTTTGGAGCCAACATATTATGGGAATCTGGTGTCTGCAATCGGAAAAACCTTCAATGAGTTAGTAAAAATGGGAAGCTTTGTCGAAGAAGGATTGAAAACAAATAAAATCATGAGTTATTCAGCCATCAAGGCTAGAAATCAAGCAATCCAGATGGGGACATGTGGAGAAATTGGGAAGAAAAAGAAAGAAGAAGTGGCAGTTATAGAGGGAAGGTCTTGGTCCCGGGGCCCCAACCCATATTACCATCAGCCTCGCCCACATAAACCTTATCCACCAACACCATATAGCCCACCTCAATACTATTACCCTCCGACTGGTCCTCAGTTTTCTGTCCATCACGCCCAATATTACCCACCACCTTCTCCTTCATGGCGAACCCCAGCACCCCAAAATATCTACCACACCCAAAACACATACTCGCCACCAAAAACCTACAAAAATCCTAATAGAACCAGTTTTTGTCCCGACCCTGAAGTCAAGAACGACATGGCTCAAAGAAAGAAAACATTTACTCCCCTGGGTGAGTCATATACCAGCCTTTTCCACAGATTAAAATAACTTGGGATGCTGAGCCCCATAGAGCCTAAAATTCCCAATCCTCCACCAACAAATTTGGATCAATCTATCCATTGCGAATATTGTTCAGGGTCCCCAGGACATGACACTGAGAAATGCTGGCACCTAAAATATGCAATATAGTAACTCATTGAATCCAGAAGAATTGAGGTTCAATCCCCGAGGCTCCTAATATAACACCGAATTCTCTGCCTGTGCACCATGAGACCCACATGATAGAGCTGGTACAAGGAGGAAGCTGCAAAAATACCTCTCAGGCTGTAATGATGATCAAAGCAAACAGCAAGACAGAGGAAAAAGTCGTGAGTGAGAAAATATCACTCGGGCCACCTGTAAGTCAGCCAGCAGTGTTAGTTGAACCTGAACCTGTAAAAGTGATAGTACCCGGGTTGAAGGCCATATTGACTATAAAATGGGCACATATATAACTAGTTGTTATCAAGCAGTCATTCAGATGCCGATAGTGAACATTAAAACCGTACCTTGGAATTATGACAAGGTAGCTGTCATGTATAAAGGAAAAGAATTCAAGGGGGAGATTTGCGAAACCCGTTTGTTGACCTGGTTAGGGAGATGTTTTGCTCCCGATTAATTGAGGAAGACAAAAGTTGCAAAGAAAATCTAGCCCACGTAAAGAAAGCAGACACTGAAGAAGAGGCCGATGGATTCCTAAAGAAAATGAAAGCTCAAGATTATTCCATAGTTAAGCAGCTGAGGAAGACACCAGCTCAAATATCTTTGCTATCTCTGTTGATTCATTCTGATGAACACCGAAAGACATTAATGAAGATCCTAAATGAGGCTCATGTACCAGAAAAGATAACACTGTGTTGTTTGGAAAAGATCACAAATAAAATCTTTGAGGCAAATAGGATAACATTCTCAGACGATGAACTGTCGTTGGAAGGGACAGAGCACAACATGGCATTATATCTTATAGTGAAATGTGAGGAATTAGTGGTGACCTGTGTTCTGGTCGATAATGGGTCAAGTGCCAACATTTGTCCTTTATCTACCCTGGGCAAACTGAAGATTGATCACAAAAGAATCCACAGAAACAACATATGTGTGAGAGGATTTGATGGAGGCAGAAAGAACACTGTCGGAGATATCATATTAGAACTCACCATTAGATCGGTGGAATTAACCATAGAGTTTCAAGTGTTGGATGCTGCCGTGTACTATAATCTCCAGTTAGGACATCCATGGATCCATGCTGAAAAAGCGATGCTTTCTTCACTCCATCAAATGGTGAAGTTTGAATGAGATCAGCAAGAGATAGTAATGCATGATAAAGATATTGCTTGTAATACCATCACGCCGTTTGAAGAAGTCGAGGGTGACAAAGGTCCTTGGGTGTACCAAGTGATGGACATTGTGTCTGTGAATAAGATATCTGAAGGTGAAAGCATCCCAGTACCCAAAGTAGCCCCCGCGGCAGTCATGGTCACTAAGGAAATGTTAAAGAACGGGTTCTCTCCAGGAAAAGGTTTAGGAGTTGCTCTGCAAGGAATAATACAACCAGTATATCTTCTGGGTAGCACTAATACTTTAGGCTTGGGTTTCAAGCAAACCATCACCAACATACAAAGAGCAAAATATTGAAAAGGAAAGGATGGACCCTCCCCAAACCTATCCCAAAACTTTCCTATTCCTTCATCAAGCCTGTTATACAAAGACGTCCGGCAACGGTCATGCCTAGACAAGCAGAGATAAGGCCACATAAAGAGCTGTTAGAAAGATTTGAGAGGTTGTTCGAAGGCGTGAACATGATAGAGGCAGCCGAGGGCACAAGCAGGATGGACGTTCAGTTTGTTGGATCCCATATCAGGCTAAATAACTGGGAAGCTACTCCTCTTCCAATCAGAAGGGAGTTGTGGTAGTTAGCTTTAATGTTCCGTTCCTAAATCTGTCTTGTTTCAAAAATTGTAATCCTATGTTCCGTCTAGTCAGATGTATCCAAACCTTTTTATCTTTCAAATTTTAATGAAATGCAATTTCTTTCTTCCTCTATTTTTGTAGCCTTATTTTCTTTTCTTTTATTTTCTTGTATAGTCCAGTTTTTGCTAATTTCAATGATGTGTCATGCATGAAGGATTCTCGGTCCAGTCTTGATAATCAGATAGTTATACAAGAAATTGAACATGATAATGAAGTGGAATATGAGGATGAGGAAGTTTTGGAGGAAATTAGTAAGGATTTGAGCCACTACGAAGAGAAACCCAAACCGAACTTAAATGAGACGGAGTTTGTTAATTTGGGGGATAAGGAGAATATTTGAGAAACAAAGATTAGTTTGCACTTGGAAGCCTCACGCAGAGAGGACTTGATCAAGTTATTACATAGGTACAAAGACATATTTGCATGGTCTTATGAAGATATGCCAGGGCTCAGTACTCATTTGGTGGTACATAAGTTACCCACTTATCCGAAATGTCAGCCCGTTAAGCAGAAGTTGTGGAAGTTCAAAACAGACATCAGTGTGAAAATAAAAGAAGAAGTCAACAATCAATTTGAAGCAAAGGTCATATAGGTCACCAAATACCCCACCTGGTTAGATAATGTTGTATTGTTCCGAAGAAAGATGGAAAAACTAGATTGTGCGTTGATTATCGAGACCTCAACAAAGCAAGTCCAAAGGATAATTTTCCATTGCTAAACATCCACATATTCATTGACAATTGTGCCAAACATGAGATTGGTTCTTTTTTTGGATTGTTATGCGGGTTATCATCAGATCTTGATGGACGAAAAAGATGCAGAAAAGACAGCTTTTATCACACCTTGGGGGAATATTGCTACAGAGTAATGCCATTTGGGTTGAAAAATGCTGGAGCAACATATATGAGAGAAATGACCACTATGTTTCATGACATGATACATCGAGAGATTGAACTGTATGTGGATGATGTCATCATTAAATCCAAAAAGCAGTATGATCATGTCAAAGACTTGAGGAAGTTCTTCCAGAGGCTTCGGAGATACAATCTCAAGCTTAATCCAACAAAATGTGCTTTTGGAGTACCATCAGGAAAGTTATTAGGGTTCGTGGTAAGCTGGCGCGGTATTGAACTGGACCCATCAAAGATAAAGGTAATTCAGAATTTACCTCTACCAAAGAGCAAGAAAGATGTGATGAGTTTGTTAGGCAGGTTGAATTATACTAGCAGATTTATTGCCCAGCTGACGTCAACTTGTGAGCCTATTTTCAAATTATTGAAGAAAGATGTTGCGGTGAATTGGACTGAGGAGTGTCAAGATGCCTTTGATAAAATCAAGGAATATCTGGCCAATCCGCCTGTGTTGGTTCCTCCAGAACTTGAAAGGCCCTTGATCCTTTATTTGATCGTATTGAATAATTCCTTTGGCTGTGTATTGGGGAAACACGATGAAACGGGGAAGAAGGAGCAAGCAATATACTACTTCAGTAAGAAATTTACATCTTACGAGGTAAAATATACTCAGTTGGAAAGGACATGTTGTGCCTTAACATAGGTTGCACAGAAGTTGAAACATTACCTGTCGGCTTGCACCACTTATCTCATATCTCGTTTAGATCCACTGAAATAAATCTTCCAGAAGCCTATGCCCATAGGAAGGCTCACGAAATGGCAAATTTTGCTTATAGAGTTTGATATCGTTTATGTAACTACTGCGATGAAAGCACAAGCAGTTGCTGATCATTTAGTTGAAAATCCAGTTGATGATGAGTATGAACCACTGAAAACATATTTTCCTGATGAGGAGACAATGAATATTAAAGAATTGGAACAAGACGAAAAGCCAAGTTGGAAATTATACTTTGATGGGGCTGTCAATAGCAAAGGAGTTGGAATTGGAGCAGTGCTTATTTCAGAAATGGGTCAACATTATCCTCTTACCACTCAGCTTCGCTTTTTCTATACTAATAATATGGCCGAATATGAAGCATGTATATTGGGATTAAGAATGGCAATAGACATGGGTGTTCAAGAGATTTTGGTCATGGGTGACTCGGATGTCTTGATACATCAAATTCAAGGAGAGTGGGAGACACGAGATTTGAAACTCATACCGTACCGACGGTGTCTTCACAAACTATGTCAAAGGTTTCAATCCATAGAATTCAAGCATATTCCGAGAATGCACAATGAAGTTGCAGATGCTCTGGCCACATTGTCGTCCATGTTGCACTATCCGGATAAATCTTATGTAGATCCATTACAAATCCAAGTTCATGATCAGAATGCTTATTGTTTTACGGTAGAAGAGGAACTTGATGGGGAACCATGGTTCCATGATATCAAAGAATATTTGAGAATGGGGGTGTACCCGGTGCAAGCTACGAGAAATCAAAAAAGGGCTATAAGACGACTAGCTAGTGGATTTTTCTTCAGCGAAGGGATTGTATAAAAGAGAACCCCAGATTTAGGTTTACTAAGATGTATAGATACACATCAGGCTGCTACAATCATGACTGAGATACATGCAAGAACTTTTGGACCCCACATGAGTGGATATGTTTTAGCAAAGAAAATACTAAGGACTGGATATTGTTGGCTCACTATGGAGCGAGATTGTATTAGATATGTACGGAATTGCCATCAATGCCAGAAACACGGGGATTTGATTCATTCCCCGCGATATGAATTGCATACAATGTCAGTACCATGGCCTTTTGTCGCCTGGGCATGGATGTCATCGGTCTGATAGAACCCGCAGCATCTAACGGGCACAGGTTTATCCTGGTAGCCATTTATTATTTTACTAAATGGGTGGAGGCGAAGACATTCAAAGCAGTAACAAAGAAGGCAGTGGTGGATTTCGTACATACAAATATCATTTGCCACTTTGGAATTTCCAAGGTGATTATTACAAATAATGGAGCCAATCTTAACAGTCATCTCATGGCGGAGACATGTCAAAAATTTAAAATCGTGCATTGCAATTCTACACCTTATCGGCCTAAAGCAAATGGAGCAGTTGAAGCTGCAAATAAGATATATTAAGAAAATCCTTCAAAAAATTGTATAGGAGTCGAGGCAATGGCATGAAAAATTACCGTTTGCTCTAATGGGTTATCGCACTACTGTGCGTACTTCAATTGGTGCAACCCCTTACTCATTGGTGTATGGCACGGAGGCAGTAATACCTGCAAAATTTGAAATACCCTCCCTTCGAATTATTGCGGAGGCTGAAATTGATGATGATGAATGGGTAAAAGCCCGGTTAGAGCAATTAAGCTTGATTGACGAGAAAAGATTGGCAGCAGTATGTCACGGACACCTGTATCAACAGAGGATGGCCAGAGCATATAAAAAAAAAGTACGTCCACAAAAATTCGAGGGTGGACAATTGGTGTTGAGACGTATTTTGCCACATTGGGCAAAAGCAAAAGGAAAGTTTGTGCCTAATTGGCAGGGACCATTTATGGTATCCCGGGTGTTGTCCAACTCAGCTTTATATCTGACAAATGTAGAAGGGAAATGTGTAGAGACTGCCATTAACTCTGATGTAGTCAAGAGATGTTACATATGATTTCTTTCATGTATATAATTGTATTCGTCATATTTTTTGAAATTGAAATGATGAAGGCATTTTATTTCTCTATCGAAACACTTTACCCATTGCTATCCCTTTGAGCCTTATTATATTATTCTTTCATATCCCTCTCTCAGAATCAATGACGAAGTCAAAAATAAATGATGAAATGAAAAAGAGAAAAAGAAAAAAGAAAAGAAAAAAAGAAGAAAAAAAAGAAAAAGAACAAAAAAGAAAATTGAAAAGAAAAATGTGTGAAAAAATGACAAAAGGAAGAGAATATACAAAAGAAGAAAATCGAAAAAAGTCAAATCGCAACAATGATGCGATCTTATGATCCGAACTACGTTTGACTTATCCCGAAAGGGTACGTAGGCAGCCTCAATGAGGTTCAGTTACAACAGAAAGAAAATCCAAGTTTCCCCAAAAATTGAAACTGGGGCAGAAGTTATGTATATATGATGCCGAGAGTTGTAATTGTTGAAACCAAGCTGGAAATTTGAGCATTTATACCCTTCTTTCTAAACCCATCCAAAAAACACATTACGGTCCAAAGGAAAGACCTTCTGATTAATTTCAAGGAAATGACAAGGCATGTGAATAAAGAAAATCATATCATGAACAATACCCTGGAGTTTGAAGATGGAAGATATAAAACAAAAATAAAATAAGAGAGTCTTATTGGTGAAAACCCTCACCGGTACCATAAGGCGAATATGAGTTGAGAGAAATAAAATGAGAGAGTCTTATTGGTGAAAACCCTCACGGGCACCATAAGGCGACGCAAGTTTAAGAGAAATAAAATGAGAGACTCTTATTGGTGAAAACCCTAACAGGCACCATAAGGCGAAAGTGAGGAATGATTTTGTGAAATGAAAGCGGTAAGTCAAGTAAGGTTTTGGGTTGATGGAAGGAGAAACAAAGTCGATAGGGATTCGGTTGCACAGACTAGACCGGTGATCCAAATGCATGGCATGGTCAAAGGAATCGGCCTTCTTACCCAGATAAGTTTTGTTGTTTACTTCGAAAATATCCCTACCCTTAAATTCAAGGCTATTGCATTTCATTTGATTAAAACATGTCTACAAGACATTGCCAGTTGAAAGCTAATTACCTGCTTCTCATGTTAGATGGCACAATGATATTGGGTCCTTCAAAGGACAGGAGAAATAGAATAACATATGGCGGTCATATAGCCAAAGGGAATAAAAGAGAAGAAGAAACAAAAGGGGATTACAATGGAAGAATTGGGCTTAGAAACGTTGGAAAACAATCAGGAAAGTACAGCAAAGCGGTACAAAGCAAGATGAGGCAAATAGTGGAAGCAAGGCCAACAAGAATGCCAGTTGCTAACCATCATGTTATAACTAACAAGTTATTCACTGATTAAAACATGGACAAAAGATTCAAATTCTTACTAATCACTTTAAAATAAATGTGACCAATGTGGATACACAAAGGAGCACAAGTTTGGTAAAATCAGGCACCCACCTGGAAAATAAGGGAAAACATTCAAAAGGAAGCAACAATGGAGGAAGGAATCCACGATGGAAGGATTAGTGATCAGGAACCTACCCGAATAATGAGGGAGGTATTACTTTTTTTTTAAAAGTTGAAAATGTTACACCCAGTTATCAAACTGGGGCAGAATACGTTTCTGTTATTTTTTGCACTCAGGCGCCCACCTGGATAACAAGGGAATACTTTTCTTTTAATTTTTGCACTCAGGCGCCCGCCTGGATAACAAGGGAATACTTTTCATTTAATTTTTGCACTCAGGCGCCCACCTGCATAACAAGGGAATATTTTTTTTTTAATTTTTGCACTCAGGAGCCCACCTGGATAACAAGGGAATACTTTTCTTTTAATTTTTGCACTCAGGCGCCCACCTGGATAACAAGAGAATACTTTTCTTTTATTTTTTGCACTCAGGCACCCACCTGGATAGCAAGGGAATACTTTTGTTTTAATTTTTGCACTCAGGAGCCCACCTGGATAACAAGGGAATACCTTAATTTTTGTACTCAGGTGCCCACATGGATAACAAGAGAATACTTTTCTTTTAATTTTTGCACCAGGCGCCCACCTGGATAACAAGGGAATACTTTTCTTTTAAATTTTGCATTCAGACGCCCACCTGGATAACAAGGGAATACTTTTCTTTTAATTTTTGAACCCAAGCGCCCACCTGAATAATAAGGGAATACTTTTCTTTTAATTTGTGTTGCAAAATGAAATTCTTCTTTTTTCTAACAATTAATAGCATGATAGATTGTGAGCCCCATACTGGGGCAGAAAGTTTGTCTTTATTTGTGTAGTAAGCAGGCACCCACCTGGAGAACAAGAGAATACATTTTGAAGTTTTACAAGCAGAATAAAGGAATCTGTTTGAAACAAGTTGCAAGCAAGAAGGTTCCTCGAAGAATGGAAGATGCAAATGAAAAGAACAAGAAGCAAGCGGAAGATATTTGTAGGATTTTGTAAAACATAGAACTTAGTTTAGCTTATTTTCTTTTTACCATGGTGTAATAAGGAGATTAGCATGCAATAATGAAAGCAACAGCAACAGAGCCACAACTTTTTGGTAGTTTCAACTACCAGACATTCCCGAACTACACCGACCTGATTCTTGTATAGCCTAGGATATGTAGGCAATCCTTGAAGCCGGATGCGGTCAAAACTTTCAAAAAATTCTTCACAAAGAATATGCGAGTGGGAAAAAATCCCTCATTACTGCTCATTTGTCTTTGCACTGAAACTCTTCATGTTCCCGAGCAAAGAGGGGCAACTGTGAGCACGTGATTTTTGCCCCAAGCAATTAATTCCAAAATAAAAATACAAAAATAATTTTTGATTGAAATTGGTTTGATTATTGTGTAGAAAGTATCAGTGTGTGTTTTAATTGTTGAACATAAAGTGAAAGAAATTTGAAATAAAAATACAAAATGAAAATAATTAAAAATATCAAAAAATGTAAGGTAATTACTAAGAAATTTAAAAATCAAAGAAAAAATACAAAATTACAAAACAAAAGGAAAAATACACCAGTAATAAAAAATACAAGGATAACAAGTCTAAAATACAAAGAAAATACAGAAATTAAGTAAATAAATATAATTTGAAAAATACAAAAATAAGATAAATATAAGAAAATACAAAAAATACAAGGTATTTTGGGCCAAATACACGAAATAGTTAGCCCAAATCAACACCCAGATAGACCTGGCCCAATTTGTAATTGAACCGGCCAGCCTTGTAAAGAACCAAACAACATCGTATCAAATAACGAATCAGGACCATTGATGTGATTAATCAACGGACCAAATAAGGCGGTTACCAAGCAAACCAAACAATGACGTATAAACAAGAGATCACAACCGTTCATTTCGATTAATCTAACAGATATAATCAATGTCACTTAAACCAAAATGACACAGCTTAGTTAAAGGAATCACAACCATACAAGGAATTGATCTAACCGACGAAATGAAAGCTGCAATTAAAACATACGACAACGTTTAAAGGGAGAAGTAATCCTGGCCGTTCATCTCAGCTAATCTAACGGCTGACAATTTATGACCTAAGTTTAATATATATCTTCCCCCCTCGTTCATTATACCTCATTACACACACACCGTTTACATACCAAAACCCTAGCCGCCTCTATTCTCTTCTTCCTCCTCTCACAGACCATCGGAACCCTACCGGTGGTCTACCTCGGTTCATCGTCTCCAGCTCAGGCTTTCACCCATAAACTCCTTTCTTCCTCCTCTAACACCCTACCCCATTAGCTTCACCCTGATATCACACCATTCCCCCCATTTCTTGAAACTCCGTCACCGGAACCCTAGCCGGCGACCACCCAAGTTATGAACCAACCTCCCATGTTTACACCCCAGAATTGCCTTAAACCCCTCTTTTACCCCACCTAATCCTCATTTTTTGAATCATAGCCCTACTCTTTGAATCTTCAAAAATGTCTCGCCGGAACCCTACTCCGGTGGACATCCAAATCCAAAATCTTTCAAAGCCACAACCCTGGTCTCCAAATACCTCTGTTCACATCCGAGCCAGACTCCCAAAGCCCGTCTGGAAGATCTACTGTAAAATGAGACCAGAGTCTCTGAATCATCGGAGAACCAAGAAAAATAAAGAAAGGATGAAAGAAAGAAAAGAAGAAAGAATGAAAAGAAAAAAACATTAAAGGAAAGGAGAAGAAACCCCCAAAAGCTAAGTATATCTGAACCATCTTTGTTTTCTGTGCTTCTTCTTCTATGTTGTTTAAAGCCTAAACCTCTACATGATATCTCTATGAATATTAAGTGCTTTGTTCTAGTTAAAACTATCCTGTTAAATCACATGCTAATTAACTTCTTGATTGTTTTTGTATAATAGAACCTGTTTCGATTAAGGGTTTGATTAATTAGGAGTCAACCATTATCTATTGTCTTTCTGAATTCTGATTAGTTAAAATAGTTGAAATTAGGGTTATATTTGCAAATTACATGAAAGGGGTTAATTTTGCTATATGGTTTATATATGTGGTTTTCCTGAACTTTGAACACTTAGTTATAGTAGGGTTATATGTGAAAATGATATGGGCTATTATTGCAATAGTGTGAAATTTGACTGTTAAAGCCATTTGTGGCTATTTCTGAAAGTGGTTAGTTCTGTAAATCTCACTTATGTCTAAAAATTGGCTAAAAAATAAAGTTTAGTTAGTGGTTATATTTTTAATACAAGGTTTAACACCCCAGGTCTTAACAGACCTAAGGGCAGGTCGGGTGAAAATATATAAGTATAAGGGGTAAAAGGGGAATGAGAATTGGTATTTCTGAGAATAATATAGAAGTAATGAGGGCATAAATGTCAATGAGGCCTGGTTTTACTGAAAATATATGAATAGTAAGGGGTGAATTAGGCATAGTTAAAAGGTAAATAGGTAATAATTCTTAGCAAGTGAAGGCAGCTAAGTCATTTCCGCCCAATAGAATAGTAAAGAATAACCAGGAACCTTCTAGCATGGGTTCAAGTGCATTTCATTAAAAATATCCTATATTTAACTGAAATAATTGAAAAAGAGTAGGGATGAAAAATATGAATAATTAATTCAAATTTCCCTCCCAATTCACTCTATAAATAGGCTGTCTTAGGCCTAAGTTTAAGGGTTCAAAATTTGAGAGTTCAGAAATTTATAGATTGAAAATTCATAAGAGAAGTTCGAAAAATTCCGAATCACTAAGGTTCTGAAACTTATATACTGAAGTTCTACTGGTCTTCTACTTAGTTGATAATTCGAGTATTACTTCTGGGAATCTCTGCTGGTTGTTTCTCTACTTGTTTACTTCGACTTTGCTGGGTTTACAATTTGCTCGAGTTATTTGCTAGTTTACCTGTTGGATTTTGGGATTTGTTGTGTTGATTTATTCCTGCTTGTTGTTGCTATACCATCGTTGCTGTTGCTGATTTTCCTTCTTCTCCAAACCTAGAACTCATCAATTTGTTATTTGAATCAGGTACACTACTATGACCTGGAGCTGTACTTGAATCGCTGTTGAAGAAATAAAAATGATAATTTTACTCTGGAAGAATCAGTTTTATATTTGACATTTTATTATGTAGCTTAATGTGTTAGATTTCTGTAATTCTATTAGGCCTGAGTTGTAATAAGTATTAGATTGAATCACTACTCTTTAGATTTAGTAATAACGATAATGATGTGAACGCTAAGCTAAATAGACTGGGTAATACGATCATCTAAATCTAAGTTTAAAACTGATAAGATCATAGTTAAATTACCTGAATCTGAAACTATTACAAATTGGACATGAATACTTTCTATAAATCCAGTTTTGAATCTGAACTAGTCAATGCCAAAAGCATAAGTAGCTGTTGAATTCCTAATTTTATATTGTTACTTAAGTTGATCTAGTTTTAAATTTGTTTCGTGATTCTACAATCTGATAGTAATTTGAATTCTCTTAGTTAGACTAGAATATTATCTGCTTTATTTGGGTAAAATGACATAAACGATTAATGTCGTAATAGTGATTTAAGTATTGGACTCTGCCAATTGAATAGCGAAATCATCATCCTGGATCAGTTAGTAAACATTAAAATCTGTAGTGATTAAATACAAATTATGTTTGTAGATTGCTGCATTTATCAAATATTGTTAAAAATGATGACTATCTCTTGTTTAGCCTCGAGCATGAAGGATCTGGGCCCAGTTATGAACTCAGGCCCTGATCAGGCTAAAATTGCAATTTAGCCTATAAATATAGAAAGAGATGGATACTGGGCCTTAGTGACCCAGTTATATTTGGCTGCAGACTGGTGAGCCAATCTAAAGTCCAGGCCCAGTGATAAAATATGGCCTGGACTCTTGTACACAATGCTGTGAAATTAAACTATAATAGTTACCTTAGGATGAAAAACCAAAATAGAGAATGTAGTATATTTAAGATTGGACCTTAATAAAAATGGAGATGAGCCTCACCAAACCATAATTGCTTAATTGTGAGGCCCTTCATAAATACCAATTGAAAGATATAGAAAATCGGAAAGACCGTTTAGAAAATTTCACGGACTATCCAAAGGTTAACAAGACGTAGATACTTCAGGCACGATTGGTAATAATTAGACGTCCTTAATACGGGTGCACATTTATCTGACCTAAATCCAAATCTCGACGAAGTTGAAATATACCAAAGTAATAGGTGCACTGGTGCGGTGTGATTCGAGGTATATTTTCGCGACTTCACAATTCTTTTAAAAATGACAAAGCGGAACACTAAGGCATAAAAGCGAAATATATGAAGAAATCAGATAGAAAATAGAGACAACAGTTGAGCGACCATGCTAGAACCACGGAATCTGGGAGTGCCTAACACCTTCTCCCGGGTTAACAGAATTCTTTATCTGGACTTCTGATTCGCGAACTATAACATAGTCATAATTTCCTCAGTTCGGGATTAAACCGGTGACTTGGGACACCATTATTTTCCCAAGTGGCGACTCTAAATTTAATAAATAAATCCTGTTCCGACTGTCCTTTAAGTGGAAAAACTCTTTCCCTTTGGTTATTATATCCTTTTCTCGGGGTGTAGTAAAACCAAAACAGGGCATTCTGCGAAAGCATATATGAATGAGATTCGTAAAAAGGAGGTGTGACAACGCGCGCGCTAGATGATGAGTGTGGGGTCGTGCACCGTTGGGTATTATGACTTGGTCCATCCTAAATGACTGTTTTACTGCGTATTTGATTGCAAATTGTTTGATGTTATCATGTTTTGGGCTAAATGCCATATTTTGGCTTCGTGCTATCAATTTGGACCCTTACGGAATTTTTACTGCCATTTTCTTACTGTTTTGACTTTATACTTGTACTCAGGCATGCTATATTTTATGATTTTCATAACTCAGTCATGTCCACTCTGTTTTCACACCTTAAATGATATTTTAAAACATATTTTGAGGTGAGCAACATGTTTTACTGTTGCTCGAGTGGCTTATAAGATTCTGACCGAGTAAGGCAAAGGGCCTGTGTTGTGAGAATATTTTTGGGTGGGACTGCATGCCGCAGCGGTGATACAATGATTATGATTATGAGGCCGAGGGCTTGAGATTGTATGCCACAAGGTGGCTTGTTGATATGAGGCCGAGATCCTAGTGATTGTCCCACAAGATGGCTTGATATTGCTCTTGGGTCGTAAGGGGCCCCTTCTAGAGTCTGTACACCCCAGTGAGTGTGGAAACCCATTGTGATATGAGATATAGCCCGAAGGGCTAGTATTGTTTTATGTTATTGACCGAGGGGCTGATTCCGTTGTTATTGTAAGTGAGGAATGGATTTTTAAGTGTTTAAATCTTTTTTAGTTGCCTTTCATCTATCCGCTTAACTGCTTAAAGGGTGCGCTGTGAGATTACACTATTTAATTGTATTTTACTGATTTTACTTTTCTTCTTTATAGCATATTGTTGAGTTTAACGTGATTTCTTATCGCTTAGTCTTCATTTATTGTTATTAATCACTGAGTTGGAGTACTCACTTTACTCCCTGCACTTGTGTGCGTAGATTCAGGCGCTATAGATCCTGCCTGCGAGGATTGAGAGCTGTCTAGCAGATTCCGGGGATTCACTAGGTAGCTGCCCGATGATTCGCAGCCCAGTGCATTCTCTTTCTATCTTATTTCATTATGTGTTTAGTTATGTAATAGTGGAGTAGACCTTATCACACTTGTAGTATTATTATAGATTCTCATGACTGGTGACACCTCGATGTCGAGCTGTATTTTATTCCCCAAACTGTATTGTGTACCTTATTTTGGGATTTTATTCTATTAAGACTTAATATTTATTATCGTAATAGCTTAAAATGAATTGGAATTGTGTTGGCTGGCCTTGTCTTCACGAGGGGCACCATCATGACTGGGTCCGGGTTTAGGGTCGTGACATACACCCAAAGCTTCATTATTCTAATCCCACCTTTAAACTCTCGGTTATTGATTTCTTATATACTTTGGGAGTGATGTTGTTCAACAATTACCTAAATATGCGCTCTCTCCCGAGTAATACATACTATATAGGTACAACTAATATAGGATCCAATTGATTAACTACAACAAAAACGTAGTTGAACAAATAGAGATCAAACTGGGCAAACAATATTAACATAACACAAGTTTCATCCTTCAAAAAGTTCCATCAAAACCCTAGACTAAATAATTAGCTACTCATAAACGTGTTCATCAAGTATTAAATTTCATCGTAAATGAAAAATTCAAAAGGAAGATAGGTATAACTCGATATCGAACTATCCTCCTTGCCTCTTCTTGCCTTCAACTCAATTATAAACCCTTGATAATGTCCCTTTGGGTGAGCTAGACCTAGGTGAAGTGAAATTACCCCCAAACTTCCAAGTTTACCCATGAAATTACGTAATCTGAACTGGACTAGTGTGGCCGCGCTCGCGCCCGCGCATATCGCCTAGCATTCTGTCTTGAGTTCCTGGGATAGTACGGTCGCGCTAGTGGCCGCGCTAAGCTGGGTCATCATTTTAGCTCTTCTTGGCCCTCTTCTTTCACGGTACTCAGCTCTGAGGGTCTTCCGTTACTTCAATTCAGCTTCAAACATTGTCCTAAGTTCTCTTAAGCGCAACTCGCTCCCGCAAAACATGAAATTCACAATTAGAGCCAATTAATCGTCACTTAGCCATCCTAGAAAATTAAAGCATAGTCAAGTTGGGGCATAAATAGTTGCTAAACTACATGAATTTAGCCTATTATCTATATTTTATCCAATGATTAGATAATCTTTATAAATTATTGGGGTCCCCTTTATATAATAGGGGAACCCTAAATAAGATACATTTCTATTTACAACAAGAAACAGTATCGGGATATCTCTCTAACCGCCTAGTACGGAATTGTACAATTCCATTCCAAAATTTGTGCCATGATTTTATGGACGTTGCAGGAATCTCACTCCATCTGTTACAAATCCATAACGGCATTTCGGGGTCGAGCATACTCGACTTCGATATCCATCACACTTTAATCTTCTGGTATTGCACTCAGTCTTCAAGGTCGAATCTGTCCTTTCGAGTTCAAACTTGAACTTACCTGAACCCAAGCCTAAGGCGACCCCTCGAGCCTGGGAGATCAGACATAATTTATCTCGACCGTATACATATAGTCACCGCATTTCTTAGAATAAAATGATAAGAAATGATTTGAACTTTGATCTTTCGGAGTCTCTAACGATAATGTCATTCCCGTGATGTGGGCGCTCGAAGTGACCGAAATGTCCCATTGGCTCGTTTACACAAAACATTAACATGCCAGTAACGGTCGGTCACTTCCGCCTCTGACCCATCGCCGCTTATCTATAAATACGTGGCTTTCTCGAATTAAAAACTTTACTTCTTCATCACTTTTTCTCTGATCACCTCTTCATTTTCATCTCTTTCTCTCATCATCCGCTTCCATCGTTCATTTAAGTGATGGAAAATGCCAAGGTCCCAGAAAATAACACGTTCCACCACCATCTGCATTTCTTACCTCAAAACATCAAAAATAGTCCCCCCAAAAGGATAAGGCATCATCTTCTTCTTCCCGACCGGCCAAACCAGTGGTGCTACCGGCATTTCACGAAATCACTCCCGATCCTTGTGTGATTGAAACAGATTTCAATATTGAAAATCACCCCGATATCCCACCGATGTGAACAAGTATCTTGATATATCATTTTGATGTCGAAGAAGTACCTCAAGGCCATGAAGAAGGACTATGGCTGGGGACACGAGGTCGTAGTATAGATCAACCCAGAGGAAAGTATCATTACCCACGTGGAGGGGTTCTTAAGTGTCTACACTTACCCCTTCACATTATGTCCTCTTAGTGCGGCAGTGATTGACATTTGAATAAGGTACGAGGTTACCCTCGGCCAGATCCATTCCTCATTTTGGCACATCGTAATTATGCTGCGTTATTTCTTCAGGAAGGCCGAGGGATTGGAGTTACCTCAACAATCTCATTTGGCTATGTCAGCCTCAACTGTTTCGAGGGCTCATCAAGTTGCAACGTTGATCAATAAAGGCTTTCTTTGCTAGTAACGATGAAGATAAAGATCAAGGCAAGATGAGATGATTTATTGGAGTGAGGACCTCAGATGTCATCCCTAGGTAAAAAATGCCATTTCCGGAGAGATTGAACTTTAATTGTAAGTGAAGTTCTTTTCCAAATACCTACTCATATCATGCTTTCGTGTTTTGTAATGCCTTTACCTTTTTTGCAGTTGTCGCTTGGATGCCCACGATATCCCTGACCTCAAGGACAGGGTCCAAAAGTTAGTTGCTACCTCCTCGTATGATGAGCGCAAATGGCACAAATTATCGAGGGGCAAATGGGAGGCCAAACATCATGGTAAGTTCTCTTTCCAGGTTTTGATACTTTTGTTTTAACAATGATGCCATCATATTCATGTTTATTTGTGCAGGCATCGGATATGTCTCCAAAATGAGGCCATCCCTGCCTAGGGAAAAGACTGAGTCCCTAACTCCATAATTGGGGAAATACAATAAGAGAAAGAGGGTTTCGAAACCCGAATATCCCTAGGATGAGGGGGACCCTACTTGAAATACAAGGAGGAAACTTATCCACTTGGGTTTAGATTTAAACATCCAACATATGGACGATGAAGAGAATGAGGGCGGAGAGTCGGCACTGGAGCCCTAAACTAGGAAACCAATCAAGGCTGCCAAGTCCTCTGAACCTGAGACATTGCCTCACGATGAAGGAACTCCAAAGAAATACTCGGACAAAGCCCACGAGCCCCCCAAGATCGAGATCATTCACCCTCCTTCAATAAGTATGCTGGAGAGGGCAAGTGCCGAGAGGGCCGAAGCTAATCAGAGCACCCATAGTGAGGAGCTTGGGGTTGTGACAATGCGTCATTCACATTCTCTACCGTCTTTCTCCGAAGAGGCAATAAAGGATGCTCAGGCTCTGGGAATACCTGACTCGAGCAAGGTTCTCGAAGTAGATCCTTTTCAGGATTGTTTCACCGGGGTTGACAATGTTGTTGACCTTAATGATGCATCCACCCTTGATAAGTGAATTTTACTAGATGTTAACCATATAATTTTTCTCATAGAAAACATATAAATTATCATATTTCCTCCATCTTATTAACTTTATTTTTCAAGAATAATTATAGTAGAATTGTTGTGCACAATATGAAAAAAGATAAAATATTCAAGAACAATACAACAAAGAAGTGTAAGATCGAGGTATGATTCATTACTGCCGTGAGAATGCACCAAATGTTGATTTTCCATGATAAAATTGATGAAATCTAAACTTAGAATGACGGAATTCTTCTCTGTAAATTCAAAATCTAGATTTGCCATAGAAATCTAGCACCAAATCGAGAATTCGAATTCTCATATTTGCAAATAAAAAATCTTGATTTTCCATGGAAATCTAATACCAAATTGAGAAGTCATCAAGAATTTTCTTATATAAGATGATGTTGCCCCATCAGAAGAAGCATCGTAGTAGATAGAAAGCTTAGAGCAAGAAGTCCAAATTCTTAATAAGCTTCTCTATTTTGTTTCTTTCACTAGTACCAAGTTGTATTTTCTTTTAAATCACAATAGTGGTTTAGTTGTTGTTTCTAAATAAATTTCAGTGCATGAAATTACTCTAGTTTCTCCTTTTAATTAAATAGGGAAAATTCTTCTTCTTGAATATTTCTTTCTATTTTCTTATTTAATGGACAAGAATATTTCTATTGTTAGTACTAGTTCCAGTATGGAGTAACTTTTCTTGTGTTGGGACAAAGATGGATCTTAATATTTCTATATAATAGTAGATATTATTGCTCAAATTCACATGCTTGAGCTAGAATTTATATAACTTTTATATGCTTTTACAATTAGACGTTATTTAATTTATTAACACCTATCTATCTTGTACTGCATATTAACAATTTATTAATTCTGTAATCAAGAGAGACGGAAGAAATAATATAATTAAATATAGTATTGATAAATGTTAATATTTATTCAGTAACATCTATTTCTTTTTATGTTACAATTAATTGTACACTTATTTGTAATCGAGAGAGAAAAATGGTATAATAATTAGTTATAACAAGTAGGGTAACCGAAAGGGACTTACTATCAAGAGCATTTTAGATCAATCATATATTTGTGGTTCTTTAATATTACTATTTTGAAGATTAATTTATATACCGAGAGAAGTCCAATTAATTATTCAACTTGAGTAATAATATATATAGTTGTAAAATATATATATTTGTAATCGTGAGAGGCATTTATACATTTTTTGAGAAATAATAATTCTACTATATAATAAAAATGTTAAGTGAAGTTAAGATCCTAATACCTTTTTAATATATTTGTGAAAAACAAAATATTTTCTACTACTCTATTCGTGTATTTTTATTTCGCTGATTCACAACTAAACTCTTTATAATTTTTCAAATAGTAATTAAAACAAGAAACGTCTGAAGAATAGATAAACCAATCTTTGTAAGTTAGACATCTTTTTATACTATTATTTCACAGAATTTTATATACACTAGATACTCATCAAATATTTTGCGTCGTTGCCGGGGATTGGCAACATCTACTTTAGATTAAGTGTTTTGTTACTAATTTGGAAACTTACTATTATTATTATTATTATTATTATTATTATTATTATTATTATTATTATTATTATTATCATCTTTTTTTTCTTTCGGTTTATACTATAACTATTAATAGTACTAGCATTTTTGTAGTTTTCTCTTATTCATGGACGAATCCTGAAGGAGGAATAAGGGGTGTCTTCAGAAATAGCTTGGGAAAATGGATACTAGGATTCCAAAAGAAAATCTATGCTCTATTACCACTCCATACAATACTACAGGCGCTTTTGGAAGGACTTCTGCCGGCCAAAAAATACAATCTCTATCCTCTTGAACTGGAAACTTGTCACGACCCAATTCCCAAACCCGATAGTGATGACGTCTCTCGTGTGAAGACAAGGCCAGCCAACAGAACAACAACACCTATTTTAAAAGTTACTTAGCATGATAAGTGTGAATTATGGATAATAAAATCATATTACGAAATAAACGTGATAAAATAGGGAACATATCACGAGTCAACCCGAAATCGGGGTGTCACAAGTCATGAGCATCTAGAAGGATTTTTTATACAACTACAAAGCATGTAATACATAGAATAAAAGCTGGAATCAAAAGGAATGAATCCGGTGCCGCGAACACTGGCGGTTACCTAGCTCGGCTACAATAGCAAAATCCCCAACTAGCTCAAACCCATTACCGGGTAAACCAATACCTGCATCTGCACGCGAGATGCAAGGAGTAAAATGAGTATTCCAACTCAGTGAGTAATAAAGGTAAATAATAACAAAATAGCAAGAAACCACGTAAAGCAAGCCATCATGCTATACAGAACAATGTAACCCTTTGAGAAAACAGTGAAATCGTGAAATCTTTAGAAATATCCGGACTCAGTTTAAAACCTCTTTTAAAAATATCTTTTTCCAACAGTTAAGCAAATGAATGCGAAACAGATAGTGTAAGTCACCCCCTCCTGCACAACACTCCATTAACAAATAACACCAGGGTATCAGGTAAACAATGTAAGAAGTAGCATGGATGCAAATGAAATGCGAGTGCTGGAATGTCATGACAGATAATACAAATAGGAACAAATGCATGAGTGTAATGCAACGCATATGACAGTACACTTTGGTACCCACTGCGGCGTGCAGCCCAAGCCATCCATATATTTAATGTTGACGACGCTCACTGGGGTATGTACAAACTACGGAGGGGCTCCTACAACCCAAGCGTCATATCAAGCTATCTCGTGGCATTAACAAGGCGCTCAGCCTCAAAATCAATATAACACCGCTGCGGCGTGCAGTCCGAACCATGCTCAGTTTAGAAATGCACATGTAACACTGCTGTGGCATGCAACCCGATCCATGCTCAGTCCAAAAATGCACATAAGCCATTAGAGCAATATTAACATGATAGTTCTCAGCTCAAAATGTCTAAAATATTGTTTAAGTTTTCAAATATTTAAAAAATGACGGAGTTTGCAAAACGGTATTAAAACCTCGGACCGAGATCAAATAATATACAAAGTAATGCGAAAACAATGATATCAATCCCTGAAGGATTCACATAGTTGGCACGAAGCCCAAACATGGCAGTCAGCCCAAATTATGATGATAACAAGTAGTTTCAGTCAAATATATAGTAATTTAATCAACCGGAATGGACCAAGTCACAATTCTCAATGGTGCTCTACCCCATGCTCGATATCCGGCATGCAAGTCACCTCAATACAACACTATGATGTGCAAATTCGGGGTTTCAAACCCTCAAACTATCATTTACAATCATTACTCACCTCGAACTGGTGAAATATCTAGCTCTGGACACCTTTACCGCTCAAATCGGCCTCCACGCGAGTCGAATCTAACAAAAATCAGAACAAATATATCACAATATGCTAAGGGAACAATACCCAATCGAAAATGATCAAAAAATATCAAGAATATCGAAATTAGCAAAACCCGAGCCCCGGGCCCACTTTTCAAAAATTACAAAACTCACATTACCGGATTTCTCATCTCGCCACGAGTCCATACATATCAAGAACTCCCAAATCCGAGTGCAATTGACCCATCAAATCCCCAAATCAAATTTCAAAATCTCAAGCCTTAGTTCTTCAATTTTAGGCTAAGTTTTCATGAATTTCTAGGTGGATTTCACAATAAAAACGAGTTTCAAGTTAAAAAATCTAACCTCCAATCGATTCCCCTTGAATCCCTCTTTAATCTCCACCAATAAGCTCTCAAAATGATCAACCATGGGGGAAAAATGGCTAAAAATTACGGATGAAATGTTTAAAAACTTTCTGCCCAGACGTCGAAAATCTTTCATCGCATTCGCGACTACTGCCTCGCGAATGCGAAGCACCACATTTAATTTTCCAAAATTTACCCTATGCGAACGCGAGATTAACTCTGCGAACACGATGCTCAGCATTGTCCTCATACACAAACGCGGCCTTGTTCCTGCGAACGCGAAAGCCAATCATCACTGACCCTCTATTCCTTATACACGAACGTGATTGGGCTGGTGCAAAGGCGAAGCACAATCCTCCAACCTTCCGCGAACACGGACCCATGAATGTGAACACGTATAGAAAATCACCTGCCTCCCAATTCCTTCTTCTTGATCGCGTGACCCTTTACGCGAACGCGAAGAGTAAATGCATTGCAACACCTGAAATGAGAAATTTGCAACTTTTTAACTTAGGAAATGGTCCGATTGACCACCCGAAACTCACCCGAGGCCCCCGGGACCTCAACCAAAAGCACAAATAGATCCTATAACATCATTCAAACTTGTTCCAATCATCAAAACATGTCAAACAACACCAAAACCATCAAATTACTTCAGATTCAAGCCTAAGTTCTTTTAAAACATCTGAAACATGCATTCGATGAAAAACCTAACCAAACGACGTCTGAATGACTAGAAATCTTTCACACAAATCACAATCCACATAACGAAGCTACAAAAACTCTTAGAATTCCATGCCAACCCTCGGATCAAAATTCCACCTACCAACCAGAATTCGCCAAAATACTAACTTCGCCAATTCAAGCCTAATTCTACACGAGACTTCCAAAATAAATTTCGATCACGCTCCTAAGTCACAAATCATCCCTGAAGTTAACCAAATCACCAAAAATCACATCCGAGCAACAGTCGTAGTCAATATAACCTGGTCAAATAAGTCCAAAATCGATCCCATAGTGAATTAACCTACCAACTACAACTTTCACAACCCAAGAACACGTCTGAAGCAAGTTCCCAAACTTTGAGTATATTATTGTGGGTATTTTCTAATAACTAACTTTTGGAAGAATTAAAGACTTAAAAGAAAGAATTTATTATTGGGTAAATAATATAGAGAAAGACTAAGGTATTGATTTCCTCTATTGATGGAATCCCTTCTGTTTATGCTCATAAAAATTGTCAATATATTCTATCAATCATGAACGCTATTTGTACCGTAATTCTCTCCCGAGCAACTACCATAATTTACTAGTGCACTCTCCCGAGCTTTCCTAGCTGGCTTTAATTTGAATAGTTCACTTAAGATTGCACCCAAGACTTCGTTATTCCTAATCCCGTCTTTACGCCTAAAGTTATAGATTCCTCCAATAACCTAGGTGTGGTGTTGTTCAACAATATACCTAAATATGCACTCTTTTCCAAGTTATGCACACTAAATAGGCACAACTAATTGGGGATCCTACCAATTAGCTACAACAAGAACGAAGTTGAACAAATAGAAATCTAGCTAACAATTTGGAATCACATAAACGAGAAGTTCATCACCCAATAGGTTCCATCAAAACCTTAGATAAGAATTTAGCTACTCATGATAAAAAAAACAAGAATAATAATTGAATTCATAATCAAAGAATTAATATAAAAGAATGAAATAAGTTAAGAGAGTTCTCTCTTACTAATAATCTTGCAAAAGTAGGTAATAATACAATGCTTGCCTCTCTTGGGCAAAATCTAGGCTTATATAGAGGGTTTAGGTCACAAAATTTGAGTTTGTACAAAATTGTCCTTAAAATTTCCAGCACCTTCCGCGGTTCGCTCACGGTCGCGAGCGAACCGCGAACAGAGTAGTCCTCTGAATCTTGTGAAGTTCCGCGAGCTTATTTTTCCGCGGTTCATTCACGGTCGCGAGAGAACCGCATATGAACAATAATCCGGAATATCTTCTTCAATTTTTCAAGCTAACGTCACTTCAACTTTTCACTTGGCCTTTTTACTATCTTTTGACTCCAAAATAGCTCCTTTAGTATCCAATGGCTCATGTGTACCTATAACACACCAATAAACACTAATAAAAGCATTTTGTCATCATAAACAATATCAATTCAACAATAAAGTATGATTATTTATGGCATAATTATAGTCAAATTCACCTATTGTAAATACCCCACACTTAAACCTTTGCTCATCCTCGAGCAACATTAATCAGACTTTAGGCCAATTTTATTAATGTCTCCCCTAAAATATGTCAAAAAGCTATATTTCATGATTACCTTATGACATGCACAATCCTTACCTAACCGTAAACTCACATGCCAGCACATTATTGCTTACTCTAGTTATTATCACAGACTTGCAAATTTACCGTTTTCCTCTTGAATTACATGCCCTCACACAATTTATTAAGAGAATTTCCCACACATAAATAATTTAGAACATGGAACTTATAAATATCAAAAAAATTCACTCACTCTTAACAAAGAACATTCATATGCATACAGACACACCATAGGCTTGCCCCTAGTGTAATACTCCACTAATCGAGTTATTCAATCATAGATCAAGAGGTCTTTAAGGGTTGTAATGTTGGCTATGGGATGGGTAGGATACTTTTGGGTATAGTGGCTAACCTCTCTAAGCACTTTTCTTCTTTTTTTCACAACTTCCCTTTTCGTTTTCTTCCTTATGTCTCCCTTAAACATTCCTTCACCTTTATTTACTTTTAATCCCCACTTTTCTTTTGTTGGTGTAACTGGCCTTTCCAATTTTCATATATACCTTGATATAGCTCTTTTTCTCATTTTTTTTTTACTTTTTTTTAATTTTTTTTGATCATTGCTTTGCAATGCATTTACATTATTTTGGCTAGTTCTTTATTTTCTACCATTCATTCTTGATTTTCGCTTTTTCAATTTCCCTTCACCCCACACTTAGAATTTTGCATATTCATTACAACACAAGTGCTTCTAGGAGGTAAAGTAGAACAATGCATGATTTTGATTTTTCATGAACATTCAAGGGTTATCAAAGAATAGGATTTAAGCTCAAAGGGGTTAACTATGATATTATGTATGGGTGAATTCATGTCTATTGATTTATGGGGCTACACAAAGAAATGCCTCTATCATCTCTACAACCAAACAACTTCTATTTCGCTTTGCGAACATACAGGGCAACTTCTAGGTTTCATGTAAACCATATAATGTAGGTAAAATCTCCCACACACATAGCATGCAACTCATTTAGAATCCGGTTTATCTACAAAGTCCTATCAATGTTCAAGCAAGCTGTATTGTGCAATTTAAGGTATATTTAGAATCTACAGTCAAGCTTAGATAATACATTCTCAAGTTCAATTAAGTTTTGCTAAAATGCATACTTGGGGTTACATGTTTACCTTTGCCCTCTAATCCTAAAAAAGAAAAATCTACCTAAGCCGGTTCAATAAAAACCCTTGAAAAAGAACCATGGTCAAAAGAAAAACCAAGGGGGAGATGATACACTATCTAGAAAAAGAAACTAAAATAAAGAAAAATTCCTATGTGGACTACTTCCCTCAAGAGTACTTGTCCTAAATAGTCCGTCATCAGAAAGAGCCTTATACTCATATTTTTGGATTTTTCAAATTTTCTGATTTTTTTTTGTGTTTTTATTTCGACTTGGACGCTTAAGAAACCCGTCGCCAAGTGTCCATTATCGGGCCAAGCCATCTAATATTATTTACAACTACAAGACTATTTACAACATATACAAGATAAGTTTCCCACCCCACACTTAAAATCATGTTATGTCCTCATGACATAATAATAAAAATGTAGTTCAGAAGGGCGATAAAACTTACCTGTGACTCACTCAGAGTTGGAGATGGTGGAGGGGTCGACATGACATGCTCGACCAAGTGCTCGGAACCGTGCCATGAATCTATTTTCCGACCGAGCTTGCCTCTGTGACATCGCGTCTAAGCACGTGTGTAAGCCATCTACGAAGGTGCATAAGTCTGCAACCTCCTCCTCCATAGACCTAAGCATAGGTCTAGTAGATTCGGACCTAGACATACCCGCTCCATGGTGAGCATGCCTAGAAGGTCCGGCTGAGTCAGTGGAATGCCTGGCCCGGGCAACCGGCACAGGGTCAACCTCAGCATCTAAGTCAATTGGGTCATTGTCTCGGCCGACCCGGATTTGAGAAGCTCTGAATGGAGCTTTTTGTGGGAGATCACCATCCGTGGCAAGGATCGGAGTCTGATGGCCGAGACACAAAGTAGTGACGAGAGACGGGTAATCAAAACCCTTGGCTTTGAGGAATCCCCTTAGCACCATCTCGTCACTAATTAAGCGGGCGATGTCCACGTCCCGCTGGGTAATAAAAGAACATGTTAGAAGTGCCCTATTAAAGTTCACGTCAGTGGTGTTGCTGGACGGCAAGAGCTGGTTACATATGATTGTGAACCATCATTTAGCAGTGTGTGTGAAACAGTTAGAGTGGAGTGTTTTGTTTCTTATCCAAACAGGGATACCATCAAAACATAAGGCCTCATTTAAGATGTCCCAGGTGACACCAGGCCTATCGTGGTAGTAGTCCACATCACTAGTAAAATTTGACAGTCTTAGAGCCTGCCTAATAGAGTGTACATGGGCATGGACGTACTTACCTCGAACGAAGACCATCCTGGCCATCCCGTAATGAGCATTAGCATAAAACTCCCTAACCAGCATCTTGTTCATGAGGGTCGGTGCATCGAATAGGAACTCCATTTCGCGGCGGCGGATCTCATCATATATCTCGGGCTTTTCAGACCGAATGGCTAACCTGTCAATTTCAATTTCCTGAAGCCAAGATTTAGTCGCCTTGGTGTGGAAGTCAGCTTCCGCCTGCTCGCCTGTGAACCTCAACTCGTCATATGTTGGTTGCCTAGACGAGCTTGCTGCCTGCCTTGATATTTTAGGGGCCATGATCCTGCACAAAATAGAAACCACCAAAATTTTTGCATAATGTTAGAACATCGGTTGGTTACCCAGACTTCACCATCCGTGGATTACCACAATCTTCTCTTTAGTGCTATCATCCCATAACTCCTACACTTAACCACTTATCTAACAAATTCACCAAGTCACCTTAAGCACGCCACACTTATTTCTTTTGGCAATCTAACATGACCCAATTAAACCTACACCATCTCCATTTATATACAATAACAAACAACTAACAAGTTGGGCAATATCTCCCCTAAAAAATTCAACAGCCAAATACTACAACATACAATTACCCACCTTCGCCAACCAAATCACCAACTATATCACCCATCACATTGGGTCTCCAAAACAACAAGATTATACAATTAACAAAATTAGAGACCAACAACACCAACTCTACCAACAATGCCACAAAAAATCATACTAAAACTATACTACACAAGTAAACTAATTTATATAGATTCTACTACAATAGGAAGATATAATACAATTTTTACAATTTAAACTACAATTAAACTAATTGATTCTACCCAACTAATGATAAAAATTAAAGAGAAAAAGGAAAAAGAAAGAAGAACAAAAGAAGGAAACTTACTATGAAGTGTTGGAGAAGAAGAAAGTTGGTGAGGGAGTTAGGGGAAATTGGAGAAGAAAGAGTAGAGAGGAGGAGGAGGATTTTTAGAGAGAGAGGGAGATATAGAGAGAGGAGTGGTGGCTGTCTTGAGGGGGGGGGGAGAATGGGTGTTTTATGTTTTTAGGGATATTAGAATGGGGGGGGGGATTAAAAGATTTTTTCTTATGTTTTCTGTCCACCGCGGAACTGACCACGGTCGTTCGCGGTTCGTTCGCGGACGAACCGCGAACAGTCAGGTTCAGAGAGGGTGTTCTTCCGCGACCGCGGATGAACCGCGAACAGTCACCTTCTCTGAATTTTTTTACGCTGGGCCGGCTGAGTTTTTTTTATTTTTTTTTATTTTTATTATTTTATATACTAACTATAATGAGTATACTTACAACAAGTTCGTGGGTTGCCTCCCACGTAGCGCTTGATTTAACGTCGCGACACGACTCAACTTAGCGCATTTCAAGGCTCGCTAGACCTTTGAGGTTCCTCTAACCGTAGTTCCACTTTGTCCTCGATGTCATCCATGCCAACATAAAGTTTCAACCGCTGTCCATTTACTTTGAATATGCGTGAACCATCAATGGCTTGAATTTCTACAGCGCCCGAATCTAATGCCTATTACCCGAAAAGGGCCTGACCACCTTGATTTTAATTTGTCCAGGAACAACCATAATCTAGAATTGTATGACAGTACCTTGTCCCCGGTTTTGAAGTTACGCTCTATGATGTTCTGGTCGTTAATCCGCTTCATCCGTTCTTTGTATAGTCTTGTGCTCTCGAAGGCCAGATACCGGAATTCTTCCAACTCGTGCAACCCGGTCATTCTAGATTTCCCCGCTTCATCCCAGCTGAGATTCAATTGCTTTCACTGCCCACCATGCTTTGTGATCTAGTTCCATAGGTAAATGACAAGCTTTCCCAAACACCAATTTGTATGGTGACATGCCGATTGGTGTCTTGAATGTTGTCCTGTAAGCCCATAATGCATCATCAAGCTTCCTGGACCAGTCGGTCCTCGTGGCGTTCACTGTTTTTGTTAATACACTCTTTATCTCCCTGTTGGAGACCTCAACTTGCCCACTGGTCTGCGGGTGATATGGAGTAGCAACTCGATATTTCACATCATATTTGGCCAACAATTTCTCGAATTCCCGGTTGCAAAAGTGTGTACCCTTATCACTGATGATTGCCCGTGGAGTCCCGAAACGGGTGAAAATGTTCTTCTTCAGAAATCCCACCACCACCTTAGCATCATTGGTGGGTAATTCTACAACTTCCACCCATTTGGACACATAGTCTACCGCAACAAGTATGTACTTATTACCGTATGAGCTGACAAAAGGCCCCATAAAGTCTATTCCCTAGACGTCAAATACTTCCACTTGTTGAATTGGGTTCAATGGCATCTCATGACGCCGAGATATGTTCCCGGTGTGTTGACATTCATTGCAACCTTTCACCCACAAGTGTGCATCATTAAACACCGTTGGCCAATAGAAACTGGCCTCAAGTATCTTGGCGGCTGTTCACACTCCTCCAAAGTGACCACCATATGTTGAAGCATGACACGCCTGCAAAATAGAAGATTGTTCGATCTCGGGGACACATCTCCGGATCATGTTATCGAGACATATCCTAAACAAATAGGGTTCATCCCAATAATAAAGCTGGCTTTCACGAAAAAATCTTTTCCTCTGGACCGATGATAGGTCGTGAGGAACAATACCGCTTGCCAGGTAGTTTGCATAATCTGCATACTATGGCACTTCAAGGAGAGTGGTGGTGAGCAGCTGCTCATCTAGAAATGTTTCCAGGATTTCTCCACTCTTTTTGACAATTTTAGCTCCTTCAAGTCGTGACAAATGATCAGCGACTTGATTTTTGGTGCCATTTCTATCACGTATTTCAATGTCAAACTCTTGGAGAACCAGCACCCAATGAATTAGGCATGGCTTAGAGTCCTTTTTATCAATTAAGTACCTTAAAGTTGCATGGTTAATGTATACAATTACCTTGGATCCTATGAGATAGGACCTGAATTTGTCGAACGCGAACACGACCGCCTGCATCTCCTTTTCCGTCACTGTGTAGTTCAGCTATGCTCCACTTAATGTTCTACTAGCATAGTAGATTGGATGCATCAGCTTGTCTTTCCTTTGGCCAAGCACTGCCCCCACTGCATAATCACTTGCATCGCACATTAGCTCAAACGGTTGCTCCCAGTCGGGGGCAATGATGATGGGTGCTGTGACCAACCTCTTCTTCAGCTCCTCAAAAGCAATCCTGCATTCATCAGAAAAAACTAAGGGAGGGTTTAAGATTTTGGAGAAGTCTTTAATGAACCTCCGGTAAAAATCGGCATGCCCATGAAAGCTTCTAATGGCCTTGCCGGATGTTGGTGGAGGAAACTTTGCAATGACATCTACTTTAGCTCGGTCTACCTCAATACCTTTGCTCGAAACTTGATGCCCCAATACTATGCCTTCTTGTACCATAAAATGGCACTTTCCCAATTTAGCACTATGTTTGTCTCCATGCACCGTTTCAGCACTCTTGTTAGATTGACAAGGCATTCATCGAATGAATTCCCTACCATTGAGAAATCATCCATGAACACCTCCATAATGTCTTCACCATGTCGATAAAAATGGCCATCATGCACCTTTGGAATGTGGCAGGTGCATTGCATAGCCCGAATGGCATCCTCCTAAAGGAAAAAATGCCGTATGGGCATGTGGAGGAGGTCATATCTCTATCCTCGGGGGCTATGGAGATTTGATTGTACCCCGAGTATCCATCCAGGAAGCAAAAGTGTGACCTCCCTGCCAACCTGTCAAGCATCTGATCAATGAAGGGAAGTGGGAAGTGGTCCTTGTGGGTGGCTAGATTCAGCTTCCTGTAGTCCATGCGTATTCTCCACCTGGTGACGGTTATTGTTGAGATCAATTTGTTGTTCTCATTTTTCACCACCGTCATACCACCTTTCTTTGGCACGCATTGAACTGGGCTAACCTAGCTACTATCAGTGATTGGGAAAATGATTCCCGCGTCTAGCCACTTGATTACCTCTTTCTTTACCACTTCCTTCATGTTTGGGTTTAGCCTTCTTTGATGTTTGCTGGAAGGTTTGTGTCCTTCTTCTAGGAAGATCTTATGCATGCAATATGCGGGGCTGATCCCCTTTATGTCTGCCATGGTCCACCCAATGGCAGTCTTGCATTATTTTAGTACCTATATAAGCTTTTGAGCCTGTACATCTAACAAACCAGATGAGATAATAACAGGTAAAGTGGATTTAGGACCTAGAAATTCATACCTAAGATGAGATGGTAGTGGTTTAAGCTCCAGCTTTGGTGGCTCTTCTATGGATGGCTTTGCAGGAGGGGTCTCTCTTTTCTCTAAATGTAGAGGCTCGAATTCAAGCTCTCTCTCCCAAAACCCCTTGCCTTCCAGAGATAGTACCCATTCTACTAGACTTTCACCATTTACCTCTTCTAAGTTCATTAGGCATGCCTGAAGTGGATCTTCGATGGTCAACTCTGCATCGTCTATTTCCACTATCACATTAACCGCATCATTAAGAGAGCAATTCGCGAACTCACTAGGGCGCCTCATGGATTTTTGCACATTGAATATGATCTCCTCATCATTCAACCTCATCTTGAGTTCCCCAGTCTCACAATCAATCAAAGCTCTCCCTGTGGCTAGGAATGGTCTTCCTAATATTATAGGAATTTCCTCGTCCACCTTGCAGTCAAGAATCACAAAATCGCTGGGAAACACGAACTTCCCCACCTGGATAAGCACATCATCTTATATACCAAATAGACGCTTAACCGTCCTGTCAGCAAGCTGTAATAACATGGAGGTAGGCCTGGCTCTCCTAATGCCTAGCCTTTTATAAATCACCAAGGGCATAAGATTAATGCTTGCCCCGAAATCACACAATGCCTTTGGAAAGGCATAGTTTCCTATAGTGCATGGAATGGTGAAGCTACCTAGATCAGATAACTTCTCAGCAATGGGTCTAGAGACCACTGCACTACAAGTCCGAGTAAGAGTCACGGTGGACAAGTCTTGGAAATCAAATTTCTGCGACATCAAGTCTTTCATCATCTTAGCATACCTAGGCATTTATTTCAAAGCCTCAATCAAAGGAATGTTTACCTGGATTTGCTTGAGCATATCAAAGAACTTTTTGTATTGCTCTTCTTTCTGGTGCTTGGCAAACCTTTGGGGGAATGGTGGTGGAGGCCTCTTCTTCCCAATGACTTGGGATTTTTCTTTTTCTATCACTTTTTCTTCAACCTGCTGCTCTACCTGTTCGGCTACTTTTTCCGTTCCCTGCTGCATCTCTTTATTTTCAGCAACTGGCTGGACTGTAATTTCTGTCAACCCGGTGGACTCATCCAGTTCAATGGGCAATGGAGTGAGTGTATCAGCCTGTGCGTTGCTTCTCTCTCTTTCTTGCTCAGCATCAAGATCTCTGCCACTTCTCAGATTCACTTCCATCAGCTACTTTGGAACTTGATCTTTTGGGTTTGTTTGTGTATATGCAGGCAATGTCCCTTGAGGACGATTGTTAAGTGACATGGCAATCTGGCCTATCTGCACTTCCATGTTCTTGATAGCTCCATCATGTGCATCCATCCTTTCATTAGTTTTGGCATTTGACCCAATTACCTGTTGCATCATAGCTTTCAACTCTGCTAACCCGTCGTCATGTCTACCCCCATGCTGTGGTGGAGGTGGATGATATCTGTGCTGCTGATTGCTGAAATTCTGAAGTCTAGGATATGGAGCCATGTTGTGTGGTGGCCTCATACCTGCTGCATTATACTGTAGTTACGGAGGCCTGTACTGCTATGGAGCCTGCTGCCCCCAACTCTGGTTACCCTGTCTCTACCCTCCATAATTTGCTACATAGTTCATATCTTCATGCTGGTGATGATGTTCTTGGTCTGCAGCTCATGGATTACCTATGGGCTGGCTAATGCAAGATGTGCATAAACCACCATTGGTAGTGTCTACAATGTGAACCTGCTGCTTGACCCCAGATTCTTCCACCTTCTTCGTCAGGATGCTCATTTGTGTGAATAAGGTTGCCATGTTCTCCTCCATAGTGCTGGATGGATTCAGAGGTACAGAGTGTATCAGTGGAGTGATAGGAGCATTCCTGGTCGTCCACCCGTAGTTTTGAGCCATCTAAAACTTTGAGTATATTTTTGTGGGTATTTTCTAATAACTAACTTTTGCAAGAATTAAAGACTTAAAAGAAAGAACTGAATATTAATAAATAATATAAAGAAAGACTAAGGTATTGATTTCCCCTATTGATTGAATCCCTTCTGTTTATGCTCATACAAATTGTCAATATAGTCTATCAATCACGAACACTATTTGTACCATAATTTTCTCCCAAGCAACTACAATAATTTACTAGTGCACTCTCCCGAGCTACCCTAGCTGGCTTTAATTTGAATAGTTCACTTAAGATTGCACCCAAGACTTCGTTATTCCTAATCCCATCTTTACGCCTAAAGTTATAGATTCCTCCAATAACCTAGGTGTGGTGTTGTTCAACAATATACCTAAATATGCACTCTTTTCCAAGTTATGCACACTAAATAGGCACAACTTATTAGGGATCCTACCAATTAACTACAACAAGAACAAAGTTGAACAAATAGAAATCTAGCTAACAATTTGTAATCACATAAACGAGAAGTTCATCACCCAATAGGTTCCATCAAAACCTTAGATAAGAATTTAGCTACTCATGATCAAAGAAACAAGAGTAATAATTGAATTCACAATCAAAGAATTAATATAAAAGATAGAAATAAGTTGAGAGAGTTCTCTCGTACTAATAACCTTGCAAAAGTAGGTAATAATACAATGCATGCCTCTCTTGGGCGAAATCTAGGCTTATATAGAGGGTTTAGGTCACAAAATTTGAGTTTGTACAAAATTGTCCTTAAAATTTCCGGCACCTTCCGCGGTTCGCTCGCGGTCGCGAGCGAACTACGAACGGAGTAGTCCTCTGAATCTTGTGAAGTTTCGCCAGCCTGTTTTTCCGCGGTTCATCCGCAGTCGCGAGCGAACCGCGGATGAACAGTAATCCAGAATTTCTTCTTCAATTTTTCAAGCTAACGTCACTTCAACTCTTCACTTGGCCTTTTTGCCATCTTGTGACTCCAAAATAGCTCCTTTAGTATCCAATGGCTCATGTGTACCTATAACACACCAATAAACACTAATAAAAGCATTTTGTCATCATAAACAATATCAATTCAACAATAAAGTGTGATTATTTATGGCATATTTATAGTCAAATTTACCTATTATCAGTTGACATTTCCAAAACAAGCCTTCCTTAAAGAGACTAAGTGTCTCAATTTCTACCAAAACCAATCCAAATCAACTCTAACACTCCAAATACTGTTAATAAAACATGAAGAAGCATAAATCAGGGAAAATAGAGCGGTAGCTCATGAGACGATGGGTTGGGTCGTTACATCCTCCCAACTTAAACAAATGCTCGTCCTCGAGCGTACCCAGATTTGTCCTAGAAGCCAACCAATAGCTGAATGACCTTAACAAGTATATACCCGGGGTGATCCCACGTCATTCTATCTCACATAGGTTCGATAACACAACATAGTTAAAAACCCACAATCCATTCAGACCATAAACCATAGAACCACATTGCACTTTCCCAAATCATACACAAGATCAGAACCTCATGTCTACATTCAGAATAAACCCGAACTAGCTATAATAACCCATACCTACAACCTCAGGTGGAATCATATGATATACCACATGATCCAAGCACTCGAAACGATAACTTCTGTTCACGGTAGTTACCCACAACAACCAAATACCGATAGAAAACCTCTTATTTAGCTAAAGTCTCATTCCAATACTTTCATATACTACGAACGATAAATGAAACATGCAACAAATCGTAACCATTTCTCAAATCAACCATTCATGAAGCCACTTCCCTTTTTTACTAATACCACAATAGATTTCTTAGCCATACTTATTATCCTTCTAACAAGCTGAAATCAAACCTGTTCGTATTTGTTAATGACACCAACGATTACCTCGATCCAACATGCCACTCTGGTGTTACGACAACTCAATACATGCCTAATCCATAACTTGCATAACACACGCACCAACAAGAAACAACCTGAACATACTCAAATCATGACAAATGACTCCAACGAAAGAGCTATACCTCAAGGTCATCAGTACCATCACAACACAAAGCTGAGACCTGTCTCACATCGCAGAAATAGAACACATGAATCTACCCTGAAAGGTCATATCACCACGTGGCATTCCCACAACGCGCGATCCTATCCAAACATTGTTACACATGAAACACCTCAAGTCGCTATGCACAAAACCGACAGTGACACACAATTTGATGTCTGAAATCAAGGAAATTCATTACACCCACGGTGAAAAAATAACATATGACACGCAACCCAGTAGGTCATAACCAACACTCCTTTCGCCAAGCAACACCTAATTACTCTTCTTACTTGACTTCTACTATGAATCCCCCAGAAGAACCACACCATATGTGCCCATAACCAACGAATCATAACGTCTCACAATGACAAAAGCAACTCATAGCCCTCCTCAAATCACTAACAAGCTCCATAACCACCAAATCAACCTATCCCTCAACAACACATATCGGGGCCCACCAAGCCAACTCAAGCTAGACACATATCTATATCTGCTTACCAATGAACTTACTACCAAGAAATCCTGAAGTTCCTCCTTCCACTACTATAACTCCTTTCGGAGCTTTATGATATGGTGCTCGGCACAAAAATCTATATTGAAATCCACAACTTCGCCCGACAGCATGCTTGGCCACAAGAAATATATCCGAACAGTCCCTCAACACCGGAACTGAACCAATTGTAAAAACCTCAGCACTAACATCCATCACAAAGGCCCAATTAAGAAAAGAAGTCCTTCCTAGCCGTCCACTGGTCTTTGGAATACAAACCACTCTGCTAGAACATAATTCAATGCACCTCACCACACAACCTATGGCCTTTTCTGACATAGCCCGTAACACAATAGTCTAGAATAACCCAACACTGAGACAACCAGTCTATACCCCAATATCATATGCAAAATCTAATATACCAAGCAAAGAAAGATCCACTCGGGCCTCTAAATCCCAATAGCCACTTTTGGTACCAATACACACGATTCACAACCACTACATTGTTTGTACCTGAAAACTCCTAGTCTCCAACTCTATATAGCATACAAATCACTATACCTGATCTCAAATTCTGCAGTATGAATACCTATTACACCCCGAGTACCCAATCATTCCACGAAAGATATTCTAAAATTCCCCTGTGCCATCAAACAAACTCAGATATCAGCAGTCGATCTAGCAAGAAAGTGTCGCACACTACTGAAATATCATCAGTCCAATCATATTACCCTTCTTCCGAGACATATACTCTCGTCAAATCACTTCTAATTAGCTGTACAATTTCCTTGATTAACCGAGGCTATCCGTTGCCTAAGAATTTTATGAACTTCTTTTCAGAGCTGAACTGTAACTCATCTTGCCAAGACCTTCCTTCAATCCCATAGAAAATACATTCATCTCCAAACCACGGTAAAACCCAACAAGGACTCTATCCCCCAATTCCATGTGTATAAGCTAACTGCCATGACTAAATCCTTCAACCCAGGTTTACCACACGAGACTCGAACATAATAACACACAGTCTAAGACCGACATGCCACCGAATACTCCCTCAAATGTTCCCAAAAATACCACATTCCAGAATACTTTTCTTTGAAGAACTTCCTGCGAATATAAATTTGTTACCATTACTTTCAAGATACTGATACATAGAATCCCATAATAAACATAAAATACCACAAGTCTTGACCTTTCGATTTAAAACACAGTCTCTGGCCACATACACAACCTTGAGACACCTGATTGTTACATGTAGAATCTTGAAAACAATAAAACCATTCTCAAAAGTCACTCACTCTTATTGAAACTATAAATTACCTGACTTAACGAATAACAACACTCATGCCATATTAGCACTCTAAAACCACAGGATGTGATCTCTTCCCAATACAAATAAACATCTTCCTTCTCTATGCACTGAGCATTCTTTATCAACAACAGCTCATGACATCCTATTATTCTCACATCTACGAAGCACCATATAAACTTTGTCAAAATTTTGCTTCACTCGTTCCATTCTCGGCTTAATTTCTGCAACCAGGACTGATACGCCAGCATACGTCGAAACAGAACTAACATAGCACATGACCGTGCGATCAGCTAATCAATAGCAACCTCCACAACTTGGCTCAAATCCATATATCAGGACACACTCAATAACCCATAATGCTTATACTCTAATGATGCCATAATACCGTTGTGATATTAAACTCAAATCAATTACAAGTTTGTGAAAACAAAGATCATCTAGTACTGTAATCCTATACACTTCTCACATCCATCTTTACATCAGTTGAGTCCACTCTCTTAAGCGACCCGAATTGTCGAATTTCAATATGTACCCTTCAATTACACATGAAATATTCTAACATACACATAAGAATCATACCACTTAAGAACACTCAGCAGGGGATAACCCACCTGTTTCGCCTCAATTTAGTATTTCTGCATACCTTCTACCGCTATACACATTACACAGTCATTTAGTCTTCCTGGGTTTGAACTCATACCGCCACATATAATGCACTGCAGTCCCCAACTAGGAGACATGGAAATATTTTTCACGCGCCCATATTCGGGCTACACAACAAATCACAATAGGAAACGAACACTTAATAGTTTATCTATTATCCAACAGACTTTTTCATCACTACCAAATCATATAAATGCATTTCACAATACTAACATACTCATCACATGAATACCAAACCTCCATTCCGGCTCATAGGGACAATACCGAACATATAAGTTCAAAACACTTACTCACACAATCAATACCTCGGTGCTCAAGCCATAGGCAAAGATCAGGCCTCAAGTCCTCCAGAATGGCCCAACATATATTCACGGAGGTTACATAGTGCCCCTTGATCGGGGAGTCATAAGCCATCAAGGAACATCTGATACTGAGCGCTCATGTGTGCTTACAAACATGTGGAAGGAATTTCAAGAGTTTCTTTTCAAGCTGAATCAAGGACGCACAATAAGAATTCAAGAAGGTGAAGTTTTCCTAAAGGTTCTGCAACCTCTCGAGGATAAATACAGACATCCATGAGACTCTACTAAACCTGCTCATGACTCATGAGACCTAGTAACCTAGGCTTTGATACCAACTTGTCACGACCTAATTCCCAAACCCGGTTGTGATGGAGCCTCTCGTGAAGACAAGGCCAGCCAAAAGAACAACAATACCTCTTTTAATAGTTACTTAGCATGAATAATTATAAACCATAGATAATGAAATCATATTGCGGAATAAACATGATAAAACAGGGAACCCATCCCGACTCAACCCGAAATCGGGGTGTCACAAGTCATGAGCATCTAGAAGGATTTTTGATACAAATATAAAGCCTATAATACATAGAATAAAATCAGGAATCAAAGGAAGGAATCTGGTGCCGGGAATGCTGGAAGTCACCTTGCTCGGCTACAATAGCAAAATCCTCAACCAGCTCAAACCCGCTACTAGGTAAACCAATACCTGCATCTGCATGCGAGGTATAGAGAATAAAGTGAGTACTACAAATCAGTGAGTAATAAATGCAAATAATAACTGAGCAGCAAGAAACCACATAAAGCAAGCCATCATGTTATATAGAACAGTGTAACCTTTGAGAAAATAATGAAATCGTGAAATCTTTAGAAATATCTAGAATCAGTTTAAAACCTCTTTTGAAAATATCTTTTTCCAATAGTTAAGCAAATGAATACGAAATAGATAGTGCAAGTCAGCACAAAACTTAGCCCCTCGGGCAAAACATTCCATTAACAAATAACACCAGGGTATTAGGTAAATAGTGCAAGAAGTAGCATGTATGCCAATGAAATGCGAGTGTTGGAATGTCATGACAGATAATACAAATAGGAACAAATGCATGAGTGCAATACAATGCATATAACGGTACACTCTGGTACCCACTGCGGCGTGCAGCTCGAGCCATCCATATATTTAATGTCGATGACGCTCATTGGGGGTGTGTGCAGACTTCAGAGGGGCTCCTTCAGCCCAAGCATCATATCAAGCCATCTCATGGCATCAACCAGGCCCTCGGCCTCAAAATCAATATAACAATGATGCAACGTGCAGCCCGATCCATGCTCAGTCCAAAAATGCACATGTAACACTGCTGTGGCACGCAACTCGATCAATGCTTAGTCCAGAAATGCACATAGGCCACTTGGGCAATATTAACATGATAGTTCTCAACTCAAAACATCAATAAAATATTGTTTAAGTTTTTAAATCTTAGAAAAATGACTGAGTTTGCAAAATAATATTAAAACCTTGGACCGATATCAAATAATATGCAAAGTAATACGAATATAGTGATATCAATGTCTGAAGGATTCACATAGTTCTCACAAAGCCCAAACATGGTAGTCAGCCCAAATTTTGATGATAACAAGTAGTTTCAGTAAAATACGTAGTAATTTCATCAATCGGGGTGGACCAAGTCACAATCCCTAACGGTGCTTTACCCCACGCTCACTATCCGGCATGCAAGTCACCTCAATACAGCACTATGATGTGCAAATCCGGGGTTTCAAACCCTAAAACTATCATTTACAATCATTACTCACATCGAACTGGCGAAATCTTTAGCTCTCGACACCTTTTCCCCTTAAATCGGCCTCAACGCACGTCGAATTTAACCAAAATTAGAGCGAATACATCAAAATATATGAAGAAAACAATACCTAATCGAAAACAATCGAAAAATATCAAGAATCTTGAAATTAGCAAAACACGAGACCCGAGCCCACTTTTCAAAAATTAGAAAACTCACATTACCAGATTCCACGTCTCTACACGAGTCCATACATATTAAGAACTCCCAAATCCGAGTTTAGTTGACCCATCAAATGCCCAAATTAAATTTCAAAATCTCTTATCATAGTTTTTCAATTTTAGGCTTAGTTTTCATGAATTTGTTGGTGTATATCACAATAAAAACGAGTTTTAAGTTCAAAAATATTACCTCTAATTGATTCCCCTTGAATCCCCTCTTTAATACCTACCAAGAAGCTCTCAAAATAATAACCATGGGGAAAAAATGGCTAAAAATGGCAAATAAAATGTTTATAAACTTTCTGCCCAGACCTGGAAAATCCGTTGTCGCTTTTGCGACTACTGCCTCACGAACACGAAGCACCACATTTAATGTTTCAAAATTTACCCTATGTGAACATGATTTTAACCCCGCGAACGCGATGCTCAGCCTTGCCCTCATACGCGAATGTGGCCTTGTTCCTACGAACACGAAGGCCAATCATCACTGACCCTCTATTCCTTATATGCGAACACAATTGGGCTGGTGCAAACGCGAAGCACAATCCTCCTACCTTTCGCGAATGCGGACCCTCAAACGCGAACGCGTAGAGGAAATCACCTTCCTCCCAATTCCTTCTTCGCGAACGCGTAACCCTTTACGCGAACGCGAAGAGTACATGCCCTGCAATACCTGAAATGAGAAATCTATAGCTTTTTAGCTTAAAAAATGGTCCGATTGACACCCGAAACTCACCCGAGGCCCCCGGGACCTCAACCAAAAGCACCAATACATCCTATAACATCATTCAAACTTGTTCCAATCATCAAAACACATCAAACAACACCGAAACCATCAAATTATATCAGATTCAAGCCTAAGTTCTTCTAAAACTTCTGAAACACACATTCGATCGAAAATCCAACCAAACGACGTCCAAATGACCTAAAATTTCACACACACATAAAAAATAACATAACGAAACTACAACAACTGTCGGAATTCCACCTCGACCATTGGAACAAAATCTCACCTACCAACCAGAATTCACAAAAATACTAACTTCGTCAATTCAAGCCTATTTCTACACCAGACTTCCAAAATAAATTTCGATCCTAAGTCAAAAATTACCCCCAAAGCTAACCAAATCATCAGGAATCACTTTCTATCCCTCTAACTCAATAGTCAACATCCTTATGACTTTTTCAAAATAAGCCTTCCTTAAAAAGACTAAGTGTCTCATTTTCTATCAAAACCAGTCCAAATCAACTCGAACACACCAAATACTGTTAATGAAACATGAAGAAGCATAAAACGGGGAAAATAGAATGCTAACTCATGCGATGGGTCGGGTCGTTACAAAAGGGATTCAACAGAGGTAATCAACGTAATAAAAATGGACATGTAGTCCTGACTAATCTAATTCTCCCTTGCAGGTCAATAATGCATCAGGAGAAGAGCCTCCAACTTCAGCTTAACTTTAGATAAGGGAATGTTGTCAGAGACACCCTAGCTATAGAAGCAAAAAATATTAAAGTAAGTAACTATAACAAAGGGAGGACTAGGATGTTAGCAGAACCGTCATTTTGCATACAAGAACTTTTGAAGAAAGATATGAGTGCATATAGTCTATGCTTAAAGAAAATTTTCACTTATGTAATATAGTTTGGACATTAGCAAACCAGAACATGGTATATGATGCTACTAGCATTCATCACTCATCCAGGACTATGAGTTGTAATATGATGAACAATATCTAACTTATAATATATAAGAATCTTTAATGCTAAAAAAATAATAATACTACTTACTGTTTTCGTATCATTTTCTTTCTTCATCTTTTTAATTTTTATTTTACTCTACATTATCATACTATTGTTTCTAGGATCAGATCGCTCTTTTTATTATTAAAAAGCACTTCATTCTCTCTTTTGAATTTGTATCACTAGTTATACTAAGCACTACAACTATTTTAATTTTTATATACTTTTTTCTTTTTGGTGTCACCGCTAATATTTTAGGAACTAAGTTTGATTTTCTTTCAATAAAAAAAAATCTTTGCTTTAAAGGTTTCAAGTAGTTTATGACCCGCTCTTCTACAAAAGAATTGGCGAATTGCGATCCAGAAATTAAAAAATCTTTTTGATTGCGCGGGAAAGGACAAACATCATATCCTCAATGTATAGCTTGTGAAGAAATGGAGAACGAAGAACTTAACAACATCCAACTCCCGCCACTTCAAGTATAGGAACTGTTTGATGTGGTAGCTCCCTGACGTGACAAAATACTTAGAGATTATGCAAGGCAGATTATTTTGAAGGAGAATGAAGTGTAAAGCGACCACCAATTGTAGCAAACAACTTTGAAATTCGCACATGCTTTGTAACGACCCGGCTGGTCATTTTTGTAATTTACATCCCGGTCCCCCATTAACTGCTTTCCCAAAGGTCATTTCTGCTCTTTTGATTTACCGGGACATTCCGTGTTAGGATTCAGAGTGTTTTGGGGTACTTAGTCCCTAAATGAGAGCTTAAGAGTTGAAAATGGTCCGTATTCAGAACGTGTGAAGACGACCTCAGAATGGAAATTCGATGGTTCTGTTAGCTCCGTTAGGTGATTTTAGGGTTGGAAGCGTGTTCGGAATGTATTTTGGAGGCTCGTAGCTCATTTTAGCTGGAAATGCCGAAGTTTGAATATTTGAAGTTTCCGGTTCGATAGTGAGTTTTTGATTCGAGGGTCGGATTTGAATTCCGGAAGTTGAAGTGGATCTGCCATGTCATATAGGGCGTGCGTTCAAAATTTCATGTCATTCGGGCGAGGTTTGGTTAGGTTTTTGATCGAAAGTGTGTTTTGTTGGAATTTAAAATTCTTAGGCTTGAATCTTTGATTTAATCGGACTTCTAGTGTTATTTTATGTGTTTTAAGGATTGATACAAGTTCGAATAAGGTATTAGGTGGTATTTGTGCTTTTAGTTGAGGTTCTGGGGGCCTGGGGATGATTTCAGGTGGTCAACAGAGAAATTTCTAAGTAATTGTTGCAGCTGGTATTTTTCTTTCTGGTAGTTTCGCTTCTGCGGCTTGGGAAGCGCAGAAGCGGCCTTGGATGTCACAGAAGCGGCTTGTTCCCCCTTCCTCAAAAGCAGCGGAAGTGGTGCCATTTCTACAGAAGCGGACCCGCAGAAGTGGCTAGTCATCGTAAAAGCGACCCAGCTATCGCAAATATGGTCATGTCCCTTTTAATGAAAACCGCAGAAGTGGTTGGCTTTTATCTTAAGCTGGACCGCAGAAGTGGTCCCTTGTCCGCAAAAGATGAAATGGCTATTCAGAAATACCAATTTCGAGGGTTTATTTTCATAAGTTTGAAAATCGATTGAGAGCTCGGGAGAAAGTGATTTTGAGTGGGTTTTGAAGAGAAAATCAAGCGGTAACGTTCCTTGATCCCTTTGCATTATATTTCATCATCATATAGCTAAATACATCATTAGAATTCGAATTTAGGATAAAAATTTGGTTAATTTTGGGTAAAACTTTATAGACAAAACTATTGGGTTTTGATGGGGAATTTGACCTCCGATTTGGGAGATTTTATATCGTTAGACTCGTGAGAGTACGAGGGTTTTGAAAATGTCAAAATTATTTGATTCCAAGACATTGTCTAGAGGGGCATTTTGGCCATTTTACCTATTTTTGTGCCCTAGCTTTAATTTATATAGTGGAATCAGTTGTTTGCAATATTATTTACAATGTGTAATTGAATTGAATAGATTTGGGCCATTTGGAATCGGATACTCGTGGCAAAGGCGCAGTTTCTAGTGATATTGAGCGGGTTTGAGGTAAGTGGCTTGTCTAACCTTATGTGGGGGACTTTGCCCCTTAGGATTTATTTCTTGATATTTGAATGCCTTGTACGTGAGGCGACGAGCGCGTACTTGAGATGATTGATGAAAATCCAATTTCATTTAAGTTGTTGATATTTAGTTTTCTTTCTCACTTGCTTTATCCTACCTAAAAAAATACACTTGTGCTAGATTAGGAAAGCATGTTTAGCTGACTTAACTGCCTAATTGCTTAAGTTGTTTTGACTGTACTACATGAAGCATGCTAGGCTAATTCTATCTGTTGCTTTGTCTTTCGTACTCTATTCCTTAGTTTGTTTCTGGCTGTGATTACACATTTACATTGGGACTATTGATGTGGGATTCGGTAGCTCCCCCTTGTTTGTTTACTTTGGGACTAAGAGTTCGATTCTTGGGAGATCCCCCTATACTTTTATTTTGGGACTACGGGACGGTATCCGGAGAGATCCCCCTACACATTGATAATTAGACTACGAGACGGTATCCCGAGATATCCCCCTGTACATTGATAATTGGACTACGGGATGGTATCCCGGGAGATCCTTTGGTATTGGTAAGAGAGTTAGACTATGGGACGGTATCCCGGAAGATCCACTGGACAGTTGAGGAAAGGGCTACAGGACGGTATCCTGGGAGACCCTCATTGGTATCTTGATGTTGAGTTGTGTTACTCTGTGTTTCTGCTTTATCCTTGTAGTTATTACTGCTTTGTTGATTTGCCTTATTACACTGCTGCATTTATTATCTTTGTTAGAAATCCACATTTTTAATTATTGTTGTTGTTATATTTTTGCCTCAGTAGGGCCCTGACCTTCCCTCATCACTACCCAACTGAGGTTAGGCTTGGCAATTACTAAGTATCGTTGTGGTGTACCCATGCCCTTCATGCGTATTGTTTTCATGTGCAGATTATCCAGGTACCTATACTCAGGCACATGCAGGAGGAACAGAGACTTCTAGGTAGATTTGCTGCGTCCACAGACCAACAAGTTTTCCTCTTACTCTATCCTTAGTACTTAGTTTTTTTTCTCTTTTTTGGTTGTTAGACATAATGGTGTTTGGAGCCTTTACTACACATATCTATAGCCTGTGTTGCCTGTGAGTTTTTGGGTCTTTGCGAATTGTATTAGACTTGTGTTAATGAGTTGTACATGCCGATGGGCATACAATATAGTGTTTTTAGTTAATTAATTTGATTTTGCACTAATTTTCATAAATATTTTATTTTCTGCAAAAGTTGGCTTACCTGGTCATGGGGACTAGATGACATCACGACATGTTCACGATCAGTGAACTAGGGTCGTGACAAGTTGGTATCAGAACTTTAGGTTCATAGGAGTCACGAAACACATGGCGATTTATTAGAGTCTCGCTGAACGGTATAAAGACGTCTGTATTTATCTATGAGAGGCTATGTAACTATTTCGGAAAGATCTTCATTTCTTTTGAATTCCTTGTCGTGCGATATTTTGACATCAATTTTAAACTTATATCTTCTATTCTCTCACAGATGGTGAGGACATGTGCTACACGAGAGGACCATGCACCCGCGCCCCCTGTTGTCGCTGTTAGAGGCCAGGGATAGGGTAGAGGTTGAGCTCGTGGTGCAACCACAACACCTGTGCGAGCCGCCGCTAAGGTACCACCAATAGATTTGGCCATATCCCAGGCACCTGGCACACATACCACTGCTAATACTACTCCAGTGCTCTAGGAGATTCTTGATCAATTCATGAGAATGTACACTACCTTGGCTCAGGCGGGTTTGCTTCCCCTTGCTGCAGCCATATCCTAGGCCGAGGGAGGGGCCCAGACTTCCGCACCCCGCACTTCTGAGCAGAGAGTGCAGATGGAGCAGGTCCTAGACGCTATTCATGTACCGCCTGCAGCACCAATACAGTTCAGGCATAGCAGGAGGTTTGGTGGTGTACTTATGAGTTGGACAGTCCTGTTGAGTCTGCCTCACTAACTTGGACCCAGTTCTCAGACATATTTGTGAGAGAGTTTGTTCCCCAGATCCTTAGGGATTCATGGCGTGCAGAGTTTGAGCACTTGCGCTAGGGTGCTATGATAGTTTCAAAGTATGCCATACGTTATACCATGTTGACTAGACATGCACCAGCTTTGGTAGCCACAGTTCGGGAGAGAGTTCAGATGTTTATCGAGGGTCTTATTCCACCCATCTAGTCCAACATGGCTCGAGAGTTGGAGATTGATATTCCTTAATAGCAGGTGGTGAGCATTGCTAGGAGGATTGAGGGTATGCTTGCCAGGGAGCGAGGGGAGGTGGAGGCCAATAGGTCTCAAGAGTTGGGTCACTACTCTGGTGCCCGTATCCTATCAGCAGGTGATTATGGTAGAAGTTATTCTGGTCGCCCTGTACATTCAGTTTTGCTAGCAGCCGGCGGTACTCCAGCTCCGCCTACACCTCAAGAGCCTTATTATGCACCTCCAGTTTCTAGCGCACCTCTTGCGCGGGGTACTTTTAGAGGTCAGTTCACCAGGCCTAGCCCCAGCCAGTCACACACACCGCATCCTCCTAGATCTTGTTTCAAGTGTGGTGATACACATAACATGGTTAGGGACTGCCCTAGACTTGGTAGGGGTGCATTTTCATAGAATGCTCAGCCGTATCGGGGTCCTCAGAGTTCTAAGCTATGATACATCTCTAGCTGCTACCCTGCCCAGCCAACCAGGGGCAGAGGTCGGGGAGATAGAGATCACCCTCGCGAGAGGTGTCAGGCCAGATATTATTGTATTCTTGGTCGCACTGAGGCTGTTGCCTCCAATTCCATCATCACATGTATTATACTGGTTGTCACCGAGAGGCATCAATTCTATTCGATCCAGGCCCTACTTACTCTTATGCGTCTTCTTATTTTGCTTTGCATTTGGGTGTGCCTCGAGATTCTTTGAGTGCCCCCATTTATGTTTCTACTCCTGTGGGAGATTCTCTTATTGTGGACCTCATTTACCGGTCATATTTGGTTACCATTTGTGATTTTGGGACCATGGCGGATGTATTATTACTCGATATGGTTGATTTTGATATTATTCTGGGCATGGACTGGATGTCGCACCATCATGCTATTCTTGATTGTCACACCAAGATTGTGATGCTGGCCATGCCAAGTATTTCACGCATTGAGTAGAATGGTACTTTAGATCATACTCCCAGTAGAGTTATCTCTTTACTTAAAGCTCAACGTACGATTCAGAAGGGGTGTGTCGCGTGTTTAGCTTACGTGAGAGATTTCAGTTTTGATACCCTTCTATTGATTTAGTCTTAGTGGTACAGGATTTCCCCGATATGCTTCCAGTTGATCTTCCAGGCATGCCGCCCAATAGAGTTATCGATTTTGGCATTGATCAATTGCCGGGCACTCAGCCATTTCCATTCCTCTGTGTCGTGTGGCTCCTCCTGAGTTGAAGGAGTTGAAGGATTAATTGCAGGAATTGCTGGGTAAGGGTTTTATTCGGCCCAGTATTTTGCCGTAGGGTGCTCATGTCTTGTTTGTGAAGAAGAATGATGGTTCTATGTGTATGTGCATTGATTATCGCCAGTTGAACAATGTTACAGTGAAGAACCGTTATCCTTTACCTCATATTGATGATCCCTTTGACCAGCTTCAGGGCACACATGTGTTTTCCAAGATTGATTTGCACTTGGTTTACCATCAGTTGAAGGTTCAGGAGCCAAATATCCCGAAGACTACCTCTAGGACTCGGTATGGTCATTACGAGTTTCTTGTTATGTCATTTGGGCTGAATAATGCCCCAACAACTTTTATGCATTTGATGCACAATGTATTCTGGCCATCTCTTGACTTATTCGTTATCGTTTTTATTGATGATATTATGATATATTCCTGGAGTCAAGCAGATCATGAGCAGCACCTGAGGACAGTGATTCAGACTCTGAGAGAGAAGAAATTATATGCGAAGTTCTCACAATGTGAGTTGTGACCGAATTCTATAGCATTCCTAGGCCACATGGTATCGAGTGAGGCCATTCGAGTGGGTTCGAGGAAGGTGGAGGCTGTGCAAAGTTGGCCTAGGCCCTCCTTAACTACAGAGATTTGTATTTTCCTTGGCCTAGCGGGTTATTACCGTCGCTTGGTGGAGGGGTTTTCATTGATTGTGGCCCCTATGACTAGATTGACCCAAAAGGGTGCCCCATTTTAGTGGATAAAGGAGTGTGAGGCGAGCTTCCAAAAGCTCAAGAAAGCTTTGACTTCAGCCCCAATCTTGATGTTGCCTACCGGTTCGGGGTCTTATATAGTTTATTGTGATGCCTCACGGGTTGGACTTGGAGCGGTGTTGATGCAGGATGATAGGGTGATTGTATACGCATCCAAACAGTTGAAGGTGCATGAAAAGAACTACCCTGTCCACGATCTTGAGTTAGCTGCTATTGTTTATGCCTTAATATCTAGCATCATTATTCGTACGGAGTGCCTTATGAGATCTATACCGACCATCGGAGTTTGCAGCACTTGCTTAAGCAGAAGGACCTGAATATGAGTCAGAGCAGGTGGTTAGAGTTTTTAAAGGATTGTGATATCACTATTCTTTATCACCAGGCAAGGCCAATGTGGTAGCCGATGCCTTGAGTCGGTGGGCAGAGAATTTGGGGAGTTTGGCATATTTACCAGATTTAGAGAGACCTATGGCGATGGATGTTCAGGCCTTAGCCAGCTAGTTCGTGAGATTGGACACTTCAGAGCACAGTCAGGTTCTAGCTTGTATGGTTTCTCGGTCTTCCCTATTTGATCATATCTGGGAGCGGTAGTATGATGGCCCGCATTTGCTTGTCCTTCAGGATATGATCCAGCGTGGGGAAGCCATAGATGTGACCATCGCGGATGATGAGGTATTGAGGATGCAGGGGCGGATTTGTGTGCCCAATATTGATGGTCTTCGAGAGTGTATCCTAGCAGAGGCCCATATTTCGTGGTATTCCATCCATACGAGTGCCGCGAAGATGTATCAGGACTTAAGGCAACACTATTGGTGGAGGCGGATGAAGAAGGATATATTTGACTACGTGCCTAGATGCCTCAACTACCAGCAGGTGAAGTATAAGCACCAACATTCGGGTGGGTTGCTTCAGCAGATTGAGATCCCGAAGTTGAAATAGGAGTGTATCACTATGGAATTCGTATCTAGACTCCCACGAACCGTGAAGAAGTTTGATTCTATTTGGGTCATTGTGGAACGGCTGGCCAAGTCCACTCATTTCATTCCTATGTGTAACTTTTATTCATCGGAGCGGTTGGCGAATATTTTATCAGGGAGATCGTCCGTTTGCGTGGTATTCCTATTTCTATCATCTCAGATAGAGGTGCTCAGTTTACATCGCAGTTTTGGAGAGCCGTGCAGCAGGAGTTAGGCACCCGGGTGGAGTTGAGCATGGCATTTCACCCCTTGACAGACGGGCAGTCCGAGCGTAAAATTCAGATTCTAGAGGATATGCTCCGTGCGCGCGTGATTGAGTTTGGAGGGTCATGGGATCATTCCTTGCTGCTGACGGAGTTTTCTTATAACAACAGTTATCAGTCCAGCAGTCAGATGGCGCCATATGAGGTTTTATATGGTAGGATGTGTAGATCTCTGGCGGATTGGTTTGAGCTAGGTGAGGCCAGGCTATTGGGCACAAAGATGGTCCAAGATACAATGGAGAAGGTTAAGGTGATTCAAGATAGACTCCATGCATCCTTGTCCAGACAGAAGAGTTATGCGGACAAGAAGGTTCGCGATGTTGCATATATGGTTGGTAAGTGGGTTCTGCTTCTGGTCTCACCTATGAAGGGCGCCATGAGTTTTTGAAAAAAAAGGGAAGCTAAGTCCAATGTTTATTGGCCCTTTCGAGATCTCGAGGCGAGTTGGGGAGGTTTCTTATGAGCTTGACTTACCTCCTAACCTATCCGAAGTTCACCCAGTATTTCTTGTATCGATTCTCCAAAGATATCATGGTGATCCGTTGCACGTGTTGGATTTCAGTTCAGTCCAGCTGGACAAGGATCTACCCTATGTTGAGGAGCCAATGACTATTTTGGACAGGCAAATCATAAAGTAGAGGTCAAAGACATAGCTTCAGTGAAGGTGCAGTTGCGGGATCAGCCTGCCGAGGAGGCGACTTGGGAGACCGATCAAGATATGCGTAGCTAGTACCCTCATCTTTTCACTACTTCAGGTATGTTCTCTATACTCGTTCAAGGACGAACGAATGTTTATGTGTAGGAGGATGTAACAACCCGGCTGGTCATTTTTGGAATTTATGCCCCGGTCCCCCATTAACTATCTCCCTAAGTTCATTTCTGTTATTTTGGTTTGTCAGGACGTTAGGTGTTAGGATTCGGAGTGTTTTGGGACACTTAGTCCCTAAATGAGAGCTTAAGAGTTGAAAATGGTCCATATTTGTAGCAGTGTGAATACGACCTCGAAATGGAAATCTAATGGTTGCGTTAGCTCCATTAGGTGATTTCGGGGTTAGGAGCATGTTCGGAATGTATTTTGGAGGCTCATAGCTCATTTAGGCTTTAAATGCCGAAGTTTAAATTTTTGAAGTTTCTGGTTCGATAGTGAAGTTTTGATTTGAGGAACGGATTTTAATTACGGAAGTTGCAGTAGCTCCGCCATGTCATTTGGGATGTGCGTGCAAAATTTCAGGTCATTCGGGCGAGGTTTGGTTAGGTTTTTGATCGAAAGTGTGTTTTATTGGATTTGAAGTTCTTAGGCTTGAATCTTTGATTTAATTGGACTTCCGGTGTTGTTTTATGTGTTTTAAGGATTGGTACAAGTTTGAATAAGGTATTAGGTGGTATTGTTGCTTTTGGTTGAGGTTCTGGAGGCCTCGGGATGATTTCGTGTGGTCAATGGAGAAATTTCTAAGTAATTGTTGTTGCTGGTATTTTTCTTTCTAGTATTTTCGCTTCTGTAGCTTAGGAACCGCAGAAGCGGTGCCACAAAAGCGTCCCTGGACATCGCAGAAGCGGCTTGTGTCCCCTTCCTCAATGAAGCATGAGGACTTCGGAAAGTTCGAGGTAGATCTGGTGCGTCTGCAGACTAATGAGTCTTCATCTTAATCTATCCTTAGTACTTAGGTTTTTCTCTCTTTCGGTTGTTAGATGTTCTGGTGTTTGGAGCCTTTACTAGACAACTTTATATCCTGTGTTGCCCGTGAGTTTTCAGGTCTTTGGGAATTGTATCAGACTTGTGTTATTGAGTTGTACATGCCAAGTGGCATCCAGTACATTGATTTTTAGTTATTTAATTTTATTTTCCACTGTTTTCTGCAAATATTATATTTTCCGCAATAGTTGGCTTACCTGGCCGCGGGGACAAGGTGCCATCATGACATGTTCATGACTGGTGAACTAGGGTCATGATAGTCGCGTGGATCATTAAGTAGACGTCTATACTTATCCTCGGGAAGTTACAAGACTGTTAGGAGTACTTTCCTTCTTGATTCCTCATCGTGCGATTTGATCCATGGAGTCTTTTGCCTTTAATTCCTTCATATTAAATCTTGTATGATGTGAACCGCTTCTTATAAATCGAGAATGGAAGTATTGTTATAGTACTATCGATTCAGTGCGAAGTGTTTCTCCTTGTATAGTTGTCTGAGCTATTATCACCGCCTTGTGGAAGGATATTCTATTGTTTTAGCTCACTAGCGGTATTTTTGAGAGATCTGAAGCAAGGCACAAGTTTCCATGATGCTATAAACAATTATTCCATAGTATTGCTATGATGGTAGGACATTTGCCTACATGCCGGGGCAGTAAATGACTGGAAGGTAGGTATACTCATTGCATAATCTAGAGATTCAGTATTTTATTCCTGGTAGGGGAAAGGCAGTCAGACTAAGAATGGTCTGATGTGTGCTGGTGGAGTAATGAGACTTGGTATTTGCGAGCGTGGTGGAGCTTTCTTCTATGATGATGTATCATTGTCCTAATTGAACATACTAAGTTTTCCAGTCTTACGATTTTCTACAATTTAGCTTTGGGGCAAGCTATTGTAAAATAGTATTGAAAATGTGGCTGTCAGATATCGCTGGGTGCGGTAGTTAAGGGATGAATCAGTGTTTCTAATGTCAATGGTATGAGGAAGATGATCTTCCGAAAGGTGTAAAGTTAGCAGAAATTGTGGGTTGAACTGCCACGAAGATAGATTTTATTTAAGGCAACAACTAAGGACCAATGGACGAGAAAGGGCATGTGGGGAGTGTTACGTGATAGTCGACTAAAGGGATGAGTTTCACCAAAGTGGGGGAGTTTAGAGTGATTTGGGAATTTTAGTGATTGGTGATTTAGGCCTACAGATTAATTTTGAGTATGAGCTATTAGGGGACAGGAAATTTTGATATAACGGAATGGGTTTGCTAGAAATGGAGAAGGATACAACCTAACTTTGATTAGGAAGGATGTTGATCCGCATTTAGTTGATGACTACAAAGGATGAAAGGTCTCATATAGCTAGAGAGTGAATTTGGACTTAGGAAGGGTCATTAATGTCATTGTGATTTCACCCCGTGTAGCAACATTGGAAAATGTCAGCACATAGATTCCGCAGGCAGAATATCTCCAGGGAGTAGGATGGCGATTGCATGGTTGGCAAAGCTTTTGCAAAGTTTTCTATTAACTATACAGCAAAGACATCGGTCATGTGAATATGGTTGATAATTCAAAATATAACAAGAGTGTTTTACAGACAGTATTTGAGAATTTTGGCATTTTATTGCGCAAGGTTATGTCAATAAACGATAAAGAATTCTGGTGAATTCCAGAATTTGTGTAATAATGACTTTAGGCTAAGTGGGAGAGTCCCACCGCCTATGATTAAGGAGCTGGTTAATTACTAGCGATGTTTTTATTATTATCATATTAAGGGGTTATTTCAGCTACAAGAAAAGAACATAAGTGGTAATTCGAGCAAAGGAATTGTTAGAGGCGTGCTAAGGTTGGCCTTATTGGCCATGTTCAGACTTGGGGAAGGATTCAGGATTTATGCCTTATACAAGTGGGTTTCAAGGGAAATGCTTCTACTGGGTGCTTCGTTGAGAGGGTATTCATGTGGTAGAAGATTTATGGAATTGATTAAATTTGTGGCCAAGTTAGAGAGGGTAGCTCTTAGCAATGATCCTAGTGGATTCAAAGAGGCAAAGCATAGTGCCTGGTGATTTCGAGCCTATAGGTACGGTTAAGAATCAAGCAACTTATGAGAAGGGCGCAAAACGTTCTATGATGTTTTGACTTGTACTGTAGACTTCAAGAGGTATGAAATGGTTCGTGGGGTTTGAGACAGCATGGTCTTGTAATTCAAGGTCACTCGAGGTGAGTGTGGGTGGAGTATTCTTTGTATTGGATGGAGTTATTATTATTTCTAAGGCAATCAAGGATAAATTAATAGAAGATAGATTGATTACCCATTGTTTAATTGGCATATTGGTGGCAATAATCAGTTTCTCCAGCGCGACCAAGTTATGCAAGTGATTAGTGGAGGTACTGCAAGACCTATCGACCACCGTAATTGATGTTATTCAGAAGTATTCTACTATTATGGCATGCTATAGCATAGGCGGACTTCGGAAGGGTTGTGGTAGCTTTGAGCACTGCTTAGAGATTTGCATATTCTACGCTTATGAGAGCTCACCTGTGTTGCTATGGTTTTCCTGAAGTGAGATAAATGAAGAGTTTTGTATAATGAGGTGTTAATCCATTTATTGTTACGGATCTATGATGAAAGATCATGTTCTATCATATGATGGCATGCTAGGTGCAATGAGAGGTATGGAATTTGAAGTGAGGATCGAGGTTACAGTTTGGTGTTGACGAGAATGTCACAAACTCAGATGAGCAGGAAAGTAGTTTCGATGTTTAAAGTAAGTTGCTATTGTTTTTAGACCAGAGATTGGTGTTTGTGAAGGAGGCTTTGCATCCTGGTTATGGATTCTTAATCACTTTTCAGTGTTAGTGCGGTCGGTTGTATAGATATACAGACTTGTTATCTGTTACGAAAGGTTGTGGGGGCGTGTTCCACGAGAAGATTGTACAAGCATGGCATGTAATTACTGATTGATTGGAGGGTGAAACCAAGTGTGGAGATTGTGGTAGTATCGTTAATATGAGAATATATGCTTGGAAAGCACTCAGTTTATTGGGTTATGGACTGTAGATGATTACTCCGATTGTGATGGTTATTCTTATGTGTTATGAGAGAAAAAGAGAGTATTTATGGACCTTTGAAAGGTTATTAACATAGTTCGGTGTGGTCAGAATCAACTTGAGGTCTATGGATGGATTTAAGTGGGAAAATGGGCTTTATATCAGGCAAGATGTGTTCAATTCAGTAATGTGCTCCTTATGGAGGAGAAGGCACGGTGTTATTTGAGCGTCAGATATTTCATGTAATTATACATTACACCGTGTGAGTTGTGAGATGTCTTGAGAAACTGCGCATATGTTGAGGTTCCACGTAGAGAGGATGTTATATGAGCAAAATGCCTCTTGAGATCCAGATCATATATCGCACCTCAGTTGTGTTTGAGTTTGTAGCTTATGGTACCATATGTCTCTCCAGGGATGGTATTATGCACTTGACGTGCTTATGACTGATATTTAGCATCTTGTTGTAATGAACAATATATCTTTGAGTGTACCTCCTTATGTGAATTTTATGTGTGGACCGGGTACCACGCCACCATAGGTATGTTATTTGGATCGGGTTTCATTATGCAACAGTATGATATTAGCTATGTGGTCGCGTTACATGTATGATTTGCAAGAGGGGTGTCTATTTAATTATACTGACCGCGTCGCATGTATGATTCGCGAGTGAGGTAATTGGATTTCCTTTTCAGAGTTTGTTTTCATATTGTATCGTGTTCAAAATGGTAGCCTATTGGCGCATTGTAGTATCATATGAGACTTTTGACCATGTTCGGGGATGGCTATTGCCTAAGAAGTTCATACCGGGTGAGACGAGATCATTGGATTTAGGATCAGTGCAACCTGATTACATGAAGTATATCAAGGAGCAAATACCATTATCTGGTTGAGAATGAGGCGATGGTTCTTGTCAGGAGTATAGGCCTGATGAATTGTGGGTTCAACTGTTGGTTATGAATTTCTATACACTTTTTCTATCTTGGCGGTATTGTAAGAATCAAAGCAAGACCTATGTAGGTCATGAGGTGCAATGGGGAAATTTGATTCGTGGAATTTTGATTTATTCGATTAGAGAATGCTATTGTGTTCCTTTGAGTAAAGTGGTGCAAGGAGTGAATTTAGCTAGGGTACGCCGTTGTGTCTTGGTGCTGCATGTAGTTATAAATACAGTGAGCGTATATTGGAACATGCATGGTAGAGAATTTCGGATGTTGAAACTAGGTTCCAAGTATTATTTTCCTTAATGAAAGAGGTTATCTTTAGATTTGATCAAGTTGATGTGCCCAACTGAGTTGTGGTAGCACGGGTAGGGGCACGAGATATTAAGCAGTGATTCCAGACAACCCCAGCGCAGTTTCTAGCACATTCGAGGATGAAAATATGTTTATGTGGAAGAGGATGTAATGACCCGACCAGTTCTTTTGAGCCCTAGCACACCGTTCAGCAGTTCGAGACCATGAGAAGCTTCAATTCAGGCATTATGACTTGTAAGCATGGTCAAAATTAAATTTCGGGAAGTTCGGAGTTGACTTGGTGAGGAAATTCTCATTTAGGAAGCTTTAAGTTGAAATGATTAACTAAGATTAGATTTTTGAGTAAACGAACTCGAAATCAGGAATTGAAGGTTCCACTAGGTTCATATAATGACTTCGGACATAGTGATATGTTCGGGTGAGATTTTAGATGACCTGGGAGCATTTTAGCGCCTACTGTAGAAGTTAGCATTTTGAAATAAATTCTATAAGTTTGGGTTGAAGTAAATTTCTGTGTTATTGATGTCTGTTTGGGATTATGAATCAGGGAGTAGCTCCCTATGGTAATTGTGGAGTTAGGAGCGCGATCGAAAGGGAATTCGGAGGTCCGTGGGTTATTTTGGAGTCGTTTCGCTAAAGATAGAAAGTTGAAGGTTTTTGAGAAGTTTGACCGAAAGTGGACTTTATAATATCGGGGTCAAAATCTGAATCCGGAAGTTGGAGTAGGTCCATAAAGTCGCATATTACTTGTGCAAAATTTGAGGTCAATCGGACATGATTTGACAGGTTTAAACATCGAAAATAGAAGTTTAAAATTCTAATGTTCTTAAAGCTTGGATTGGCGGTCGATTCATGATTTTAGCGTTGTTTGATATGATTTGATGCCTCAAGCAAGTCCATAATATGTTTTAGGACTGGTTGGTATGATTGGTTGGGGTCCTGGGGGCCTCGAGTGGATTTTGAGTGGTTAGCGGATCGATAATGGATTTGTTTGAGAATGGCTAAAATTTGCTGCTTCTGTCATAACTACACCTGCGGTTGGTGGACCGCATATATGGTCCTTGTATTGCAGAAGCCGCCCAGGCACGCCAGGCCAGGAACCGCAGAATCAGTCCCAGCTTTGTCTCCCTATTTTGTATATGCGGCCGTCTTCTCGCAAATGCGGTCCCCTGACCACAGATGCGGAAAGTGCTGAAGGTAGAGATGTTTTTTAAAAATAGGGGTTTGAGATCATTTCACCCATTTTTCTCTTGGCTTGGGCGATTTTTGGAGCTTTTGAAGAGGGGGTTCCATCATTCATCATGGGCTACGTAATTTATGCTAGTTTTAAGTTAAGCACATGATGTAATACAGATTTGGACATGGAAAATTGTAGGAAACTTGGGGTTTTAGGGGAAACCTAGAAAATTGATATTTTTGGTATTTGACCACGATTTTAGGTATGGTATTAAGAGAAAATTATATATTTGAGGTCATGGGTAAGCGTAATCTTCAAAACAATTTTGGAATCTGGGCATGTAGGCCCGAGGGTGTTCTTGTCAACCATTTCGATTAGGGTTATGAATTATTATAAGTTGGATTAATATGAGTAGTTTATCGTATATTAATGAATTTGCATAATCATTGGCTAGTTTGAGGAGTATTTAGCATCGATTCAAGTCCTCGGAAGGGCGTATAATGATTGTTATGGATCTTGGGAGCGATGTGAGTCTCCGTTCTAACCTTCTGAGAGGGAATTGTCCTCATAGTTAAATTTATTTATTATGTGCTCCTATTTGTGGGGGCTACTGTGAACACCTAATTGACCACACCCAAATTCTATATTATTTTAGTGTAAATATTTATTTTATCTTTTTTTTTAAAAATAATAATATGGTCAAAAATCAGTCACCTTGTTCATTTTCATTGCCTGGCGCTCTTCATGTTTCCAAACAAAGAGGGGCATACTGTGAACACCTAATTTTTGACCACACCCAAATTCTATATTATTTTAGTGTAAATATTTCTTTTTAGGTCTAATGTTGATATTTTAAACTTTTATCATTCTCTTAATAGGTTTATTATTAAAAAAAACTACAAAAAATATTCACATTCTTATAGTACAAATTTTATTTCTATTTGTAAAGAGAAGAAGAAAATAAACAAAATTAATATATGATTTCTTTGAATTAGAATTTTATTAAGTGAGCTATAGAATCTTTCTTAGTAATACTTAATATATATATATATATATATATATATATATATATATATATATATATATATATATATATATATATATATATATATATATATATATATATATATATATATATATATATATATATATTCTAGAGCAAGTTAATTAATAATTTTGTCTTAATATTTATTTCGATTCAATTAATAAAAGAAAACAAAAAAAAAAAAAAAAGTAGCAAAAGCAAAAGCTTTCATGTGACCTATAAAGGTCATAACAAAAGTATATTTCCAAAAGAGATTTAATTTATCCATGAGTCTTGCACAGTTAAGTTATTTTATTTTTTGGATCCTGTGCACATTTTACTCTAACCTCTCCCCTCAATCACCCCATGATCCCCTCTTCCCATACCCATCAGATAATTAACTTCCCCATATTCCCACTCTTCCTCTTTATGCACACACACATGATCACTATTATTTAGTTTAACCACCTAAATAACTCCTATATATAGGTGTTTAACCAAAATATTAAACTTCGATTAAAGCTAGAAAATAATAGAGAAATCGGGTTGCTGATAATCAAGAGACCGAAAAAATATGGTAGGCTTTCAATAATTAGAATAGACAGTAAAAAAGATTGTATTTCAGAGACTGTTGTGTGTTATAATGGGTTTAACTTCCTCTTTTTATAACTGACTCTAGATGGAAGAATAAAACGTAATATTTAATGAGCAATAAATGACATTAAATAGGTTGTTACACAATCATTTTCAATAAATGCTGACCCTCTTACGTATACGGTATTTAATGATTGAATTTAGACTCCTTTCTGCCTTCAGATCTATGCTCCAAATGCTTTTTGACCCGTTGCTTCTGGATGTTTTGAATAGATACGGTGCTCGTATCTACTTCCTTTGTCTTCTGAAATCACGTTCTAACCTGCTTCAAATAGGCACGGGTTTTGCAGTCGTATTGCGTCCCGTGTCTATTTTATCCTCTTGTGTCTTTCGTTCACCTTGCTTCAGAATACTAACCTCGTGCATATTCCACGTGTCTTGCCAAGTCATAAAAATTTTCCCCAATACAGTTAGTCCCCCCACTTTCTATTTGTTTATCATTTAAATATATGGGAAGTGGATGCTTAAAAAGGGAATTTTTGTCACAATAAATGCTATGTCAGTGTTGACGCTTCAGTTGTCTCTTCCATTTAATGCTCCATATACGTGTCACTTCTCTACTAGTTCTGCGAGTTTGCAGCCTTTTCTTTGCTTTACTCTTGAAGTGATGGTTACCTTTATTATAGGCATTTCATCATTACTTTTCCTGGTTTACCGATGACTTTTCGTATATTCCTGTGATTTCTTCTTCTTTATCCTTTTTACTGAGTAACTCTTTGCTTCGTACTTCTACTTTTCTTTTGTAAAAACGTGCTGAGTTATGGCGTCTTCTAACCCTAAAAAAGTTCCAATCTTTAACCAATTCCCCAATGCTCCTACAAGGCTTAAAAGGGGCGGAACTGGTGCTCCTCGTGGTATGAGATCAATACGGGGCGACATATCTGGTTCTGCTATTCTTTCTAGCAATTCTTCCAAGGGATGTTCATCTAACAAACCTTCTTCCATGGTAAAAGAATCTGCAGAACCTCTTCATGAACCGACGGTAGACGAAATTGTACCATCGGACTTGTCCTTTGAGCATGATAAGGCGGTTATTTGCGAGCAAATGCTCAAGTTGGAGAAGGTTGATAATTACCCCTCTGTAATTACTGAACCAATGATTCCTTTAATTCGGGAGGATTGTCATTGGAGAGCTAGTACCCCCATAGTTATTCCCAACCCTAACCAGAGTATTTCTTCTTACAACCCTGGTTTTTCTTGTGTTTATACTTACCCCTTTACTTTGGGATTTTCTCCTGCTATTGACCCAGTGATTCTTGAATTTTGTCGCTTCTTCAAGATCTGTTTAGCCCAAGTCGGTCCTCTGGTTTGGAGAGCAGTAGCATGCTTAAGGTTTATTTCAACTAAGGCAGGTGTAAATTTTACCTTTCCTCACTTGATTCACCTTTATCACCCCAAACATTTCCGCAACATAGTCTTTTCATTGATTGCTAGAGGAAAGAGGGTTTTGATAAATCTTGAAGATATTAATGACCGTGGTTGGTATGTACGGTTTGTAAGTGTTCCCACAGTTGATCTTGTTGGTGAATCCAACATGCCTTTTCTGGAGAAGTGGAACATGACTCATTAGTGTTTTTTTTTATTTTTTGCCGTGTCTATTTTTTGACATTCCATTCTTCTATTATTAAAGCACTTTTGTGTCGCTTATTGGAATAGCTATCATGGGAGATATGGAACTCATCCCTGATTTCCGTGCTTGGGTCGATGCTCTTTTGAAGGTTGTACCCACGGAGGCATGTACTTGGAAATCAATCTCTGCTAGGCGTGGATGGAGGGTCAGAACTCATGGTATTCACTTGCTATTTCCTTTGCTTTTGCTTAGAATAAAACTTTTGCATATCCGATCTTATATCCTTCTTTTTGTCAGGATTTCCCAATCGAGGTATGAAAGCTGAAGCGGCTCTTGCTCTTAGAACTTCTTCCCAAACTACTTCAACCTTAGGGAGGTCACAAGATATTTTAATAAAGAGGAAATAATTTGAGGAAAATGCTGATGCGGAAGAAGATGAAGATACACCGTTGGTAGCTCGTCCCAGGTCTATGCGACGAGTGATAATTTTAGAGGATAAAGAGTTCCTCCTATTCATACCTCTGAGCCCGTCACTATTATATCCGATGAAGAAACTGTTCCAAATGAAACTCCCGAGTCTACTCAACGCCTTTTCCTCGAGGGTTTCGAGGGTGGTGATTTTGGCCCAGTTTGGAGGAAATCCCCCTTTCAAGTTCCGTTTATATTCCATATGTAACCACATGGCTACCATTCCCACTCCCCCTTCTTTTCCTACTTCTGCTCCCTTGCCTATTCCGAATTTTGCAAATACCGCCGTCTTTACCTCCTCTACCGTTCCTCCTTCTGTCAGCTACGTGGAAGAGGCTTCTAGCAATAGGAGCATGGCTATGAGGAGTGTTTCACTTGAGGTTCTGGCAGACAGGAGCCTTTTAAGGAAGTCAGGCGGAGCACATGCCTGGCTTAAGCCCGTGATTGGGGATATTCAGAAAGGGAAAATGGATAGCCATAGCTGTCTAACTCTAGTGAACGACATAGTTCACAATACTTTGAGGGTATGTTTCTTATCTCTCTTTTTAAAAAAAGCTTTTCTCTTGATTTCCACTCATACACATTTGTTATACAAGCCAACCTTATAGGCACGTAGCTTATGGGGAGAATTTCCATTTTGGAGAGGAAAGCTCGTGAAGCTGACCGAGCTATTTCTGAAGCTGAAAAGAAGGCTAAGGAAGCGGATGCCCATGCAGCAAATTGGCTAGAACAGTTGAGAGATGCTCAGAAGAAGGTTACGGATTTACAGGAGCACAGCCATAACCTAGAGCAACAAAATCAAACTTTGACTTCATAATTGGACGAGGTTAAGGCTTCCCTCAGCGAGGTAGAGAAAGAAAAAGAACGTCAAGAATGTTCTTTTTCTGAACAATTGTCTAAGTCCAGAGGGAGATTAGGGAGCTTAAGTTTCTCTTGAAGAAGAAAGAAGAGTATGCGGGAGAGCTAGTGCAAACCTTATCTCAGGCTCAGGCTGATTTGCAAGCTTCCTCCGATAAGGCACGTGCCTTGGAAGAATCTCGTGCCTCCCTGGAAATCTTCTTTAACTCCACTTTGAATGAAAACCAATCGTTAAAGGACGAACTTACCTTATGCAAGAAGGATTATGCCCTCATTGAGGAGAGTTTTAATGCGAAGGTGAGCTGGGATTTCCTGAATTCTCGTCGGGATGCCTTAATGGAGGCTAGCCAAGAGGGTTTCGACTTGAAGTTTGAGTTAGCCAAGGTTTTGAGAACTATTGAGATGAACCAACAACCTTCTTCTCCTACTGATGACTTGACCGTGGCTAATGATCACCCCAATGAGGGAGTTGCTCCTGCTGCAACTCTGGCTACAATAATCGAGGCTGCCGTGCCTTCTTTCCCTCCTAGTGGTTCAACTGTTTCTGCTTCCTTAGCGTTTGTAAATCCTGCAAATGAGGAGTTTAACTTAACAACGTCAGAGAGGTCTACTCCCTCAGGAGCGAGTTAAGATTTTTACTTTTTGAATCAGTTCCCAGTTTATGGGATATTTATATAATCTTCTTATCTTGTAAGGATTTTTTGTTTGAACCCTTTATATTTTAGAGATTAATTAATACCTCTTTATATTTTATTCTTGCCTATTTTTGTACTTAGGACTTATGGAATAATTTTGCATTTTTGTCTTTTTGAAAATGCTTTATTGATTCACTCGTGGACTTGTCAACACGAGGATTTGCATTTTTATCTTTTTAGAAAATGCTTGATGATTCGACTCGTGGACATATCAACACAAGGATTATAAAAGAGGGCCGTTTTATATATTGGCACTTAATGAAGAAGACGTCTCAACTTCATAAATGGTGCTATACGATGAAAGAAATAGGAAGCACATGTTTGTGTAAAGTAATTTGGACAAGTTTTTATTTACTAACTTGAGCAAATTTTGAATAATACATGCATTGTAGTACGTCTATGACTTTCTCGCAACTGTTTTCCGTGCAACAGATTTTTTAATAAATAATATACAAGGGTTTCCTTTACAACCTGTTTTAGCATATGACCACAGTCCTATCTTTAGAAAGGACTTGAAAAGTGTCTACAACATTGAATAATATTTTTTCAGAATAATATGTAGCTATTCGTAGCTATTGCAGCTTTTAGTTTTCCTTGGAACTCCCGTATCTCTTTCGTGGTCCCAAGTCTACTTTTTTGCACGAAACTATCTTTTGCACGGGTTTTTTGAATTCCCGTATCTTTTTATGGTCCCGCGTCCATTTTCTTGCTCGAAGATATCTGTATTGTGCAGTCCCCAAGTGTGCAGGTGTTGTAGGGATGAGGTCTTGAGTATTTTGGTTGTTACTTGTAAGTTGACCCTTTCCCTGAAACAAAACATACACAGGACTCGAAAACATAGCTTTCAGATGTAGATTGCCTACCCGTATGCATTTTCATCAGATCTATGTAACCTTAGGCTTAGAATTTATGAGTATTCTATTTTGCCATGCAGGTTGTATCTCATCATTTGGTACGGGTTATGATTTGTTCCTAGCATCTAAAACCGTTAGTAAAATCACGACAAACGATAGGCATTATAATTTCCAGTAAAGGCTAGCAACTTTCTACAGAACTAGTATAAGACTTGAAAGGCTTTTCACGTCTCAGTTGAAGAGTTCTGCACAAATTGGCTTTATGTTGCTTGAGATATACTATAATCAAATATATCTACCTTAGAATATACTTTCTAGTGATGACTGAGGCAAAAATCATATACGACATTTTTTCTTCTTAGGTGTTGCATGAACCTGTGCTTTCATTCTATTAACCGATTTATTTCAAGCATTACGATTATGAATATCATGCTTAAGAATCAAAATGTCACGTATGTAAGAAATTGACAGGTTGGTCTTAGAGGGTGCTGACCTTAGCTTTTACTAAAAGGATATCACGTACCTTCCAAGTTGACTTACCTCCTGAATTTTAACTTCTCTATTTGGCACTACGAGGTGCGTATTGTTCCCCATAAACTTGACGAATTCCCCATGGTGTTGGGAACTTCATGATTTGATGCAAGGTCGATGGAACAACACCCATCTCGTGGATCCATGGTCTTCCCATGATTATATTGTATGCCATCTCCAGATCTACTACCTGAAATTTGGTATCTTTTTCTATACCTTCTATAAAAGTTACTAAATTTACCTCTCCTTTAGTTACTATGCTGGAGTTATTGAATCCTGATATAGTATGCGCCTTTGGGATCATCTTGCCTTCCATTTGCATCTCCTGTAACACCCTTAGTAGGATGATGTTTGCTGAACTTCCTGGATCAATTAAAAATCTTTTTATTTTAATATCATGCATGAGTAAATATATTACCAGTGCGTCGTTGTGAGGGGAGATGACTCCTTCCATGTCTGCATCATCGTAAGCAATAATTTCTTCTTCCCTCAGATGGCATTCGCATTTTTTGGGCATAGTTGAGAGTTTGAAGACTTTGTTGGAAGATGGATACGTTACCTCATATATACCTTCTCCCCCATTTATAACATTCACGGTTCTCTTAGGTGACGGGGGTTTCAGCTGTTCTTGTCTATTTTTTATGTAAGTCTGCTTTCCTTTCTCACTAAATAATTCAGTGAGATAACCCTGCTTCAATAGATGATCTACTTCACTTTGTAGAAGCCGACATTCCGACGTCTTGTGACCATGATCATTATGAAATTCACACCAATGGTCTGGATTACGTTTATTTGGATTTGAACGCATCTCTTTTGGCCATCGTACTTTATCTCCCATGCCTCGCAAAACAGCTACAAGCTCTGAGGTGGTAACATTGAAAATATATCCATCGAACTTTGCTTTTGAACTTCCGTCATCATCATATAGGTCATGCCTGTTTCTATCATTTCTAAATCTAGAAAGGGAACCTGAGTCTCTACCCCTTGATTTTTGATCATATCGCTGATTTTCTTGCTTTGTTCTTGAATCTCTTTCTACAGGGCCCAGATTTGGATCGTACCTGCTCCTACTTGTTCTTTTTTCGTTTTTCAATCTCCGGGACCGGCTCCTTTCATCATAGGAATGCACGGTATCCTCTTCAATTCTGAGCTTTGTGTTGTACCTGTTATAAACGTCGTTCCACGTCGTATCAGGAAATTCACGTAGGCTTTCCTTCAGATTTCTCGTAGCTTCAGAACTTTTCTCATTCCAGGTGCCTGTGAAGGCTATGGCAGCCCAATTATCTGGTACCCGTGGAAAAGTCATTCGTTCCCGTTGAAACCTATCAACGAAATCTCTGAGTAATTCTGTATCCACTTGTTTAATCTTGAAAATGTCCTCCATCCTCTTTTCAACCTTTTGCGCTCCTGAGTGGGCTTTTATAAAAGTATCTGCAAGCTCAGCAAAAGAGATAATAGAACTTTTAGGTAAGAGTGAGTACCAGGTTAGGGCTCCCTTCGTGAGTGTTTCTCCAAATTTCTTAACCAAGACAGATTCGATTTCCTGCTTGGTTAAATCGTTCCCCTTAATGCCTGTGGTAAATGTCGTCACATGATCTCGAGGGTCGGTTGTACCGTCATATTTTGAAATATCTGGCATTTTGAACTTCTTTGGAATTGGAAGAGGGGCTGCACTTGGCTTCCAGGGTTGCTCAGAATATTTATCCGCGTCAATCCCCTTAATTACTGGTGGAACTCCTGGAATTTGTTCGATCCGTTTGCTCTGTTCCTTGAGTTGTGCCTGCAGGGTTAATATCATGTTTTGTAAATAAAATTTGTTTGCATTACCTGTATCCACTTTACGTGGTCCGCTGGGAGATCCTGCATTTGCGTTATCAACACTAGAGCAAGGGTTCTCGAGAGTGTTGTTATTAGGAGTAGAGGCAGGTGAGGACGATGGTAACCAATCAACCAAAGTTTGGAGGGCTTGACTGACTCGTGCGTCGACTATGCGCTGAAGAGTTTGTTCAACCCCTTCAAGATGTTCCGATTGCTCCTGTTCACTATAAGTAGGTACGGGAGTGCCTTCTCGAGATTGACGTGGAGAGGCTGGAAGGGACAGAACTAAATTATCATTGTTCAAGTCCCCTTGATCGTAAGGGACCTAGTTTTAAACATCGTTTTTGTTGTTGTTGTTGTTTGACATGACGTTCTCAACAAATGAAACATATAAGTTCTAGAAAGAATCTATTATCAGATCCCCAGCAACGGAACCCATTTGTTTAACCAAAATATTGAACTTCGATTAAAGCTAGAAAATAATAGAGAAATCGGGTTACTGATAATCAAAAGACCGAAAAATGTGGTAGGCTTTCAATAATTAGAATAGACAGTAAAAACGATTATATTTCAGAGACTGTTGTGTGTTACAATGGGTTTAACTTCCTCCTTTTATAGTTCACTCTAGATGGAAGAATAAAACGTAAGATTTAATGAGCAATAAATGACATTAAATTGGTTATTATACAATCATTTTCAATAAATGCTGATCCTCTAATGTATACGGTATTTAATGATTGAATTTAGACTCCTTTCTGCCTTCAGATCCATGCTCCAAATGCTTTTTGACCCGTTGCTTCTAGATGTTTTGAATAGATACGGTGCTCGTATTTACTTCCTTTGTCTTCTGAAATCACGTTCTAACCTGCTTCAAATAGGCACGGGTTTTGCAGTCATATTGCGTCCCGTGTCTATTTTATCCTCTTGTGTCTTTCGTTCACCTTCCTTCAGAATACTAACCTCGCGCATATTCCACGTGTCTTGCCACATCATAAAAATTTTCCCCAATACAATAGGCATATAAAAAAAGAAAACAAAAGTAAAAGATAAAGAGAAGACAAGAAAGAAAAAGGAGGAGGAGTAAGTTTTTCTTTTTTTTGGAAAAGGAAATCCAGAACGAAAAAGAACGAGATTTTTGAGCAAAAAACATCTGCCGATTTTTTTTTGAAAACAAAGAAAACAAAAGACAAAGAAGAAGAGAGCGGACAGATTTGCACACGATAAAAAAGGTTTTCTTTCATTTGGAATTTCGTTTCAACGATGGAGTTAGTTTAAGCTCGTGAAGAGTTCGTTTAAAGCTATCGACTAAGGTTCAATATCGTCTTTCCGGTTGGTGTACGTTTATTTGGGTATGTTTTTTTGGATAAAAGTGTGTTTCATTACTGAATCTGCAAATTTCTGGGTAGTATCTATAGAAATGTGAATTCAATTTTCTTAGTAGTGATTTTGAGTAGGTCAACTACTACGATCATATCCCTTCTTTGGGTTTTCATGTTACAACGTTCATAAGGAAAGCTCAAGCTATAGTTAGCCTTGATTTAAAGTTTTTTGCGAAACACTAATTGCCAAGGAGTCATAAAAAGGCACAAACCTGCGTTATGTTCAACATTTTGGTTTTCAGGTTGTAGACTAAATACATTAATAAAAATAATAAAAGCTATCGGATAGTAACAAGTCTTATCAGTTAGTAAAGCCACTTCCACAAGGATAATAAAACATACTGTAGAATTTAAAAAAAAAGAATATTTAAAAACGTACATGTATGACCTAATCGCGTTAAACTTTGAAATTCTCGAATGGTAAGTATTATGTGTTCCTAGTTTGTTCTGTTGGCATTTTTCTTCCATGCTAATCTGGTCACTAATAATATTATCTAAATTGAGAGTAATGACTCACATTCTAGTTTGTCCTAAGAAGTTTCTCATTGTTAATTTTCGTTAGGCATATGCGTTTGTACAACTTTGACAAAACAATCTTAATAAATATATAAACATATATCTCGAATCTAAAAGAGGCAAAATAATTAAATATTTTAAATACATCATTAGCCCATGTATTCATACTCGAACCTTATATGATATGCTTAAGTAATAGAGGTGTCATGTGCGCTTTTCCGCGTCACGATACCTTTAAATTTAACATAATTATATTTTAACCACGTGTACATTTTGTACCTTAGTTTAACATTTAATTTCAAAAAATACCTTGTGTGCGTACTGTATCTTGGTAAACACAATTAATAAAAAATATAATAACTAATTAAATGTTAATAGGCGGAAAAAAATGTAATAAAATATAAAAATAGCCAAAAATTGGTTTAAGCCTTACGTTTGTCTATAAAGCGACCTTGGTACAACCACGGAACTCGAGGGGTGCCTTACACCTTCCCCTCGGTCAACAAAATTTCTTACTCAATTTTCTGTTTTGTAGACCATAATAGTATCAAATAAAAGGTGACTTGGAACACCAAAACTCAATTCCAAGTGGCAACTCTAAATAATAAATAATTCCTTTTCAAAATGTTACTTTAATTGGAGGGGGAATTTACCCCATAGGTGAGTTAAATTGGTTATGTGCTCCAAGGTGTGATAGATACGTATGCACGAGGTGACGAGAGTCCGTGCATAGCTACTATCATGTTACTGTCGGGGTATGATAGGACCCAAAAGCATGTTGTACTTCGAATACTTGTAATGTTATTGACAATATGACTTGCCGAAATCCTATTGAATTGGTAAATAAATTTCTAAAATGGATTAAACCTCATTTTCTCAAAAATCGTTAAAAGAGAATTTGGCTTTTATTTGGATAAATATTTTCCGACAAACTCTTAATTTGCTGTTTGAGCATGTATTTCTAAGTGTACCTACGTCACATGTATTATACGCAAGCAAGGTGAGTGTTTATTTACGTTTTATCGCTTCGCATGAGTGATTCGAGAGCGGAATAATAGATGCATCTATGGTTCGTTCCTTTCGACCCTCGGCATCACTTATTTAATTAATCATTTCGAGCTTCCGAGGCCTTGAAAACCTCATTCTATGTTGCCTCGATTTACGTGCATGATCCGAGCATGTAGCCGGAAAGATTTTGTGATAGAAAATATGAATTCTATGAGAAATTTGGATAAAAATGATATTAATATTGATATGGTTGACTTCGGTCAACATTTTTGGTAAACGGATCCGGACCCGAGATTGGATGGTCCCGAGAGGTCCGTAGGAAAATATGGGACTCGGACATGCGTCCGGAGTCGAATTCTGAGGCCTAGAGCCCAAGTTATGAATTTTTATGTGAAATTGTTTTTGATGTAATTGTTAAAGGAAAATGAATTAATTGACCTTGGTATCGGGCTAGTATTTTGGTTCCGACGCCCGGTACAAGTCTTAAATATTATATATGTGATTTCTGTAAAGTTTGGTGACATTCGGATGTCGTTTGAGATGTTTTGGACCTTGAGTTCCAAGTTAAGAAGTTTTGAAAAATCAAAAGTATGAAAATCATGAGTTTGAGGCTTGATTTGATTAAAACGAAGTGATATTGGCGATGTGATCGCACGAATAAGTTCATAATGTGTTTTTGAGGTTATGTACATGTTTGGTTTGGAGCCCGGGGGGCTCGGGTAAAGATTTGATAGGCCGTTGGATGAAATTCTGAATTTTTGAACTGCTGGTTTTTCACCCAGTTGTTGGCTTCGCAATTGCGAAGAATTTCTCGCAATTGCGAAGGGGACAGTGTAAGGCAAGGCTCGCAAATGCGAACCTTTATCGCAAATGCGAAGCCCCCTTTGACCCAGCTTTGTTCGCAAATGCGAACAATTGTTCGCATTTGCGAAGGTCCCCAGTGCCTGCCTATGTTCGCAAATGCGAACAAAAGTTCTCAAATGCGAACATTCCCCATACTGCCTTGGTTCGCAAATGCGAACCATTGTTCGCAAATGCGAACACTGCCTTATACAGCATGTGTTCGCAAATGCGAACATTAGTTCGCAAATGCGAACATCCCTTTGTCCGCCAGTGTTCGCAAATGCGAACTTCCCAGCCTTAGCTTATTTTTCAAACTCCAGAAATTGGTCGGGGTTCGCAATTGCGAACCCATGTTCGCAAATGCGAACACAGAGACCTGAAAAACACGAATTTCGGTCATTTCTTCACTTTTTACAAAACCAAAACACCCATTTGCGATTCTTCAAGGATTTCTTCTTCATCAAAACGATTGTAAGTCACTTTTTACTTAATTCTTTCAATTCCTAACATCATTAAACATGTTTTTCATAAGAAATCAAAGATTTTCATGGTAGAATTCTTGTTTTTGTTAGAAAATAGGGTTTTTCATAAATTGGGGAATTGGACCTCGAATTGAGGTCCGATTTTGAAACAAATCATATACATGAACTCGTTGGGGGATGGGTAACCGGATTTTGGTCCTAACCCCGAGTTCCGACCATGTGGGCCCGGGGTTGAAATTCACTATTCCGGGCAGAATGTTGTAAAAGTTGTATTTGGTCTTAAGAATTAGTTTGTTGAGTAGTATTGATGATATTAAATCAATTATGTATAGATACGATTGGATTGGAGCCAAAGTTGAAAGAAAAAGACATTTTCACGGATTGAATTGTTCATAAGCATTCGAGGTAAGTGTTTGTTCTATCCTAGCTTGAGGGAATAGGATTATGTGTTATGTGTTATGTGATCGAGTGCGGTGTATGGGCCGTGGTGACGAGCATCCATACACTGGCGTCTAGTATGACCGTGAGTCGTTGGAAAATGATATTTTGAGATATATTACAGGTGAATTGTTATTGTTCTCCCTTGTTGGGACTTGTTGTGAAGATAATTGTTGATTGCCCTTGATGGGACGATTTATGAATTATTGTTTCTTTCTCTGCCCTTAACTGTGATTGTTATTTGGGTGAGGAAGAGTGATAATGCACGAAGGGTGATGTCGTGCCATGTTTATTTATTTACGCACGAAGGTTAATGCCGTGCCATGTTTATTTATTGATTATGCACGAAGGATCATGTCGTGCCCGTTATTGAACCATGTACGAAGGATCATGCCGTACTATGGATGTGAGGATGAGAGTAAAAGCACGAAGGGTGATGCCGTGTACTTTATTTGTTTATTTGGTGAGGATGAGAGTAAAAGCACGAAGGGTGATGCCGTGCAACCGCTTGCTATTTCTTGAATTGATATTACTTGTGTTTACATTATACTTTGTTTTTCCTTGTGAATTTATTAACTGTTGTTAATTGTTGAATTCTTTGAGATATTCCTTATTGTGTTATTACCTGGTTATTTCTTGTTATTCCGTGGTATATATATATATATATATATATATTGAATTGCACAGGTTTATGTGAGTGTCTGGTCCTAGGCTTGTCACTACTTCGCCGGGATAGGCCAGGCACTTACCAGCACATGGGGTCGGTTGTGCTGATGATACACTTCTGTGCGTTTTTGCACGAGTCCAGGTTACGATCAGGAGCAACAGCAGCAGTAAATCGATTGAGTGGGAGTTGATCATATTTGAGACCGAGGTAGCTTGCAGACGTCCGCAGGCCCGACGTCTCTCTCTTTATTTATGTTATTAGCTGTAGTCTCTTTGTTCCGAGACAAACGGAATTATGTTGTATTTCTTTCAAACTCTTATGTGTAGTATTCAGTAGTAGTTCGTGAGTTGGTGACTCCACGTCTTGGGTAGAGGATTTTAGTATGATTTTCACTTTGTAATTAGTTATTTCTATCTGATAAAGTATTCCGCATTTATTTATTTAAAATTGTGCTAAAAAAAGGATAGTATGAATACAGTGGCTTGCCTAGCTACCACGAGTAGGCGCCATCACGATCCCGATGTTGGGGGAAAATCCGGGTCGTGACAAGTTGGTATCAGAGCTCTAGGTTACATAGGTCTCACCACTCACGAACAAGCTTAGTAGAGTTTGAGAGGTAGGTACGGAGACGTCCGTACTTGTCCTCCAGAGTCTATTGAGTTAGGAAAGAGTCTCTCATTTGTTCTTTCTTGTCGTGCGACTTGTTCCTCAATTACCGATTGAATTTCTATTCTGTCCTTTCGCAGATGGTGAGGACACGCGCTTCTTCGTCCGCTGACCAGCAGCCCGAGCCCCAGGCAGCTCCTGTGAGGTACAGGGGCCAAGGCCGTATCGAGGCCGTGGTAGGGGTAGAGCTCAGCCCCAGACAGCTACTCCAGAGGTGGAGCCTCATATTGAGATTGATGAGGAGGTTCCGGTTCCAGCAGCTCCAGTGGGCCCAGCTCAGGTCCCAGGAGAGGCTTTAATTACCCCGGATCTCCGGGATGCTTTGGTCAGAATAGCGGGATTTATGGACAGCATTGCCAGAGCGGGTTTATTATCAGTTGCCCCAGCCACTTCTCAGGCTGGAGGAGGGGCCCGGACTCATATTGCTCATACTCCGGAGCCAGTAGCTCCTCAGCCTCAGGCACCAGTAATTCAGCCAGCTGTGGCCACTCAGTCAGGTACCACAGCTCATGCCGGTGATGGAGCGGCCATGACTTCTGATTCGTTATGGAGGCTTGATCGGTTCTCCAAGCTATTTACCACTACATTCAGTGGAGCCACATCAGAGGATCCTCAGGACTTCTTATTCAGTTGCCATGAGATTCTCAAGACTACGGGGATCGTGGAGACAAACGGAGTTGACTTCTGTACCTTCAGACTTGCAGGATCCGCCAAGACTTGGTGGAGAGATTATTGCTTGACTCGACCAGCAGGGTCCCCGCCTTTATCATGGGGATCAGTTTGCAGAGTTATTTCTGGAGAAGTTTTTCCCTGTTACTCAGCGGGATGCACTTCAGAGGCAGTTTGAGCGCCTCCAGCAGGGTACTATGACTGTCACTCAGTATGAGACAAGATTTGTCGATCTAGCACGTCATGCAGTGGTGATACTCCCCACAGAGCGCGAGAGGGTCCGCAAGTTCATAGATGGGCTTAATCAGCCGATTAGACTTCAGATGGCTATGGGAGTGGGGAGTGATATATCCTTTCAGGAGGCAGCTAATGCACCTCGTAGAGTTGAGATGGCTCTTGCTCGGGGAGGTGGATACCCTTCAGACAAGAGGCCTCGTCATTCTGGCAGGTTTAGTGGATCTTCTTCTGGAGGCAGGGAATCTTTTGATAGGGGCCAGTCTTCCAAACTTTTTCATTCCGCCCTTCAGGCTTCACAGGGTGGACCAGGTGATCGTGAGCAGTATGGGGCATTATTCGGACCGCGCCTCCTATTAATGCTCAACCTCTTCACAGTGTTCGTGGAGGCCATTCGGTTCGTCAGGGCCAGCAGCCCCATCAGCCCAAGAGTTGCTACGGTTGTGGTGACCCAAGTCATTTTATCAGGAATTGCCCTCTAGCAGCGGGCAACTCTCAGCAGCGGGGTCCTCGTCCTATGATTCGAGGCCCCAGCTGACCCTCAGCCTGCCCAGCCAGCCAGAGGCGGGGTAGAGATTATAGAGGTGGAGGTCGAGACCGTAGAGGTGGAGACCGTCCGGCCAGAGGTAGAGGTCAGCCAGTTGATGGTCGTCCTAGAGACGCAGCTCGGAGGGGAGGTGCAGATCCCCGATTCTATGCTTTACCAGCCAGGCCAGAGGCAGAGGCATCAGATGCCGTGATTACAGGTACTATTCTTGTGTGTGGCAGAGGTGCTTCAGTATTATTTGACCCTGGATCTACATATTCCTATGTGTCTTCCTACTTCGCACCGTATCTGGCCGTGCCCAGCTATGCTCTGGATATTCCAGTTTATGTGGCTACACCAGTGGGTGACTCCATCGTAGTCGATCGGGTGCATCGTTCGTGCGTAGTTATATTTGGGGGTCTTGAGACCCGTGTTGATCTGTTGCTCTTGGATATGGTAGATTTTGATGTCATATTGGGGATGGACCGGTTGTCCCCATACCATGCTATTCTTGATTGTCATGCTAAGACTGTCACCTTAGCCTTGCCAGAATCACCCCGATTAGAGTGGAAGGGTACCTCAAGCCACTCCGTTCGCACTGTTATTTCTTATGTTAAGGCTCGACGCATGGTCGAGAAGGGGTGTCTAGCTTATCTGGCTTATGTTCGTGATTCCAGCGCAGAGGTTCCTTCCATTGAGTCGGTCCCTATTGCACGGGAGTTTCCGGAGGTTTTTCCTTCGGACCTGCCGGGCATGCCACCCGACAGGGATATTGATTTCTGTATTGATCTGGCACCGGGTACTCAGCCCATCTCTATTCCACCCTATCGTATGGTCCCGCCGGAACTAAAAGAGTTGAAAGATCAGTTGCAGGACCTTCTTGAGAAGGGCTTTATCAGGCCCAGTGTTTCCCCCTGGGGAGCACCTGTGTTATTTGTAAAGAAGAAGGATGGCTCGATGCGGATGTGTATTGATTACCGACAGTTAAACAAGGTGACTATCAAAAATAAATATCCACTACCGAGGATTGATGATTTGTTTGACCAGCTCCAGGGAGCGAGGGTATTCTCTAAGATAGACTTGAGGTCAGGCTACCATCAGCTGAAGATCAGGGCGGCTGACATTCCTAAGACAGCCTTTCGCTCTAGATATGGGCATTATGAGTTCTTGGTCATGTCCTTCGGGTTGACCAATGCCCCAGCAGCATTCATGGAGTTGATGAATCGGGTATTCGGGCCTTACTTAGATCTGTTCGTGATAGTCTTCATAGATGACATCCCGGTGTACTCCCGCAGCCAGGAAGAGCACGAGCAACACCTCAGAGTGGTTCTTCAGACTCTGAAAGATAACTAGCTATATGCCAAATTTTCTAAATGTGAGTTCTGGCTGAGTTCGGTAGCATTTCTGGATCACATTGTATCAGTGAAAGGTATTCAGGTAGACCCAAAGAAGATTGAGGCAGTCCAGAATTGGCCTCGACCAGCTTCAGTGATCGAGATCCGGAGTTTCTTGGGATTAGCAGGTTACTACCGTCGTTTTGTAGAGGGGTTTTCTTCTATTGCAGCCCCGATGACCAGGTTGACCCAGAAGGGTGTCCAGTTTCAGTGGTCGGAGGAGTGTGAGGCGAGCTTTCAGAAGCTCAAGACAGCCTTGACCACCGCACCAGTGTTGGTACTACCTACAGGTACAGGGCCTTATACAGTTTATTGTGACGCATCTCGTACAGGGCTTGGAGCGGTATTGATGCAGGATGGTAAGGTTATCGCTTATGCTTCGAGGCGGTTAAAGATACATGAGAAGAATTATCCAGTTCATGATCTTGAGTTAGCAGCAGTGGTTCATGCCTTAAAGATCCTGGAGGCATTATCTATATGGTGTGACATGTGAGGTGTACACCGATCACAAAAGCCTACAGTACTTGTTCAAGCAGAAGGAGTTGAATCTACGACAGCGGAGATGGTTAGAGTTGCTAAAAGACTATGATGTTACTATCTTATATCACCCAGGTAAGGCCAATGTGGTGGCCGATGCTTTGAGTAGAAAGTATGCCAGCATGGGTAGTCTTGCATACATTCCAGTCAGTCAGAGACCATTAGCTCTAGATGTCCAGGCCTTAGCCAACCGGTTCGTGAGATTAGACATTTCTGAGCCTAGCAGGGTGTTAGCCCGCACGGTCGCTCGTTCTTCTTTATTAGAGCGTATCCGTGAGAGGCAATTTGATGATCCTCATTTGCGCGAGTTGAGAGATACAATGCAGCGGGGAGGTGCCACACAGGTAAATCTAGATGATGATGGGGTATTGAAATTGCAGGGTCGAGTTTGTGTGCCCAATGTCGAAGGAATTCGAGAGTTGATCTTAGCAGAGGCCCACAATTCGCGGTATTCTATTCACCCAGGCGCCGCGAAGATGTACCAGGACTTACGGCAACACTATTGGTGGCGCAGAATGAAGAAAGATATCGTTGCGTATGTCGCTCGGTGTCTAAATTGTCGGCAGGTGAAATATGAGCACCAGAGACCTGGTGGTGTATTCCAGAGGATTGAAATTCCCGAGTGGAAATGGGAGCGGATCACTATGGACTTCGTTACCGGACTTCCTTTGACTCGGAGGAAATTTGATGCTATTTGGGTCATTGTTGATAGGCCGACCAAATCAGCACACTTTATTCCAAGTATCCGTCTCCTACTCGTCGGAGAGGTTAGCGGAGGTTTACATTAGGGAGATTGTTCGTCTCCATGGGGTGCCGCATCTATTATCTCCGATCGGGGAACGCAGCTTACCTCGCGGTTCCGGAGAACGGTCCAGCGGGAGTTAGGCACCCGTGTTCGACTGAGTACAAGCATTTCATCCTCGCACGGACGGCCGGCCGAGAGGACTATTCGCATTCTCGAGGACATGCTTCGAGCCCGTGTTATTGATTTCGGAGGCTCGTGGGACCGGTTCTGCCATTAGCGCAGTTCGCCTACAATAACGAGCTACCAATCTAAGCATCCGGATGGCTCCGTACGAGGCGTTGTATGGTAGGCGATGTCGATCACCGGCTGGGTGGTTTGAACCGGGAGAGGCTCGGTAGTTAGGTACAGACTTAGTTCCGGAGGCCTTGAATAAGGTCAAGACTATTCAGAGAGATTGCGTTCAGCTCAGTCCAGTGCAGAAGACTTATGCGGATCGTAAGGTTCGAAATGTAGATTTCATGGTTCGGTGAACGAGTATTGCTCCGAGTGTCGCCTATGAAGGGCGTGATGAGGTTCGGAAAGAAGGGCAAGCTCAGCCCTAGGTGTATTGGTCCATTTGAGATTTTAGACAGAGTGGGAGGGGTGGCTTACAGATTAGCTTTGCCGCCTAGCTTATCAGCCGTGCATCCAGTTTTTCACGTATCTATGCTTCGGAGATACCACGGCGATCCCACACATGTGTTAGACTTCAGCACTATCCAATTGGACAATGATCTATCTTACGAGGAGGAGCCGGTGGCTATTCTAGACCGGCAGGTTCGACAGTTGAGGTCGAAGAGTTATCCTTCTGTGCGTGTTCAGTGGAGAGGTCAGCCTCCTGAGGCATCGACCTGGGAGTCCGAGTCCGATATGCGGAGCCACTACCCACACTTGTTTCCTGACTCAGGTACTTCTTTCTTTTGTCCGTTCGAGGACGAACAGTTGTTTTAGAGGTGGAGATTGTGACGACCCAAAGGGTCATCACTTATTTTATTAATCATTTCGAGCTTCTGAGGCCTTGAAAACCTCATTCTATGTTACCTCGATTTACGTGCACGATCCGAGCATGTAGCCGGAAAGATTTTGTGATAGAAAATATGAATTCTATGAGAAATTTGGATAAAAATGATATTAATATTGATATGGTTGACTTCGGTCAACATTTTTGGTAAACGGATCCGACCCGAGATTGGATGGTCCCGAGAGGTCCGTAGGAAAATATGGGACTTGGACATGCGTCCGGAGTCGAATTCTGAGGCCTAGAGCCCAAGTTATGAATTTTTATGTGAAATTGTTTTTGATGTAATTGTTAAAGGAAATAAATTAATTGACCTTGGTATCGGGCTCGTATTTTGGTTCCGACGCCCGGTACAAGTCTTAAATATTATATATGTGATTTCCTGTAAAGTTTGGTGACATTCGGATGTCGTTTGAGATGTTTTGGACCTTGAGTTCCAAGTTAAGAAGTTTTGAAAAATCAAAAGTATGAAAATCATGAGTTTGAGGCTTGATTTGATTAAAACGAAGTGATATTGGCGATGTGATCGCACGAACAAGTTCATAATGTGTTTTTGAGGTTATGTACATGTTTGGTTTGGAGCCCGGGGCTCGGGTAAAGATTTGATAGGCCGTTGGATGAAATTCTGAATTTTTGAACTGCTGGTTTTTCACCCAGCTGTTGGCTTCGCAATTGCGAAGAATTTCTCGCAATTGCGAAGGGGACAGTGTAAGGCAAGGCTCGCAAATGCGAACCTTTATCGCAAATGCGAAGCCCCCTTTGACCCAGCTTTGTTCGCAAATGCGAACAATTGTTCGCATTTGCGAAGGTCCCCAGTGCCTGCCTATGTTCGCAAATGCGAACAAATGTTCGCAAATGCGAACATTCCCCATACTGCCTTGGTTCCCCATACTGCCTTGGTTCGCAAATGCGAACACTGCCTTATACAGCATGTGTTCGCAAATGCGAACATTAGTTCGCAAATGCGAACATCCCTTTGTTCGCCAGTTTTCGCAATTGCGAACAAATGTTCGCAAATGCGAACTTCCCAGCCTTAGCTTATTTTTCAAACTCCAGAAATTGGTCGGGGTTCGCAATTGCGAACCTGTCACGCCCCAAATCGAGAACACAGAGACCTGAAAAACACGAATTTCAGTTATTTCTTCACTTTTTACAAAACCAAAACACCCATTTGCGATTCTTCAAGGATTTCTTCTTCATCAAAACGATTGTAAGTCACTTTTTACTTAATTCTTTCAATTCCTAACATCATTAAACATGTTTTTCATAAGAAATCAAAGATTTTCATGGTAGAATTCTTGTTTTTGTTAGAAAATAGGGTTTTTCATAAATTGGGGAATTGGACCTCGAATTGAGGTCCGATTTTGAAACAAATCATATACATGAACTCGTGGGGGGATGGGTAACCGGATTTTGGTCCTAACCCCGAGTTCCGACCATGTGGGCCCGGGGTTGAAATTCACTATTCCGGGCATAATGTTGTAAAAGTTGTATTTGGTCTTAAGAATTAGTTTGTTGAGTAGTATTGATGATATTAAATCAATTATGTATAGATACGATTGGATTGGAGCCAAAGTTGAAAGAAAAAGACATTTCCGCGGATTGAATTGTTCATAAGCATTCGAGGTAAGTGTTTGTTCTATCCTAGCTTGAGGGAATAGGATTATGTGTTATGTGTTATGTGATCGAGCGCGGTGTATGGGCTGTGGTGACGAGCATCCATACACTGGCGTCTAGTATGACCGTGAGTCGTTGGAAAATGATTATTTTGAGATATATTACAGATGAATTGTTATTGTTCTCCCTTGTCGGGACTTGTTGTGAAGATGAATTGTTGATTGCCCTTGATGGGACGGTTTATGAATTACTGTTTCTTTCTCTGCCCTTAACTGTGATTGTTATTTGGGTGAGGAAGAGTGATAATGCACGAAGGGTGATGCCGTGCCATGTTTATTTATTTACGCACGAAGGTTAATGTCGTGCCATGTTTATTTATTGATTATGCACGAAGGATCATGCCGTGCCCTGTTATTGAACCATGTACGAAGGATCATGCCGTACTATGGATGTGAGGATGAGAGTAAAAGCACGAAGGGTGATGCCGTGTACTTTATTTGTTTATTTGGTGAGGATGAGAGTAAAAGCACGAAGGGTGATGCCGTGCAACTGCTTGCTATTTCTTGAATTGATATTACTTGTGTTTACATTATACTTTGTTTTTCCTTGTGAATTTATTAACTGTTGTTAATTGTTGAATTCTTTGAGATATTCCTTATTGTGTTATTACCTGGTTATTTCTTGTTATTCCGTGGTATATATATATATATTGAATTGCACAGGTTTATATGAGTGTCTGGTCCTAGGCTTGTCACTATTTCGCCGGGATAGGCCAGGCACTTACCAGCACATGGGGTCGGCTGTGCTGATATTACACTTCTGTGCGTTTTTGCACAGGTCCAGGTTACGATCAGGAGCAGCAGCAGCAGTAAATAGATCGTGTGGGAGTTGATCATATTTGAGACCGAGGTAGCTTGCAGACGTCCGCAGGCCCGACGTCTCTCTCTTTATTTATGTTATTAGCTGGAGTCTCTTTGTTCCGAGACAAACAGAATTATGTTATATTTCCTTCAGACTTTTATGTGTAGTATTCCATAGTAGTTTGTGAGTTGGTGACTCCACGTCTTGGGTAGAGGATTTCAGTATGATTTTCACTTTGTAATTAGTTATTTCTATCTGATAAAGTATTCCGCATTTATTTATTTAAAATTGTGCTAAAAACAAGATAGTATGAATACAATGGCTTGCCTAGCTACCACGAGTAGGCGCCATCACGATCCCGATGTTGGGGGAAAATCCGGGTCGTGACATTGCACATTTTACATTTATATTGGATCGGACCGTACGACATCGACATGAGTTGCGCATGCTTGTATTGCTTGCCTTGATATTTATTGATATTGGTAGCTGCTCTCCCAACTTAAGATAATTGTTAATTACAGGATTACGAATCCGGAGGCTTTTTATAAAAAGGAACTTTTTTACCCGTCTAGTAATTCATTTGAATCTACTGTTGCCCTTAATTAATTTGTGAGATCGCCGGTTTAGTAATATTATTTTATTTGACCATTAGTAAGTGTCAAAGTTTCCATCTCGTCTCTACGTCTTCGAGATTAGGCGGGATACTTACTTAGTACACATTATTTTTGTACTCATACGACACTTCTGTATATTTTTGTTGCACATATACATGCACCTCTAGTGGCCTAGTGGACGTAGCAGCATGGTTGACACAGAGACTAGGTGAGCTGTATTTCCTCGAGGCGATCTGCAACTGGTATTCTCTATTAGGATTCAATTTATTTTCTGTACAATTGTATTCTGGATAGTTATCGTACTTTATTCGATTTTTCTTACAAAATAACTCATGCACTTGTGACTCCGAGTTCTGGAATAGTTATGAAGTATTTTGTTTAATTGTTTATTATTTAAATTTTATTTGTAACAATTATCTTTTTAATTAGTAAACGTGAAGGAAAATCCTAAGATTTCAAAAGTATTAAAACGTGAATTTGATTAAGTACTTTGGTTGGCTTGCCTAACAGTGGTGTCCGACGCCATCACGTTCCTTAGTGTATTTTGGGTCATGACAATGTGTGTATGTAGTATGTATTAATATATTTTTCCATAATAAAGAAGCACTCTCATGATTGAGACAATGATAGTTTTCTCCTATCTTGAAAAAGAAAATTTTCTTTGCCATAATCTAGTCTTTATTATATGAGAGAAACCTTGAGAAGACAAGAAAAAGGAAGTGAGGCGAGAATCGAAAAAAATTAGGGAAGCTCATTTTTCTCCTTTTACTTTTAATTTATTTGTCATGAGGACATGAGATTTAAGCTTGGGGGTAGAGGAATATGTTTGTTATATATCTGTTTCTTTTGATCTTTTTTTTTCTGGTTAAATAAAAAAAGCGTATATTATACAACTAAAAAATGTGTTTTTAGTAAATTATAAAATACAAATATTAGGTATCAACTAAACTTTTTTAAGAAAAGTTAGTACAAACTCAATGTGAAGCCCAAAGCTACGTTGTAACGATCCGACCGGTCGTTTTGAGCATTTGCAATTCGCTTGGCAGTTTAAGGGCATGAGTAACTCTGTATGATGTATTATGACTTGTGTGAATCGTCGGTTTTGGTTTTTCAGGGAAGTTCGGAGTTAATTTCAAAAGAGAATCCTGATTTCGAAAGCTTAAACTTGAAAGAATTAACTAGGACAGGATTTTTGAGGAAACGACCTTGAAATTTGGATCTGAAGTTTCTTGCAGGTTCGTATGATGATATTAAACTTGGGCGTATGCCTGGTTCGAGTTTTTGATAACTTGGGAGCGTTTTGGCACCTATTGTGGAAGTTAGCATTTTAGAAAAAATTGCATAAGTTTGGCTTAAAGTGAATTTTAGTGTTATTGATGTCCGTTTGGGATTTCGAGACTGGGAGTAGCTCCATATGGTGATTCTAGAGTTGGGAGCACAATCAGAAGTAAATTTGGAGGTCCGTAGGTCGTTTTGAAGCTATTTGGCTAAAGATAGAAATTTGAAGGTTTTTAAGAAGTTTGACCGGAAGTGGAATTTTAGATATCGTGGTCGAAATTCAATTTCGGAAGTTAGAGTAGGTCCGCAATGTCGAATATGACTTGTATGCAAAATTTGGGGTCAATCGGACGTGATTTGTTAGGTTTCGGCATCGAATGTAGAACTTTGAAATTCTAAAGTTCATAAATCTTGGATTGGAGGTCGATTCATGATTTTGTATTGTTTGGTGTGATTTGAGGCCTTGACCAAGTCTGTAATATATTTTGGAATTGGTTGGGGTCCCAGGGGCCTCGAGTGGATTCCAGGTGATTAACAGATCGCATTTAGGTAAAACGCTAATGCTGGTTGCTGGTATCTAGTTTCGTTCTTCGCGAACACGAAGGGAGTCTCGCGAATGCGAAGAAGAATGTGGGAGCCTGCTAGATTTGGCCTTCGTGAACGCGAAGAGAAAGTTGAAAATGCGAAGGGGTGGGTTGAGCTGCTACGCAAAAGCGAGGGAGAGACGAGGCCTGAGGTCATTGGCCTACACAAACGCAAGGCTGGGTACGCGAATGTGTAGATTTTGAAAAAATGACCTTTATTAATATGAGCAACGCGCCGCGAATGCATTAAGGAAATTTGGGGTTGAATCATGTTGTGCTTCGTGAACATGAGGGCATTTTTGCGTTTGCAAAGAAGGGTCGTCTGGGCAATGTTCCTTTAATGCGAAGGGGTGGGTTGAGCTGCTACGCAAAAGCGAGGGAGAGACGAGGCCTGAGGTCATTGGCCTACACAAACGCAAGGCTGGGTACGCGAATGTGTAGATTTTGAAAAAATGACCTTTATTAATATGAGCAACGCGCCGCGAATGCATTAAGGAAATTTGGGGTTGAATCATGTTGTGCTTCGTGAACATGAGGGCATTTTTGCGTTTGCAAAGAAGGGTCGTCTGGGCAATGTTCCTTTAAAAACGAGGGTTTAAGTTTATTTCACAATTTTGTTTTGGGAGCTCGGTTGGAGGTGATTCTTGGAGTGATATTCAAACCAAGCATGAGGTAAGTGATATCTACTCGTTTTGAGTTAAATACAAAGTTTATTAATGAATATAGACATTGAAATTTGTAGAAAACTTGGGGTTTGAGGGAAAACCTAGAAAAGTAGTATTCTTGGATTTTGACCACGATATTGGGTATGGAATTTAGAGAAAATTATATATTTGATTTTGTGAGGCTATGGGTAAACTTTATCTTCAAAAACTTTTGAATTCTGGGTGCGCGGGCCCGAGGGCAATTTTGTTTAACTTTCTGATCGGGGTTAGGAATTGTTATAAATTGGATTAATATGAGAGGTTTATCGTATATTAATAGGTTTGCATAATCATTGGCTAGTTTTGGAGCGTTGTGCATCAATTTGAATAGTCGGAATGGCATGGAATGCCGGTTATGAATCTTCGTAGCGAGGTGAGTCTCCATTCTAACCTGCAAGAGGGAATTGTTCCCATAAGTGAATTAATTGGTTATGTGCTCCTAATTGTGGAGGATACGTACGCACGAGGTGATGCGAGTCTGTGCGTAGATACTATTATGCTATTGTCCGAGTAGTTACGACCCAAAAGCATGCTATACTTGGATAATTTATGAACCTATTGATAGTTTGAATTGCTTATACCACATCGAATTAGTAAATAAATTTCTATAAAGATTAAACTTCATGTTCTTGAATTTTAAAAGGGAATTGTATTTTCTTTGGATGATTGCTCTCTAATGAATTATTAATTGACTGCTTGTTGTATTTATATATTTGACCGCGTTGCATGTATGATTCGCGAGTGGGGCAGTAGATGCATCTATGGTTCGCGTCGTTCGACTCGTGGCAGTGCATAATTTATTTTCTATTGGAGCGGGCCGTACGCCTCGGCATGATTTGCGCATGCTTATATTGCTGCCTTGAACTTATTAAAGTTGTTATCGCCTCTTCATGGCTTGAGAATATTTGGATAAATAATGAAAAGGATTTTTTGGAATTTCCTATAAAAAAAATAATTGTTTACTTGTTTCCTCCTATTGGATTAAAAAGGTGTATTTATATAATCCATGTTTAATTATAATTTCGGTACTTTATTGATAGTCCATATTAAGTGTCAAAGTCGACCTCTCATCACTATTTCTTCGAGATTAGATTAGATACTTACCGGGTACACGGTGATTTACGCACTCATGCTACAATTGCTGAATATTTTGTGTAGGAACATATATGTCTAGAAGTCTTGTGGGCGCAGAAGCGCAATTTGGGTTATGGATTTTGGAGAGTCGCCACCTAATGATTATAGTGCATTAGGACGCTTTAAAGAAAGGAAGAAGATTTTGAAAGAAAACCAGTGTCGGGTAAGGGCTTCAGATTATCTCGAGGGGAAGGAGTTAGGCACCCCACAAGATCCACTAGTGTGGTTTTCGGCCCAGCTTAAGTGTGACTTTAAAAGAAGTGAGAGAAAACAAGTAAAGCTTTGCACATAAGAATCGCGAATAAGTTCCAAGTTTTGAAAAGGGTAAAGAAGACAAAAAGAGACAGTTTCTTAGAAAAAGGAGAATTAATTTGAAGAACATAATTAAAAAAAGACATTGCAAATAAAAGGAAAAGAAAGGGGGGTCCTAGGTTTATACATTACATGGATCATTCGCACAACACGGGTACCCAATTGTACGCATAGTGTTATCGTGTTATCAATCATCTCCATGTCTACCCTACCCGCCACGTAAAGGTTATTTAAACGTGTGGATTGGTGTGACGATCCGAACTGTCATCTCATGAGTTACCACCCCATTTTCCCCATTTATTGATTGTTCATATTTCATTTTTGTTATGTGGTGTGTGAGAGTTGATTTGGAATGGTTTGAACTGAAATGAGACCCTTAGTCTCTTTAAGGAAAACTTAAGTTGGAAAAATCAACCGAACGTTGACCATTGAGTTAGAGGGATCAGACATGATTTTCAGCGATTCGGTTAGCTTCGGAGAGTGATTAGTAACTTAGGAGTGCGATCGGAATTGATTTTGGTGGTCCAGTGTAGAATTTGGCTTAAATTGGCGAAGTTAGTATTTTGGCGAATTCCGGTCGATGGGTGAGAATTCGATCCGAGGTTCAGAATGGAATTACAAGAGTTTCTGTAGTTTTGTTAATTTATTTTGGATGTGTGTGCAAATTTTTAGGTCATTCGGACATTGTATGTTTGGGTTTTTGATCGAATGTGTGTTTTTGAAGTTTTAAAAGAATTTAGGCTTGAGTTTTATATAATTCGATGATTTTAGTGTTAATTCAGTGTTTTGATGATTGGAACAAGTTGGTATGATGTTTTAGGAGGTGTTGGCATTTTTGGTTGAGGTCTCGGGGGCCTCGAGGTGATTTCGGATGGCTAACGGGAATTTTTGAAGTTGGAAAATGGTGCAGAAATGCAACAGTCAATGCACAACAATTTTGTTATATGCGATCGCAATGCTCTAATGCAATCGCATAGCATTAGCTACAGTACCCAGCATTTTGTTCTATGAAATCGCATAGTGGTAGCTACAGTACCTGGAATTTTGTTCTATGCGGTCGCAATGCTCTAATGCAATCGCATATTGTTAGCTACAGTCTCCAGGATTTTGTTCTATGAAATCGCAGAGGGTTAGCTACAGTACCCGAAATGTTGTTCTATGCGATCGCAAGGCTTTAACGCGATCGCATAGTGTTAGCTACAATGACTGGGCAGAATGTTAAAAACATTTCAGTCGCGAAAAAACCCATTTCACCAGCATTTTTAGTCATTTTGAGAGGTTTTGGACGAGGATTGAAGGGAGTTTCAACATAGATCAATTGGAGGTAAGTTTTATGAGTTAAATACACGATCTTATTGAAGAATCATCCTAGAATTCCATGAAAACATAGACAATTTATAAGAAATTAGGGCTTGAGATTGAAATTCTAAATTTGGGATTTGACGGCCCATTTAAACTTTGATTTTGATGAATTTTATATATACGGACTTGTGGCGAGACGAGAAATCCGGTGACGAGAATTCATAATTTTTCGAGAAGTGGGCCCGGGGCTCGAGTTTAGCCAACTTCATGTTTTTGGGGTTTTTTTAGTTCTTTCGATTGGGTTATGTCCTATTTGCTTATTATAACCTATTCATTGTGGTTTTAGTCAGATTCAACACTCGAGGAAGTTGATTTGCGAGGAAAGCATAAGGCGAGCAAGGATTTTGGCCTGTTTGAGGTGAGTAACGGTTATGAATGATATTGAGGGTTCGAAACCCCGTATTTGCACTATGCGGTGCTATGATGAGATGAGATACGCGTCGTATGATGAGCGTGGTGATGTTACTATTGGGGATTTGGACTCGGTCCATCCTGACTGCTGACTTACTGTACTTTTTGACTGATACTAAGCTTATATCAGTACATTTTGGGCTAGTAGCCATGTTTGGGGCCTTGTGCCGATCTGTAAAACCCTTAGGGAGCATGTTAAGCTAATTGACCTCAATTTTACCTGTTGAAAACATACTCTCAATCATATCCTTAACTGTAAAATATAATATGAAATCGGTATTAGCAAAATTGTACTCTAAATGAGAAATACCTAGGGTTGAATACCCTATCTTAGTTGAGTGGGAATGAGAGCCCAAGTCTATATTAACTGAGAGGGGTCGAGGACCCCATAGTGACAGTATTTAATATATATCGGATCGGGCTGCACGCCACAGCAGTATATACATTGAGAGGGGTCGAGGACCCATGGTGATGTATAGATATATATACTGGATCGGGCTGCACGCTACAACAGTATATACATATATATGTATTGGATCGGACTGCATGCCGCAGTATTATATATATATGGATTGGACTGCACACCGTAGTGATATATATGTGGATCGGACTGCATGCCGCAGTATTATAGCGCTTGGACTGAAGGAGCACCTCCGAAGTCTACACACACCCCCTGTGAGCACATTCGACTATTATTATTGGATCGAACTGCGCGCCGTAGCATTATATATATTATATTGGATCAGGCTACACGCCACAACAATATTAGATGGGATCGGGCTGCGTGCCGCAACAGTGTTGGTAAATTGTCGGACTGTAGGAGATTTTTACCATATTTCTCTATTTAGAGAATATTTACTACCCTTACTGTGGATTATAGAACTGTGTAGTGTTCTTACAGGATTTCTTATTTTTAAGTTGTTATTTATTGCTATTACTCACTGAGATGGAGTACTCAGTTTACTCCTTGCACCCTGTGTGCAGATACAGGGATTCCGGAGGCTTAGCTAAGATTATTTGTTGCTGCTCACTTCAGTATCGGAGTCATCGAGGTAGCTGTCGGCGTTTGCAGGATCCAATTTCTCCTCTTGTCATTTCTTTCACTCCCGCACTAGACTTGTTTATGTATAAGATGATGTTCAGTTGTATCTAGAGACCCTGACTTGTGATGCTAGATCTGTTATAGGATGTTATTCTATTATTGTGGATTTCGCATTGTTTCTATTACTATCAGTTCAAGAATTTTTGCTTAATTTGTATTTTAAGTTTAATAATTGGCAAGGAATTTTGTAAACTTGGGTTGGAGGTGTTCTAAAGGTCGGACTTGTCTAACAAGGTGTTGGGCAACATCACGACCGGGATTTGGGTCATGACAACACCACACACTAATTGTGTTCCTCACAACTCGACTATTTGCAAGTGGTTAATGACCGCTATTCCTGTAAGGTAAGGACTAGGCTGAACCCTGAGGTTGAAAATGCTAAGAGACATACATAACAAATAGGACTACACGTAAATAAATCATATTAAAATCATGTAAAAGGCTCAAATATCCCTCCATATATAGGCATATAATCAGCACGTCTCAAACACATCAAAGTTCTAAAAAATGAGAGTTTTAAAAGCAAGAATGTCGAAGATAGGTTTCCGAAAGTTGGACAGAAAGTAGAAAGTTTGACTGAAGGACGAATTTCAGAAGTAAAAAAGGGCAATAACTATATAGACATTAGTATGGAAGCATACTTTTGAAAATCATAGTAGAGATTTTAAAGACAGAGTTCTCTGAGAAGTTTTAGAAAATAGTAGCATAATTCTGGGCTGAAAAAAAAGGTAATCCAGTAGAAAACATATAGCACAGATGTGATTATCTAAGAATAGGATAGAAGTTTAGTGGGAAAACTAAGAAGACTTCAGAGAGGCCGAATGCAGAGAGTTTAAAGAGGTTGAGTAGCCTAAAACACGGTTGAGATGGTTAATCAATTTTATCTGGTCTAAGGCTTGCCTAGGCGCTGTTTAATCATAAAAGAAAGTGGATGTGCACGTCATTTTTTAGTTTTAGAGAAAACCCGTTAACCAGCCTTATGTCTGTTAAACAAAATCAGTGAGGTATTCAACAGCTGCAAATACAGCCCTACATACTTGATATCTAATGCACACAAAGGTCCTAAAACATGGAATCTAAATGCAATGGCAGTCTTGTTAATTATTAACTAATTGTGGTTATAAAGTAAATAACGTGCTAATAGTAAAAGAGCTTAAAGACATGATCTTTAGTCGTATGAGATGTATGCCCCTAGACATGGTTTCTATTGCACAACTAGATAAGTAAAATCTTACAGACATGTTTTCTATCCATTACTTAAAGCTAAAAATCCCATTGTTCATTACAAGTTATTATAGACCAATGTGATTAAATTATAGTAGTGAAGAGTGAAAACAAGAAGTTAATCTATAGGGGGCCTTTAGCTAGGCCCAAATCTCCAACCTCACTTCTTCAGAGTTTCACAGCCTTTACCAAGGGTTTGGGTGCGACAAAACTCCCTAAGGGCCCATTGGGGCCCTTGGCCAATACCAGTCACCCAAAACAAATTTGTAAGACAAGTGCAAGTGTGGAATTACCAACCTTGTACATCAAAGTTCAGTGGGTACTCAAGGTTCCCAAAGCAATGCTTACACTAAGGGGGTAGAACCTAAGTTCTAGGAGTAGTGAGATTGTGATAGAATTTGAAGAAGTTGAGTTGAAAACAATTGAAAGAGGATTCACATGAAAAATAGTTTTGAGAGAAAAGTAATCAATTGAGTTTGAAAACAGTTAATATGGAACCAGTTTTAGAAAGCAAGGAGTCACACAGTACTGAGGAACCACCAACAGGAGCATCGAAACGGGAACAAATAACTCACAAGCAATAACATAGTTACATATACACAGAACACCAAAGAGAAGTACTTCAAAATAATCAAGCATGTTTCAAACAAGGGGTCAGGGTCTTAACAACATTAAATTGACAGAGTCAACATCATAACGGGTTTAGGCTATTTAGTAGTTAAAAGGATCCGAAATATATGCTAATAATGTTCTGGGGTTAGGGGGTAAGGAGAAACATACAGGAAACAAGTACATGCATGCCAAACTATATTAATCAGCACAAAGGCATGCTAATTGCAGTACGAACAACAAAACCATAAGTAGAAGCATGAAAGAAACAATAGGAAGTGCAACACAAACAAAAACATATTGATTTCGAGCTGCAAATCAAATAGGACACATACCAGTTGAAAGTAGGATAATGCAAGGCAGTGGTGAGTTATAATATGCGAGATGGTGAGCAATAGTTTGCAAGGAGTGAGCAACAAATATGCTAATAGAGTGAGCAGCAATATACAGAAAGTATGTAGAGAGAGCATCAGTAGGCCAAAAAGTGAGCAGTAGTAGTAGTGAAGTGAGAAACAATAGCAGACTCAAGCAAGCAACAATGTAGAGAAAACAATAAAGTAGCCTAAAGTTCAACTCGAGTTTCAAATCAGCTGAGTAACCAGTAGTCACAAGAGAGGTGAGAGAAGTTGTGTGGAAAACAAGAGAGAACAGTGAATATTTTTGTGTAAGAGAGAGTTCAGAATGAATTTTGTTTTTCTCCTAAGTGAGAAGAGAAGAGGAGTACTTATAGTTTTTGAAAAACCAATAGAGAATAGAGTAACAGGTAAATAATTATAGAAAAAGTACCAATTTAAAATCAGTCACATGGTCTTAATTCCTTTAATCAGGGATTCATGATTCGAATAGGGGTATCGGATAAGGAAAGAATCAATCAGTCAATTAATAAGCATGCATAGTGTAACAAAGACCAAGTGCATAATGCTTCAAATAAGGAAAATATATACTGAACATTTCAAAATATATTTAAGAGCACAAATATGGTAAGCATGTAAATCAACTCTGAAATTAGTCAAAGAATCACGGACAAGACAAAAATCAGAAGGGAATCAATAACCAAGTATAGAAAGCATCTTACAAGTAAGGAAACAATTTGAAAAATCAGTGTAAGAATCCTTAAGGAAAATATACACAAATCCGGGATTTAAAGAGATGCACAGAATCATTCGAATAACAATTAGACCTATAAACACAATAGGCGTGAAAAATCAGAGAACATTATACCAGAAATCATAGAAGCAGTAGAGGGTTGGAACCCTAGTAAAATGGAGCTCAGAAACAAAATAGGCTCGTAAGACAAATAAACACGTAATACAGGCACACATAATACTCAAAAGAAACAGCAGATATGGCGATTTTGAAAAAGTGGTTTGGAAACCCTAGCTTTTCGAGAAAAGAACAACCTTTGAAAAACATTGGATTAACCTAAGCAATCGAGTAGTGAGTAGTGTAAAACAGAAGGAATAAACTAAAAATCTTTTTAAAAAATAGAGATTAAGAAACTTAGGCAAAAATTAGGGTTTTTTTGCAAATAAAATCGGTGAGGTAAGGAACCTGGCCATGAAACTCTTTAATAATGGTGTTTATTGCACTACTGGACTGAGAAACCACCAGAGATTAGGTCGGAGATGAGCTGAGAAAGTATTCCGGGGACGATCTCGCATGGTAGAAACCCCTAGAGTTCCAGAGTTGAAGGGAACCGATGATGTAAGGTTTCACGGTGGCTGATGATCGAAAGAGGCGAGGCCGGAGTTGGTCGGAGAGGTGGTCAGAGCCATCAGAGAAGATGAACTAGAAGGTTTTAGAGAGAAGGGGGAGGAGACAAAGAGTATAAGAGAGAGACCGATCTTTTTGCAAATGAGGGTAAAGGGAGGGGTTGTTTGATTTATTTTAGGTAAATGAATCCGGGTCATTGATCTCATTTGATCAACGGCTCAGATTGAATTAAATCTGGGTCGGGTTAATTTGGGATATGGGTTGGTCTGAAATGGGATTCAATTAGGGCTGTGTTTGCAATAAATCTTGGTTAGCATTTAAATAGCCATTTCCCCCTTTTTATTTTATAAAAAAGATGAACTGACTGAAAAACAAATTGAAAACACATAACTAATTAATAATATATAAATATTAATCTTAAAATACCATAAATGATTTTATAATTATAAAATGTGGTTAATTGTAAAATAGGCTATAATTGCAATTTCATGCAATTAAGCTTTAGAAATTCCGAATAAACTTGTAAAAATGTGTAAAAATTATATTAATTATATTTTCTTTTAAATATGAGAATGAAATATGTTATTCGCCAAAAAATGATAATTTGGGAATAATTTTGGATTTTGTACTCTTAAAATAGACAATAAATTAATTCTAAAAACCCATAAACAATTTGAGGAAAATACCAAAACCTTTGGGCATGCTTATATATTCATGCATATACTATTTTGAAAGTATTTGAGTATATATAGAAAATATATATAGAAAAATTGGGTATCAACAATCATGCCGCCTCTTTACCCGAGGATGATGAAAGAGTTGTCGGGTAAAGATAAGATGGTCAATTTTGACCGGAAACAACGATTGTGAAAGGATTTTGACCGCACTCTGGTTTCGGAGCTGCCTATATATCCCTAGTTTTATAGGATTCAGGCCATCTTCTGTCTGATATGATAGAAATGGGAACTCCATGCAATCTCACAATCTCGCGGATGAATATCTCTGCCAACCGCTCCGAGGAGTATGTAGTACACACTGGAATGAAGTGAGCTGACTTGGTCAGCCTATCCACAACCACCCAAACTGAATCAAACTTCCTTGCTGTCTGAGGGAGTCCACTAACAAAGTCCATAGTGATCCTTTCCCACTTCCACTCGGGAATATCGATACGCTGGAACACACCTCTAGGCCTCTGATGCTCATACTTGACCTGCTGACAGTTTAGGCACCGTGCCACATGATTCACAATATCTTTCTTCATCTTTATCCACCAGTAATGCTGCCTCAAATCCTGATACATCATTGCGGCAACTGGATGAATAGAATACCGCGAGCTGTGGGCCTCTTCTAATATCACCTCACAAAGGCCATCATCATTGGGCACGCATATTCGGCCTCGCATCCGCAACACACCATCACTATCAATAGTGACATCTCTGGCATCGTCATGCTAAACTCTGTCCTTAAGGACAAGTAAGTTTGGATCATCATACTAGCGCTCTCGGATACGATCATATAAAGAAGAACGAGCTACTACATAAGCCACCACCCGACTGGGCTCAGAAATATCTACCCTCACCATCTGATTAGCTAATGCCTGAACATTAACCGCAAGGGGTCTCTCCCCAACTAGAATATATGCCAAACTGTCCATACTAATAGCCTTTCGGCTCAATGCATCAGCCACTACATTGGCTTTCCCGGGATGGTACAAAATAGTGATATCATAGTCTTTAAGCAATTCAATCCATCTCCGCTGCCTCAAATTGAGATCCTTCTGCTTAAACAAATGCTGAAGGCTGCGATGGTCTATATATACATCACAAAATACACCATATAGGTTATGCCTCCAACTCTTCAAGGCATGAACAATAGCAGCTAACTCCAAATCATGAACAGGGTAGTTCTTCTCGTGGGGCTTTGGCTGACGAGAAGCATATGCAATAACTCTACCCTCCTGCATCAACACACAACCGAGTCCACAACTCTGGAAGCATCACAATATACCGTATAAGACCATGAAGCTGATGGCAACACAAGTACTGGAGCTGTGGTAGATTCTGAAAGCTCTCCTCACATTCATCAGACCACACAAATGGAGCATTCTTCTGTGTCAGCTTCGTCAAAGGTGAAGCAATAGATGAAAAACCCTGAACAAATCGGCGGTAATAACCCGCCAAGCCGAGGAAACTCCGGATCTCCGTAGCTGAGGAAGGTCTGGGCCAGTTCTGCACCGCCTTGACCTTCTGTGGATCAACCGAAATACCATCACTGGACACTACATGTCCCAGAAAAGTCACAGTATCAATCCAGAACTCACACTTAGTGAATTTTGCATAAAGTTTTTCTTCTCTCAACCTTTGCAATACCACCCTCAAGTGTTGTGCATGCTCTTCCTGGCTGCGTGAATACACTAGGATATCATTAATAAACACGATCACGAAAGAATCAAGGTACGGCCGAAATACACTATTCATCAAGTGCATGAATGCAGCTAGAGCATTTGTCAGCTCGAAAGACATCACCAGGAACTCATAGTGCCCATATCTCGTTCTGAACGCTGTTTTCATAATTTCTGAATCCCTAATCTTCAACTGATGATAACCCGATCGAAGATCAATCTTATAGAATACACTAGCTCCCTGGAGCTGATCAAACAAGTCCTCAATACGAGGCAATGGGTACTTATTCTTCACTGTTACCTTCTTCAGCTGCCTGTAATCAATGCACATTCTCATTGTGCCATCCTTCTTCTTCACGAATAATACCGATGCACCCCAAGGTGACAAACTCGAGCTAATGAAACCCTTATCTAAGAGTTCCTGAAGTTGTTCTTTCAACTCTTTTCAATTCGCTGGTGCCATTTGATAGGGAGGAATAGAAATGGGATGAGTGCCCGGCACCAAGTCAATACCAAAATCGATATCTCTGTCAGGCGGCATGCCCGGCAGGTCTACTAGAAATACATCCGGAAACTCCCTCACAACGGGGACCGAATCAAGACTGGGTGTCTCAGCCTCAACATCTCTAATGAATGCCAAATAAGATAAACAACCCTTCCCAATCATTCGTTGGGCCTTTATATAAGAAATCAACCAGTCGGACACAAAATCAGTCAAGCCACGCCACTCGATCCTCGGATTACCTGATATAGCTAGTGTGACTGTCTTGGCATGACAGTCCAGAATCGCATGGTAAGGAGATAACCAATCCATGCCTAGAATCACATCGAAATCCACCATTCTCAATAATAATAAGTCGACTCGGGTCTCCAGACCCCCAACAGTAACAAGACAGGATCGGTATACCTGATCCACAATTACTGTATCACCCACCGGGGTAGACACATGCATGGGAAAGGCAAGAATACCACGGGTCATACCCAAATGATGCGCAAAAGATGAAGAAACATAGTAATAGATGGATCCGAGATCAAATAAGACAGAAGCATCCCTGTGGCAGACTGAGATATTACATGTAATGACTGCATCTGATGCACTAGCATCCCTCATATTCGGAAGAGCATAGAAACGAGTCAGACCTCCGCCAGTATGGTCCTCATCCCTAGGGCGACCTCTGATTACCTGACCACCACTCCTAGTTAACTGTGCTGGTGCTAAAGACACAGGAGCAGAAGATGAGGGTTGGTCCCTCTGCTGAAACCCCTTACGAAGCAACTAGGGACACTCTCTCCTGATATGTCAAAACTCACCACACTCAAAGCAACGGCCTGAAGCTGGAGAAAGGGACTACTGAGGACACCTTGCTGCAGATGAACCCTGAGCTGAAAGAGCAGGAGCAGAGCTCTGAGCTGGAAGGGCGCTCAGTGCAGGCTAGCTCTACTAACGACCCTGCTGACCCTAATGGCCCTAATGACCCTGATGACCACGGTCTGACGAAGCTCCACTGGACTCTACACGGCCTAATTGAGATGATTTGAAGGAATGACTTCTGTTGTGCTGAGATTGGCCCCTAGACGGAGCACCACTGTAACTACATATACCTCAAGGCCTCTTAGGCCTCATTTGTTTGCACTTAATGTAGGTCTAAATCTTAATCATTCAGATATCAGACATTCTCCTCAAAGGTGACTGTCGAGGCTCTCTCTCTGGTCATCAATATACGGATGGGATAGATAAGACTATCTTCAAATCTCCTGATCTTCTCTCTGTCCGTCGGAATCATCCACATGGCATGACGGGCTAGCTGTGTGAATCTTATCTCATACTGAGTAACCGTCATATCCCCTTGTTTCAGCCACTCAAACTAACGACGCATCTCTTCCCTCTGGGACTAAGCCACATACTTCTCCAAAAATACCGCGGAGAACTACTGCCAAGTGAGGGGCGCTGCCCCAGCGGGCCTACGCCTCTCAACATCCTTCCCACCACTGAAATGCTGGACCTGGGAACTGAAAAGTGGTGAAAGCAACACCGCTGGACTTTAGAATACCCGCAGTGCGAAGCAAACGCTGACATTTATCAAGAAAACCCGGGGCGTCCTCGCCCTCAGGACCACTGAATGCCGGAGGCTGTAGCCTCTCAAACCTCTTCAGACGACGTTGCTCATAGTCAGGCATAACTGGAACCGCATGAGCAGGGGATGGTGCAACGGCTGTAGCTGGCTGAGCCAGAGCTACCCCAGGTGCCTGAATACCCTGAACTACCAGCTGGGGTGTGCGAGCCACAAGGGTCTGATTCCCTCCCCTGTCTGTGAAGAAGCCGCTGCAGTAGAGGCTGTAACCACCTGAGCCAAGACAGTGTATACTTATAGAATCTGGGCCAAAATCTTCTGAAGACCCGGTATCTCAATAGAAACTGCCGGTGCCTGAACCTGAGCTGCTAGAGCGTCTGTAGCTGGAACCTGATCCTGAATCGGTGTTGGAATCTGACCCTGAGTATGGTCAGCTGGTGGGTCAGCAGGTGCTGGCACTGCTGCCCTACCTCTACCACGACCACGGCCTCTGGGTGCCAATGGTGGTCATCCGCCACATCCGCTAGCACGTGTTCTCGCCATCTGCGAGAGAATAGAATATGGAAAAATTTAGTTTCACGATAACACAACCCGCACGATATGAATCCAAGAAAAGTGAGGTTTTTACTAAAGTTTCTATAGCCTTCCGAGGATAGATACAGACGTCTACGTACCGATCCGCGAAAGCATGAATAAAAGTAGGCTGGAAGGGGAGTCTGGTCCTGCGGACGCGGCAGCTACCTTGTGTCACGACCCAAATCCGGTCGTGATGGCGCCCAACAATTATGCTAGGCCAGCCAGACCAACAATTGCTTATCACAAATGAATATCAGTCCCAAATGGACAGCTCAAGAAGAATATATGAGTCAAAGAACTCCAATAATAATAATACGAACAAAATATTGAGAAGTGCGGAAAAACTAACACTCCCAAAGATCTGGGGTCACAAGTCCTGAGCCTCTAAACAAAACCGAACAAAAGTAGAGAATACTGTATAAAAGTTCTCAAATCTGAACATAAACTAGCAACTGAAAAAGGAAGGAGAAGCTAGGTTGTACGAACGTCGGCAGCTACTTCGGCAACTTGGTATGACTCTGCAAAAGCTGGAAATGCTCGTCTACTTCTCCTGAGTACTTGAGTCCACACACAAAAGGTGCAGGGAGTAGGGGTGAGTACTAAGTACACAGTGAGTAATAAATATATACAAGTAGCTGAAAGTAAGAAATCCACAGAATACCACATAATGAAGCTAAACTACAGTCCGATTCCTTCTACGAACTAGCAACAACAACAGTACATTACCACTATCATAGATAATTCATAGACAAAGATGCAATGCAAAGCACATAACCGCTACGGCGTGTAGCCCGATCCATTTAACGTCGACGGCGCTTACTGGGGGTGTGTACAGACTCCGGAGGGGCTCCTACAGCCCAAGCGCAATACTGCTGCGGCGTGCAACCCGATCCTCATATCAACCGCTGCGGCGTCATATTTATCTCTAGTATAAAAAAAACTCCTGGAAAAAATTGGACCTAACTTAGGGTGTGTTTGGTATGAAGGAAAACATTTTCTGGAAAATATTTTCCAATTTTCCCATGTTTGGTTGGCTTAAATGTTTTGGAAAATATTTTCCTTATCAATTCATTTTCCTCCAATTGGAGGAAAATGTTTTCCTTATCAAAAGAAGGGAAAACATTTTCCAAAGCTCCTTCTCAACCATTCTCACCCTCACCAACCCACCCCACCCCTCTCCAAAAAACAGTTTTTTTTAGAAAAATTTCAGTTTTTCCGTTACCATCCACCCTACTACCCCTCCACCCCACCCCGCAAAAAAAATTTCTTTTACCTTAATTTTTTTTCTATAATTTTAAATTTCTGTTTTCTTATTTTTCTGCACCACCCACCCCCACCCCTACCCCCTCCCCCTCCCCCCCGCACAAAAAAATTACTTTTTTTTGTAATTTAAATTTTTATTTTTTTTTCGATTTACTCCCCCCCCCCCCCCCCCCCCGAAAAAATTTTAAAATATATTTTTCAGTTTTTAATTTTATTATTTATCATTTAAAGGCTCAATATTTTACAAGTTCCAAAATTATGAATTCGGAAGTTTACGGGTTTAGAAATTATAAATTTACCGATTCGAAAATACGCGATTTTTGCGTTAAAAAGTAAAGCATCACATTAGTTCCTTTAGATTGTGTCAATTTTTAGAGACTTCGGGAAGGGGAGGGGTGGGGGAGGTGGGAGGGGGAGGGGTAGGAGAGTTGCAAAAAAAATATTTTTCTAAAAAAACTATTTTTTACTCTCTAACCAAATATAGAAAATATTTTCCGGAAAATGTTTTCCACTTACCAACCAAACAAGAGAAAATAAGTGATAAAATCACTCATTTTCCATGAAAACATTTTCTAGAAAAACATTTTCCATGGAAAACATTTTCCTTCATACCAAACACACCCTTTATGAATAAGTCAAATTGTAAAGGTGCACTGACTACATGTATTTCAGTTGCAGTAATTAATCATATCACAGAGGAATAACAGGTCGGCACAAGGCCCCAAACATGGCTTACAGCCCACAATTATATCAAACATAGTGTTTTTCAACCACAAATATCATATTATACTCATTCGGGATGGACTAAGTCTCAATCCCCAGTCACAATCAATTCTGCACCTGCCACGGGGTGCGAGCCACGCCCTACTAGCGTCACAATGTGCTAAGCCGGGTTTCGAACCCTCAGGCTACCATATACACTAACTACTCACCTCTAGCCGGTCGTAGACTCGTCCGCAAAGACTTTTCCTTTGGAATTCGCTACCTCGTGCGTAGAATCTAGTCAAACCACAACAATTATGTCATTTACGGGTCAAAGAAACATAACCCAATTCAATTTACATGAAATATGCATAAATGCACTAAGTTGGTAAAACCCGACCCCGGGCCCGCTGCTCGAAAAATTCCGAAATTAGTACCAACGCGATCCTCGTCTCGCCACGAGTTCGTGCATATAAATTTATCGAAATCGGAGTTCGAATGGCCTTTCAAAAGTCAAATTTTTGTTTTCAATACCTAGGCCATAATTCTTCACAGTTTCTACCCAAATTCATGAAGTTTGATGTTAATTCTACCATAAAATTGTGTTTTTGAGTCAAGAAACTTACCTCCGATGTTTCCCCGATGAAACCCTCTTACTTCTCACCCAAATGCTCTCCAAGACATTGTGTTTTTGTGTTAAAACTGGTTTAGTTCGCGGAGGTTCTGTTAATAAAACCCTTCTGTCAGGCCTGATAATTGCCTTATGCGATCGCAACACTGCGTCTGCGATCGCGATGCACAAAATCCTCCTGGCTCACATTTGCCCTACGCGATCGCAAGACTATGAATGCGATCACAGAGAACTCAGTCTCTCCTCTACGCGATCGCTGGGCCAATAACGTGAGCGCAGTGAATCATTTTCTTCTTCTACGCGATCGCAAATAGCTCTACGCGATCGCAGTGTACAAATCCTCAGACCTATGCGATCGCAGACCAATTCACGCGATCGCATTGAGGAAACTTCTGGCCGCCCATATTCCCTTCTACGCGATCGCAGCCTCGAGCTAACGATCGCAATGAAGGATTTCCCTGTCAGTTTTCTGCTGCAGTTTCTGCTGCATTTTTCTAACAAAAACTCCCGTTGAGCATCCGAAATCATCCCGAGACCCCCGGGACCCCAACCAAAAGCGCAACTACATCACATTACCTCATTTAAACTTGCTCGTAACATAAAAACAGCATTGTAAGCATCAAAATTACCATTTCCACACGGATTCAAGCCTAAGTTTCTTCAAAACTTCCGAAACTAACATTCAATCCAAAACCCAACTTAAACACCTCCGAATGACCTAAAAGTTTGCACGCATATCCAAAATTACCTAACGGAGCTACTGCAACTCTCGCAATTTCATTCCGAGCCCCGGATCAAAATCTCACCTACCGTTTGAATTTCGCCAAAATTTAACCTTAGCCAATTCAAGCATAAAACTACACTGTACCTCCGAATTCGATTCCGATTGCTCCCCTAAGTCATAAATGATCCCCCGAAACTAGTCGAATAATCAGAATCCGATTTCGAGCACTCTAAATAAATAGTCAACTCTAGGTTGACTTTCCATATTCAAGCTTCCTTCAAAAAGGCTATTTGCCTCATTTTCAACCCGAATCACTCCTAACTCACCCGATAAACTCTAACACTGATATTACAGGTACTCTAGCTTTTCGCTAGCCTTGGTGACCCTCTCTTTCCATTCGTTGATTTGGTCACTTGATGGATGATTTCTCCACCAGGTTAGCAAAAGTGATGGTATATTGACCATACCGAAGTCGAGGACTTTGTTCTCCATTTTCTACAAAACAAAAGGGTTAGACCCTACCCCCGCCAGACCCACCGGAAATCAATAATTAGCATAACAAGCACTTAAGTTCTCAAAAGAAATGCATAGAATGTGAAGGCGTCCATTTGGGTTTCAAGGAAACCCGATGGACTTTGGACGAGGCTATCTTAATGAGTCATTATGTGGACAACTTGACCATCATGCATGTACAGTTTAATGGAGTAAGGTTTTTATTTTGAAGTGCTAGATCGGTACCCTTGAGTGGACAGCTCAAGAGGGAAAGGCGCGAAACCATCGACAAAACCGTTGATCGACTGGTTTTACCGCAAATATGTCTTTGCCACATTTAGAGGGTTATAATATTGGAAGGGTGCAACCACTCATCATAAGCGTGATTATAGGCTTTGTTTTGGCACGAGTGAAATATGATGTAAGGAATGCAGCTACAATAATGAAGCAAATTGCATGTATTTTCACGTTCATAAAGATTGCAATAAATACTCGGAAATTAGAACGGAATTGAAATAATGAGGCAGTAAATGAAGAAATTAAAGAGAAAGACAAACATGAAGAGCCAAGTTAGTATTTTTGATGAAACAGTTAAACATAGAAGGTAAATGCAATTAAGGAAGCAATAAAGTCACAAAATCATGTAATGGTAGAAGCCTTAAAGAAATCCGCAAATTCACGCCGATGTCGATGCCCCCATTTTTCTAAGGCGGAAAACGGGTTTCAACATTATAGATGAAATGACTCTTCTATTCCCTTTTTGGGGAATTGGGTTATGGATTTTGGAGAGTCGCCACCTAATGATTATAGTGCATTAGGACACTTTAAAAGAAAAGAAGAAGATTTTGAAAGAAAACTAGACTTCCGGTAAGGGCTAGAGATTATCTTGAGGGGAAGGTGTTATGCTCCCCTCAAGATCCACTAGTGTGATTCCTGGCCATGCTTAATTGTGACTTTAAAAGAAGTGAGAGAAAACAAGTAAATCTTTACACATAAAAATCACGAATAAGGTCCAAGTTTTGAAAAGGTTTAAAAGACAAAAAAAGACAGTTTCTTGGAAAAAAGAGATTTAATTTGAATTAAAAAAAGACATTACAAATAAAAGGAAAGTAAAAGGGGGTACTAGGTTTATACATTACATGGATCATTCGCACAACACTAGTACAAAATTGTACGCATAGTGTTATCGTGTTATCATCATCTCCATGTCTACCCTTCCCGTCGTGTAAAGGTTATTTAAACGTGTAGATTGGTCATGAGTGCTTATTGTGTGCTATTACCCGTCCCATCCTATAGGTCCTAGAGGGTATTTAGGACCGTTATTCCTATAAGGTATGGATTAGGATGAACCCTTAGATTTAAAGGTCAAAATGCTAAGCGACATACATAACAAATAGGACTACACGTAAAGGAATCATATAAAGGGAATGTAAAAGGCTCAAATATCCATCCATAGTTTTGCATATAATCAGTGTGTCTCATACACATTGAAGGTGTAAAACATGAGAATTTCAAAAGCAAGAATGTCGAAGCTAGGTTTCCGAAAGTTGGACAAAAAGTGGAAAGTTTGACAGAAGGGTGAATTTCAGAAGTAAAAAAGGGCAATAACTATATAGACATTAGTATGGAAGCATACTTTTGAAAATCATAGTAGAGATTTTAAAGACAGAGTTCTCTGAGAAGTTTTAGAAAATAGTAGCATAATTCTGGGCTGAAAAAAAAGGTAATCCAGTAGAAAACATATAGCACAGATGTGATTATCTAAGAATAGGATAGAAGTTTAGTGGGAAAACTAAGAAGACATCAGAGAGGCCGAATTCAGAGAGTTAAAAGAGGTTGTGTAGCCTAAAACATAATTAAAAATGATCAATCGATTTTATTCGGCATAGGGCTTGCCTAGGCGTTATTTAATCATAAAAGAAAATGGACATGCATACTTTTTTCCCAATTTATTTTAAAAGAAACTTGTTAACTAGACTTATGTCTGTTAAACAAAATTAGTGAGGTATTCAACAGTTGCAAATACAACCCTACATACATGATATCTAATGCACACAAAGGTCCTAAAACATGGTATCAAAATGCAATGGCAGTCTTGTTAATTATTTACTAATTATAGTTATAAAGTAAATAACGTTGTGATAGTAAAAGAGCTTAAAGACATGATCTTTAATCATATGAGATGTATGCCCCTAGACATGGTTTCTATTGCACAAGTGGATAAGTAAAATCCTATAGACATATTTTCTACCCATTACTTAAAGCTAAGCATGCATAATCCCACCCAATTTTACTATAAACCCCATTGTTCATTACAAGTTATTACAGATCAATGTGATTAAATTATAGTAGTGAAGAGTAAAAATAAGAAGTTAATCTATAGAGAGCCTTTAGCCAGGCCCAAATCTCCAACCTCACTTCTTTAGAGTTTCATAGCCTTTACCAAGGGTTTGGGTGCAGCAAAGCTCCCTGAAGGCCCATTGGGGCCCTTGGCCAATATCAGGCACCCAAAACAAATTAACAAGACAAGTGTAAGTGTGGAATTACCAGCCTTGTGCATCAAAGTTCAGTGGGTACTAAGGTACCCAAAGAAATGCTTACACTAAGGGGGGTAGAACCTAAGTTCTAGGAGTAGTGAGATTGTGAAAGAATTTGAAGAAGTTGAGTTGAAAAAATTGAAAGAGGATTCACATGAAAAATAGTGTAATCAATTAAGTTTGAAAACAGTTAATATGGAACCAATTTTGAAAGCAAAGACTCACATAGTATTCAGGAAACACCATGGGGGATGGGGGGAAAGGGAACAAATAACTCGCAAGCTAGAACACAGTTACATATACACTGAACACCAAAGAGAAGTACTTCAGAATAATCAAGCATGTTTAAAACAAAGGGGCCAGGGTCTTAACAACATTAGATTGATAGAGTCAACATCAAAATAGGTTCATGGCTATTTAGTAACTAAGAGGAACCTGAATATATGCTAATAATGTATTGGGGTTAGGGGGTAAGGAGAAACATACAGGAAACAAGTACATGCATGCCAAACTATATTAATCAGCACAAAGGCATGCTAATTGCAGTACGAACAACAAAACCATAAGTAGAAGCATGAAAGAAACAATAGGAAGTGCAACACAAACAAAAACATATTGATTTCGAGCTGCAAATCAAATAGGACACATACCAGTTGAAAGTAGGATAATGCAAGGCAGTGGTGAGTTATAATATGCGAGATGGTGAGCAATAGTTTGCAAGGAGTGAGCAACAAATATGCTAATAGTATGCGAAGAGTATGTAGAGAAAGAGAGAGAGAAAGAGAGAGAGAAGAGAGAGAGAGAGAGAGAGAGAGCAGTAGAATGAAGTGAGCAGCAGTAGTAGTGAAGTGAGCAACAATAGTAGTGAAGTGAGCAACAATAGTAGTGATGTGAGCAGCAATAGCAGACTTAGTCAAGCAACAATGTAGATAAAAAAATAAAGTAGCCAAACATTCAGCCTAGGTTTCATATCAGCTGAGTAACCAGTAGTCACAAGAGAGGTGAGAGAAGTTGTGTGGAAAACAAGAGAGAACAGTGAATATTTTTGTGTAAGAGAGAGTTCAGAATGAATTTTGTTTTTCTCCTAAGTGAGAAGAGAAGAGGAGTACTTATAGTTTTTGAAAAACCAATAGAGAATAGAGTAACGGGTACATAATTATAGAAAAAGTACCAATTTAAATCAGTCACAAGGTCTTAATTCCTTTAAACTAGGGATTCGTGATTCGAATAGGAGTATCGGATAAGGAAATAAACAATCAGTCGATCAATAAGCATGCAGCATGTAATAAAGGCCAAGTATATAATGCTCTAAATAAGGAAAATATATGTTGAGCATTCGAATAACATGTTTAAGTACACAAATATAGTAAGCATGTAAATCAACTCTGGAATTAGTCAAAGAATCACGGACAAGACCAAAATCATAGGGAATCAACACCAAGTATAGAAAGCATCTCACAAGTAAGGCAACAATTTGAAAAATCAGTGTAAGAACCCTTAAGGAAAATACACACAAATCAAGGATTCAAAGAGATACACAGAGTCATTCGAATAATAATCAGACCTATAAAAATAATAGGCATGAACAATCAGAGAACATTAAGCAAGAAAATCACAATTTCAACAGAAGATTGGAACCCTAGTAAAATGGAGCTCAGAAACAAAATAGGCTCGTAAGACAAATAAACACGTAATACAGGCACACATAATACTCAAAAGAAACAGCAGATATGGCGATTTTGAAAAAGTGGTTTGGAAACCCTAGCTTTTCGAGAAAAGAACAACCTTTGAAAAACATTGGATTAACCTAAGCAATCGAGTAGTGAGTAGTGTAAAACAGAAGGAATAAACTAAAAATCTTTTTAAAAAATAGAGATTAAGAAACTTAGGCAAAAATTAGGGTTTTTTTGCAAATAAAATCGGTGAGGTAAGGAACCTGGCCATGAAACTCTTTAATAATGGTGTTTATTGCACTACTGGACTGAGAAACCACCAGAGATTAGGTCGGAGATGAGCTGAGAAAGTATTCCGGGGACGGTCTTGCATGGTGGAAACTCTTGGAGTTTCAAGTGTGGAGGGAGCAGGTGAGATAAGGTATCACGTCGGCTGATGATTGAAAGGGGTGGGAGGTTGTTTGATTTATTTTAGGTAAATGAATCTGGGTCGTTGATCTCAATTGATCAACGTCTCATATTGAATTAAAGTTGGGTTGGGTTAACTGATTTAGGTATGGTTCGGGTTAATTTGGGATATGAGTTGGTCTGAAATGGGATTCAATTGAGGCTATGTTTGCAATAAATCATGGCTAGAATTTAAATAGCCCTTTTCCCCTTTTTATTTTATATAAATAGTTGAAATGATTTGAAAAACAAATTGAAAACACATAACTAATTAATAATATAAAAATACTATTAATAATTTTATAATTATAAAATATGGTTAATTGTAAAATAGGCTATAATTGCCATTTCATGCAATTTAGCTTTATAAATTCGCAAAAAAAAAATTGTAAAACTGCAAAAAATCATATTAATTTTATTTTGTTGTAAATATGAGATTGAAATATATTATTTTCCAAAAAAATGATAATTTGGGAATAATTTTGGATTTTGTATTGTTAAAATAGACAATAAATTAATTCTAAAAACCCATAAACAATTTGAAAAAATACTAAATCTTTGGGCATGCTTATATATGCATGCGTATACTATTTTGAAAGTATTTGAGTATATATAAAAATATATAAGGAAAAATTGGGTATCAACAACGTTATTTTTGTGCTCATACTACACGTCTTCGCATTTTTGTTGCACAAGCTCTTGTGTTATTAGTGGCCTACTGGGCGTAGGAGCACGGATGATATTGGGACTAGGTAAGTTGTATTATTCGAGGTTCCAGTATATTTTATTTACATTTATGTCCATCGTATTTCTTACGGATGATGTATTTTATTTTCTTTGTAGTAAATGCTTATGCACTTGTGACACCGGATTCTAGGATATATGGTTTGAAGTATTTCTTATTAATTGCTTATCATTTAACTTGAATTGAAGCGGTTATATTTATATTTCTAAAAATAGATCAAATCATAGATTTTAAGAGTATTAAAACAAGAATTTAATTAAGTAAATTGGTTGGCTTGCCTGACGGTTGTGTCCAGCGCCACCGCGACTCTTTAGTGGATTTTGGGTCATGAAAATCATAATATTGTGAACTGAATATTTTTTAGGACTTTTAGTTGTTTTAACTTGTTTGGGAAAATAAGTTGGCTAAACTTGATTTGACTTGAAAAGCTTGACATTTAGAAAGGATGAATTCGATTAAGTACCATTCACAGGTTTTATGATCACTTTTTTAAACTCATACGTACTTATTGGTGATTGGAATCACAGTTTTTGTTAACCTAAGTGTATTGTGCGGTTAGCTTATATTGTCTAGTTCTCCCGCTTATCTGAAAATCTAGAACTTGCCTTGAATGTGGATTGAGGCAAAATTTTAGGTAGATGTTTGAGTTTAAAAAATGACCGTATGCCTTCTTTGTTGAGCAATAGCCTAAATTGAACTACCTTAATGATTTTTATCCTAGTTAGACCAGTTGAGCCTAAATAAATTATCTCTTATTTTGTTGGTCGCCATGCTTTATCCCTTAGCCTATTTGTTGCAATAACTTATTCTTTGTTCACCCAATTCCTTTTTGGGGGAACTTTAAGGGTTTATCTGAATATAAAAATCTTGGCGTGAGGTGTAATTGTAAATAATTGGTGAAAGAATAATTAATTAAAGTTGTCGATATTTTGAGAAAAAATAGTTGCTTCAGAATTTCACAAATAAAAAATGCAACAAAAAAAGGTTGGCATCTCCATTAAGGTTGTTGTTGTTGTTGTTGTTGGATGCAACAAAACAGAGGTTTATTGTTTAAATAATATGAAAGGAGATTGTACTTAAGAGATAAAATAAATGTGTAGTGCCCTTAGGGAATTTGAGCTACTATTATCTTTATATATCCTACCCATCCCCAAAGCCTAATTTACAACCTTGCAAAAGTCCTACATGATCTTAAAAATTAGTAGAGAACTACATGATAGTCAAGCTTATGACAATAAAGTTTCTGGTTATTTCCAGTAGCTTAAGGTACTTCTTTGTTGAGAGTGAGCGTATTTTTTTTTTATCTATGCCCTTCTTTGATCCTGTATATGTATATTATGTGATATATGGGTATCTCTCTTCATTTTGTGAGACCCACTTGGGATTACAAAATATTATAATTTCAGTGGTATCGCCGGACACCGCTGTCAGGCCAGCCAATTAGATTACCAATTAATTTCCCCTTTTAATACTTTTCAAAATCCATGGTTTTTCCTTCTATATCGCATAAAATAAGATCATTTTCTTGAATTCAAAATCAATTAACACCAATTAGTACAAATATTCACTGAAACCAAAAACCCAGTGTCACAAGTGCATGACTACTCATAAAGACATAAAATACAACACAACATCTGTCTGGAATACAAGGAACAGGAAAGAAATACAAAGTACGGAACTACACTAGTTGCGGGTCACCTCGCAAATTTGCAGCTCACCTAGTCCCATAATTATCCGTGCTGCTACACCCAGTAGGCTGCTAGAAGTATATATACCTGTGCAACAAAAATGCACAGAAGTGTAGTATGAGTACGTAATCAACGTGTACTTAGTGAGTATCCCGCCTAATCCCGAAGGGGTAGAGACGTGTACGTGTACATATATATATATATTATTGATATTCTAACAATGTGTGAATAATCATGAATTATATAAAAGTTTTAATTGTGAAGCCCGAAAAAATCGGTAAGCACCTTCAACAATAAATCAAGGTCTTCCAAAGTCTATCATTTATTTATTATCTTATCAGTTTATATCAAGTCGCGTAGGGCCAATTCCACATTTGCAGTTGTATAATAACAGATAAACATGCGGAGATCACGCCGAGGTCGATGGCCCGCTCCAACAGAATGTAAATTGTTCACTGTCGAGGATCGAGCGACACGAACCATAGATGCATCTATTATCACCGAGGCGTTCGGCCCGTTCCATATTTAAACACATATCCTGCTCGCGAATCATCCAAGTGATGGAGGCACACATAAAGTACATGCTCAATTAGTCACGTAAGAACTTATCAGGAAAATATTTATTCAATAAAACCAATTCTCCTTTAACAAATTTCGGAAATGAAGTTTAATTCTTTTTAGAAATTTTCTTACTAATTCGATGTGAGTTAAGCAAATCAAGCTACCAATGCGTCCACAGTAAATCCACGTATACATGCTTTTGAGCCATAACTACCCAAACATTAGCATAATAGTAACTACGCACGGACTCTCGTCACCTCGTGCGTGCGTATCCCCCCTCACAAGCAGGAGCACATAACCATTTTACTCAACTATGGGGTAATTCCCCCTCACAGAATTAGAAGGGAGACTCACCTCGCTCCAAAGACTCGCAATCGGCATTCTACATCCTTCCGAAGGCTTGAACCAACGCACAATGCACAAAAACTAGCTAATTAACGATAAACTAATGAGAATATACTCAAATACTTATTTACAATTCAGATTATACAAGTTCCCAACTCCAATTAGTGAAATGACCAAAGTGCCCTCGGGCCCACATTCCCGGAATCCAAAATTTCTCAAAGATAAAGGTTACCCATGACCTTAGGAACACAAATATATGATTTTCTCCTAATTCCATACTCAAAATCGTGGCTAAAATCCAATTTTATAATTTTCAAGGTTTTCAACCAAAACCCTAATATTTACACTAATTTCCATACTTAATCTCATACATAATCAATGTATTTGACTTATAATAGGTGAGAATAACTTACCTTATCATTGACAGACGAAACTCGTCTCCCTGAAGCTCTCCAAAATTGCCCCAAACCAAGAAATATGAGAGGAAATGAACCAAAATCCCGATTTAAAACAACCTCACTACTCCAGCAATTTCCGCTTTTTCCGAATTACAACTACTTAAGTGGTTCCGCTTTTGCGGATAAAAGGCCGCTTCTGCAGCTTAACCCTAGCCTAGCCCCTTTCGTTTCTGCGATGCGCCAACCGCAGGTGCGGTCCCGCTTATGCGGCTTCTTGACCGCATCTGTGGTCCTCAAGCTTTGGACCCAAACCGCTTCTGCGGCTAGCCAACTGCTTTTGCGATTCCGTATCAGCGGATCAAGGGTCGATTCTACGGTCCTGGCTGCCCTCGCCCTCGTCCGCTTGTGTGGCTTCTTCTCCGCTTATGCGGTCCCATTTCTGTAGAAGCGAAAATACCATATACCAGCTGCTTTAGCAATTCTTCAAAACCGATTTTTTGATCCGTTAACCCCCTGGAATTCAGCCAAGGATCCCGAGAACCCAACCAATCATACCACCAATCCCAAAATACATTAGAGACTTGCTCGAGGCCTCAAACTACATCAAACAATGCTAAAACCATGAATTACACCCCGATTGAAGCTTTATGAACTTTGAAATTTCTATTTCCAATGTTTAAACCCGACAAATCATGTCTGATTGACCTTAAATTTTGCACACAAGTCATATTTGACATTACGGACCAACTCCAACTTTCAAAATTGGATTCCGACCCCGATATCAAAAAGTCAACCTCCGGTCAAACTCCTAAAAAACCTTCAAATTTCCATCTTTAGCCAAATGGCTTCTAAATGACCTACGGATCTCCGAATTTACTTCTGATCGCGCCCCAACTCTAGAATCACCATACGGGGATAATTCCAGACTCTGAATCCCAAATGAACATCGATAACACTAAAATTCACTTCAATCCAAACTTAAGAAATTCCTTCTAAAATGCTAACTTCCACAATAGGCTCCAAAACGCTCTCGGGTTATCCAAAACCCAAACCGGGCATACGCCCAAGTCCAAAATTGTCATACGAACCTGCTAGAACCTTTAGATCCCGATTTCGATATCGTTTACTCAAAATCCAATGCTAGCTAATTCTTTCAACTTTAAGCTTCCAAAATGAGAATTATCTTTCCAAATCAATTCTGAACTTCCCAAAATTCAATTTTGACCATGCGTACAAGTCATATCACCTAAAACAAAGCTGCTCATAGCCTCGGACTACTAAACGATGAGCTAGAGCTCAAAATGACCGGTCGGGTCGATACATTCTCTCCCACTTAAACATACGTTTGTCCTCGAACGTGCTGAGAACTGAACTGGATTAGTCTGAAATCACAACTTAGCACCTCATGCAGCTTCCCTTGATACCACAACTTAGCTGGGCACATAAGCTCGATAAATTCTGAAGATCTTTCCTTTTATTTAAGCAATTAAGCCTTATAGCCTGATTCCCACATCCAGAATCCTATGCTAGGCTAGTTTCCAACACACGATCACCATGTCAATTATTACACGTTGTACGCAAACATAACTGCATATCTTGCTGAATTCGCACTTTCGCATTTCCCACTCGTAGGGCCACTTTAACCTTTTTCTGATCAACTTAGTCAAAATCCTACTAATCTGATGCTCCCATTGCACCCTATGACATATACATGTCTTACTCTAACCTTTACCATAACGCCATGACGGAAGAGATGTACCAACATTCATAATCAATTCCCGAGTCAACAAAATATTAGGTCTACACTCCTGACGAGGCCTTTACCTCGTTCTGAACCCAATAATGGTCTTATTTCCATAACATACCTCGTATAGCTGGATTGCACAGAATCCTAGATCAAGGGACCTCGTCCCATCCGATACAACTGCTCAAGCACTAAGCCACCCAAGAAGTTGTTATAACCTCATATGATGCTACCATGCGCCAATAGGCCACCAATTTGAATGATATGCTAAAAGAAAACGAACTTTGGGAGGAACTACCATTCCCCCGCAATAATAAGGACTTTCCTCAGAAGATAGGAAACAAAACACACACAAAGGAATAACATATAGAAAGCTAGACTCGACATCACACTATTGCGGTGCGCAACCCGATCCAAATAACATACCTATGGCGGCATGCCATGCGATCCACAAATAGGTCTCACATAAAGAGATTGAACTTCGAGCTAAATCTAGTCATTACAATAAAAATATTGAATTTTGATCGTAAGCACGCTAAGTGCATAATACCATCCCTGAGGAAACACATAGCGCTATAGGCTACAAACTCAAGCACAACTAAGGTGAGATATACAATCTGAATCTTAAGAGCCATTCCGTTCACATAACATCATCACCACGCGGAATCTTAACACATAATAATTTACCAAGCCGTCTCACAACTCATACGGTGCAACACACTATTACCTGGGATAGTTGATGACAGACTAACACCCTGTCTGTTCCTCCATAAGGAATGCTCACTGACACATACACAACTGGCCTGATATAAGGCCATGTTCACATATAATTCGATCTACTGATCTCAAGCTGATTTCTGATTGCACCAACTTGGGTAATAACCTTTCAAAGGTCGATAGTAACACTTTTTTTCCTTATAATACATAAGAACAACCATCATAACCGGAGCAACCTCCTCAGTTCCTAAACCAATAAACAAAGTGCCCTCCAGGCATAATTTCTCGAATAAATGACATTACCACAATCCCCTTACTTGCTTAACTATTTAGTCAATCAAGTGACTACATGCCACACTTACACAATCTTCCCGTGGGACACGCTCCCGCAATCTTCTGAAATAAATATCAAGTCTGTTCATTCCAACCATCGGTCGCACCAACACTGAAAAATGATCAAGAATCCTTAACCAGGATACAAAGCCTTTTTCACAAGAAACCGATTTCAGGTGACTTTGAAGCCAATACCAATTTACTCGAACCCTTTCCTTACTCATTCGAGCCCATGACATCCTTGCCAGCACCAAACTGCAACCTTAATCCTTACTTTAAATTCCTATGCTACTCACTGCACCCAATGTGCTAACATACTATAAAACACGATTTTCATCATAACTCCGGAATCATTAATATTTTGCACACTTCATCATATAAGAACTTTGCAATTAACTCATGTTAGGAGAGCCGTAGCAACACACAGGTAAATTTCCATAACCGTAGGACATGCAATTCTCTAAGTAGTGGTCCAAACCACCATAGCCCATTTCCAGAATCTTCTTCCACACAACAAGCCATAACAATAGAAGGCTTCAGAAATAACACCAATTACGATGGCTGAGAAACGTTATACGCACATTCACAATCATACACACAACCAGAACACGCTGAATGAGCTAATCATAGATTCCAACGTGCCAAATCCAACTATGGCTAGTCAACCCCTTTCCTTCAAATTTATCCTTAAGTGCTTTGAAATAATACTAACTCTCCTCAACCCATAGCATATTCCATCCACACTCATCCCGAGTGACCTTGAACCACGATACCATGTTGTGTCAACTTCTACGAACTATTTCATACTTCTAATTTGCTACACCACAAGCCAGCCATCATAGAACATTATGTTCCACTTCTCATAAGCATGCTTTCCAAGCTTGATCGTTGATTGTACTTATAAACTCAATATTGTTAGGCACCACACTTTACCTCTTGAATTCACTAGGATGATTATTGAGAGCCACCCGCTCTCATATAGTCCCGAATATAATCGGCTACATAAACCTCATAACAGAGGATCACCCCTTCGACGAGGCACCTAGCAGAACTACTCTCTTTAAAACTTACTTCCATAAAAGGCATAAATTCCAAGTTTTTTCCCAAGTTCGAACATGAGCCCATAAGGCCAGCCATAGCACATCTTTAACAATTCCTCCGCTCAAATTACTGCTTATGATATTTTTCTGTACCTGATATGATCCCTCACGCTAATACCCAGAATTCACGCAGGTAATTAACCATGCAACCCAATCGTAAACGGTGGGACTCTCCCACTTAGCTCAAAGCCACTATTACACGACTCTCGAACACATTAGAACCATTCTCTCAAGTCATTTACTCTTAATCGTTTGCCAAAAATTCTCGGAATTCTCATGCAAATCCCTATATTTCATATTCTGATTCATCATCCACCTTCGTTCCAACAATCGTTGGCATTCTCGATATCATACCGTAGAGACCCAATTGGATTCTCCAAATCATTAACACCATTCACACAACAATTCTCCTTGCTGCATATCTAGTAGAACTCTTCGCAGAAGCCTCGCCAACCATGCGACTGATAACCTGCCCACAGAAATGCCCCACTTGTAGAAATCACTCCCAGGCATCTTCCAATGCTACTGCATGGGGTACCATCACTACCAAATTAATAACCCTTGTTGAGTCCGAGCTCACTCTCCAGCTACATTATTCTATTCACCCCTCGCGGACATTAACGAAATGTGCGGCAACATCCTTTCACTTCAAAATCATGCTACCTCTTCCTTCATTTCAACCACTCATTTCTATCATATCCAATCTCCTACCGCATAACAACACCATGCTTCGAATTAGTCTACCGACTTCTATTGCCCATCATTAAAATCCTAGATCCTTCCAAATTATCCTTAGGCGCATAGTCATCCTACTACTAGGCCCTATACGGCCCCACCACTCCTACTTTGGGCAAACTCATTCCTTTAATCAACTATTCGTCCTACGCTCCCTGAGCCTAGCCTTTTTGATGTTTGAAACTCCGCCTGACCCTTCCTATATGTCCTTCTCAACTTTTGGTGCTCATTCATTGCCTTAGTAAAATTCACCTCCATAACACCTGAATCCACAAATCGCCACTGACTAAAACTCCCCCGAAGGTTATCTCCTTTGAACTGTCAACACTTGAAACACTGATTGAATCCTGAATCTCCCAATCCTGTGATACCTGATAGCTGCATCTCCGATACCGTTTCACAATATCATGCCCCAAGGGTGGATCATAGAATATCATCACACCGATAAGCTTAATACATCCAATTAGGACTTCAGCACATCAATAGAGAAGAGACTTTCCTCACGCTTGTAATTGCCACATTTTGTTACTTCCACTAGTACACATCTGACCATCTTCGATTGATTGGCTCTCCCCTGCCAGGAATAAAAATACTAAATCCCTCTGATTACACATTGAGTAAACCTCTCTTCAATTCATTCACTACCCCGATACGTGGGCAAGCATCCTAACATCACAACAACTCTACGGAAAAATCGCTCATAAGCATCATGGAAACCTGTGCCTAGCCTCCAAACTCTTAAAAGCACAACTACCGAGCCGAACGATAGAAAAATCCTTCAGCAAGGCAACAACATTATCCCAACTAACTATACCAGGAACATCCTGCACCACATCAGTAGTGCCATTACAATTCCTCAATTCTTGATTTATAACCAGCGGTTCGCATAACGTACGATTGAGTAGGAAAGAAACAAGGGCAAAATGACTCAAAGGAATAGAACCACACGATAAGAAAACCAAGAGGGGAAGTACCCCTAACAGCCCTTCAGCCTCCCGAGGATAAGTACAGACGTCTCTGTACCGATCCACAAGACTCTACCAGACTTTCTCATGACTCGTGAGACCAACGGGAACCTAGTGCTCTGATACTATGTTGTCACGACCCAAAACCACTACGGGTCGTGATGGCGCCGGACACCGTTGTCAGGCTAGCAAACTAAATTACCAATTACTTTACTTTTGAAAATATAATGTTTCTCCTTCTGTATTGCATAAAATAAGATCATTTCTTGAATTCAAATTTAAATAATAATAACTAGTACAAGGATTTTACTGAAACCATCCCAGAAACCCGGTGTCACAAGTGCATGAGCAACTACTGATAAAGACATAAAATATAACACAACATCCGTCCGGAATAAAATGGACAAGAAAGAAATATAGTTGCTAGAAGAGACTGTAAAGAGCTACGGGCTGCCTCGCATACTGCAACTCACCTCGTCCCTATGTCGTCTATGTTGCTACGCCTAGTAGGCCGCTAATATATCATGAACTTGTGCAACAAAAATACATAGAAGTGTAGTATGTGTACGTAATTAAAGTGTACTCAGTGTATCCCGCCTAATCTCCAAAAGGGTAGAGACGAGATGGCCAACTTCGACACTCATTAGAGGCCAATTATCAATATTCTATAAATGTGAGAATAATCATGGAATTATATAAAAGTTCTAATTGTGAAGCCGGGAAAATAGGTAAGCACCTTCAACAATGAACCCGGGGCTTCCAAGGTTTATTCTTTATTATCTTACCAGTTTATATCGAGCCACGTAGGGCCAATTCCTAAATTTATAATTATTAAGTAACAAATAAGCATGAGCAAATCGTACCAAGGTTGATGGCCCGCTGCAACAGAATGTAAATTGTGCACTGCCGAGGGTCGAGCGACACAAACCATAGATGCATCTATTATCACCGAGGTGTTTGGCCCGTTCAATACTTAAACACATATCATTCTCGTAAATCATCCAAACAACGCAGACACACTTAAAGTACATGCTCAATTAGTCACGTAAGAACTTATCAGGAAAATATTTATTCAATAAAACCAATTCTCCTTTAACAAATTTCAGAAATGAAGTTTAATTCGTTTTAGAAATTTTCTTTCTAATTCGATGTGAGTTAAGCAAATCAAGCTACCAATGCGTCCACAGTAAATCCACGTATACATGCTTTTGAGCCATAACTACCCAAACATTAGCATAATAGTAACTACGCACGGACTCTCGTCACCTCGTGCGTGCGTAGCCCCCCTCCCCCTCCATATATACATAAATAGGAGAACATAACCATTTTACTCAACTATGGGGTAATTCCCCCTCACATCATTAGAAAGGAGACTCACCTTGCTCTGAAGATACGCAATCGACATTCTACATCCTTCGGAAGGCTTGAACCAATGCACAATTCACCAAAACTAGCAAACTAACGATAAATATGAGAATATACTCAAATACTTGTTAACAATTCAGATTATACAAGTTCCCAACTTCGTTTAGTGAAATGACCAAAATGCCCTCGGGCCCCCATGCCCGGAATCCAAAATTTCTCGAAGATAAAGGTTACCCATGACCTTAGCAACTCAAATATATGATTTTATCCTAATTACATACTCAAAATCGTAGCTAAAATCCAAGTTTATAATTTTCTAGGTTTTCAACCAAAACCCTAATATTTATACTAATTTCCATACTTAATCTCATACATAATCAATGTATTTGACATATAATAGGTGGGAATAACTTACCTTAACATTGACGACAAAAATCCCCTCCTTGAAGCTCTCCAAAATCGCCCCAAGACAAGAAAATATGAGAGGAATGAACCAAATCACGACTTTAAATTAAGCTTCTGCCACCAGTCGTTTCTGCTTCTACAGAAATATAATCGCTTATTCGGTTCCGCTTTTGAGAATAAATGGCCGCTTCTACGAATTAACCCTGGCCTAGCACTTTCGCTTCTACGAAGTGCCAGGCCTTATTACTTCCGCACCTGTGTCAAACTACTGCATCTGCGGTCTCACAGATGTGGCTTCCCTTCGGCATGTGCGTTTCTCCCATCCATTGCCCAGAACAGCACTTGAGCTATAACCTCTGCATCTGCGACTCCGCATCTGCGACTATTTTCTATAGATGCGGAAATACCAAATACCAGCTAAACCTAGAATTTTTCAACTCCAAATTTCATCGCGTTAACCCCCCGAAATTCACCCGAGGCTCCCGGTAACCCAACGAATCATACCAACCAATCCCAAAACACATTACGGACTTGCTCGAGGCCTCAAAACACATCAAACAATGATAAAAACATGAGTTCCACCCCAATTGAAGCTTTATGAACTTTGAACTTTCGAATTTCTATTTCCGATGTTTAAACCTATCAAAATACGTCCGATTGACCTCAAATGTTTCACACAAGTCATATTTGACATTACGGACCTACTCCAACTTCCAAAATTTGATTCTAACCCCGATATCAAAAAGTTAACCCCCAGTCAAACTCTTGAAAAACGTTCACATTTCTATCTTTAGCCAAATTGCTTCAAAATGACCTACGGACCTCCGAATTCACTTTCGATCGTGGCCCCAAATCCAAAATCACCATACAGAGCTATTTACAGTCTTGGAATTCCGAACGGACATCGATAACACTGAAACTCTCTTCAAGCCAAACTTATGAAATTTCTTCTAAAATGCCAACTTCCACAATAGGCGCTAAAATGCTCCCAGGTTATCCAAAACCCGCACCGGGCGTACGCCCAAGTTTGAAATCATCATACGAATCTGTTGGAACCTTCAAATCCCGATTCTAAGGTTGTTTACTCAAAATTCCAATCCTAGTTCATTCTTTCAACTTTAAGCTTCCGAAATGAGAATTCTCTCCCAAAATCAACTCCAAACTTCCCGAAATCAAATTTCGACCATGCCTACAAGTCATAATACTTGAAATAAAGTTGTTCACGGCCTCCGGTTACTAAACGGAGTGCTAGTACTCAACACGGCCGGTCAGGTCGTTACACATGGGATTATAAAATATTATTATTTCAGTTCTCAATTGGTGAACATGAGTACAACTGAAAGTTGTTTGAACTTGTGGATTGGTCTTAGTCAATTCTTCTCTATCAAAACCTCTCACGATTTCACTTAAAGTGTTTAGTTACTATGTTCATTTTTTTCTTTGCTTGAGGACGAGCAAAAGTTTAAGTATGGGAGAATTTGATAAGTGCATTTTACCTGATATTAACCACATAATTTCTCTCATAAAAACATATAAATTATCATGTTTCCTCCATATTTTTAACTTTATTTTTTAGGAATAACTATAGAAAAATTGGTGTGCCCAATATGAAAAAAGACAAACAAATATTCAAGAAAAATACAACAAAGAAGTGTAAGATCGAGCTATGATTCATTACTGCCGTAACAATGCACCAAGTTCACAATTGGTGAACTAGGGTCGTGACAAATCTAAACATAGAATGATAAAATTCTTCTCTACAAATTCAAAATCAAGATTTGCCATGGAAATCTAGCACAAAATCGAGAAGTTATCATTAATTTTTATTATATAAGAAGATATTTCCCGATCAGAAGAAGCATCACAGTAGAGAGAAAGCTTAGACCTAGAAGTCCAAATTCTTAATAAGCTTCTCTATTTTATTTCTTTCACTGGTATTGAATTATTTTTCTTTTAAATCACAATAGTGGTTTAGTTGTTGTTTCTAAGTAAATTTTAGTGTAGGAAATTACTCTAGTTCCTAGTTTTAATTAAATAGGAGAATTATTTTTCTTGAATATTTCTTTTTTATTTTCTTATTTAATGGTCAAGAATATTTTCATTGTTAGTACTAGTTCAAGTATGGAGTAACTTTTCTTGTGTTGGAAAAAAGACGAATCTTAATATTTCTATATAATAGTGGATATTATTCCTCAAATTCACATGATTGAGCTAGAATTTATTTAATTGTATCAGCTTTTACATTTAGGCGTTATTCAATTTATTAACATCTATCTATCTTGTACTGGATATTAATTATTTATTAATTTTGTAATCGAGAGAGACAAAAGAAATAATATAGTTAAATGTAATATCGATAAATGTTAATATTTATTCAGTAACATCTATCTCTTTTTAGGCTATAATAAATTGTACATTTATTTGTAATCGAGAGAAGCAAATGGTATAATAATTAGTTATAACAAGCAGGGTAACTGAAAGGGACTTAATATCAAGAGCATTTTAGTTCAATCATATATTTTTGGTTCTTTAGTATTACTATTTTAAAGATTAATTTGTATAACTGAGAGGAGTGCAATTAATTATTCAACTTGACTAATAATATATATTTGTAATCGTGAGAGGCATTTATACATTTTTTGAGAAATAGTAATTGAGAAAAAATAATTCTACTATATAATAGAAATATTAAGTGAAGTCAAGATCCCAACACCTTTTTAATATATTTGCAAAAAAACAAAATATTTTATACTACTCTTTTCATGCATTTTTACTTAGCTAATTCACAACTCAACTCTTTCTGATTTTCTCAAATAGTAATTAAAACAAGAAACGTCTGAAGAATAGATAAACCAATCTCTGTGGGTTCGACATCTTTCTATATTATTATTTGACATAGTACGAGTTACAATTTTATATACACTAGACACTTATCAACCCTCTTTGAAGAGGCTCCGTCTCTTCTCTAAAGTAAACACTAACTCTCATTGTTGTAATTTTCTTTTTTTCTCCCCTTCTTTTGACTGACGTGCCCTCGTTTCATGTGTACACCATCAACAAGTTTAGGGCCGAGCCGAGCCAATGTAAGACCGAGCTTAAGAAGGCTTCGAGTGAAGAGAAGGCAAAGGATGAGGAGATACTGTGATATTAACACAGTATAGTCTTCTTGGCCTTACAGCGGAGATTAGCACTTTGATGTCTTAGCTGTAGCAAAAGTTAGAGCTGATTGAGCAGCTACGGGGCGAGGTTGATCAGGCTAAGGCTGACTACCACTGATGGAAAGAGAACATGGATTGGCTCGCTGCTGATAAAGAAGCTGCTATAACCCAACTGGCCTCGGCTTAGACTCAGCTCTGAGGAATAAAAGTTAAGAATCTGTCTCAAGCCAAGAAAATTGAGGAGTTGGACGCAAATCTTGCAAATGTCAGTGCAAAGGTTGTAGAGGCAAAGGCTGAAATTGAGAAGACGAAGGCTACTGTTGATAAGACTATGACCGTTTAGTTAAGGGATGCTGAGGCAGTGCAAGTGGAGCTAACGTAGGCCTCCAATCGATAAAAATAAAGTAATGATTTGGCCAAGTGCCAGGCCCCGAGGGAGACTCTCAAAGAAATCCATGCCCGAGGATTTGACCTCACTGAAGAAATAGCCCAAGCAAAGACACTGGAAACCAATGCCAGGTTTCTCATTTCTTTTGTTGATGAATATGTTGTGAGTGGTTACGAGGGCGGGGAAGGTAAAGGTGGAGTCCCCGAGGAGGAGGTTCCTGAATATGCGGCTCTCGGGGGTGCAACTTCCGAGATGTGGTTCCCGGGGATGTGGCCTCCAAAGTAGATTAGGTTCTTGCCCTTTTGTTTTTGTTTCTTTTGTGTAAGTGCCCCTTGTGGGTTTTGTAAATATCTTCTATAAATATAAAGAATTCCTTTGCTTCATCTTTGACTCTGTATTGTCTTTATTTTGTGAAAACATTTGATGTTATAACTTTAATGATCAGTCTGAATATTTGCTTGGACTCCGAATATAACAAACGTTAGGTTTTTTATTGATCAATTAGCGATATTTATTGTGGAATACCTCTTAAGGTTTTCGCTAATCTTCGAGTTATGCTTAGGTCTATTTGACGCTAACTGGGGATGTTAGGTCTCTTGAGTCTAAGTTGGGTGAGAGTAATGTCTCGACTCCGCATGCTTCGAACCTTAGGATCTTTCATATTGTCCCTTAGGCTCTTTTGGATTGGCCCATAGGCTCTTTTAGGTTGGCCCTTAGGCTCTTTAATTTTGGCCAATTCGACCTCTAAAGAGTCTATAATTTTCCCTCTTTTCGGCTAAAAGACTTAGTAAAAACTTTCTATGCCCTAGCATGTGTTTCTTGTTACCATTGGGTCTTTTGAAGGTTTGATTGATTGGAACCTTATTTGTAATTAATTTGTGTAACGATACTCGAATACCTCTTGAAGGTTTTTCAAAGGCTGGTGTTATTTAAGCCATTGAATAATTCGAGGACTAATTTTATCGAAGCTCTTTATCATTTTCTTTTGCCGAGGGTAGCCGGGTTTAACCATTTTTGAAAGGTTTGAAGGCCTTTAATTTTATGGCGGAAGTCGGACATCTTCGAGTTGCATTATTTCGGCCGTAGACTTTTTATATGATCGTAGTCTTTACTATGGCCATAACCTTTAATGTGGCTGTAGCCTTCGGGTATGTCTCTTGGACTTGTTTCCCGATAACCTTTCGTACTTGTTCGAAAGGTTAGTCCCCAAGTATGATGACCTCAGCCTTTATATCGAGGGGATGTGTGATGACCCAACCCGTCGTCTCATGTGTCACTACTCTCTTTCCCCCATTTTATGCATCTTCGTATTTCGTTATCGGTATATGATGTATTAGAGTTGCTTTGGATTGGTTTTGATAAGAAATGAGAGACTTAGTCTCTTAAGAAAGGCTTAAGTTGGAAAAGTCAACCGGATGTTGACCTATGAGTTAGAGGGCTCGAATGTGATTTTCGGTGATTTGGTTAGCTTCGGGGGATGATTTGTGACTTAGGAGTGTGATCGGAATTTATTTTGGAGGTCCGGTGTAGAATTTGGCTTGAATTGGCGAAGTTAGTATTTTGACGAATTCCGGTTGGTAGGTGAAATTTTGATTCGAGGGTCGGAATGGAATTTTGAGAGTTTATGTAGCTTCGATATGTGATTTGTGACGTGTGTGCAAAATTTCAGGTCATTCGGACGTGGTTTTATCGGATTTTTGATAGAAAGTGTATTTCAAAAGTTTTAAGAAAATATAGGTTAGAATTCTATGTGATTTAATGGTTTTAGTGTTGTTTGATGTGTTTTAATGATTGGAACAAGTTCGTATAATGTGTTTGGGATATGTTGGTGCCTTTGGCTGAGGTCCCGGGGGCCTCGGGGTGATTTCAGATGGTTAATGTCACGGTATCTGGTCTTTCTGCTTCTGTGGAAATGGACTGCGCTTCTACAAAAATGGACCGCAAAAACGGTCCCGCAGAAGTGAGAGAGGGCCCGCAGAAGAGAAAAATGGGCCTAGGTGACTTTTTCGCAGAAGCGGACCAGCAGACCCAATTACGCGATTGGTTGACCGCAAAAGCGGTCTTGGGGAAAAACTGAGGAACCTCAAAAACGGTGTCGCAGAAGCGATAAAAAGGACCACAAAAGCGGAAAGAGCTATTCAGAAGGGGGGTTTTATTTAATATTTTATCCGCGAGCTTGGGATATTTTCAACCATTTTTTAGCGAGCTTTGAGAGCTTTGAGGCGATTTTGAAGAGGGATTCAAGGAGGAATGATTTGAGGTAAGTTCCTTGGCCTAAATACACGAGATTATGATAGATTTGGCATGGAAATTGGTTGACATTCATTAACAAGGGGTAAAGCTAGGGCTTGAGTTTTGATATTTCAATATGGGATTTGATAGGTCATTTGAGCTCGGATTTGGGAGTTCTTGGTATGTATGAACTCATGGCGAGACAAGGAATCCAATAATGTGAGTTTTGTAATTTTTCGAGAAGTGGTCCCGGGGCTCGAATTTTGCTAGTTTCGAGATTTTTGCTATTTTTTGATTGTTTTCGATTGGGTATAGTACCATTGGCATATTCTGATGTATTCGCTATGATGTTGGTAGATTCGACGCACGTGGAGGCCGGTTTGAGGGGCAAAGGCATTGCGAGCTAGAGATTTTATCGATTCGAGGTGAGTAATAATTGTAAATGATATCCTAAGGGTTTGAAACCCCGGATTTGCACACCTTAGTACTATATTGAGGTGACTTGCACACCGGATATGAGCGTGGGGTAGAGAACCGTTGGGGATTATGAATTGGTCTATCCCGGTTGTGATTTTACTACTTATTGACAGAAACTTACTTGATGTTATCATGATTTGGGCTGATTGCCATATTTTGGGCTTCACGCAGATTATTTGAATCATTCAAGGATTGACATCACTATTTTGCATTACTTGATATTATTTTGATCTCGGTCCAAGGTTTTAAATGTTGTTTCGCAAACCCAACCATTTTTCTAAGATTTGAAAACTTAAACAACATATTATTGACGTTTTGAACTGATAACTATTATTTTTGATATTGCCCAAGTAGCTTATGTGCATTTCTGAACAAAGCATGGATCGGGTTGCGCATCGCATCAACGTTATATGTGCATTTCTGGACTGAGGATTGATCGGGCTGCACGCCGCAACAGTGTGATATTGATATTGCGCTTGGGCTATAGGAACCTCTCTAGAGTCTGAACCCCCACAGTGAGCACGGGTACCCAAATGGATCGGGATACGTGCCACAGCGGTCATGTGCATTGCATTGCATTCATGAATTGGTTCTTGTTTATACTACGTGGAATGACATTCAAAACTCTTATATTATTGACATCCATGTTGTTTTCTTGCACTGTGTACCAGATACCCTGGTATTATTTGTTAATAGAGTGTTGTGCCCAAGGGGCTAACTTATGTGCTCACTTCAACTGTATGATGACACATTCATATGCTTGACTGTTGAAAAAGGGATATTTTTAAAAGAGGTTTTTAAACTGAGCCAGATATTTTCTAAAATATTTTCACGGTTTTACTGTTTCAAAAAAAGGGTTGTACTGTCCTATATAGCATGATGGAGTGCTTTTACGTGATTTCTTACCGCTCAGTTATTATTTACTCTTATTACTCACTGAGTTGGAGTACTCACTTTACTCCCTAAACCTCGCGTGCAGTTGCAGATTGCTCACCCGGTAGCGGGTTATTAGCGGATTGAAGGTATCATAATTGTAGTTGAGCAAGGTGATCGCCAGCATTCACGGCACCGGACTTCATCTTTTGAACTACAAAATTTATTTTGTATACATTATTCGCCTTGTAGTTGCATTCAGGTTTCTTTAGATGCTCGTGACTTGTGACACCCCGGTCGGATTGTGTTGAGTTGTAGTTAACCGCTTTTAATGCCATTAAGCTGTGTTTTTTATTCATTTATGTTTAATAACTGTTAAAGAGACGAATTGTGTTAGTTGGGTGGCCTTGTCTTCACGAGAGGCGCCATCACAACTAGTGTGGGTTTTGGGTCATGACAGGATGCCTCTTTGAGGTCATACAAGTCCGTGTTTTCGATGATTCGGATGTGTTGACCATCGATGACAGTACCCGAGTATTGGGGGTGTATCTTGGAGAGATGACCCAAACAGTCGTCACTTGTTTCAAATCAAATTATATGATCTGAGGCCTTAAAACCTCATTTTGGATCACCTCGATTTGCGTATGCAGTCTAGCGCATAGCCAAAAGCTTAAATATAAAAATTTGTGAAAAATAATAAGTTTTTTACTATAATATGATTTGTCTTTGGTCAAAGTTTTGGGTAAATAGACCCGGACCCATGACTTGATGGTTCCGAAGGGTCCGTAGGAAAACAAGAACCTACTTGAGGACTCAAATTACACAAAACAATATCAAAACCACGAATCGTACCTCAAATCAAACTTAATAAACTTTCACCTTCCAAAACACGTGCCGAACCATACCAAATCAATTCGGAATGATCTAAAATGTTTTTGTACACAATTTTTAAATGGAATAACAAACCTTGGCGTGAGTCGGACTTAAATTGCTAAATTTGATCCTTGATGAAGTTTGAGAAAAATGATTTGATTTTGAGGTTCAATTTGTTGATAATGATGTTATTTTGGCGATTTGATCGCTAGAATATGTCTGTATGATGTTATTGAGTTAGTACTTGTATTTGGTTAGGAGACCCAAGGGCTCGGGTGTGTTTCAGATGTGAATCAGGAAGGATTGAACTTAAGAAAAATTGTAGAAATTACAGCTGAGCATAGCAAGCCTGCATGCTTCATATTTGCGAAGCCTAGCTCGCAAATGCGATATTGCAAATGCAAGCAGTCTTTCGCAATTGTGAAGTAGGCCCAGGCTAGCCCTTCTCGCAACTGCGGGGATTGTCATCACAAATGTGATTACCCTACTGTCGCAAATACGAAGGTTTTATATTTCTCAAGGGTTCGCATTGTCTTCGTAATTTTCACATCAGCAAGTCGGGGTTCGCAATTGCGAACCCCTTGAGACCTGCATAATTTTACACTTAGCTGATTTTAAGTCTTTTGTCACGTTTTTTTCAAAAACAAACTCCTTCGGGCGATTTTTCAAGAACAAGTATTCTTTTAAATCTATTTTAAGTTAGTTTTTACTCATTTCCTTCATTCATTAACATCTATTAACATGATTTCAACCTAAAATCAAAGATTTCCATGGGGGAAATTGGGTGTTTTGGGTAGAACCTAAGTTTTTCAAAAATTGTGGATTTGAACCTCGATTTGAGGTCAGATTTCAAAACAAATTATATATTTGGGTTCGTAGGGGAATAGGTAATCGGGTTTTGATTCGAACCTCGTGTTTTAACCATGTGGGTCCGGGGGCGATTTTTGACTTTTTGGGTAAAACTTTGAAAAACTTATTTTCAGGCATTAGAATTGATTCATTTAGCATTTATTAATGTAATTAAGTAAGTTGTGGCTAGATACGAGCGAATTGGTGCTGAAATCAAGAGGTAAAGTGATAATTGGGACGTGAATTGTGTTCATGGCATTGAGTTAAGTGTTTGGTCTAACCTTAGCTTGAGGGATTAGGAGTTGATTCCTATTTGTTATGTGGTAATTGTTGAGTACGACGTCTAGGTATGGTAACGAGTTTCTATACATTGGTGTCTAGCATGACCGTGAGTCTTTAAATTGTGAATATCTTGATTTTGTTGTATCTATATTGCCTTGGTGATGATTACCGTTTGTTGTGAAAAGCATGTGGAAGGAAATTGTGACCTTTAAACATCGAGGAGCATTGGCTCAAGTTATATTACAAATTATGAAAGTATATGAGATGATTGAACCCTATGGAGCATTGCAAAAGTGGTAAAGTGAGTTATGAAATAAAAGTGAAAGAAAGAGAAAGAGTTATTAAATTGTTCCCTTGTCGGGATATTATTACTTTATGGATTATTTCTCTTGCCGGGATGTTGATGTTATTGGTGTTGTACCCTTTCTAGAATTTAATTTTTTAATTGTACTCCCTTGCCGCGATTTCTATTATTATTTTGTTTATTTCCTTGACCCTTTATTTGTGATTGTTGTTTGGGTGAGGAAGAGTGTTAAAGCCTAAAGGGTGATGCTATGCATTATTTGTTATTGTGAGGAAAGAGTGTAAAGCATAAAGGGTGATGTCGTGCCGCACGATGTAATATTTTGTGCCTATTACATTAATTTCATGGTGAGGAAGGAGTGTAAAGCACGAAGAGTGATGTCATGCCTTCGTGCCTATTATATTGATTCTTATGGCGAGGATGAGAGTAAAAGTACGAAGGGTGATGCCGTTCACTTGTCCTTGATTTCCCTGATTCTTGTTAGTAATTAAGTTGTGTTATTCCTTACGTTTATTTTACTGGTTTTCTGTTGTTACTTGACTTTATGGTGATGTCATTAATTCTCTTGCCCTAATTGCTTTGTAATTGTTGCTTGGGTAAGGAAGTGTGGAATGCACGAAGGGTGATGCTGTGTATTATTTTGGTGAGAGAGTGTAAAAATACGAAAGGTGATGCCGTACACTTATTGCAGTTTGCTATGATCTTGTTGTTATCAGTTTAAGTGCATTAATTGTCTTATTCCACTATTTCTGTGATTCTTTATGTTGATATTTTCCTTTATTGTGTTACTTGTTATTATTGAATCAAGGTGTCCTTGCACAACGTCATGCCTTGAATCCATGTTATAAGTGTTACATGTTTATGTGACTTAATTGCTACTTGACCTTTAGCACACTAAATATTAAATTGCCTAATTGCTCCTTAAAGTCCATAATTAATTGCTACTTGTCATTATTTGTTTTTCTCAAGGAATCATCATTATTGTGTACTTGTTGTCTTATGCGTTCGTATTAATTGTTACGTTTATTAGAGTACACTTCATTTGGAAGAACTGATAATTTAATGAAATGGGAGTGGGTGGTATTCCTACCACGAGATTTAATAAAATAGGAGTGGGTGGTACTCCTACCACGAGATTGGAGCGGGTGGTACGCCTACGACAAGATAAATGAAATGGGAATGGGTGGCACGTCTACCACGAGAGATAATGAAATGAGAGCAGGTGGCATGCTTGCCACGAGATACAGGAAATGGGATCAGATTGCACGCCTGCAACAAGATGTGAAAAGAAATTTAAATCTTCCTTTGTTTTCCTTATTCTTCTCAGTGGTTAAAATTTTGATTCCTTTATAGTTCTCTTGATATTCTGCTTTTATCTGTCATTCCCTGAAACATGTTTCCCCGTACCAACCTTACTTGCTTATACTTGCTTTACTTTCTGCGGTATATTATATAGCTGCACAGGTATTTTTGATGGTATGGTCCTAGCCTCGTCACTACTTCGCCGAGGTTAGGCTAGGCACTTACCTGCACATGGGGTCGGTTGTGCTGATAATACACTCTACACTCTTTTGTGTAGACCCCGGTGTTGAAGACTTCGGACCGCGGTGGAATTGCTGATTTTTGCTCATCAGGCGACTCGAGGTAGTCCTGCAGGCCCTGACGTCTTCTTCTACCTACTATTCATGTTCCATTTCCCCTTATATTCCGTAACAGTGTATTATTATTTCTACAGACTTTGTATGTAGTAAATATTAGACCGTCTGTGAAACTGTGACACCATATTTTAGGGTGGTTAAGGATTAAGTATTTGTATTAGGTATAGTTTTCATATATTTTATCATTGTCTTGAATTTAAAATTCCACTATTATCATGTATTCGCTTTATAATTTTTAAAAATAAATAATTGTTTAATGAAGTAACTGAACTAAAGGTTTGGCTTGCCTAACTCTCATTAGTAGGCACCATCACGACTCCCAAGGGTGGGATATTCTGGCCGTGACACTTGGGTTGTTTCTCATAGAGTTATAAGTGTAATGCACATGTAATTGTAGACTTCTATGAGAAAGAAAGTATTTTTATATAGAAAGAATGCTTCTTTGAATAATTGATACATGTGTGCATGTTTTGTCGTTGGGGCTCGACTATTCTACTGGACACGGTTCATATGACCATTTGGCCCATTACAAAGTTCTCCTATCGAGGCCCTCTTTGGCGTGAAGTATTTTCCTCAAAAATATAACCTCCGAGGGTGATGCCCCCCAGTATTCGAGGTTTATTGAAAAGAAGCCTTGGATACTGTTGAGTTCTCCTTAGGTAGCACATAGTTATTGCGTCGTTAAAAACCTCACAGGTAAAACCCATTTGGGACAAAATCCGATATGAGGGAAAAACGAATGCAGCATGTGCTTCAAAACCTAAGGCCTTCATGTAACGGTTTCTTCAATATCCTCAACTAATCACCTGCAATGTATTGGTTTCAAATTCAAATGGACAAAAAGAGAAAGTCGTACCATAGCAATAGTATCGTTTGAGTAGTGATACATTCCAATTGTTAGGCAGTTATTCACCTTCCACCCTGCCAAGTTTTAAGATATTTTTTCGATAACTCCGATGACTCGGTACGGTCCTTCCCAATTCGGGCCTAATTTCTCTTCATTCATGTCTCGAGCATTGAGGGTGACTTTACATAGGATTAGGTCCTTGATTCCGAAGTGTCGAAGGTTGTTGCTTCTGTGCGGCCATTCGAACAATTGTTGCCTCTTATTTTTCATCTAATAGTTCGAGACTTATATGCATAGCCTCGTGATTTGACTCTTCTTATGCATATCGAAACCTGGCACCAGGTTCTGTGACCTCGACATGGATAAGGGCCACGAAGACGTATACCAAATAAAATAGGGTGGCCTACGTGCTGGACTTCGATGTTGTTCGATACGCCCAAAGGATCAGGCAGGACTTCTCTCCATTTTTTCTTTGCATCGTCCAACCTTTTCTTTAGGTTACAAATGATAGTTTTATTTGTTGACTCGGCCTATCCATTCCTAGTTGGGTGATATGGTGTTGATAAAATCCTCTTTAGTTTATGTGCTTCGAGGAATCTTTTTACCTTGCTGCCGATGAATTGCTTTCCATTGTAACAGACAATCTCGACAGGTATCCCGAACCGGCATATGATGTGGTCCCAATAAAGTCATTAACTTCTTTCTTTGACATTCTTGTAGGCCTGCGCTTCCACTTATTTAGAAATAATCAGTCATAAACAAAATAACATATCAAAACGATGAGTGTAGAAGTAGAAGCATACAAAATACAGTCCCAAGAAAATCGCGGTGTCACAAGTCTGAGCCTCTAAAACGAAAATATCCTACTCAATACAAGTCTAGGCAGAATGAAAGCAACAAAATGATAAGAGGGAGAGATCAGGTCCTGCGGACGTCGGCAGCTACCTCGAAGTCTCCTCGGGATAGTAGTGATAAAGCAGCTGCGATAGCTCAACTGCCCTCTGGAACCTGTGAATCTACACAAAAGGTGCAGGGGAGTGGGGTGAGTATATTTCAACTCAGTGAGTAATAATAATAAACAACAACTGAAAATAAGAACACCTGTACTATCACTAAATAGTTCTAAGGGTAACCTCACAGGTAATCCATCACTACAGTGAATACCCCATCTCCAGTCCACATCTATCTCGCCATGGTCCCATACCGACCTAGTCCTCACTCATACAGCTATGGCGTACAGCTGATCCAATGTTTATATATGTATATACATATGTCTATAATGCGGTGGCGCGTAGCCATATATATATATATATATATATATATATATATATATATATATATATATATATATATATATATATATATATATATATATATATATATATATATATATATATATATATATATATATATATATATATATATATATATATATATATATATATATATATATATATATATATGCAAAAAGAAATAAATAGAAGGAGGGAGAGATCGGGTGTTGTAGACGCCAGTAGCTACCTCGATGGCTCATCAACTAGTAATAGAAATAGCAGCAGTGTATAGCTCAACTGCCCTCTTGGATCCCTGTATCTGCACACAAGGTGCAGGAAGTGGGGTGAGTATCTTCCAACTCGGTGAGTAGTAAATAACAAATAATAACTGAAATTAAGAACACTTATATTATCACTAAATAGTTCTAAGAATAACCGTACATGTAAGTCATCTCTACAATGGTAAGTCTGGTTCCAGTCTACGGTTGTCTCACTCTGATCCAACACTGATCTAACATTGAACCAACACTGATCTAACTCTGATCTAACACAGATCTAACTCTGCTGCGGCGTGCAGCTCGATCCTCACTCATACTGCTGCGGCGTGCGGCCCGATCTAATATATATCTCATGGTGGGTCCTCGACCCTATCTTAGTCAGTATAGACTTGGCCTCTCAGGCCCAATATAATATCTCATAGTGGGTCCTCGACCCTATCTCAGTCAGTTTAGACTTGGCCTCTCAAGACCACTCAGCTTGAACAGGGAATCCCACCCTAGGTAGCCTCTCTCAAAGTACACGTCTAGTACCGGCTCATGATTTGCTATACAGCTATAATTACAGCTGAGTGTATGCATCTCGCGTGATATAAGGGTCCTAGCTCTACAGGCTTCCCTAATACTTTACAGATCAGCACAAGGCCCCAAACATGGCTACTAGGCCAACTACACACTTATAAGCTCATTCACAGTCATAATACACAATAAACTATCAGTCGAGAAGGACCAAGTCCAATCCCCCAATCACAATACCACCACGCCCGTCACATGACACGTGTCTCATCTCTACATAGCACTGTATAGTGCAAGTACGGGGTTTCAAACCCTCAGTACATTATTTACTACCACCACTCACCTCGAACCGGTAGAAGTCCTAGCTCGCTTTGCGCTTGCCTCGCAAATCAATCTCCTCGGATGCCAAATCTGCTCAAAATCAATGAGAATACATCAATATAGGCTAATTAGACATAACCCAATCGAAATAACTCGATTTACACCAAAATCCACGAAGTTGTCAAAATCCGACTTTTGGTACGCTTCTCAAAAAATTATGAAAGTTACATTTTTGGAATCCTCGTCTCTCCACGAGTTCATACATATAAAGTTTATCAAAATAGGACTCCGTTTGCCCATTCAAATCAACGTTTTAACATAACCCAGGCTTAGGGAAAACTTCCCCCATTAATTCTCCCAATTTCAGTGAAATAGAGGAAGATTCTAAGATAAAAACACGTATTTGGACCATAAAACTTACCTCCGATGATAACCCGGTGAAATCCCCTTCAATTCTCGACAATTAGCTCTCTAAGGACTCAACAATGGAGGTTTTTAGCAAATGAGCCGCGGATGAAATGTTCTGGACTTAAATTCACTGCCAGCCCTCGTTACTCTACGCGATCGCAACCTTTGGCATGCGATCGCGATGCACAGATTTTGGGGGACCAATTTTTCCTCTACGCGATCGCGTGGGCCCAGACGCGATCGCAGTGATCAGCCTAACCATTCAACGCGATCGCAACATTTTCTCCGCGATCACACTGCTCTCGAATCTTACCTTATGCGATCGCATGAAGGGCCTCACGATCGCGATGAACAAAGCCTTCAACTTACGCGATTGCATCCTTATGTCGCGATCGCGAAGAACAAAACCTCCCAGCTCTCTCCGATACACTACGCGATCGCGTCACCACATACGCGATCGTGGAGAACAAATAACATACAATTTTATTGCAGCACTCAGCAGTTCATTTTGGCACAAAATTGGTCCGTTTGGACCCCCAAATTCATCCCGAGGCCCCCGGGACCCCAACGAAAACCACCAACATACTCCAAAACACGATACAAACTTGTTCCAATCCTAAAAACACGCCCTTAAACACGGAAATCATCGAATCCAAGCGAATTCAAGCCTAAGTTTCATTTAAACTTCCGCAACCAACATTCGATCAAAAACCCGACCAAACGACTTCCGAATGACCTGAAAATTTGCAGGTATATCCAAAATAACGTTGCAGGCATACTGCAACTGTCGGAATTCCATTCCGACTCTCGGATCAAAATCTCACCTACCGTTTGGATTTCACCAAAATTTAACCAATTCAAGCCTAAAACTACACCGGACCTCCAAATTCAATTACGATCGCTCTCCTAGGCCACAAATGACCTCCCGGAGCTGACCGAATCATCAAAATTTGATTTCTGCTCTCTAACTCACAAGTCAACATCCGGTTGACTTTTCCCAACTATTCCTTCTTCTAAGAGACTATTTGTCTCATTTCCAATTAAACTCAATCCGAATTGACTCAAACTCACCAAACACATATATTGAAACATCAATAAGCAGATAACGGGGAAAACAGGGTGATAACTCACATGATGACGGGCCGGGTCATCACAAAGCCGGGCAATTTAAGAAAACGCTCGTCCTCGAGCGGGTTAAGAAACATACCTGGAGACTCAAATAGGTGAGGATATCTGCTCTGCATCTCCTGCTCTACCTCCCAAATAGCCTCCTCCATGGGTCGGCCTCTCCACTGCACCTTGACTAAAGCAATGTCCTTGGACCTCAACTTTCGAACCTGTCTACCCAGAATAGCCACTGGCTCCACATCATAAGATGGATCACCATCAAGCTGAATAGTACTGAAGTCTAATACATGAGACGGATCCTCGATATACTTCCAGAGCATAGACACATGGAATACTGGATGAACACTGGACAAACTGGGTGGCAAGGACAGCTCATATGCCACCTCTCCAACCCTCCTGAGTATCTCAAAAGGACCAATGTACCTGGGACTCAGCTTCCCCTTCTTCCTGAACCGCATGACACCCTTTATGGGTGAAACCTTCAGCAATACCTCTATCACCAACCATGAAAGACAACCCTCGAACTCTACGGTCCACATAACTCTTCTGGCGTGACTATGCTGTGCGAAGCCTCTCCTGAATCAACTTTATTCTATCCAAAGCATCCTAAATTAACTCAGTCCCTATCAATCTATCCTCACCAGGCTCAAACCATCCCACGGGAGATCTACATCGTCTACCATACAACGCCTCATACGGGGTCATCTGAATACTCGATTGATAACTATTGTTGTAGGCAAACTCTGCAAGTGGCAAGAACTTATCCCATGAACCTCCAAAATCAATCACACATGCACGCAACATATCCTCCAAGATCTAAATAGTGCACTCAGACTGTCCGTCCATCTGAGGATGAAATGCAGTGCTCAACTCAACCCGCGTACCCAGCTCTCGCTGGAATGCTCTCCAGAACTGAGAAGCGTATCGAGTGACCTTGTCAGATATGATAGAAACTGGGACCCCATGCAACCTAACAATCTCCCGAATAAAGATCACCGCTAACCGCTCCGATGAGTAAGTAGTACATACTGGAATGAAATGTGCGGATTTGGATCAGCCGATCAACAATCACCCACATTGAATCGAACTTCCTCGAAGTGCGAGGGAGCCCAGTCACAAAATCCATGGTAATCCTCTCCCATTTCCACTCGGGAATAACCATACGCTAAAGAACACCGCCCGGTCTCTGATGCTCATACTTGATCTGCTGGCAGTTGAGGCATCTGGCTACATGGCTAACAATATCCATCTTCATCTTTCTTCACCAGTAATGTTGTCTCAAGTCCTGGTACATCTTCGCGGCACCCGGATGAATGGAGTACCGCGAGCTGTAAGCCTCCTCTAATATCAACTCTCGAAGGCCATCTACATTGGGCACACAAATACGGCCCTGCATCCTCAAAACACCATCACTATCAATAGTCACATCTCTAGCATCATTGTGCAGAACTCTGTCCTTAAGGACAAGCAAATGTGGATCATCATAATGACGCTCTCTGATGCGATCATACAATGAAGACCGAGAAACAACACAAGCCAATACTCGGCTAGGGTCATAAATATCCAACCGCACTAGCCGATTGGCTAGAGCCTGAACATCATATGCAAATGGTCTCTCCCCAACTGGAATATAAGGTAGGATGCCCATACTGATTGCCTTTTGGCTCAAAGCATCGGCCACAACATTGGCCTTCCCGGATGATATAATATAGTGATGTCATAATCCTTAAGCAACTCCAGCCACCTCCGTTGTCTCAAATTAAGATCCTTCTATTTGAAGAGATGCTGAAGACTGCGATGATCGGTATACACCTCACAAAAGACACCGTACAGGTAATGTCTTCAAATCATCAAAGCATGAACTATGGATGCTAGCTCCAAATCATGTACAAGGTAGTTCTTCTCATGGGGCTTCAACTAGCGAGAAGCATAAGAAATGACCCTACCCTCCTGCATCAACACACAACCAATGCCAACTCCTGAGGTATCACAATACATAGTATAAGGATCCGAAGCTGATGGCGGAATCAAGACTGGTGCTGTTGTCAGTGCTGTCTTGAGCTTCTGAAAGCTCTCCTCGCACTCCTCGGACCATATGAAAGGAACACCCTTCTGAGTCAATCTAGTCAAGGGTGAAGCAATAGAAGAGAATCCCTGAACGAATCGGCGATAATACCCTGCCAATCCCAGGAAGCTACGAATCTCAGCAGCTGAGGTCGGTCTGGGCCAACTCTGCACCGCCTCTATCTTCCTCGGATCCACCTGAATACCATCACTGGACACCACGTGTCCTAAGAATGACACGGACTCAAGCCAGAACTCACACTTGGAGAACTTGGCATACAACTTCTCCTCTCGCAACCTCTGTAATACAACTCTAAGATGCTGGGCATGCTCCTCCTGGCTACGAGAGTATACCAGGATATCATCTATGAACACGATCACAAAAGAGTCCAAATATGGCTGAAATACACTGTTCATTAGATGCATGAACGCGGCTGGGGCATTGGTTAGCCCAAAAGACATCACAAGAAACTCATAGGCCCATACCTCATCCTGAAGGCTGTCTTCATAATATCAAACTCTCTAATCTTCAGCTGGTGGTAGCCCGAACAAAGATCAATCTTCGAGAATACCCTAGCTCCTTGGAGCTGATCAAATAAATCATCAATGCGAGGCAGAGGATAGTTTTTCTTCACTATTACCTTGTTCAACTACCTATAGTCAATACACATCCTCATCGAGCCATCCTTCTTCTTAATAAATAAGATCGGTGCATCCACGGTGACACACTCGGCCGAATGAACCCCTAATCTAGGAGTTCCTGGAGTTGCTCCTTCAATTCTTTTCAGCTCAACTGGTGCCATACAATATGGAGGAATGGAAATAGGCTGAGTGCCTGGCACTAAATCAATCCCAATATCAATTTCCCTGTCCGGGGGCATGCCCGGTAGGTCTGAGGGAAATACATCAGGAAAGACCCGCACAATAGAAACAGAATCAATACTGGGAGTCTCAGCTCCGACCTCCCGCACAAATTCCAAATAAGAAAGACATCCCTTCCTAACCATTTGTTGGGCCTTGAGAAAAGATATTACCCTGCTTGGTACATAATCAATCGTGCCTTGCCACTCGATCCTCTGAATGCTTGGCATAGCCAAATTGACTGTCTTGGCATGACAATCCAGAATAGCATGACATGGAGATAGCCAATCCATGCCCAATATAACATCAAAATCAATCATGCTGAGAAGCAATAGGTCCACTCGGGTCTCCAGACCCCCAATAATGACTAGACAGGACCGGTACACATGGTCCACAACAATGGTATCACCCACCGGGGTAGATACATGCACGGGTAATGCAAGACACCCTCGGGTCGTGCCCAAATGAGGAGCAAAATATGTAGATACATAAGAATAAGTGGAACCAAGATCGAACAAAACTGAGGTATCTCTGTGGCAGACTGAAATAATACATGTAATGACAGCATCAGAAGCAACAGCCTCAGATCAGCATTGAAGAGCATAACATCTAGCCTGTCCACCTGATCGGCCTCCCCTCGAGGGCGACCCCTAGCTACCTGACCCTCACCCCTAGCTGGTGGGGCGGGTGCTAAAGTAGAAGGACCAGATGATAAGGGCTGCCCCCTTTATTGATAAGACCTGGAAACAAGATGGGGGCACTCTTTGCGGAGGTGCCCAAACTCTCCGCACTCGAAGCAACTCCTAGGTGCTGGGGGCTGAGGCTGATGAGGACCCCTAGCACTGGAGTGTCCAACTAATGAACTAGGTCGAGAAGAACCCTGGACAGATGGGGCCTGTGAAAAACTCTGAGCTGGCATAGCGCTGAGAGATGGCTGGGTCTGGTGCGAACCCTGATAACTCTGGCTAGAAGACCACCTACGGTGATCTTAGCGGCCCGACTGTGAATACCTGAAAGAGCGACCTCGGCTCTGCTGATCCTGGCCTCTAGTCCTGAGTGCCACTAGAACTAGCTGATCCTCGAGGCCTCTTGGCCTCACTCTCATCTCGCTCCCTGCGATGATCTGTCTCTATGTCACGAGCGATATCCACATCATCCTCAAAAGTGCGGCTCAAAACCCTCTCTCGGGTCATCAGAATACAGATAGGATAAATAAGGCCATCGAACAAACGTCCGATCCTCTCCCGGTCAGTAGGAACCAACCACGATGCATATCTGGATGGCTTTGTGAATCTGACCTCATACTCCGACACTAACATGTCTCCCTGGCAAAGCCCCTCAAACTGTATACGCATCTCCTCCCTCTGAGATCGAGGTATCCACTTCTCCAAGAACATAGTGGACAACTCTCACCATGATAATGGTGCTGCCCCTGCCGGTCTACGACGCTCGTAAGCCTCCCACCAAGCGAAGGCTGCTTCCTAAAACAGGAAGGTAGTAAAGGATACACCGTTGGACTCCAAGATCCCTGTCGTATGGAGCATCCGACGACACTTGTCCAGAAAACTTGGGCGTCCTCGCCTGGAGTACCACTGAAAATATGAGGAGATAATCTACTGAATCTCTCAAGATGACGTTGCTCGTCGTCGGCCATAACTGGGACCCTGTCCCCATAACCTGAACAACTGGCTGTACTGGGACCACTGGCTGGACTGGTGGAGCCTCGAGTGTCTGCAGGCCATGCACTGCCGGATCTGGAGTGCGAGCTGCAGGGGCATGATGTCCAACCCTGGTCCCGGATGTAGCTGATGCAGTGGAAGCTGAAACTGCCTGAGCTAGGCCAATGCAAACCACTAATATCTAAGCTAGGGTCTCGTGTAGACCCGGAATAACAATGGGCACAACTGGTGCCAGAACTGGTACTTCTGGAACCTCAGCAACTCGAGGCTGTGGGTAAGCTGGCACTACCTCAGCTGCCCTACCTATACCATGACCATGGCCGCCTTCTAGTAGGTAGTAATGGTGGTCGTCCACCTCGTCCGAAAGCTCGAGTTCTCACCATCTGTGAGAGAATAGAATGTCAAAGTTCAGTTTGAATCAACAAAATCACACGACAAGAATTTCAAGAATTGAAACTTTCCTAAAAGGTTTGCAGCCTCCCGAGGATAAGTTCATGTGTCCCCGTACCGATCCACGACACTCTACTAAACCGGCTCATGACTCGTGAGACTTGTTAACCTAGGCTCTGATACCAACTTGTCATGACCCAAACCCCGGTCGTGATGGCGCCCAACATATTGCTCGGCAAGCCCGACAACCATATTATCCATTAAAACCAGCCAATTATTAATTACAGATGATCAATTAAACTTAATAACATGTTTTTATATCAAAACGATAAGTGTGGAAGTAGAAGCACACAAAATTCGGTCCCAACCAAATCGTGGTGTCACAAGTCTCAGCCTCTACAACGAAATATCCTATACAATACAGTCTAGGCAGAATGAAAACAACAAAATGATAAGTGGGAGAGATCAGGTTCTGTGGACGTCGGTAGCTACCTCGTAGTCTCCGTATGATAGAAAGGAATAAGCAGCTGCAACAACTCAACTACTCTCTAGCACCTATGAATCCGCACAAAAAGTGTAGGGGAGTGGGGTGAGTATATTTCAACTCATTGAGTAACAATAATAAATAATAACTGAAAATAAGAATAACGGTACTATCACTAAATAGTTCTAAGGGAAACCTCACATGTATGTCATCATTATGGTGAATACTCTCATCTCCAGTCCACATCTATCTCAACAAGGTCCCACACTGACCAAATCCTCACTCATACCGCTACGGTGAATAGCCAACCCAATGTACATAAACGTATACATATGTCTATAATGTATTAGTATATAAGTACACACACACACACACACACACACACACACACCAGCATATCGTATATATATATATATATATATATATATATATATATATATATATATATATATAATGTTGCGGCATGCAGCCCGATCCAATATATATGTATAATGTTGTGACATGCAGCTCGATCCGGTATATATATCAATACCTCACAGCGGGGCCTCGACCCCATATCTGTCAATATAGACTTGGCCTCTCAGGCCCACTCAGCAAGAACAGGTAATCTGCAGTCCGATCCACATATATATCACTGCGGCGTGCATTCTGATCCAATATATATAGATATACTGCTGCGGCGCGCAGTCCGATCCAATAATATATAACTGCGCTCACTGGGGGTGTGTGCAGACTCCGAAGGGGCTCCTACAGCCCAATTGCAATGATACTGCAGCGTGCAGTCCGATCCACATATATAATAGTGCGGCGTGTAGTCTGATCCAATATATATAGCGCTCCGGCGGGTAGCCCGATCCAATATATATATAAAATGCTGCGGCGTGCAGCCTGATCCAATATATAGGTATATCAATACCTCACAGCGGGTCCTCGACCCCATCTTAGTCAATATAGACTTGGCCTCTCACGCCCACTAAGCTAGAATAGGGAATCCCACCCCAGGTAATCTCTCTCAAAGTACACGTCTACTACTGGCTCATAATATGCTATACAGCTATAATTACGGCCGAGTGTATGTATCCCGCATGATATAAGGGTCACCTAGCTCTACAGGGTTCCCTAATACTCTACAGATCGGCACAAGGCCCCAAACATGACTACTAGCCCAATTAAGCAGATATAAGCTCGATCTCAGTCATTATACACAGTAAGCTATCAGTAGGGAAGGACCAAGTCCAAATCCCCAGTCACAATATCACCACGCTCGTCACATGACGCGTGTTTCATCTCAGCATAGCACTGTATAGTGCAAGTACGGGGTTTCAAACCCTCAGTACGCCATTTACTACCACCTTACCTCGAATCGGTAGAAGTCCTAGATCGCTTTGCGCTTGCCTCGCAAATCAATCTCCTCGGATGCCAAATCTGCTCAAAATCAATGAGAATACATCAATATAGGCTAATTAGACATAACTCAATCGAAATAACTCGATTTACTCCAAAACCCACGAAGTTGTCAAAATCCGACTTTTGGTACGCTTCTTAAAAAATTACGAAAGTTACATTTTCGGAATCCTTATCTCAACACGAGTCCATACATATAAAGTTTGTCAAAATCGGACTTTGTTTGCCCATTCAAATCAACGTTTTACCGTAACCCAGGCTTAGGGCAAAATTCCCCCATTAATTCTTCCAATTTCAGTGAAATAGAGGGAGATTCTAAGATAAAACACATATTTTGACCATAAAACTTACCTCCGATGATAACCCGGTGAAATCCCCTTCCATTCTCGACAATTAGCTCTCTAAGAACTCAACAATGGAGGTTTTTAGCAAATGAGTCGCGGATGAAATGTTCTGGACTTAAACTTACTGCCAGCCCTCGTTACTCTACATGATCGCAGCCTTTGGCATGCGATCGCGATGCATAGATTTTTGGGCGACCAGTTTTCCTTCTATATGATTGCGTGGACCCAGATGCGATCACAGTGTTCAGCCTGACCATTCTACACGATCGCAACATGTTGTCCGCGATCGCACTGCTCTCGAGTCTTGCCTTACGCGATCGCATGAAGGGCCCTGCGATAGCGATGGACAATTTCTTCATCTTACGCGATCGCATCCCTCATATCGCGATCGCGAAGAACAAACCTCCCATCTCACTCCGATACACTACGCGATCGCATGGCCAGGCCTGCGATCGCGATAAGTAAAATTCTTCTGCAATTTAGTGCAGCAGATCAGCTGCTCATTTTGGCTCAAAATGGTCCGTTTGGACCCACGAATTCAGCCCGAGGCCCCCGGGACCCCAACGAAAACCACCAACATATTCCAAAACAAGATACAAACTTGCTCCAATCCTAAAAACACGCCCTTAAACACGGAAATCATCGAATCCAAGTGAATTCAAGCCTAAGTTTCATTTAAACTTCCGAAACCAACATTCGACCAAAAACCCGACCAAACGACTTCCGCATGACCTGAAAATTTGCATGCATATCCAAAATCACCTGACGGAGCTACTGCAACTATCGGAATTCCATTCCGACTCCCGGATCAAAATCTCACCTACCGTTCGGATTTCGCCAAAATTCAACCTTAGCCAATTCAAGCCTAAAACTACACCGTACCTCCAAATTCAATTCTGATTGCTCTCCTAAGTCATAAATGATCTCCCGAAACTAGTCGAATCATCAGAATCTGATTCCAAGCACTCTAACTCGATAGTCAACTCTAGGTTGACTTCGGCCTATCCATTCCTAGTTGGGTGATATGGTGTTGATAAAATCCTCTTTAGTTTATGTGCTTCGAGGAATCTTTTTACCTTGCTGCCGATGAATTGCTTTCCATTGTAACAGACAATCTCGACAGGTATCCCGAACCGGCATATGATGTGGTCCCAATAAAGTCATTAACTTCTTTCTTTGACATTCTTGTAGGCCTGCGCTTCCACTTATTTAGAAATAATCAGTCATAAACAAAATAAACTTAGCTTTACCTAAGGCCATTGGTAGAGGGCCGACTATGTCCATTCCCCATTTCATGAGAGGCCAAGAGGATAGGACCGAGTAAAGTTGTTCTCCGAGCTAATAGATCATAGGTACATACCGTTGGCATTTATCACATTTTTTGACAAACTCCTTAGTATCTTTTTCCATGATGTCCCAGTAATACCCTGCTCTAATAATTTTGCGAATCAAAGATTTGGCTCTAGAGTGATTCCCACAAGTACCTTCGTGGATTTCTCATAATACATAATCGGTATACCCTAGCCCTAAACATACCTCTAAAGGTCCATCAATTTTCTCATGTATATTGTTCCATCTTCATCTAATGTCAACCTAGCAGCCTTGGTTCGTTGGGCCCTTAATTCTTTGTGGTCCGCTGGGAGTTTTCCATTTTTTAAATAATTGATATACTTATTCCTCTAGTCCTAAGTTAGGCTTGTAAAATTTATCGTGGCATGACCCTCTTCAACCCCAGACTTCAATAATTGGATGACAGACCCTGGGATGATATCATCTTCTTCAACCAAGGATCCTAAGTTAGCAAGTGCATCGGCCTCACTATTTTGTTCTCGAGACACATAATCTAAAGTCCACTCCTTGAAGCGGTGTAAAATTACATGTAGCTTATCCAAGTACCGTTTAATCCTATCCTCTCGAACTTCAAAACTTTTATTTACTTGGTTTACCACCAACAGTGAATCGCACTTGACTACAATGACTTCTACCCCCAAGCTCTTAGCTTGTTCAAGACCTACAATCACGGCCTCATCCTCAGCCTTATTTTAGTCAATCTAGAAGTTTTGATAGATTTTCTAATGGTATCGCCCGTGGGTGGCTTCAAGATAATGCCAAGCCCAGACCCTTTCACATTCGAGGCACCTTCCGTGAAAAGTGTCCATACCCCCGAATAATCTACCCGACTTTAGCATAAGTTCTTTCTCCACTTCGAGTATGAGGGTCAGCATAAAATTGACCACGAAGTCAGCCAAGATTTAAGACTTGATAGTCGTTCAGGGTTGATATTCGATATCATACCCGCCAAGTTTGACTACCCATTTAGCCAATCGGAACGATAGCTCGGGCTTATGCAAAACATTTCGAAGGGGGTAAGTGGTTAATACACATATAGGATGACATTGAAAGTATGGCTTTAGCTTTCTAGATGCGCTTATTAATGCAAGTGCTAATTTTTGTAAGTGAGGGTACCTTGTTTCAACATCTCCTAGAGCCCGGCTTACATAACAAATAGGGAATTACGTACTTTTCTCTTCTCTAACTAGTACCTCACTTATCTCTATCTCGGACACTGCCAAATACAAGTAAAACCTTTCATCTAACTTCGGGGTGTGAAGCAAAGGCGTGCTCGGTAAGTATCGCTTCAGTTCTTCTAAGCTTGCAGGCATTCCAGGGTCCATGCAAAATCCTTCTTCTTTTTTAGCAAGGAAAACAACCGAGGACTCTGATTTGAGGACCTCAATATGAAACGACCAAAACTGGCTATTCGCCATGTTAGCCTTTGCATGGACTTCACACTATCCATAATTATTATATCCTCGATGGCCTTGATCTTTTTGGGGTTGATTTCAATAGGAACTTACCCGAGTCGACTTCGAAGGCACATTTTTCCAGGTTAAGCTTCATGTTGTACTCCCTCAAGATTTTGAATATTTCTTACAAATAAGTTAACTAGTCCTCTGCAAGCAGGGACTTAACCAACATATCATCAATGTAAGTTTCCATCGACATAGCTATATGTTCCTCGAACATTCGTTAACTAGGTGTTAGTATGTAGCTCCTGCATTTTGTACCCTGAAGGGCATTACATTGTAATAATAAGTTCCAACTTAGTGATAAATGAGGTCTTTTCTTGATCCTTCGAGTTTATCTGAATTTGATTGTACCCGGAGTAGGCGTAGAGAAACGTTATAACCTCATGGCCGGCTATGGTATCGATCATGTGATCGATGTTGGGTAGAGGGAAATAGTCTTTTGATCGTGCTTTGTTTAAATCATTGTAATCTATGCACATTCTAAGTTTGTCTTCCTTTTTAGGAACTACAACTACATTGGCTAACCATTCGGGATATTTTACCTCCCAAATAGATCCTATTTTAAGAAAGTTGGTTACCTCATCTGTTATGAATGTATGCATCACCTCGGACTATGGCCTCCTTTAATTCTTTACCTTTTAGAACTTCTTAGCGGTGTGTTATGATTTTTAGTAGAATCCCTGTCATATCTAAATGGGACCAAGCAAAGAAATCTATATTATCAATAAGAAACTGAATGAGTTTTTTCCTGAGAGGGGTTACTCTCTTCCAAGGTATAACATTCTCTCAGGCAAGTATTCGATCAGTATGACCTGCTCAAGTTCTTTGAGAGTTGACTTGGTTGCATCGGACTCTTTAGGAATGACGAAGGTTCGAGGAGTAAGTAAATCCTCTTCTTCGTCTTCAATTACCCGTTGTTTCAATTCCGTCAAGGCTGGGGGCAGTGATTTATATTTAGCTGCCTGCTTACCGTTGGCACTTGACTTCTCCGAGGTCAAAGGCTCTTGTGCATAGCTTGTTGCTCTTCTAGACCTTTTTCACTCCATCCTCTGTTGGGAACTACATTATCTGATGAAGAGTTGAAGGTACTGCCCACATGTTGTGTATCCATGGTCTCTTGATGAGTGAATTATACCTCATGCCATCTTTGATGACATGGAACTTCGTATCTTGTATGGTCCCGGCTATGTTTACAGGGAGGATTATTCCCCCCTTTTGTTATCTCGCTTGCCATGTTGAATCCATTTAAGACCCGGGACACATGTATAATCTGATCTTGTAGGCCGATCTTGTTCTACGACCCTCAATTTGATTATGTTTGCTGAGCTACCTAGATCCACTAGAACATGTTTAACTTAAATTTTATTTAAAAGGGTAGAAATTAACAAGGTGTCATTATGCGGCTAAGATATGCCTTCTGCTTCGTCATCATAGAATGATAAGGCATCCTTAAGCACATAACTCCGAGTCCATTTTTCTGTAGTGATCGACACCTTGGTGCGTTCGAATACAAGTCCTTGAGGGACATATACACCGTCAATGATCGTGTGGATTACTTGTTGTGGTTCCTCATGTTCACTTTTCCTACTTGCATCTCTCTCCCTGAAGTGGTTCTTGGCTTGATCACTGAGAATTTCTTGAAGGTGACCCTTGTTGAACAACCGAGCTACCTTCTCCCTTAGCTGCCTATTGTCTTTGGTTCTATAGCCATGTGTTCCATGATACTTACACATCAGGATTGGATTCCTTTGAGAATGATCAGTTTATATAGGCCTTGGCCACCTGGTCTCTTTGATTCTCCCTATTGCTGACAAGATCCCCGATGCAACTACAATAAAACTATACTCCGACAATCGAGGTGCTTCCACGGGGTAGGCATGTTTATCAAACCCATTCTTACTCATGATTTCGCGAGAGCTTTGATCTCGATCATTTCTCCGTTCGGAGGAGCATTACGCCCCAAATCATTATTTCTACGATCGACAGATGGATGATATCATTCAAACAAAAATACAAAATGAAATTAATTAGAAAATATAAAAAATATAAGGTAATTACTAGGAAATTTGAAAATCAAAGAAAAAATACAAAAATTACAAAATAAAAGAAAAAATACATCAGTAAAAAATACCAAGGAAAACAAGTCTAAAATACAGAAATAAATAAACACAAATTGAAAAATACAAAAAACAAATAAGATAAATACAAGAAGACGCAAAAATACAAGGTATTTTGGGCCAAATACACGAAATAGTTAGCCCAAATCAACACCCAAATAGACCTGGCCCAATGTGTAATTGAACCGGCCAGCTTTGCAAATAACCAAACGACGTCGTATAAAATAATAAATCAGGACCGTTGATGTGATCAATCAACGGACCAAATAAGGCTGTTATCAAGCAAACCAAAGGACGATGTATAAAGAAGAGATCACAACCGTTCATTTCAATTAATCTAACGGATACAATCAATGTCACTTAAACCAAAACGACACAACTTAGTTAAAGAAATCACAACCGTCCAAGGAATTGATCTAACGGACGAAATGAAAGTTTCATTAAAACCATACGACGACGTTTAAGGGGGAAAATAATCTGGGCCGTTCGTATCATCTAATCTAACGGTGGAGAATCAATAAACACACATTTAATATATATATGTTTCCCCCGTTCATTTCATCTCATTACACACACACTCTCACATACCAAAACCCTAGCCGCCTCTAGTCTATTCTTCCTCCTCTCACAGACCAACGGAACCCTACAGGTTGTCTACTTCCGTTCACCCTCTCCGGCTCAGGCCACCTCCCATAAACTCCCATCTTCCTCCTCTAACACCTTACCCCATTAGCCTCGCCCAGATATAACACTATTCCCCCCAGTTCTTGAAACTCCGTCGCCGGAACCCTAGCCGGCGACCACCCAAGTTATGAACCAACCTCCCATATTAACACCCTAGAACCTCCTTAAACCCCTCTTTCACCCCACCTAAGTCTCATCTTTCGAATCTTAGCCCTACTCGTCGAATCTTCAAAAATGTCTCGCTGGAACCCTACTCGAACATCCAAAACCAAAATCTTTCAAAGCCATAAACCTGGTCTCCAAATACACCCTTTAATATCCAAACAAGACTCCAAGAGTCTGCCTAGAAGATCGACTGTCAAAAAGAGACTCAAAATCTCTTAACCACTAGAAAACCAAGAAAAATGAAGAAAATAAAGGAAAAGAAGAGAAAGAAGAAAGGAAGAAAGGAAAAATAAACTCCAAGAAGCTAAGTATCCTTAACCCACTTTTGTTTTTGTGCTTCACTCTTCTATATTATTATTTGTTAAAACCTTAATCTATTGCATGTTTAGAAGATATCTCTGTGTATGTTTGAAATCGATTAAGTATTCTCTTGGTTCTGATTGTAGCTATTTGTGATGACCCTTTGGGTCGTCACAATGCTCTTGTTCAATAGATCCTGTCTCGACTAAGGGTTTTGATTAATTAGGATTCAACTATTATCAATTTGTCTCTCTGAATTCTGATTAATTAATAATTACTTGTAATTGGGGCTATATGTACAAGACTACATAAAACTAGCTATTATTGCAATACGGTTTATATGTTTGGTTCTTCTGAACTTCTGAGTACTTAGTCACATTTAGGTTATATGTGCAAATGATTAATGTGGCTATTATTGCAACACAATGTAACTTCTGACTTGTAAAGTCATTTGTGGCTATTTTTTGTAAAGTGGTTAACCCTGAAAGGGTTTTACTTAGTCTAAAATTGGCTAAAATATAAAGTCAAGTCTCATGGGGTATATTTTAAACACTATTGATTACCCCAGGTCTTAATAGACCTAAGGGTAGGTCATGTAAATACTTGTAAAACATAAAGGGTAAAAGGGAATAGAAATTGGTATTTCTGAGAATAACATAGAAGTAATGAGGGCATAAATGACAATAAGGCCTGGTTTTACTGAAAATATATGAATAATAAGGGGTGAACTAGGCATAGTTAAAAGGTAGATAGGTAATAATTCTTAGCAAGTGAGGGCAGCTAAGTCATTTCAGTCCAATAGAATTGTAAAGAATAACCTGGAACCTTCCAGCAGGGGTTCAAGTGCATTTTCATTAAAAATACCCTATACTTAATTGAAATAATTGAAAAAGAGTAGGAGTGGAAAATATAAATAATTAATTTAAATTTCCCTCCCAATTCACTCTATAAATAGACTTTCTTAGGCCTAATTTTAAAAGATTCAGAATTGGAGAGTTCAAAAAATCGATAGATTGAAAATTCATAAAGAGAAGTTTGAAAATTCAGAATTACTAAGGTTCTGAAACTTATATACTGAAGTCTTACTGGTCATCTACTTAGCTGATAATTCGAGTATTATTATGGGAATCTCTGCTGGTCGTTTCTCTATTTGTTTACTTCGACTTTGCTGGGTTTACAATTTGCTTGAGTTATTTGTTGGTTTACCTGCTGGATTTTGGGATTTGCTCTGTTGATTCATTCTCGTTTGTTGTTGTTATATCATCGTTGTTGTTGCTGATTTTCCTTCTTCTCCAAGCCTAGAACTCATCAATTTGTTATTTGAATCAGGTACACTACTATGACCTGGAGCTGTATATGAGTGGTTGTAGAATAAATAAAATGATAATCATGTTTTAGCTAAATCAGTTGTATATTTGATTTTTCATTATGTAGTTTAAATTGTTAGATTGTTGTAATTCTATTAGGACTGGGTTGTAATAAGTATTAGATTAGATTACTATACCTTAGACTTAGTAATAACAATGGTGGCATAAACGGTAGGCTAAATAGACTGGGTAAAATGATAACCTAAATCTAAGATTAAAACTGATAGGATTATAGTTAAATCACCCAAATCTGAAACTATTATAAACCGGACATAAAGTATAAACGCTTGGATGTTCTATAAGTCCAATTTTTGTATCTAAATTTATCAATGTTAAAAGTATAAGTAGCTTCTGAATTTCAAAATTGTATGTTGTTACCTAAGTTGATCTAGTTATAAATTCATTTCGTAATTCTGCAATCTGGTAGTAAGTTGGATCTTCTTAGTTAAACTAGAATATTGTCTTCTCTGATTGAGTAAAATGACAGAAACAATTTATAACATAATAGTGATTTAAGTATTGGACTTTGCCATTTGAATAGTGAAATCATCATTCCGGATTAGTTAGTAAACATTAAAATCAGTAGCGATTAAATACAAATTATGTTTTGTAGATTGTTGCATTTATCAAGTATTGTTAAAAATGATAATTACTTCTTGTTTAGCCTTGAAATTGAAGGACCTGGGCTCAGTTACGGACTCAGGCCATGATCAAGATAAAATGGCAATTAAGCCTATAAATAGACAAAGAGATGTATACTGGGCCTTAGCGACCCAGTTATATTTGGCTGCAGACTGGTGAGCCAGTCTAAAGTCCAGGCCCAGTGATAAATATGGCCCGGACTCTTGCACATGGTGCTGTAAATAATAATGCAACGGTTATATTAGGATGAAAAACCAAAAATAGAAAATGTAGTTATTTAAGATTGGACCTTAATAAAATGGAGATGAGCCTCACCAAACAACAAATACTTAATTGTGGGGCCCCTCAAATAAGTTCAACATAAAATTCTACATTTGGAAGGACCGTTTAGCAAATTTTACGGTCTTTCCAAAATTAACATACTTTAGGCACAATCTTTAATATTTATACATTCCTAATACGGGTGCACATTTATGTGACCCAAATCCAAATCTCGGCGAAGTTAAAATATACCAAAGTCATAGGCGCACTGGTGCGGTGTGATTCGAAGTGTATTTTCACGACGTCGCAATTCTTATAAAAATGACAAAGCAGAACACTAATAAAGCATAAAAGCGAAACATGTGAAGAAATCAGATAAAAAACAAAGACAACAGTTGAGAGACCGTGCTAAAACCATGGAATTCGGGAGTGCCAAACACCTTCTCCCGGGTTAACATAATTCCTTATCCGGATTTCTCGTTGCGCAGATTGATAAAAACAGAGTCAATTTCCTCGGATTCGGGATTAACTGGTGACTTGGGACACCTTTACCTTCCCAAGTGGCGACTTTGAAATTATAAATAAAATCCCGTTCTGACTGTCCTTTAAGTGGAAATACTCCTTCCCTTGAGTTATTATATCCCTTTCTCGGGGTGTAGTAAAACCAAAACAGGGCATTCTGCGAAAGCATATATGAATGAGATTACGTAAAAAGGAGGTGTGACAGCTCTGGCGACTCTGCTGGGGATAAGAAACCCAGAACTTCGGTTCAGGGTTTAAGAATTCGAGCTCAGTTAAATTGCTGTTTTTGATTGTATTTGACTTTATTATATGCTTTGATCAACGTGCTATATGTTTACCGCTTTGATATTACGTGAATTGTACATAAAAATTGTGCCGAAAACCGTTTATTTGATCTAGTTGTATTAGATGTTACTGTCACGACCCTAGTTCACCAATTGTGAACATGTCGTGATGGCACCCAGTCCCCACGACTAGGTAAGCCTAACACGTTGCGGAATCTATAAGTTATAAATACTTAAATAAGAAACAGCGGAAAATAACATAAAAGATATGTAATCCGTGCCGCTTGGCACATACATCCGTCACACAATAAATAAAACACTACCAAGATCCGGAACCCCACGGTAACACAGACTAAAAGAGAAATACAACTGTGGCTCTATGTGTAAAGAGTATCTAACAACGAAATGAAGAAAAATGTCAACTAGTAATACTAGAATAGAAGGGAAGCCTCCGGATCCGCGGACGTAGCGGATCATACCTCGAAGTCTCCCAGAAAGCTGCAGAATCACCTAGTACGAGCCTGCTCTGATGTACCTGGATCTGCACAACAAAAGTGTGCAGAAGAGTAGCATGAGTACACCACGGCGGTACTCAGTAAGTGCCAAGCCTAACCTCGATGGAGTAGTGACGAGGAAGGTCAGGGCCCTACTGAGAAACAATAATAATATAATGATAACAAAATAAACAGTTTAACAGATAATAACAATAATTTCCGAAATAACAACATTACGATGTTTACCGAAACTGTCTACAATCAAGCTAATAACAAATAACCAACTCAAATAAACAAATCCAGGATCTGTGGGAATTGAACCCACAGTCCCATTCTCAGTACCTCTGGGTCTCCGGGAATCGAACCCGCAACCCATGTCTCAATAATATCTCAATAACTCAGGATCTCCGGGAATCGAACCCGCAGTCCCTACCAATAATCTCAGGATCTCGGGAATCGAACCCGTAGTCCACATTTCAATAATCTCAGGATCTCGGGAATCGAACCCGTAGTCCACATTTCAATAATCTCAGGATCTCGGGAATCGAACCCGTAGTCCATAACCACAGCAAGTAAAGGAATACACAGAGAGAAGTATAATATGCCTAATGATAATTTCGCCGATGAACCCGTAGTCCACATTTCAATAATCTCAGGATCTCGGGAATCGAACCCGTAGTCCACATTTCAATAATCTCAGGATCTCGGGAATCGAACCCGTAGTCCACATTTCAATAATCTCAGGATCTCGGGAATCGAACCCGTAGTCCATATTTCAATAATCTCAGGATCTCGGGAATCGAACCCGTAGTCCACATTTCAATAATCTCAGGATCTCGGGAATCGAACCCGTAGTCCATAACCACAGCAAGTAAAGGAATACACAGAGAGAAGTATAATATGCCTAATGATAACTTCGCCGATGAACAGCGCCAACGATTACCAAGAAAACTCAAGTAAGTCAATTAAGCAACTAGACAGTTAGATTCTATCTAATCATGCTTTTCTAACTACTACCGGGTAGGAATATCGAATTTAACAGCTAAAAACAGTAATAGGAATATCACTCATTGAACATTTTGAGTAACGTATGTGTTCAACAACCAGCGCATGTACACGCCCGTCACCTCGCGTACAAGGCATTTAAAGTATCACAATAATATCCTAGGGGTGAAAGTCCCCCACACGAAGTTAGACAAGCCACTTACCTCAATTCCGGTACAAAACCGCTAAGAAATAACCCTCTTGCCGCGAATGTCGGCCTCCACAAGTGTAGTATCTGATAAAATCAATAGAATCACATCAAAATAGGCCAATTGGGCATTACCCAATCAAAATAACTCAAAATTCACCAAAACCCACAAGTTGCCAAAACCCGACTTTCGGTACGCTTATCGAAAAATCACGAAAGTTATATATTCGGAACCCTTGTCTCAATACGAGTCTAAGCATATAAAGTTTATCAAATTCGGACTCCATTTGCCCACTCAAAACCTTGATTTTCTAAAGGTTTTGGTCTAGGGTGAAAACCCCCATTAATTACCCAAATTCCTCCATTTTCATGAAAAACTTGCATAATATTATCAACAACAATCATAATTGGAGTCCATAATTGATTACCTGAAGAAACCCCTTGAATCTCCCTTCAAAATCGCCCAAATCGTCCCTTAAGCCGAGCCCTCAAAGTTTGGAAATGTTTCCAAAATTTCTAACTTCTGATATAATTAACTCTCTGCGATTTCCGCTTCTGCGAACGAAATTCTGCTTCTGCGGATCCGCTTCCGCGACATTTTGTCGCTTCTGCGAAGCCCAGGCTTGGCTGGACCATTCCGCTTCTGCGGTCTCTGGGCCACTTCAGCGATTCCGCTTCTGCGACTTCACAGTCGCTTCTGCGACTTCGCTTATGCGGACAAACGTCCGCTCCTGTGGAGGACCACCAAACAGTTCACTTCCGCTCCTGCGGAAGACTTTCCGCTCCTGCGTGACCGCCTCCATGATCAAAAATCCGCTCCTGCGACCCTCGCTCCTGCGGAGTAAATGTCGCTTCTGCGGACTCGCCTCTGCGGTCCAAGCTCCGTAGAAGCGAATACTACAGAAGGCAGGCACCAGCCTGCTGTAACGTTTTAAGATTCTTGCCGTTTAATCACCCGAATTCATCCCGAGTCCCCCGGGACCTCATCCAAACACACCAACACATCCTAATACCTTATTCGAACTTGTTCCAATCCTTAAAACGCGTCTAACAACATCAAAACCCATAATTCACATCGAATTCAAGCCTAAATTTCTTAAAACTTTCCGAATTGCACATTCGATCTAAAACCCGACCAAACGACGTCCGAATGACCTGAAAATTTGCGGACATATCCAAAATCACATAACGAAGCTACGGAAATTGTCGGAATTCCATTCCGACCCTCGGATCAAAATCTCACCTATCGTTCGGATTCGCCAAAATTTCAACCTTCGGCATTTCAAGCCTAATTGAGATACGGACCTCCAAAATACATTCCAAATGCGCTCCCAACCCCGAAATCACCTAACGGAGCTAATGGAACCATCGGATTTCCGTTCCGAGATCGTCTTAATACTGTTCCGGCTACGAACCGTTTTCTAGCTTCAAAGCTCTTATTTAGGGACTAAGTGTCCCAAAATGCTCAAATTTTCAGAACCGACTCTCCCGGCAACCCACAATAGCAGAAATGAACTTAGGGGAACAGTTAAATTAGGGATTGGGGCGTAATTTTCTAAAATGACCGGTCGGGTCGTTACATCTTCCCACACTTAAAGATTCGTTCGTCCTCGAACGAGCATAGAAAACATACCCGGAGTAGTGAAAAGATGAGGGTACTGGCTGCGCATATCCTGCTCGGTCTCCCAAGTCGCCTCCTCGACCGGCTGGCCCCGCCACCGAACCTTTACCGAAGCGATGTTCTTTGACCTTAGCTTTCTGACTTGCCTGTCTAGAATGGCTACTGGCTCCTCAACATAAGACAGATCCTTGTCTAGCTGAACGGATGTGAAATCCAACACGTGCGACGGGTCACCATGGTATCTCCGGAGCATGGAGACATGAAATACGGGGTGAACTCCGGCTAGGCCGGGAGGTAAGGCCAACTCATAAGCAACCTCCCCAACACGCCTCAAAATCTCAAAAGGGCCAATAAATCTAGGACTCAGCTTTCCTTTCTTCCCAAACCTCATAACGCCCTTCATGGGCGAGACTCGAAGCAGAACCCGCTCACCAACCATAAAAGCCACATCGCGAACCTTCTTGTCCGCATAACTCTTCTGTCTAGACTGGGCTGCACGAAGTCTGTCCTGAATCACCTTGACCTTGTCCATAGCATCCTGAACCATATCGGTACCTAGCAACCTGGCCTCGCCCGGCTCAAACCAACCCACGGGAGACCTGCACCTCCTACCATATAGGGCCTCATACGGTGCCATCTGAATACTAGACTGGTAGCTGTTGTTATAAGCAAACTCCGCCGGTGGCAAGAAGTGATCCCATGAACCTCCAAACTCAATCACGCACGCACGGAGCATATCCTCCAAAATCTGAATAGTGCGCTCGGACTGCCCATCAGTCTGGGGGTGAAATGCTGTGCTCAGCTCCACCCGAGTACCTAACTCCTTCTGTACAGCTCTCCAGAACCGTGAAGTGAACTGAGTGCCTCTATCTGAAATGATGGAAACTGGAATACCATGCAGCCGAACTATCTCCCTGATATAGATCTCTGCCAGTCACTCCGATGAATAAGTAGTGCTCACCGGTATAAAATGGGCGGACTTGGTCGGCCGATCCACAATAACCCAAATGGAATCAAACTTCCTAACAGTCCGTGGAAGCCCAGATACAAAGTCCATGGTGATGCGCTCCCATTTCCACTCCGGAATCTCAATCCGCTGCATCAATCCACCCGGGCGCTGATGCTCATACTTCACCTGCTGGCAGTTGAGGCATCTAGAAACATAATCAACTATATCCCTCTTCATCCGCCTCCACCGGTAATGCTGTTTCAAGTCCTGATACATCTTCGCGGCACCCGGATGGATGGAATACCGCGAACTATGGGCCTCTGCTAGAATCAGCTCTCGAAGATCATCTACATTGGGCACACAGATACGCCCCTGCATCCTCATGACTCCATCATCCCCGATGGTAACATCTCGAGCATCACCACGCCGAACTCTATCCCGAAGGACAAGCAAATGAGGGTCGTCGAACTGACGCTCCCTGATGCGGTCAAATAGAGAAGACCGAGAAACCACACATGCCAGAATCCGGCTGGGCTCCGAAAGATCCAGTCTAACAAACTGCCTGGCCAAAGCCTGAACATCCATCGCCATAGGCCTCTCCGAAGCTGGTAGATATGCTAAACTCCCCAAACTCTCCGCCCGACGACTCAAGGCATCAGCAACCACATTAGCCTTGCCCGGATGATAGAGAAATATCATAGTCCTTCAGTAGTTCCAACCATCTCCTCTGACGCATATTCAGGTCCTTCAGCTTAAGCAAGTGCTGCAAGCTCCGGTGATCGGTGTAGATCTCACAAGGAACCCCATATAAATAATGACGCCAAATTTTCAAGGCGTGAACAATGGCGGCTAGCTCCAAATCATGAACAGGGTAATTCTTCTCATGCACCTTCAGCTGTCTCGACGCGTAGGCAATCACCCTACCGTCCTGCATCAATACCGCACCGAGTCCCACTCGTGAGGCATCACAATATACAGTATAGGACCCCGAACCTGTAGGCAACATCAATATAGGGGCCGAAGTCAAAGCTGTCTTGAGCTTCTGAAAGCTCGCCTCACACTCGTCTGTCCACCGAAAAGGGGCACCCTTTTGGGTCAATCTAGTCATAGGTGCTGCAATCGAAGAGAACCCCTCTACGAAACGACGGTAGTAGCCCGCCAAACCAAGGAAACTGCGAATCTCGGTAGCGGAGGAGGGTCTGGGCCAACTCTGCACGGCCTCCACCTTCCTCGGATCTACTCGAATACCATCACTCGATACCACGTGGCCCAAAAATGCCACCGAACTCAACCAGAATTCACATTTAGAGAACTTGGCATAAAGCTGCTTCTCCCTCAGGATCTGAAGCACTATCCTCAAATGCTGCTCGTGCTCTTCCCGGCTCCGAGAATATACTAGAATATCATCAATGAAGACAATCACGAACGAGTCCGGATAAGGCCTGAACACACTGTGCATCAAATGCATAAAGGCTGCTGGGGCATTAGTCAGCCCAAAAGACATCACGAGGAACTCACAGTGACCATACCGGGTCCTGAAGGCAGTCTTCGGGATATCTGGCTCCCGAATCTTCAGCTGGTGATACCCAGAGCGCAAATCAATCTTAGAAAACACATGTGCGCCTGTAACTGGTCAAATAAATCATCAATACGGGGCAAAGGATACCGGTTCTTCACTGTAACCTTATTCAGCCGACGATAGTCAATACACATACGCATAGAACCGTCCTTTTTCTTCACAAACAATACAGGAGCACCCCAAGGCGAAACACTGGGTCGAATAAAACCCTTGCCCAATAACTCTTGTAACTGATCCTTCAACTCCTTTAACTCAGGAGGAGCCATACGGTACGGTGGAATAGAGATGGGCTGAGTGCCCGGCAACAAGTCAATAGCAAAGTCAATATCTCTGTCAGGCGGCATGCCCGGAAGATCAGCTGGAAATACATCAGCAAAGTCACGTACCACATGAACAGAATCAATAGAGGGAGTGTCAATACTGACGTCCCGCACATAGGCTAGATAAGCAGCACACCCCTTCTCAACCATACGCTGAGCTCCGAGAAAAGAAATAACACGGCTAGGGGTGTGATCTAGAGTACCACTCCACTCAATACGTGGAATGCCCGGCATAGCCAGCGTCACGGTCTTGGCGTGACAATCAAGAATAGCATAATGGGGCGACAACCAGTCCATGCCCAGAATAATATCAAAATCGACCATCCCGAGCAACAATAGATCCGCTCTGGTCTCAAAATCACAAATGGTAACCAAACACGACCGATATACACGGTCCACGACCAAAGAATCACCCACCGGAGTGGAAACATAAATGGGGGCACTCAAAGAATCCCGAGGCACACCCGGATGAGAAGCAAAGTAAGAAGACACATATGAAAAAGTGGAACCAGGGTCGAATAGAACCGATGCCTCCCTGTGACTAACCATAATAATACCTGTGATAACAGAGTCAGATGCAACAGCCGCAGCGCGATCAGGAATAGCATAGAATCTGGCCTGTCCCCCTCTCGAGGGCGGCCTCTGGAACCCTGACCCCCGCCCCTGGATGACCGGGCAGGTGGAGTGGCAGCCTGGAGCTGGAATGATAGCCCGCTGGCCCCGAGAACCACGATGAGGCTGCGAAGACTGATGGGGCTCCTCTCCTGCGCCTGGGGCACTCCCTAACCGGGTGGCGAGTATCCCCGCACTCAAAACAAGCTCTGGGAGGACGCGGTGGCTGTGACTGACCGGCCTCACCCCCACTAGTCTGACCCCTGGAAGGACCCCGCGCATGAGGTGCACTGGAAACTGGGGGAGCATAATAAATCTCCTGAGGTGCTGGAAGACCTGGGGTACTACCGGCCGCGGGCAATGCCGAGTGAACTGGTCGACCGGAATAACCCCTGCCAAAACGACCGGCTGATGAAGTGCGGGCACCAGAGAAATGGCCCGACTCACGAGACCTCTTGGCCTCTCTCTCTCCCTCCGCTCTCTAGGGAGCATACTCTCGATCCTCTTGGCAATGCTAACTGCCTGCTGATAAGATATATCTGTCTCAAGCTCCCTGGCCATGCTGGATCGGATAGGCGGAACAAGGCCCTCAATAAATCTCCGCACTCGCTCCCGAACCGTGGCTACCAAAGCCGGTGCATGCCTGGCTAGGCGGGTGAAACTAATAGCATACTCCGATACTGACATGGAGCCCTGTCGCAATCTCTCAAACTCCGAGCGCCAAGAATCCCTAAGGCTCTGGGGAACAAACTCCGTCAAAAACAGATTTGAAAACTGCGTCCAGGTCAACGAAGCGGACTCCTCCGGACTATCCAACTCATACGTGCGCCACCAATCATAAGCGGTCCCACGAAACTGAAACGTAGTGAAGGAAACCCCGCTGGTCTCCACAATCCCCATGGTAGAAAGAATACGATGACACTCCTCCAGAAAACCCAATGCATCATCTGAAGCCAAACCACTGAACACTGGAGGGTCATATTTCTTGAACCTCTCCAATCTACGCTGCTCGTCCTCAGAGGCAGCTGGTCCACCTCCGGGCTGTGCTGGGGCGGCAGGAGGCATAACCAAAACATCTGGAACCTGTCCCACCGGCACACGCTGCTCCGGTGTAACGGCTGCGGGAGTCTGGGCCCCTCCCCCGGCCTGAGATGTAGCTGCGACGAGAGGAAGCAGTCCTGCCTGAGCTAAAGTGGTATACATACTCAAGAACTGGGCCGAGGTCTCCGCGAGTGCTCGGAGTAGTAGCGAGTCGTAGTCGGTGTACCGGTGCCCGCGCTCCAACCCGGTCTACCGGTGGCACCTCAGCGGCAGCGCGCGAGGGTGCTGTGGCTGCACCTCGGGCGCGTCCTCGTCCTCTACCTCGGCCCCGGCCTCTGACGGCAGCAACAGGGGGCGCGGGTACCTGATCATCGCGGGTAGCTCGTGTCCTCACCATCTGTGAGAGAATAGAAAGCAGTAGTTTAGATTTTTGATGCCAAAAATGTCGCACGACAAGGAATCCAAAAGAAATGAAGAGTTTCCTAAACGGTTACATAGCCCCTCGTAGATAAATACAGACGTCTCCGTATCGATCAGCGAGACTCTAAGCAACCGGTCCGTGTCCCGTGACTCCTAGAGACAGGTAATGGAAGGGCTTGTGTCACGACCCTAGTTCACCAATTGTGAACATGTCGTGATGGCACCCAATCCCCACGACTAGGTAAGCCTAACACGTTGCGGAATCTATAAGTTATAAATACTTAAATAAGAAACAACGGAAAATAACATAAAAGATATGTAATCCGTGCCGCTTGGCACATACATCCGTCACACAATAAATAAAACACTACCAAGATCCGGAACCCCACGGTAACACAGACTAAAAGAGAAATGCAACTGTGGCTCTATGTGTAAAGAGTATCTAACAACGAAATGAAGAAAAATGTCAACTAGTAATACTAGAATAGAAGTGAAGCCTCCGGATCCGCGGACGTAGCAGATCATACCTCGAAGTCTCCCAGAAAGCTGCAGAATCACCTAGTACGAGCCTCCTCTGATGTACCCGGATCTGCACAACAAAAGTGTGCAGAAGAGTAGCATGAGTACACCACGGCGGTACTCAGTAAGTGCCAAGCCTAACCTCGATGGAGTAGTGACGAGGAAGGTCGTGGCCCTACTGAGAGAACAATAACAAAAAGACAATAACAATAATAAGCAGCTCAAATAATAATAAAATTTCCGAAATAACAACATTACGATGATTACTACAACTGTCTACAATCAAGCTAACAACAAATAACCAACTCAAATAAACGAATCCGGGATCTGTGGGAATTGAACCCACAGTCCCATTAACAGCACCCCTGGGTCTCCCGGAATCGAACCCGCAACCCATGTCTCAATAATATCTCAATAGCTCAGGATCTCCGGGAATCGAACCCGCAGTCCCGACCAATAAGTCGGGATCTTGGGAATCGAACCCGTAGTCCACATTTCAATAATATCAGGATCTCGGAAATCGAACCCGTAGTCCACATTTCAATAATCTCAGGATCTCGGGAATCGAACCCGTAGTCCATATTTCAATAATCTCGGGATCTCGGGAATCGAACCCGTAGTCCACATTTCAATAATCTCGGGATCTCGGGAATCGAACCCGTAGTCCACATTTCAATAATCTCGGGATCTCGGGAATCGAACCCGTAGTCCACATTTCAATAATCTCGGGATCTCGGGAATCGAACCCGTAGTCCACATTTCAATAATCTCAGGATCTCGGGAATCGAACCCGTAGTCCACATTTCAATAATCTCAGGATCTCGGGAATCGAACCCGTAGTCCACATTTCAATAATCTCAGGATCTCGGGAATCGAACCCGTAGTCCATATTTCAATAATCTCAGGATCTCGGGAATCGAACCCGTAGTCCATAACCACAGCAAGTAAAGGAATACACAGAGAGAAGTATAATATGCTTAACGATAACTTCGCCGATGAACAGCGCCAGCGATTACCAAGAAAACTCAAGTAAGTCAATTAAGCAACTAGACAGCTAGATTCTATCTAATCATGCTTTTCTAACTACTACCGGGTAGGAATATCGAATTTAACAACTAAGAACAGGAATATCACTCATTGAACATTTTGAGTAAAGTATGTGTTCAACAACCAGCGTATGTACACGCCCGTCACCTCGCGTACAAGGCATTTAAAGTATCACAATAATATCCTAGGGGTGAAAGTCCCCCACACGAAGTTAGACAAGCCACTTACCTCAATTCCGGTACAAAACCGCTAAGAAATAACCCTCTTGCCGCGAATGTCGGCCTCCACAAGTGTAGTATCTGATAAAATCAATAGAATCACATCAAAATAGGCCAATTGGGCATTACCCAATCAAAATAACTCAAAATTCACCAAAACCCACAAGTTGCCAAAACCCGACTTTCGGTACGCTTATCGAAAAATCACGAAAGTTATATATTCGGAACCCTTGTCTCAATACGAGTCTAAGCATATAAAGTTTATCAAATTCGGACTCCATTTGCCCACTCAAAACCTTGATTTTCTAAAGGTTTTGGTCTAGGGTGAAAACCCCCATTAATTACCCAAATTCCTCCATTTTCATGAAAAACTTGCATAATATTATCAACAACAATCATAATTGGAGTCCATAATTGATTACCCTGAAGAAACCCCTTGAATCTCCCTTCAAAATCGCCCAAATCGCCCCTTAAGCCGAGCCCTCAAAGTTTGGAAATGTTTCTGAAATTTCTAACTTCTGATATAATTAACTCTCTGCGATTTCCGCTTCTACGGACGAAATTCCGCTTCTGCGGATCCGCTTCCGCGACATTTTGTCGCTTCTGCGAAGCCCAGGCTTGGCTGGACCATTCCGCTTCTGCGGTCTCTAGATCGCTTCAGCGATTCCGCTTCTGCGGAAGCACAGTCGCTTCTGCGACTTCGCTCATGCGGACAAACGTCCGCTCCTGCGGAGGGCCACCAAACAGTTCACTTCCGCTCCTGCGGAAGACTTTCTGCTCCTGCGTGACCGCCTCCACAATCCAAAATCCGCTCCTGCGACACTCGCTCCTGCGGAGCAAATGTCGCTTCTGCGGACTCGCCTCTGCAGTCCAAGCTCCGCAGAAGCGAATACTACAGAAGGCAGGCACCAGCCTGCTGCAAGTTTTTAAGATTCTTGCCGTTTAATCACCCGAATTCATCCCGAGTCCCCCGGGACCTCATCCAAACACACCAACACATCCTAATACCTTATTCGAACTTGTTCCAATCCTTAAAACGCGTCTAACAACATCAAAACCCATAATTCACATCGAATTCAAGCCTAAATTTCTTAAAACTTTCCGAATTGCACATTCGATCTAAAACCCGACCAAACGATGTCCGAATGACCTGAAAATTTGCGGACATATCCAAAATCACATAACAAAGCTACAGAAATTGTCGGAATTCCATTCCGACCCTCGGATCAAAATCTCGCCTATCGTTCGGATTCGCCAAAATTTCAACCTTCGGCATTTCAAGCCTAATTGAGCTACGGACCTCCAAAATACATTCCGAACGCGCTCCCAACCCCGAAATCACCTAACGGAACTAATGGAACCATCGGATTTCCGTTCCGAGATCGTCTTAACATTGTTCCGGCTACGGACCGTTTTCTAGCTTCAAAGCTCTTATTTAGGGACTAAGTGTCCCAAAATGCTCAAATTTTCGGAACCGACTCTCCCGGCAACCCACAATAGCAGAAATGAACTTAGGGGAACAGTTAAATTAGGGATTGGGGGGGATGTGCTTACTGGTTGAGACTCCCCTTTCTATTAAGTCATACACAAATAAGAAACAGAGGCCGGAAAAGTTACAAAGTCGGACGATCCCGCGGGTCCCCGGTACGTAGCCCCCTCCTCGATCCGAGTTGTCCGCTCGGGTACACAGTCTAGTACCATTGAAAATCAAGATATTGAGCCTAGAATTAGGATGATTATTTGCATCATATATGACTTAGGGGACTCAACACAGGGCTTGGGTCCGTCTAGGACAGGTAACCCGGATGTAAAAGACCGAGCATGATTATGTGTTGCATTTATTTGTTCTGGGCCATTTTGCTGACCGACTAAATACCTGAAAATGAAAAGAAGAGAAAAGTAGCAATTTTAGGAAAACAATGTCTAAATATTGATGAAACGTTGTCGAAAGTTTAAAAAGAATGAAAATAGTCGGGTTAAAATAATTTTGTCAATATAGTTGGCCTAAAAACAATTTGATCGAACTACGTTGGTTTGATTCTCACCGGATACGTAGGAAACCGTTGATGGGTCCAACCACCCCTTTTCAAAAATAGCCAAAAAATGTCAAATTTTTAATTTTTGTTAATAAAGTGATGTCGTTTTTAAAAATAGTTGAATGTTCCAAAAGGACGCCGGAAGGCAGTTTGCGCAAAAATGCCCACTTTTGAAGTCATTTCCCTTACATAATAAATATAGCCTTGAAGTCGTCGGACGAAGTATTGAAAGGCTGAATTCGCAAATAGGGATTCTTTTGAAAAATGATGAAAAATTTCTTTGAAAAGAATATTTTGTTTTTGAGTCAAATAATATGAGTTTAAATCACCTTTAATAAATGTGCAGGATGAGCACAATGTAAAACGAACCTTTTTCACAAATGAATAAGATCCCATTGGGTGGTGGAACGACTTGGGTCAAGATGGACAAGATGAGGTCAAAAAATATTTGAAAGGTCTTACGTGGCTGCTTGATATCATACCTCGAGGAGACATTATTTGAGCCTTAGTCGCTTGCTGGGATCCCGCATATGCTCCACTTTTCGGACTTTGAGCTCACTCCGACACTAGAAGAGATTGCTAACTACATCGGAAAGGATGAGGTCCCTTTGAAAGACAAATATCTGGTTGCTCCAAGAGCCATCACTATACACAGAATTCCTCGACTCTTTGAAAATAGCCAGAAATGTTCACAATGAATATTTGGTCCACGGGTTTTGCACTATGAACTTTATATACTGCAGATATGGCCACGTTGGAGGATTTAATATTCCAACGAACAAACTCTGGAGCAAACCAAACCGGACTAAATGGGAGGAACATAGGCGTTTTGCCTTCATGGTAGCCTTTCTGGGATTAATAATATTTCCAAGGAAAGACGGGAATATCGACATCAGAGTTGCCGGGATTGCCAGTACCCTCCTTACACAGGACAACAGTACTTTGGCGCCAATGATAGTGGCTGATATCTTTCGTGCTCTCACAGCCTGCATAGCGGGAGAAGATTTCTTCGAAGGGTGTAATTTGCTACTACAAATGTGGATGATCGAGCATTTATCTCGTCACCCTCAGGTTTTGAGTTATGGATCATCAGAAAAAAACTTGTATCGAATAATTCTACATGAGGACAAAAGAGGCCAAGTTGCCAGAGGGGTCTAAAGGATGGATGACATACTTCCGATAACTTACAGCTAGTCAGATAGAATGGGCATTCGGATGGTTGCCCATCATTGAATTCATATACATGCCAGCAGAAGGATCATACTTTCTTTTAATGGGACTCAAAGGTATCCAACCTTATGCGCCATATCGAGTATTACACAAACTCAAAAGATACCAAATAGTGCCAAAAGATGGGGATCTCAGCCTTCAAGCGGTAGAGATTAGTCCTGACGGGCAATTTCCTGAGGCAAATGTCCGATAAATATGGAATGAGTGCCAATGTTTGAAAGTGGACACTTGTGTAAGGGATCGGGCTAGAGGTGAAGTGTCACCTGGTTATTCCGCATGGTACCGAAGAGATTTTGAGCATGAAAGACCGACGAAGAGACCCCACATTCAAGAATTTTCCGAGATGTCAAAGGAGCAATGGGATTTGTTGGCCAAGGAGAATGAATACCGAGCCAAAATCAGTATGTTAGAAAAGAAATTTGAGGACCTCAAATTCGAAAGCAGCTTACAAGCAGCGGCTGATGAGGGTGAAAAGAAACAACTGGTTAAGGAAAATGAAACACGAAAAGCTAAGATTTTGAAAATGAGAGTAGCAACCGAAACCCCAGTTCGACATGCCCGAGATGAAAAACTAATTGATAATTTGCTACGAAAGGTGAACGACTACAGCTTTGATTTAGATAAAGTCGAGAAGGAATTAATTGGGGATCGGAAACAATTGGCCAGGAATGCTGAAAAGAAGGCTCGGATGATCCAACAGTTAAAAGATGAACATAATGTTGAAGTTGATCGGCTAAGGAAAAAGATTGTCACGACAGAGGTCAAAAGTAGGAAACAAGCAAAAGAATTTGACATAGAAAGAGAGCACTGCTACATGGCCATGGCTCGGTTAGAAATGGAACTATAGCAGCTTCAATAGAAAAGACAGCAGACATTGGATGCTCGTGCCGAACCTATAGGGAGGTTGCTTCAAGAGAAAGGAATTTTCAGGGAAAAAATTGTCAACATTGCTCACTATATTACACGGAAATTCCAGCTGTGCGAGGATATGACCCAGTACCACATTTGCCGCAGCATCAATGATATTTGTAAAACAAGTAATGATAGATTTGGATAAACTCCAGAGGGGATTAGCATATAGGCCCGCGGTAAGACCGAATGATGTCTCGCTGGCATTAGGAGCTTTAATGTATTCTTAGGACATGCATTTTTCTGTATTTTTATTTCCGCATTTAGAAGGTTGTAGTACAATGCCATCTTTTGTAATCAATGATTAAGTATCAATGAAATTGAAAATCCAAAAGTTGTCGTTATCTTTCCTTACATGCAAATGCTTGTGCGATAGGCAAACATATAAGATCAAAATTAAAATAAAAAAAGCGAGAGGAAACAATGAAAATTAAAAAAAGCAAAAAAAAAAAAAGAGAAAAAAAGAAAAAGAAAAAAAAGGGAATTGGCGGATGAAAAAAAAAAAGACAACAATGCCGGGATGACGCATATTGCCAGGCAAAATTTATGTTTTTGAAACCTCTGATGTTCATCTATTATGACCTAACTACTAACAATTTTTGTCGTTGATGAGTATCAGATAAAGCAGTTAGCAACTGGCATTGTGGCACATCACAACTACAACACTCGTTCCAAAAGCATGACGAAAGCGATTACTCAAGAAATTGAGATGACAATCATATACCCAGTGCAAGAGGAGGAAGTAGTAGATATGAATAGCATGAAAGAGGAAATGTATAAGCTTAAACAGTAGATGGCTGAGATGTACCAGGCTTGGTCGAGGGGACAACCCTTACCCACCTACCCAGCCAACCCCACATACATCCCTCCACCAGTCCCAACCGAAGATCCACCCACTATGAACTCATCTTCTACATACCCTACATACCCACCTTATTACACCACTACATCACAAGCACCACCCTCAATGCCTAAACAAGCTCCACCACCACCACCCCAGGCTGCTCCAGTATATGTGGCACCGCCACCAACCGCTTTACACAAATCTTCTAGTGAGCTTGTGTTCATATCCAGGATAATCATTACTACCCTCCAGAACCCACCTTCAAACAACATGATTTTTGTACCCCTCTTATCGATATGGCGGAAGAGGAGAAACCTGTTAGAAATCCTGAGCAGGAGGAGATGGCCAGGAAAATGAATAGCCTTGAGCAATCATTCCGTAATATGCAGGGTTTAGGGGGTCAAGTAAGCGTAGCTTACAAGGACTTATGTTTGTTCCCTGAAGTACAACTGCCAGCGGGATTTTAATTTCTGAAATTTGACATGTATGATGACCATGGTGATCCAGTAGCACATCTGAGAGGATATTGCAGTAAAATGTGTGGAGCTGGAGGAAAAGATGAACTACTCATGGATTACTTCAGCCAAAGTCTCAGTGGCTCAGCACCTGAATGGTACACCTGTCAAGATCATACTAGATGGTTCATTTCGGACGATTTGGCTCAATCATTTGCGAACCATTTTTAATATAATCTGGAAATTATCCCGGATAGGTTGTTATTAACCAAAATGGAAAAGAAGCCTGGAGAAATATTTCGGGAGTATGGTTTCAGGTGGAGAGAGCAAGCGGCTTGTGTAGACCTGCCAATGAAGGAAGGAGAAATGGTAGATTGTTTTTTACAAGCTTTGGAGCCGACATACTATGGGCATCTGGTGTCTGCAATCGGAAAAACCTTCAATGAGGTGGTAAAAATGGGAAGCTTTGTTGAAGAAGGATTGAAAACAAATAAAATCATGAGTTATTCAGCCATCAAGGTTACAAATCAAGCAATTCATACGGGGACATGCGGAGCAATTGGGAAGAAAAAGAAAGAAGAAGTGGCAGTTATAGAGGGAAGGTCTTGGTCCCGGGGTCCCAACCCGTATCACCATCAGCCTCGCCCATATCAATCTTACCCACCAACACCATATAGCCCACCTCAACTTTATTACCCTCTGATTGGTCCTCAGTTTTTTGTCCATCACGTCCAATCTTACCCACCACCTTCTCCTTCATGGCGAACCCCGGCACCTCAAAATATCTACCTCACCCAAAATATATACCCGCCACCAAAAACATACAATAATCCCAATAGAACCAGTTTCCATCGTGACCCTAAAGTCAAGAACGACATGGCTCAAAGAAAGAAAATATTTACTCCTCTGGGCGAGTCATATACCAGCCTCTTCCACCAATTAAGACAACTTGGGATGCTGAACCCCATAGAGCCTAAAATTCCCAATCCTCCACCGAGATATTTGGATCAATATATCCATTGCGAATATTGTTCAGGGGCCACAGGACATGACACTGAGAAATAGTGGCACCTAAAATTTGTAATACAGGAACTCATTGACTCTAGAAGAATTGAGTTTTAAGCCCCCGAGGCTCCTTATATAACACAAAATCTTTTGCACATGCACCTTGAGACCCACATGATAGAGCTGGTACAAGGAGGAAGTTGCAAAAAGCCCTCTCATGCTATAATGATGATCAAAGCAAACAGCAAGACAGAGGAGAAAGTCGTGAGTGAGAAAATATCAGTCAGGCTATCTGTAAGTCAGCCAGCAGTGGTAGTTGAGCCTGAACCTGTAAAAGTGACAGTACCCGGGGTGAAACCCATATTGACTGTAAAAGGGGCACATATAGAACCAGTTGTTATCAAGCCAGTCGTTTAGATGCCGATAGTGAACATTAAAATCGTGCCTTGGAATTATGACAAGGTAATTGTCATGTATAAAGGAAAGAAAATCAAGGGGAGATTTGTGAAACCCATTGTGAGCACATGATTTTTGCCCTCACAACAATTACTCCCAGAAAATTGTGAAATAAAATAGCCCAGATAAAGAAAGCAATTACTGAAGAATAAGTCGAGGAATTCCTAAAGAAAATGAAAGCTCAAGATTATTCCATAGTTGAGCAGTTGAGGAAGACACCAGCTCAAATATCTTTGCTATCTATATTGATTCATTCTGATGAACACCGAAAGGCGTTAATGAAGATCATGAATGAAGCTCATGTACCAGAAAAGATCACAGTGTGTCATTTGGAAAAGATCACAAACAAAATCTTTGAGGCAAATAGGATAACATTCTCAGATGATGAACTACCGTTGGAAGGGACAGAGCACAACAAGGTGTTATATCTTAAAGTGAAGTGTGAGGAATCAGTGGTGACCCGTGTCTTGGTCGATAATGGGTCAAGTGCCAATATCTGTCCATTATCTACTCTGGGAAAATTAAATATTGATCACAAAAGAATCCACAGAAACAACATATGTTTGAGAGGATTTGATGGAGGCGGGAAGAACACTATCGGAGATATCATATTAGAACTCACCAATGGACCGGTAGAATTCTCCATGGAGTTTCAAGTGTTGGACGTTGCCGTGTCCTATAATCTCCTGTTAGGACGTCCATGGATCCATGTTGCAAAAGCGGTGCCTTCTTCACTCCATCAAATGGTGAAGATTGAATGGGATCAGCAAGAGATAGTAGTGCATGGTAAAGACAATGCTTGCAATACCATCACGCCGTTCGAAGAAGTTGAGGGTGACAGAGGTCCTTGGGTGTACCAAGTGATGGACATTGTGTCTGTGAATAAGATATCTGAAGGTGAAAGCATTCCAATACCCAAAGTAGCCCCCGCGGCAATCATGGTTGCTAAGGAAATGTTGAAGAATGGGTTCTCTCTGGGAAAAGGTTTAGGAGTTGCTCTGCAAGGAATAATACAACCAGTATATCTTCCGGGTAGCACTAATACTTTCGTCTTGGGTTTCAAGCCAACCATCATCGACATACAAAGAGCCAAAAGATTGAAAAAGAAAGGATGGACCCTCCCCAAACCTATCCCAAAACTTTCCTATTCCTTCGTCAAGCCTGGTATACAAAGACGTCCGGAGACGGTCATGCCTAGCCATGCAGATATAAGGCCAGATAAAGAGTTGTTAGAAAGATTTGAGAGGTTGTTCGAAGGCGTGAACATGATAGAGGCAGCCGAGGGCACAAGCAAGATGGACGTTCAGTTTGTTGGACCCCAGATCAGGCTAAATAACTAGGAAGCTACTGCTCTTCCAATCAGAAGGGAGTTGTGGTAGTTAGCTTTAATGTTCCGTTCCTAAATCTGTCTTGTTTCAAAAATTGTAATCCTATGTTCCGTCTAGTCAGATGTATCCAAACCTTGTTACCTTTCAAAGTTTAATGAAATGTAATTTCTTTCTTCCTCTATTTTTGTAGCCTTATTTTCTTTTCTTTTTTTTTCTTTTCTTTTTTTGCTGATTTCAATGATGTGTCATGCATGAAGGATTCTCGGTCCAGTATTGATAATCATATAGTTATACAAGAAATTGAACATGATAATGAAGTGGAATATGAGGATGAGGAAGTTTTGGAGGAAATTAGTAAGGATTTGAGCCACTACGAAGAGAAACCCAAACCGAACTTAAATGAGACGGAGTTTGTTAATTTGGAGGATGAGGAGAATATTCGGGAAACAAAGATTGGTGTTCATTTGGAAGCCTCACTCAGAGAGGACTTGATAATGTTATTACATGAGTACAAAGACATATTTGCATGGTCTTATGACGACATGCCAGGGCTAAGTACTGATTTGGTGGTACATAAGTTGCCCACTTTTTCGAAATGCCAGCCTATCAAGCAAAAGTTAAGGAAGTTCAAGACAGATGTCAGCGTGAAAATAAAAGAGGAAGTCAACAAACAATTTGAGGCAAGGTCATACGGTTCACCAAATATCCCACCTGGTTAGCTAATGTTGTACTTGTTCTGAAGAAAGATGGAAAAACCAGAGTGTGCATTGATTATCGAGACCTCAACAAAGCAAGACCAAAGGATGCTTTTCCAGTGCCAAACATCCACATATTAATTGACAATTGTTCCAAACATGAGATTGGTTATTTTGTGGATTGTTATGCGGGTTATCATCAGATCTTGATGGATGAAGAAGATGCAGAAAAGACAACCTTTATCACACCTTGGGGAACATAATGCTACAGAGTAATGCCGTTCGGGTTGAAAAATGCTGGAGCTACATATATGAGAGCAATGACCACTATGTTTCATGACATGATACATCGAGAGATTGAAGTATATGTGGATGATGTCATTATAAAATCCAGGAAGCAGTACGATCATGTTAAAGACTTGAGGAAGTTCTTCCATAGGCTTCAGAGATACAATCTCAAGCTCAATCCAGCAAAATGTGCTTTTTGAGTACCATCAAGGAAAGTTATTAGGGTTCGTGGTAAGCCGGCGCGGTATTGAACTGGACCCGTCAAAGATAAAGGCAATTCAGAATTTGCCTCCGCCAAAGAGCAAGAAAGATGTGATGAGTTTGTTAGGCAGGTTGAATTATATTAGTAGATTTATTGCCCAGCTAACGTCAACTTGTGAGCCTATTTTCAAATTATTGAAGAAAGATGCTGCTGTGAATTGGACTGAGGAATGTCAAGATGCATTTGACAAAATCAAAGAATATCTGGCCAATCCTCCTGTGTTGGTTCCTCCAGAACCTGGAAGGCCTTTGATCCTTTATTTGACCGTATTAGATAATTCCTTTGGCTGTGTACTGGGGCAGCATGATGAAACGGGGAAGAAGGAGCAAGAAATATACTACCTCAGTAAGAAATTTACATCTTACGAGGTAAAATATACTCGGTTGGAAAGGACATGTTGTGCCTTAACATGTGTTGCACAGAAGTTGAAACATTACCTATCGGCTTACACCACTTATCTCATATCTCGTCTAGATCCACTGAAGTACATCTTCTAGAAGCCTATGCCCATAGGAAGGCTCGCTAAATGGAAAATTCTGCTTAAAGAGTTTGATATTGTTTATGTAACCCGCACTACAATGAAGGCACAACCAGTCGCTGATCATTTGGAAGAAAAACCAGTTGATGATGAGTATGAACCGCTGAAGACATATTTTCCTGATGAGGAGACTATGAATATTGAAGAATTGGAAAAAGACGAAAAGCCGGGTTGGAAATTATACTTTGATGGGGTCGTCAATAGCAAAGGAGTCGGAATTGGAGTAGTGCTCATTTCAGAAATGGGTCAGCATTATCCTGTTACCGCTCAGCTCCGCTTTTTCTGTACTAATAATATGGCCGAATATGAGGAATGTATATTGGGATTAAGAATGGCAATATACATGGGTGTTCAAGAGATTTTGGTCATGGGTGACTCGGATCTCTTGATACATCAAATTCAGGGAGATTGGGAGACAATGGATTTGAAGCTTATACCGTACCAACAATGTCTACATGAACTATGTCAAAGGTTTCAATCCATAGAATTCAAGCATATTCCAAGAATGCACAATGAAGTTGCAGATACTCTAGCCACATTGTCATCCATGTTGCACCATCCGGATAAAGCTTATGTAGATCCATTACAAATCCAAGTTCATGATCAGAATGCTTATTGTTTTACAGTAGAAGAGGAACTTAATAGTGAACCATGGTTCCATGATATCAAAGAATACTTGAGAATGGGGGTGTACCCGGTGCAAGCTACGGGAGATCAGAAAAGGGCCATAAGACGACTGGCGAGTGGATTTTTCTTCAGCGGAGGGATTGTATACAAGAGAACCCCGGATTTGGGTTTACTAAGATGTCTAGATGCACAGCAGGCTGCTACAATCATGAATGAGATACATGCAGGAATTTGTGGACCCCACATGAGTGGATATGTTTTAGCGAAGAAAATACTAAGGGCTTGATATTATTGGCTCACTATGGAGCGAGATTATATCAGATATGTACGGAAATGACATCAATGCCAGATACACGGGGACTTGATTCATTCCCCGCCATATGAATTGCATACAATGTCAGCACCATGGCCTTTTGTTGCCTGGGGCATGGGTGTCATCGGTCAAATAGAACCCGCATCATCTAATAAGCACAGGTTTATTCTGGTAGCCATTGATTATTTCACTAAATGGGAGGAGGCAAAGACATTTAAAGTAGTAACAAAGAAGGCAGTAGTGGATTTCGTACATACAAACATCATTTTCCACTTCGGAATTCCCAAGGTGATTATTACGGATAATGGATCCAATCTTAATAGTCATCTCATGGCAGAGACATGTTAGAAGTTTAAAATCTTGCATCTCAATTCTACACCTTAGCGACCTAAAGCAAATGGAGCAGTTGAAGCTGCAAATAAGAATATTAAGAATATGCTTCAAAAAATGGTAGAGGAGTCGAGGCAATGGCATGAAAAATTACCCTTTGCTCTAATGGGTTATCGCACTACTGTGCGTACTTCAATTGGTGCAACCCCTTACTCATTGGTGTATGGCACGGAGGCAGTGATACCTGTCACGCCCCAAATCGAGGAACATGACCGGCGCCTGACCGGGTTGCCCCAGTCAAGCGGACCTGGATTGACGAGAAACGATTTGCAGCAGTATGTCACAGACAGCTGTATCAACAGAGGATGGCCAGAGCATATAACAAAAAAGTATGTCCACAAAAATTCGAGGTTGGACAATTGGTGTTGAGACGTATTTTGCCACATTGGGCAGAAGCAAAAGGAAAGTTCGTGCCTAATTGGCAGGGACCATTTATGGTATCCCGGGTGTTGTCCAACGGAGCTTCATGTTTGACAGATGTAGAAGGGAAATGTGTAGAGACTGCCATTAACTCTGATGCAATCAAGAGATATTACGTATGATTTCTTTCATGTATATAATTGTATTTGTCATATTTTTGAAATTGAAATGATGAAGGCATTTTATTTATCTATCCAAACACTTTACCCATTGCTATCCCTTTGAGCCTTATTATATTATTCTTTCATACCCCTCCCTCGGAATCAATGATGAAGTCAAATATTATTCTTTCATACCCTTCTCTCGGAATCAATGATGAAGTCAAAGATGAAAAAAAGAAGTTGAAAAAAAAGAAGAAAAAATATGTGAGAAAAATGACAAAAAAAAGAGAATATACAAAAAAAAGAAAATCGGAAAAAGTCAAATCGCAACAATGAAGCAATCTTATGATCTGAACTACGTTTGACTTGATCCCGAAAGGATACGTAGGCAGCCTCAATGAGGTTCATTCACGACAGAAGAAAATCAAACGTTCCCCAAAATTGAAACTGGGGTAGAAGTTATGTTTATATGATTCCGAGAGTTGTAATTGTTGAAACCAAGCTGGAAATTTGAGATTTTATACCCTTCTTTCTAAACCCAGCCAAAAGCCACATTACGGTCCAAAGGAAATACCTTCTGATTAATTTCAAGGAAATATGCATGTGAATAAAGGAAAACATATCATGAACAATACCCGGGAGTTTGAAGATGGAAAATATAAAAATATATATATATATATATAAATGAGAGAGTATTATTGGTGAAAATCCTCACGGGTACCATAAGGCAAATGTGAGTTGAGCGACATAAAATGAGAGAGTCTTATTGGTGAAAACCCTAACGGGCACCATAAGGCGAAAATGAGGAATGATTTGGTGAAATGAAAGTTGCAAGTCAAGTAAGGCGAAATTGAGGAATGATTTTTTGAAATGAAAGTGGCAAGTCAAGTAATGTTTGGGTTGATGGAAGGAGAAACAAAGTCGACAAGGATTCGGTTGGACAAACTGGATCGGTGATCCAAAAGCATGGCATGGTCAAAGGAATCAGCCTTCCTACCTAGAAAAGTTTTGTCTTTTACTTTGAAAATATCCATACCCTCAAAATTCAGGGTCATTGCATTTCATTTGCTTAAAACCCGTTTACAAGACATTGCCAGTAGAAAGCTAATTACCAGCTTCTCATGTTAAAATGGCACAATGATACTGGGTCCTTCAAAGGACAGGAAAAATAGAATAACATCTGGCAGTCATATAGCCAAAGGGAATAAAAGAGAAGAAGAAACAAAATGGGAATACAATGGAAGAATTGGGGAAGAATTTGGAAAACAATTAGGAAAGTATAGCAAAGAAGTACAAAGCAAGATGAGGCAAATAGTGGAAGCAAGGCCAACAAGAATGCTAGTTGCTAACCATCATTTTATAACTAACAAGTTGTTCACTGATTAAAACAAGGACAAAAGATTCAAATTTTACTAATCACTTTAAAGTAATTAAGACAGGGACAAAAGATTCAAATTCTTACTAATCACTTTAAAGTGAATGTGACCAATGCAGGAGAAACAATTAAAGGAAGCAACAAGGGAGGAAGGAATCTACGATGGAAAGATCAATAATCAGAAACCTACCTGAAAAATGAAAGGGGTATTACCTTTTATTTTAAAAGTTGAAATATTACACCCAGGAAAACAAGGGAATACTTTTCTTTTAAATCTTGCACTCATGCACCCACCTGGATAACAAGGGAATACTTTTGTTTTAATTTTTGCACTCAGGCGCCCACCTGGATAACAAGGGAATATTTTCTTTTAACTTTTGCACTCAGGCGCCCACCTGGATAACAAGGAAATACTTTTCTTTTAATTTCTGCACTCAGGCGCCCACCAGGCAGAAATCCAAGATGAAAGGATCAGTAATCAGGTACCCACCTGAATAATAAGGGAAGTATTACCTTTTATGTTGAAAATGTTACACCCAGTTAGCAAACTGGGGCAGAGAACAAGGGAATATTTTTCTTTTAATGCTTGCACTCGGGCACCCACCTGGATAACAAGGGAATATTTTTTTTTTAATTTTTGCACTCAGGCGCCCACTTGGATAACAAGAAAATATTTTTGTTTTCTTAATTTTTGCATTTAGGCGCCCACCTAGATAACAAGGGAATATTTTTCTTTAAATTTTTTCACTCAGGCGCCCACCTGGATAACACGGGAATATTTTTTGCAAAATGTAATTCTTCTTTTATCTAACAATTAATAGCATGATAGATTGTGAAGCCCCATACTGGTGCAGAAAGTTTGTCTTTATTTGTATAGTATGTAGAACAAGGGAATACATTTTGAAGTTGTACAAACAGAATAAAGGAGCAGAGTAAAGTAATATGTTTGAAGCAAGTTGCAAGCAAAAGGTTCCTCGAAGAATGGAAGATGCAAATGAAAAGAACAAGAAGCAAACGGAAGATATAGATAGGATTTTGTAAAACATAGAACTTAGTTTAGCTTATTTTCTTTTTACCATGGTGTAATAAGGAGATTAGCAGGAAATAATGAAAGCAACAGCAACAGAGCCACAGCTTTCTGGTAGTTGCAACTACCAAACATTTCCAAACTACACTGACCTGATTCCTGTATAACCCAGGATATGTAGGCAATCCTTGAAGCCGGATGCGGTCAAAACTTTCAAAAATGCTTCATATAGAATATGCGAGTGGGAAAAATCCCTCATTACTGCTCACTTATCTTTGCGCTGAAACTCTTCGTGTTCCCGAGCAAAGAGGGGCAGCTGTGAGCACGTGATTTTTGCCCCAAGCAATTAATTCCAAAATAAAAATACAAAAATAATTTTTGATTGAAATTGGTTTGATTATTGTGTAGAAAGTATCAGTGTGTGTTTTAATTATTGAAAATAAGGTGAAAGAAATTTGAAACAAAAAAATACAAAATTAAATTAATTAAAAAATATCAAAAATATAAGGTAATTACTAGGAAATTTGAAAATCAAAGAAAAAATACAAAAATTACAAAATAAAAGAAAAAATACATCAGTAAAAAATACCAAGGAAAACAAGTCTAAAATACAGAAATAAATAAACACAAATTGAAAAATACAAAAAACAAATAAGATAAATACAAGAAGACGCAAAAATACAAGGTATTTTGGGCCAAATACACGAAATAGTTAGCCCAAATCAACACCCAAATAGACCTGGCCCAATGTGTAATTGAACCGGCCAGCTTTGCAAATAACCAAACGACGTCGTATCAAATAACAAATCAGGATCGTTGATGTGATCAATCAACGGACCAAATAAGGCGGTTACCATGCAAACTAAACGGCGGCGTATAAAGAAGAGATCACAACCGTTCATTTCTATTAATCTAACGGATACAATCAATGTCACTTAAACCAAAACGACACAGCTTAGTTAAAGAAATCACAACCGTCCAAGGAATTGATCTAACGGACGAAATGAAAGTTTCATTAAAACCATACGAAGACGTTTAAGTGGGAAAATAATCTGGGTCGTTCATCTCAACTAATCTAACGGTTGATAACTAATGACCTAGGTTTAATATATATCTTCCCCCCACCCCCATTCATTCCATCTCATTACACACACTCTCTCACATATCTAAACCCTAGCCAGTAATAAGTAAAGTATCGTTCCCACGAGGAATTTTTATTAACTTATTGACTGATATTAAATTAACTAATTCTTAATTTATGCTATATAATTCGAAAATATATAAGAGCCACTTTATAATACACTTAATAATGTCACAATTATTCAAGATGAAATTACTACAACCAATTCACAATATTTTTATAATAATATGGAGAAATATATTCCAGGGTCATGGACTTGCTAGTAATCATGCTATTTTTCTACTTAGAATCGATTTATTAAATTATTCGGGTTATTGATTATAAGGTTAATAATATTCATAAGAATCTTTCGAGTTCTTATGAATCTATCCAAGTTAAATCAATACCTATATGTCTATGGTATTAATATTAACAAGAATGCATTTCCAACTCTTATTATTCAACCAAACAAGGCAATTAAGTATATGTCTATCTTAATTGCAAATCCTTCACCCGATGCCCGAGATTCAAATCTTGTTCTATTTGATTTTATATGCAACCAAGAATTTCCTTTGTCAAGTTTAATTCAAAGTTCGTAAATAATATTTCACTGTTAGCTACGAAGTAAAATAATTAAGATCAAAATCAAATAAACAACCCATATCAATAACTTCAATAAAATCAATCTAAGCTTCAAATAACAAGATCAACTAACATCCATGACCCTAGAATATTAGAGTGTTTAGCTACTCATATTCATCAATAATATTAATGTCTAAAATACTACAAGAAAAATACAAGATGAAAGTTTAGATGAACTCTTTATATTGTTGCTCTTCAAGTCTTGGTCTTCAACTCCTTCCTTTGCTTCAAGAACACTCTCAATGATTTTTTCTCTCAAAATCTTCTCTCTAAGATGAATAGTATATTTCCACTCTACTCAATAATGCATAAAATCTGATCTTCTCCATAATAAAAGGTTGCATTAATTAACTTTGAGTGGAATTATGTGTCTTTCCATTTTTAACCTTAGAAAAATCATTTTAACCGAACTATGTTGCGCGAAGTGGTGCGCGAAGTGATCACTTCGCGCATCAGCAGTCCAATTAAATCTTCATATGCGCGAAATGATGCGCGAAGTGCTCACTTCGCGCACCTGGGAGAATTTCTCATTAATTCTTGTTTCTTGATCGTAAAGACTCAACTCCGAAGGATTGTTTTTGCTCCAAAATTGTACCATAACATTTCCAATTGTAGATATAAGCTCCTTTTTCTGCAAAGTATACAAATCACAAATTAAAAGCTTATATCTTATCAAATTCATAAATTATGTTATTGGATCATAATTAAATGGACGCATAAATAATGGCTAAACTACTTAGTTTTCGCCTATTATCAACACCCCACACTTAATTCATTGCTAGTCCTCGAGCAATCACACTATACTTATAAAAGAGTCATCAACTCAACCATTTTACCTTAATTCTTTACACTTAGAACAAGAATCATATCTCACACCTAGTAATATAAAATTCTAGTTTCTGGACTAACTTTCAAGTGCTACACAATATTCACGCTTCTTTGAAGTACTCTATACAAAGATCAAGACTTGTTTATCTGTCACGAATCATATGCCCTCGCAATTTTATCAACATTACATATATCAATATGTACAAGAGAGTTCCCTAATTATTTACAACAAGAAAGTTTCACTCACACTCACAAAAGAAGTCACATGCATGCAAATAGTTCCTTCAGACGTCTTTTAGCGCTCATTTTACAAATAAAGTGCTTTAAGAGGTAAAGGGATCAAAATAGCATATAAGAACAAAAAGGGTATAGGCTTGTAATGTGGATGCCAAATATAGGTTTCAATGCTAGAAATGGTTAGCTAGGGATAGATTTTATTTGATTTAAGCAATTGAGTTTTCAAAAAAAATCAAAGAAAGCCTAATATCATTTTTTTTAAAACCGAGTATCACCTGTAATTTCGCTTCAATTCACATACTAGGCAAGTTCTAGACACACGTACGCTACATGGACTAATCAAAAACCTCACCACACATGGCATAAGATTCATTAAGATCAACTCATCAAGACACTCTATTATGAGTATTCATTTCAGTAGTAAATATGCAATAAAATCACTTTCAGTAAAATTCCAGTAAAACTAGGCATTATACTCTAGGATCTGGTATGTTCAAGTGTATTAACATTATGGATTACCATAAAATAAAATCTATCTAAAAAAAAAAATCTATCTAAACAAAAATCTATCTATACCCGGTTAAAATTGAAATCCTTGGAAAAGAACCGTGGCCTAAAGAAAAACCAAGGGGAAATTGTCATACTAATCACAAAATTAAGAAAAGAGGACAGAACTCCTCACAAATAAAATGACCCTAAAATTTATATTTATTTATTTTTTATTTATTTCTTTTTACAAAAATAAACCAAAACAAAACAAAAAATTTAAACAAAACAAAAATTTTAATAACAAAGACAACCAAATTTAATTAATCTACTATCCATCAACTTCAAAACAAGCAAAACATAAACATAGACAATTCTAATATCCGAAACTATCCAAATATGCTAAACACACCCCCCACTTAAGAATAGGCATGTCCCCATGACTACAACTTTTAAACACAGAGATAAAAATACTTCCCCGACGATCTATTCTTGATCTGACACTGTGTTGGGGTTCACATTACAGGCTCGCCCCAATGCTCTCAGCCATCCCATGAATCTCTTCTACGACTTGACTTGCCGGTCTGCAATTTCCTCCACACGGGTGCTTAGCGTGTTTACTGTTTGTCGCAACTCGCCTATCTCTTGCTTCCATGTGTTATGGCTCGGCATGCCAGCAGTTCCTGAAGATGATGCTGCTCTCGGCAGTGCAACCGCTGGTGCATTGGGTGGTTGGGCTTGCTCTCCTCTGTCTGTGTCCATTGGTTGATTTCCTCCCTCATTCTCTTCATCTTCTGAGCTATCATCACCAGCTCCACCTCTCTTGGGTCTTATGTTCAATGCCTTCCTTACCGCTATATCCACATCAGGATCCTCTAGTACCTGTGCTTGCCTGCAAAGTAGAGTGACTAGTGATGGGAAGAAAAAGCCAAACTTACGATTTGGGTTTCTAATAAACAGTTCTTCATGAATGACTTTCGCCACATCAAAAGCTAGATTCTCTACAAGACACCATATCAGTGCAGCTCTGGGACCGTTAACCTCAGTTGTGTTCTTTGAAGGAAGTATCCTGCTATTGATTACATAGAGCCAAGTTTTTGCTTCTTGAGTTAGAGATGATGAATGAATTTTTTCACCACTCTCTAACCATTCTATATCAACTCCCGGGATGCAAATCTTTGAAAAGAATCTATTCCATTTTGCATCATTTGGAGCTTTTCCATACTCATAGAAATCTTGATTTTCTGGCACAACATCAGGTAAATTGTAACTCGCTCTAATTGCCTCAATTGAGGCATTGACAGGCCTTCTGCGCACAGTCACAATGTTATTTTGATGCTCAGATACATTCGCATAGAATTCGCGAACTACTGTTTCATTTGCAGTTCCAGGCTCATTGATAAAGATTTGGAGCCCCCGTTCAATCAACTTTTGGTACATGTTAGGGCAAATTTCCTGAAGATTTTTAGCATCGATGCCCCTTTCCGGAATTGGTTTCTTTGTTCTTTTGTTGTTGAACTGGGTTTGTGCTTCGGCCGAAGTAAACCTTCTTGTGTCATAATTAGTTGCTGAATTTGCTCTTGATCGACTGGAAGATGCTCCTGCAGTTAAACGTCTTTTTGGTGCCATAATTCCTACAAGACAATCACACATTACTTAGTTTTAGATAGGTAATGTGTTTCAATGCGGTTACTCAGACTTCACACGCAAAATTGAGTACAATTGCTCTATCAAACTTCTTTGAGGACTTTCCTCAAACACATTGTGTGCATGCATATTTCATCCTTATTGTTAATGCTTTGGTTAGGGATTTCCCAACCAAAATTCAGCTATAACCAATTCATGTCCTACCCATCCCATTTATACACAAATTTAACCCCAAAAGTATATCAAACTATGCTAAATTCTATTAACATTGCTCAAATATTCTAAGTTTGAACAAGAACTTCTAATTTATCATAAACAACAGAAATACTACAAAAACATTATACAACCTATAATTTCTAACATATATATCATCTACTTTGACAAATTAAAGTGTTGAGTAGTGCTATACAAAAACGAAATAAAAAAATTAAAGAAATTAAAATTCTAGGGTTCTTACCTTGATGGGGTTGGGATGAAATTTGACAAAGGATGAAAAGCTTTTAATAGTTGTTGAAGAGTTTTAGAGCAATTAGGAAGAAGAAGAATGGTATTTGAGGTTAGGGTTTGGAGAAGAGAGGGGATTTTAGGGTTCTTTGAGAGAAAAGTGAGAGGTTTATGTTTAGAATCGGATAGATACAAAAATAAACTAAGTAAATAATACACCACGTCTCAGGTGCGCGAATAGCTGCGCGAAGTGGTCACTTCGCGCACTACTTCGCGCATTTTGCCTAACATTCTGTTTAAGCTTCGCGAAGTGTGCGCGAAGTGATCACTTCGCGCAGGACTTCGCGTAACTGGGTAATTTTTTTTTATGCACAATGCAATCATACCTTAGAATCCCTCCTTGTTGTCATACAAGTATCAATACACAATTAACACCCAAACAAACTAAAAACAAAGAAAATAACACACTAAAAATGACAAATATCGCTACTTTTGGGTTGCCTCCCAACAAGCGCCTGATTTACTGTCGCGGCACGACTTCACAATTCATCAAATATCATTTAATTCTATCGAGGTCTTGTGATGATTAATGTCACCACCCCAATAGTGTTTCACCCTTTGTCCATTCACCAGAAAAGTTTCACTTGAGTTTTTGTCCCTTAATTCTATTGCTCCATAGGGACTCACACTTACCACCACAAAAGGTCCTGCCCAACGGGATTTGAGCTTTCCTGGAAAGAGTTTTAACCTAGAATTGAATAACAGAACTTGTTGCCCCGATTCAAACTCATGATGTTGGATATTCTTATCATGCCATCTCTTGGTCCTTTCTTTATATAATTTGGCATTTTCATAAGCATTCAACCTAAACTCATCAAGTTCGTTGAGTTGTAGCAGCCTTTTTTCACCAGCTAAATCCATATCCACATTTAACTTTTTGATTGCCCAATACGCTTTGTGTTCAAGTTCAACAGGCAAATGACATGCCTTTCCATAAACTAACATGTATGGAGAAGTACCTATTGGAGTCTTGTATGCAGTTCGGTAGGCCCACAAAGCATCTTCTAATTTAACAGACCAATCCTTCCTGTTTGCATTAACTGTTTTCTCCGAAATCTGTTTTATCTCTCGATTAGATACTTCAACTTGACCACTCGTTTGAGGGTGGTACGCAGTAGAAACTTTGTATTCATTTCTTCTTCAGGTACACACCTTCTTACCAATTGGTCAGCACATTATTTGTAGAGAAAGGGCTCGTCCCACATATATGATTTCACATCACGGAAGAATCTTCTCCGTTGATCAGCTATGATTTCTGATGGCATCACCCAACTTGCAATATAATTTACAAAGTCAGCATACCATGGAGTTTCATTAGATGTGATGGCTAACGGATGTTCATCTGGGAACGTTTCTTTTATTGAGTCTCCTTCAATCATATGACTTCTGTTTTCCAAGCTGGACAAATGATCTGCCACTTGATTCTCAGTACCTTTTCTATCACGTATCTCCAGGTCAAATTCCTGCAAAAGAAGAACCCATCGGATTAGTCTTGGCTTTGCATCTTTCTTTGCGAATAGATACTTGATAGCCGAGTGGTCAGTATAGACTATGACTTTAGTTCCTACTAGGTAGGATCTAAACTTGTCAAATGCCCATACTACTGCAAGTAATTCTTTCTCTGTGACCGTGTAATTCATTTGAGCGGGATTTAGAGTTCTGCTAGCATAATGAATGGAGTAAAAACTTTTCTCCTTCCACTGTCGCAACACAGCACCAATGGCTATGTCACTTGCATCACACATTAATTCGAAAGGTAATTCCCAATCCGGGGCAACAATAATTGGTGCAGTGACTAATCTTCTTTTAAGCTCTTCAAATTCTTTCAGACAAGCATCATCAAACTTGAATGGTGTGTCTTTCTCAAGGAGCCTGCAAAGAGAAGATGAAAATTTTTGAAAAATCTTTAATGAATCTTCGATAAAATCCTGCATGGCCTAGAAAACTGCGTATGCCCTTAACAGATATGGGTGGGGGCAATTTTTCAATTGCTTCCACCTTTGCCTTGTCTACTTGCAATCCGTTCTTGGACATTTTGTGTCCTAGGACAATACCTTCTCTTACCATGAAATGGCATTTTTCCCAGTTTAGGACCAAGTTGGTCTCTTCACATCTGGCTAGCACTTTATCGAGGTTAGTTAAACATTTATCAAAAGAACATCCGAAAATAGAGAAATCATCCATAAATACTTCTACAAACCTCTCGACCATATCAGTGAAAATGGCCATCATACACCTTTGAAATGTCGCAGGTGCATTGCAAAGACCAAAGGGCATTCTTTTGAACGCATACGTGCCATAAGGATACATAAAAGTGGTCTTCTCTTGGTCCTCTGGGGCTATAGTAATTTGATAGTACCCAGAGTAACCATCCAGGAAGCAGTAGTACTCCTGGCCAGCCAATCGATCAAGCATTTGGTCCATGAATGGGAGAGGAAAGTGGTCCTTCCTGGTGGCATTATTCAGTTTTCTGTAGTCAATGCAAATTCTCCACCCTGTAACAGTTCTTGTTGGGATTAAATCGTTATTCTCATTAACTATCACAATTATTCCTCCTTTCTTAGGAACACACTGAACTGGACTCACCCATTTGCTGTCAGAGATAGGAAATACAATACCTGCATCAAGCCATTTGATCACCTCTTTTCTTACCACTTCTTTCATGTTGGGATTGAGGCGACGTTGGTGTTCTATACTTCGTTTGTGTCCTTCCTCCATTAGGATTTTGTGCATGCAAAAAGCAGGACTGATACCTTTGATGTCTGACATTGTCCACCCAATGGCTCTCTTGTGCTCTCGCAATACTCTCAACAATTTTTCCTCCTGCAATTTAGATAAATCAGAAGAAATGATAACAGGCAATGTATCATAACTACCCAAATAAGCGTAATGCAAGTGAGATGGGAGTGGTTTAAGTTCCAATTTCGGGGCTTCCTCAATTGATGGCTTTGGAGGAGGTCCATGTGGCATGTTTAACGGTTCAAAAGGATATGTCCCTTGCAAGTATGCACAAGATGTATCAAGGATGTACATTATCTTCTCAACCTCTTCATCAATTGTCAAATTATCAAACATTGTAAGTGCTTTCTCTAATGAATCATTGAGATACACACTTGGATCATGATTTTGTTCATCATTCTCAATCATCTGATATCATAGAAAGTTCCTCATATTGACAAGGAAGTTGGATTGCTTTGTATACGTTGAACACCTCTTCCTCATCATCTACCCTTAGAATCATCTTTCCTTCTTTCACTTTAATGATCACATCACCAGTAGCTAACAGAGGTCGCCCTAGTATGATTGGAACCAATTCATCTGCTTCATAATCAAGAATAATAAAATCAGCAGGGAAGATGAATTTTCCAATTTGCAGCAATACATCTTCTATCACCCCTTCAGGGTGTGCTATGGACCTGTCTGCTAACTGTAACATCACAGTGGTTGGTCTAGGAGCTCCAAGACCCAATTATTTGAATAATGATAAGGGCATTAAATTTATGCTCGCTCCCAAATCACATAGAGCCCGGCCTACATCAATATCACCAATACGCACAGGAATTGTAAAGCTGCCTGGATCTTTAAGCTTTTGAGGAAGCTTGTTTTGTACCCTGGCAGTGCACTCCTCAGTAAGTGCAACTATCTCATATTCAGTCAATCTTCTTTTGTGAGCCACTATATCTTTAATGTACTTAGCATATTTAGGAATTTCATGAAGTACATCAACAAGTGGAATGTTTAATTGAACCTGGCTCAACATAGACAGAAATTTACTGAACATGCGATCATCATTCTTCTTTTGAAGTCTCTGGGGAAAAGGTGGGGTGGCCTTGGGACTTCCACTGGTTCAAGACTTTCAGTAGTCTTCTTTGGATCATTTGTCACTTTAGGGATCAACTCTCCCTCAAGCACAAATTTCTCTTTCTTTTTCTTTGAGACTTCCTCAAGTTCTTTCCCGCTTCTAAGTGTTATAGCACTTACATGTGGGTTCTTTTCTGTATCACTGGGGAGAGCTCCTGTAGGTCTAGTATTCTATTTCATTGCTATTTGCCCCATCTGCCTTTCAAGATTCCTGACATCAGTCCTGAGCTGCTGATTGTCGATCAACAACTTTTTCAGCAAATCATTTGTTCTCTCTTCCACCTGTTGAGGTGGTCTCTGAGGTTGATTAAAACCCCCTTGCGGTCTGTATTGATTTTGATTTTGCTGATTTCCACCCCATGAGAAGTTAGGATGATTCCTCCAATTTGGATTGTAGGAATTTCCATACTGTGCGTGCTGATTTGCTGGGCCTCTGTTTTGTTGTCCCACATAATAAATAGATTTTGGATTCATAGGGCACATATCACTTGTATGGCTATCACCACACATTTCACAGCAAATAGCCATTTGTTGTACCTGTTGCATGGGTTGAGGTTGTTGCATTGTCATCCTTGTCATCTGGTTGGATAGCCTTGCAATTTCAGCTCTCATTGCCGATACATCATCCAGCTCAAGCAACCCTGCTGATTTTTGTTTCAATGCCTTTCTGGAATCTCCATCACCTTGCCAATTATTGTCATTTGAAGTGAATGTATTTAGCAAGTGTTGGATTTTAGTGTAAGATTTTGTCATGCAACCTCCTCCACAAGCGGAATCAAGATTCATTTTTGAAGCTTCATCTAATCCATCAACAAAAGTGTGACCTAACACCTCGTCTGTTTGGCAATGATGAGGACAGTCCCTAAGTAACTTCTTGTACCTTTCCCATGCTTGACAAAGTGTCTCGCCAGAGCGTTGTTCAAACCCAAGAATTTGACTCCTCAGCATCTTTGTCTTCTTAGTAGGAAAGAATTTAATTAAGAACTTCCTTGCTAGATCATCCCATGTGCGGATTGAATTTGATGGTTCTTTATTTAACCACTCTTTAGCTTCCCCAAGTAGAGAAAAAGGAAAAAGTGTCAGCCGTACATAATCCTTGGAAACATTTGGATAATTGTAAGTATCCGTAATTTCCAAAAAATTCCGAATATGTCTTTGTGGATCTTCATGAGGTAGACCCACAAATTGCCCTGTAGACTGAATCGGCTGCACCATATATTGTTTCAACTCAAAGTGCCCAGTAATATCAGGCTTCACAATAGCCTGAGTCCTATTAGCCAGACTGGGTCTTGCGGCTTCAATCACCGCTCGTTCCTCATTTCCTACCATCACTGTTGGCTGTGGTTGAATTTGAATGTTCAACTATCCTTCTGTTCTATATTGAGCTTCCCACTCTCTCCTTGTTCTATGAATTGTTCTTTCAATTTCAGGATCAAATGGAAAGAGATTGTTTGTGCTTCTGCTCCTCCGCATTCAAGAGAAGAACCTGTATAACACAAACAAATAGATGAAAAATTCTTTTTATATTTTCTATTAACAACTACAAAATAGTAAAATAGTCAAGGAGCTAATTTCAAATTCCCCGGCAACGGCGCCAAAAACTTGTTGCGACCAAAACACTCACGCAAGTGTACGTGATCGACAAGTAGTATAGTAATAAGTAAAGTATCGTTCCCACGAGGAATTTTTATTAACTTATTGAGTGATATTAAATTAACTAATTCTTAATTTATGCTATATAATTCGAAAATATATAAGAGCCACTTTATAATACACTTAATAATGTCACAATTATTCAAGATGAAATTACTACAACCAATTCACAATATTTTTATAATAATATGGACAAATATATTCCAGGGTCATGGACTTGCTAGTAATCATGCTATTTTTCTACTTAGAATCGATTTATTAAATTATCCGGGTTATTGATTATAAGGTTAATAATATTCATAAGAATCTTTCGAGTTCTTATGAATCTATCCAAGTTAAATCAATATCTATATGTCTATGGTATTAATATTAACAAGAATGCATTTCCAACTCTTATTATTCAACCAAACAAGGCAATTAAGTGTAACGACCCGACCGGTCGTTTTAGAAAATTACGCCCCAATCCCTAACTTAACTATTCCCCTAAGTTCATTTCTGCCATTTTGGGTTGCCGGGAGAGTCGGTTCTGAAAATTTGAGCATTTTGGGACACTTAGTCCCTAAATAAGAGCTTTGAAGCTAGAAAATGGCCCATAGCCGGAACAATGTTAAGACGATCTCGGAACGGAAATCCGATGGTTTCATTAGCTCCGTTAGGTGATTTCGGGGTTGGGAGCGCGTTCGGAATGTATTTTGGAGGTCCGTAGCTCAATTAGGCTTGAAATGCCGAAGGTTGAAATTTTGGCGAATCCGAACGATAGGTGAGATTTTGATCCGGAGGTCGGAATGGAATTCCGACAATTTCTGTAGCTTCATTATGTGATTTTGGATATGTCCGCAAATTTTCAGGTCATTCGGACGTCGTTTGGTCGGGTTTTTGATCGAATATGCAATTCGGAAAGTTTTAAGAAATTTAGGCTTGAATTCGATGTGAATTATGGGTTTTGATGTTGTTAGACGTGTTTTGATGATTAGAATAAGTTCGTATCATGTTTTGGAATAGGTTGGTGGTTTTCGTTGGGATCCCGGGGGTCTCGGGATGAATCCGGAGGTCCAATCGGGCTATTTCATGCATTTTAGAAATGCTGTTAACTACTGGTGTGTGCTGCAGACGAATGCTCTATGCGATCGCAATGGGCTGATGCGATCGCATAGAAGGTTTTGGAGAGGCCAAGTATTTGTTCTATGCGATCGCGGGCAAGGTTATGCGATCGCATAGTTCTGCAAAGTTGTTCTCTGCGATCGCGTACAGTCCTATGCGATCGCATAGTGTATAGAGAAGAGGGGTCCCAGGTCCAGCTTTTGTTCTATGCGATCGCGGAGCAGGGTATGCGATCGCATAGGTATATTTTGGTGAGCATTGCGATCGCATTTAGGACTATGCGATCGCATAGAATAGTTTGGCGAGGGTCAAAATTTGTGCTATGCGATCGCAACAGGGATCATGCGATCGCATAGAGTAAAGATGTCTGGGAGTGGATTTAAGTCCAGAAGAGTCAACCCGCGACCCTCATTCGCAAAACGCCATTTTTGAGCTCCAAGAGAGGATTTTGAAGGGGAAACGCTGGGATATCATCGGGAGGTCATCGGGGGTAAGTCTCTTGACCTTAATTCGTTGGTTTATCATGAAATCCATGATTATTTCACTGAAATTGGAAGATTAAAGGTGGGTTTGAGCCCTAGGCCTAAATGTTAGAAAATCTTTGATTTGAATGGGCAAACGGAGTCCGATTTCGATAAATTTTATATGCACGGACTCGTATTGAGATAAGGAACCCGAATATATATTTTTCGTGATTTTTCGATAAGCGTACCGGAAGTCGGGGTTTGGCAACTTGTGGGTTTTGGTGAATTTTGAGTTATTTTGATTGGGTAATGCCCAATTGGCCTATTTTGACGTGATTCTATTGATTTTATCAGATTCTACACTTGTGGAGGCCGACATTCGTGGCAAGAGGGTTATTACTTAGCGGTTTTGTACCGGAATTGAGGTAAGTGGCTTGTCTAACCTCGTGTGGGGGAAATTTTCACCCCTAGGATATTATGTGATAGTTTAAATGCCTTGTACGCGAGGTGACGGGCGTGTACATGCGCTGGTTGTTGAACACGTACTTTATTTAAAATGTTCAATGAGTGATATTCCTGTACTTAGTTGTTAAATTCGATATTCCTACCCGGTAGTAGTTAGAAAAGCATGATTAGATAGAATCTAACTGTCTAGTTGCTTAATTGACTTATTTGAGTTTTTCTTGGTAATCGCTAGCGCTGTTCATCGGCGAAATTATCGTTAAGCACATTATACTTCTCTCTGTGTATTCCTTTACTTGCTGTGGTTATGGACTACGGGTTCAATTCCTGAGATCCTGAGACTACGGGTTCGATTCCCGAGATCCTGATATTATTGAAATGTGGACTACGGGTTCGATTCCCGAGATCCCGATATTATTGAAATGTGGACTACGGGTTCGATTCCCGAGATCCTGAGATTATTGAAATGTGGACTACGGGTTCGATTCCCGAGATCCTGAGATTATTGAAATGTGGACTACGGGTTCGATTCCCGAGATCCTGAGATTATTGAAATGTGGACTACGGGTTCGATTCCCGAGATCCTGAGATTATTGAAATATGGACTACGGGTTCGATTCCCGAGATCCTGAGATTATTGAAATGTGGACTACGGGTTCGATTCCCGAGATCCTGACTTATTGGTAGGGACTGCGGGTTCGATTCCCGGAGATCCCGAGTTATTGAGATATTATTGAGACATGGGCTGCGGGTTCGATTCCCGGAGACCCAGGGGTACTGAGAATGGGACTGTGGGTTCAATTCCCACAGATCCTGGATTTGTTTATTTGAGTTGGTTATTTGTTATTAGCTTGATTGTAGACAGTTTCGGTAAACATCGTAATGTTGTTATTTCGGAAATTATTGTTATTATCTGTTAAACTGTTTATTTTGTTATCATTATATTATTATTGTTTCTCAGTAGAGCCCCTGACCTTCCTCGTCACTACTCCATCGAGGTTAGGCTTGGCACTTACTGAGTACCGCCGTGGTGTACTCATGCTACTCTTCTGCACACTTTTGTTGTGCGGATCCAGGTACATCAGAGCAGGCTCGTACTAGGTGATTCTGCAGCTTTCTGGGAGACTTCGAGGTATGATCCGCTACGTCCGCGGATCCGGAGGCTTCCCTTCTATTCTAGTATTACTAGTTGACATTTTTCTTCATTTCGTTGTTAGATACTCTTTACACATAGAGCCACAGTTGTATTTCCCTTTTAGTCCGTGTTACCGTGGGGTTCCGGATCTTGGTAGTGTTTATTTATTGTGTGACGGATGTATGTGCCAAGTGGCACGGATTACATATCTTTTATGTTATTTTCCGTTGTTTCTTATTTAAGAAATTATAAATTATAGATTCCGCAACGTGTTAGGCTTACCTAGTCGTGGGGACTGGGTGCTATCACGACATGTTCACAATTGGTGAACTAGGGTCGTGACAAGTTGGTATCAGAGCTCTAGGTTCATAGGAGTCACGGGACACAGACCGGTTACTTAGAGTCTCGCCTGATCGATACGGAGACGTCTGTATTTATCTACGAGGGGCTATGTAACTGTTTAGGAAACTCTTCATTTTTTTGGATTCCTTGTCGTGTGATATTTTTGGCATCAAAAATCTAAACTACTGCTTTCTATTCTCTCACAGATGGTGAGGACACGAGCTAACCGCGATGATCGGGTACCCGCGCCCCCTGCTGCTGCCGTCAGAGGCCGGGGCCGAGGTAGAGGACGAGGACGCGCCCGAGGTGCAGCCACGGCACCATCGCGCGCTGCCGCTGAGGTGCCACCGGTAGACCAGGTTGGAGCGCACGCACCTGGTACACCGACTACAGCTGCTACTACTCCAGCACTACAGGAGACCCTGGCTCAGTTCATGAGCATGTATACCACTTTAGCCCAGGCAGGACTGCTTCCTCTTGTTGCAGCTACATCTCAGGCCGGGGGAGGGGCCCAGACTCCCGCAGCCGTTACACCGGAGCAGCGTGTGCCGGTGGGACAGGTTCCAGAAGTTTTGGTTATGCCTCCTGCTGCCCCAGCACAGCCCGGAGGTGGACCAGCTGCCTCTGAGGACGAGCAGCGTAGATTGGAAAGGTTCAAGAAATATGACCCTCCAGTGTTTAGTGGTTTGGCTTCAGATGATGCATTGGGTTTTCTGGAGGAGTGTCATCGTATTCTTCGCACTATGGGGATTGTGGAGACCAGCGGGGTTTCCTTTACCGCTTTTCAGTTTCGTGGGGCCGCTTATGATTGGTGGCGCACGTATGAGTTGGACAGTCCAGAGGAGTCTGCTTCATTGACTTGGACGCAGTTTTCAAATCTGTTTTTGAGGGAGTTTGTTCCACAGAGCCTTAGGGATTCTTGGCGCTCGGAGTTTGAGCGGTTGCGACAGGGCTCCATGTCAGTATCGGAGTATGCTATCAGTTTCACCCGCCTAGCCAAGCATGCACCGGCTTTGGTAGCCACGGTTCGGGAGAGAGTGCGGAGATTTATTGAGGGCCTTGTTCCGCCTATCCGATCCAGCATGGCCAGAGAGCTTAAGACAGATATATCTTATCAGCAGGCAGTTAGCATTGCCAAGAGGATCGAGAGTATTGCTCCCTAGAGAGCGGAGGGAGAGAGAGGCCAAGAGGTCTCGTGAGTCGGGCCATTTCTCCGGTGCCCGCACTTCATCAGCCGGTCGTTTTGGCAGGGGTTATTCCGGTCGACCAGTTCACTCGGCATTGCCCGCAGCCGGTAGTACTCCAGGCCTTCCAGCATCTCAGGAGCCTTATTATGCTCCCCCAGTTTCCAGTGCACCTCCTGCGCGGGGTCCGTCCAGGGGTCGGACTAGTGGGGGTGAGGCCGGTCAGTCACAGCCACCGCGTCCTCCCAGAGCTTGTTTTGAGTGCGGGGATACTCGCCACCTGGTTAGGGAGTGCCCCAGGCGCAGGAGAGGAGCCCCTCATCAGTCATCACAGCATTCGCGTGGTTCTCAGGGCCAGCAGGCTATCATTCCAGCCCCAGCTGCCACTCCACCTGCCCAGTCATCCAGGGGCGGGGGTCAGGGTTCCAGAGGCCGCCCTCGAGAGGGGGGACAGGCCAGATTCTATGCTATTCCTAATCGCGCTGCGGCTGTTGCATCTGACTCTGTTATCACAGGTATTATTCTGGTTAGTCACAGGGAGGCATCGGTTCTATTCGACCCCGGTTCCACTTTTTCATATGTGTCTTCTTACTTTGCTTCTCACCTGGGTGTGCCTCGGGATTCTTTGAGTGCCCCCATTTATGTTTCCACTCCGGTGGGTGATTCTTTGGTTGTGGACCGCGTATATCGGTCGTGTTTGATTACCATTTGTGATTTTGAGACCAGAGCGGATCTATTGCTGCTTGGGATGGTCGATTTTGATATTATTCTGGGCATGGACCGGTTGTCGCCCCATTATGCTATTCTTGATTGTCACGCCAAGACCGTGACGCTGGCTATGCCAGGCATTCCACGTATTGAGTGGAGTGGTACTCTAGATCACACCCCTAGCCGTGTTATTTCTTTTCTCGGAGCTCAGCGTATGGTTGAGAAGGGGTGTGCTGCTTATCTAGCCTATGTGCGGGACGTCAGTATTGACACTCCCTCTATTGATTCTGTTCATGTGGTACGTGACTTTGCTAATGTATTTCCAGCTGATCTTCCGGGCATGCCGCCCGACAAAGATATTGACTTTGCTATTGACTTGTTGCCGGCACTCAGCCCATTTCTATTCCACCGTACCGTATGGCTCCTCCTGAGTTGAAGGAGTTGAAGGATCAGTTACAGGAGTTATTGGGCAAGGGTTTTATTCGACCCAGTGTTTCGCCTTGGGGTGCTCCCGTATTGTTTGTGAAGAAAAAGGACGGTTCTATGCGTAATGTGTATTGACTATCGTCAGCTGAATAAGGTTACAGTGAAGAACCGGTATCCTTTGCCCCGTATTGATGATTTATTTGACCAGTTACAGGGCGCACATGTGTTTTCTAAGATTGATTTGCGCTCCGGGTATCACCAGCTGAAGATTCGGGAGCCAGATATCCCGAAGACTGCCTTCAGGACCCGGTATGGTCACTATGAGTTCCTCGTGATGTCTTTTGGGTTGACTAATGCCCCAGCAGCATTTATGCATTTGATGCACAGTGTGTTCAGGCCTTATCTGGACTCGTTCGTGATTGTCTTCATTGATGATATTCTAGTATATTCTCGGAGTCGGGAAGAGCACGAGCAGCATTTGAGGATAGTGCTTCAGATCCTGAGGGAGAAGCAGCTTTATGCCAAGTTCTCTAAATGTGAATTCTGGTTGAGTTCAGTGGCATTTTTGGACCACGTGGTGTCGAGTGATGGTATTCGAGTAGATCCGAGGAAGGTGGAGGCCGTGCAGAGTTGGCCCAGACCCTCCTCCGCTACTGAGATTCGCAGTTTCCTTGGTTTGGCGGGTTATTACCGTCGTTTCGTAGAGGGGTTCTCTTCGATTGCAGCACCTATGACCAGATTGACCCGAAAGGGTGCCCCTTTTCAATGGACATATGAGTGTGAGGCGAGCTTCTTTGACTTCGGCCCCTATATTGATGTTGCCTACGGGTTCGGGGTCCTATACTCTATATTGTGATGCCTCACGAGTTGGACTTGATGCGGTATTGATGCAGGATGGTAGGGTGATTGCCTACGCGTCCAGATAGCTGAAGGTGCATGAGAAGAATTACCCTGTTCATGATTTGGAGCTAGCCGCCATTGTTCACGCCTTGAAAATTTGGCGTCATTATTTATATGGGGTTCCTTCTGAGATCTACACTGATCACCGGAGCTTGCAGCACTTGCTTAGGCAGAAGGACCTGAATATGCGTCAGAGGAGATGGTTGGAGCTACTGAAGGACTATGATATTACTATTCTCTATCATCTAGGCAAGGCTAATGTGGTTGCCGATGCCTTGAGTCGTCGGGCAGAGAGTTTGGGGAGTTTAGCGTATCTACCAGTTTTAGAGAGGCCTATGGCAATGGATGTTCAGGCTCTAGCCAGGCAGTTTGTTAGATTGGATCTTTCGGAGCCCAACCGGATTCTAGCTTGTGTGGTTTCTCGGTCTTCTCTATTTGACCGCATCAGGGAGCGTCAGTTCGACGACCCTCATTTGCTTGTCCTTCGGGATAGAGTTCGGCGTGGTGATGCTCGAGATGTTACCATCGGGGATGATGGAGTTATGAGGATGCAGGGGCGTATCTGTGTGCCCAATGTAGATGATCTTCGAGAGCTGATTCTAGCAGAGGCCCATAGTTCGCGGTACTCCATCCATCCGGGTGCCGCGAAGATGTATCAGGACTTGAAACAGCATTACTGGTGGAGGCGGATGAAGAGGGATATAGTTGATTATGTTTCTAGATGCCTCAACTGCCAGCAGGTGAAGTATGAGCATCAGTGTCCGGGTGGATTGATGCAGCAGATTGAGATTCCCGAGTGGAAATGGGAGCGCATTACCATGGACTTTGTATCTGGACTTCCACGGACGGTTAGGAAGTTTGATTCTATTTGGGTCATTGTGGATCGGCTGACCAAGTCCGCCCATTTTATACCGGTGAGCAGTACATATTCATCGGAGCGACCGGCGGAGATCTATATCAGGGAGATAGTTCGGCTGCATGGTATCCCAGTGTCCATCATTTCAGATAGAGGCACTCAGCTCACTTCACGGTTCTGGAGAGCCGTACAGCAGGAGTTAGGTACTCGGGTGGAGCTGAGCACAGCGTTTCATCCCCAGACTGATGGTCAGTCCGAGCGCACTATTCAGATTTTGGAGGATATGCTCCGTGCGTGCGTGATTGAGTTTGGAGGTTCATGGGATCACTTCTTGCCACTGGCGGAGTTTGCTTATAACAACAGCTACCAGTCTAGTATTCGGATGGCACCGTACGAGGCCCTATATGGTAGGAGGTGCAGGTCTCCCGTGGGTTGGTTTGAGCCGGGCGAGGCCAGGTTGCTAGGTACTGATATGGTTCAGGAGGCTATGGACAAAGTCAAGGTGATTCGGGACAGACTTCGTGCAGCCCAGTCTAGACAGAAGAGTTATGCGGACAAGAAAGTTCGCGATGTGGCTTTTATGGTTGGCGAGCGGGTTCTACTTCGAGTCTCGCCCATGAAGGGTGTTATGAGGTTTGGGAAGAAAGGAAAGCCGAGTCCTAGATTTATTGGCCCTTTTGAGATTTTGAGGCGTGTTGGGGAGGTTGCTTATGAGTTGGCCTTACCTCCCAACCTAGCCGGAGTTCACCCCGTATTTCATGTCTCCATGCTCCGGAGATACCATGGTGACCCGTCGCATGTGTTGGATTTCACATCTGTTTAGCTAGACAAGGATCTGTCTTATGTTGAGGAGCCAGTAGCCATTCTAGACAGGCAAGTCAGAAAGCTAAGGTCAAAGAACATCGCTTCGGTAAAGGTTCAGTGGCGGGGCCAGCCGGTCGAGGAGGCGACTTGGGAGACCGAGCAGGATATGCGCAGCCAGTACCCTCATCTTTTCACTACTCCGGGTATGTTTTCTATGCTCGTTCGAGGACGAACGAATCTTTAAGTGTGGGAAGATGTAACGACCCGACCGGTCGTTTTAGAAAATTACGCCCCAATCCCTAACTTAACTGTTCCCCTAAGTTCATTTCTGCTATTGTGGGTTGCCGGGAGAGTCGGTTCTGAAAATTTGAGCATTTTGGGGCACTTAGTCCCTAAATAAGAGCTTTGAAGCTAGAAAATGGCCCGTAGCCGGAACAGTGTTAAGACGATCTCGGAACGGAAATCCGATGGTTCCATTAGTTCCGTTAGGTGATTTCGAGGTTGGGAGCGCGTTCGGAATGTATTTTGGAGGTCCGTAGCTCAATTAGGCTTGAAATGCCGAAGGTTGAAATTTTGGCGAATCCGAACGATAGGTGAGATTTTGATCCGGAGGTCGGAATGGAATTCCGACAATTTCTGTAGCTTCGTTATGTGATTTTGGATATGTCCGCAAATTTTCAGGTCATTCGGACGTCGTTTGGTCGGGTTTTTGATCGAATATGCAATTCGGAAAGTTTTAAGAAATTTAGGCTTGAATTCGATGTGAATTATGGGTTTTGATGTTGTTAGACGTGTTTTGATGATTAGAATAAGTTCGTATCATGTTTTGGAATAGGTTGGTGGTTTTCGTTGGGATCCCGGGGTCTCGGGATGAATCCGGGGGTCCAATCGGGCTATTTCATGCATTTTAGAAATGCTGTTAACTGCTGGTGTGTGCTGCAGACGAATGCTCTATGCGATCGCAATGGGCTGATGCGATCGCATAGAAGGTTTTGGAGAGGCCAAGTATTTGTTCTATGCGATCGCGGGCAAGGTTATGCGATCGCATAGTTCTGGAAAGTTGTTCTCGCGATCGCGTACAGCCCTATGCGATCGCATAGTGTATAGAGAAGAGGGGTCCCAGGTCCAGCTTTTGTTCTATGCGATCGCGGAGCAGGGTATGCGATCGCATAGGTATATTTTGGTGAGCATTGCGATCGCATTTAGGACTATGCGATCGCATAGAGTAGTTTGGCGAGGGTCAAAATTTGTGCTATGCGATCGCAACAGGGATCATGCGATCGCATAGAGTAAAAATGTCTGGCAGTGATTTAAGTCCAGAACAGTCAACCCGCGACCCTCATTCGCAAAACGCCATTTTTGAGCTCCAAGAGAGGATTTTGAAGGGGAAACGCTGGGATATCATCGGGAGGTCATCGGGGGTAAGTCTCTTGACCTTAATTCGTTGGTTTATCATGAAATCCATGATTATTTCACTGAAATTAGAAGATTAAAGGTGGGTTTGAGCCCTAGGCCTAAATGTTAGAAAATCTTTGATTTGAATGGGCAAACGGAGTCCGATTTCGATAAATTTTATATGCACGGACTCGTATTGAGATAAGGAACCCGAATATATATTTTTCGTGATTTTTCGATAAGCGTACCGAAAGTCGGGTTTTGGCAACTTGTGGGTTTTGGTGAATTTTGAGTTATTTTGATTGGGTAATGCCCAATTGGCCTATTTTGACGTGATTCTATTGATTTTATCAGATTCTACACTTGTGGAGGCCGACATTCGTGGCAAGAGGGTTATTACTTAGCGGTTTTGTACCGGAATTGAGGTAAGTGGCTTGTCTAACCTCGTGTGGGGGAAATTTTCACCCCTAGGATATTATGTGATAGTTTAAATGCCTTGTACGCGAGGTGACGGGCGTGTACATGCGCTGGTTGTTGAACACGTACTTTATTTAAAATGTTCGACGAGCGATATTCCTGTCTTTGGCTGTTAATTTGATATTTTTACCCGGTAGTAGTTAGAAAAGCATGATTAGATAGAATCTAACTGTCTAGTTGCTTAATTGACTTATTTGAGTTTTTCTTGGTAATCGCTAGCGCTGTTCATCGGCGAAATTATCGTTAAGCACATTATACTTCTCTCTGTGTATTCCTTTACTTGCTGTGGTTATGGACTACGGGTTCAATTCCTGAGATCCTAGGGCTGTGGGTTCGATTCCCAGAGACCCGGAGTGATAATGATATGGACTACGGGTTCGATTCCCGAGATCCCGATATTATTGAAATGTGGACTACGGGTTCGATTCCCGAGATCCCGATATTATTGAAATGTGGACTACGGGTTCGATTCCCGAGATCCCGATATTATTGAAATGTGGACTACGGGTTCGATTCCCGAGATCCCGATATTATTGAAATGTGGACTACGGGTTCGATTCCCGAGATCCTGATATTTTTGAAATGTGGACTACGGGTTCGATTCCCGAGATCCCGATATTATTGAAATGTGGACTACGGGTTCGATTCCCGAGATCCTGATATTATTGGTAGGGACTGCGGGTTCGATTCCCGGAGATCCCGAGTTATTGAGATATTATTGAGACATGGGCTGCGGGTTCGATTCCCGGAGACCCAGGGGTGTACTGAGAATGGGACTGTGGGTTCAATTCCCACGGATCCTGGATTTGTTTATTTGAGTTGGTTATTTGTTATTAGCTTGATTGTAGACAGTTTCGGTAAACATCGTAATGTTGTTATTTCGGAAATTATTGTTATTATCTGTTAAACTGTTTATTTTGTTATCATTATATTATTATTGTTTCTCAGTAGAGCCCTGACCTTCCTCGTCACTACTCCATCGAGGTTAGGCTTGGCACTTACTGAGTACCGCCGCGGTGTACTCATGCTACTCTTCTGCACACTTTTGTTGTGCAGATCCAGGTACATCAGAGCAGGCTCGTGCTAGGTGATTCCGCAGCTTTTTCTGGGAGACTTCGAGGTATGATCCGCTACGTCCGCGGATCCGGAGGCTTCCCTTCTATTCTAGTATTACTAGTTGACATTTCCTTCATTTCGTTGTTAGATACTCTTTACACATAGAGCCACAGTTGTATTTCTCTTTTAGTCTGTGTTACCGTGGGGTTCCGGATCTTGGTAGTGTTTATTTATTGTGTGACGGATGTATGTGCCAAGTGGCACGGATTACATATCTTTTATGTTATTTTCCGCTATTTCTTATTTAAGAAATTATAATTTATAGATTCCGCAACGTGTTAGGCTTACCTAGTCGTGGGGACTGGGTGCCATCATGACATGTTCACAATTATTCTTCAACCAAACAAGGCAATTAAGTATATGTCTATCTTAATTGCAAATCCTTCACCCGATGCCCGAGATTCAAATCTTGTTCTATTTGATTTTATATGCAACCAAGAATTTCCTTTGTCAAGTTTAATTCAAAGTTCGTAAATAATATTTTACTGTTAGCTACGCAGTAAAATAATTAAGATCAAAATCAAATAAACAACCCATATCAATAACTTCAATAAAATCAATCTAAGCTTCAAATAACAAGATCAACTAACATCCATGACCCTAGAATATTAGAGTGTTTAGCTACTCATGTTCATACTAAAATCAATAATATTAATGTCTAAAATACTACAAGAAAAATACAAGATGAAAGTTTAGATGAACTCTTTATATTGTTGCTCTTCAAGTCTTGGTCTTCAACTCCTTCCTTTGCTTCAAGAACACTCTCAATGATTTTTTCTCTCAAAATCTTCTCTCTAAGATGAATAGTATATTTCCACTCTACTCAATAATGCATAAAATCTGATCTTCTCCATAATAAAAGGTTGCATTAATTAACTTTGAGTGGAATTATGTGTCTTTCCATTTTTAACCTTAGAAAAATCATTTTAACCGAACTATGTTGCGCGAAGTGGTGCGCGAAGTGATCACTTCGCGCATCAGCAGTCCAATTAAATCTTCATATGCGCGAAATGATGCGCGAAGTGCTCACTTCGCGCACCTGGGAGAATTTCTCATTAATTCTTGTTTCTTGATCGTAAAGACTCAACTCCGAAGGATTGTTTTTGCTCCAAAATTGTACCATAACATTTCCAATTGTAGATATAAGCTCCTTTTTCTGCAAAGTATACAAATCACAAATTAAAAGCTTATATCTTATCAAATTCATAAATTATGTTATTGGATCATAATTAAATGGACGCATAAATAATGGCTAAACTACTTAGTTTTCGCCTATTATCAACACCCCACGCTTAATTCATTGCTAGTCCTCAAGCAATCACACTATACTTATAAAAGAGTCATCAACCTCTATGCTCTTCTTCCGCTTCTCACAGACCACTGGAACCGTACCGGTGGTCTACTTCCGTTCACCCTTTCCGGCTCAGGCCATTACCCATAAACCCCCTTCTCCCTCCTCTAAACACCTTACCCCATTAGCCTCGCCCAGATATCACACTATTCCCCCAGTTCTTGAAACTCCGTCGCCGGAACCGTAGCCGGCAACCACCCAAGTTATGAACCAACCTCCAATATTAACACCCTAGAACTACCTTAAACCCCTCTTTCACCCCACCCAAGTCTCATCTTTCGAATCTTAGCCATACTCGTCGAATATTCAAAAATGTCTCGCCGGAACCCTACTCCGGCGGACATCCAAATCCAAAATCTTTCAAAGCCATAAACCTGGTCTCTAAATACACCTTTTAAAATCCAAATAAGACTCCAAGAGTCTTCCTAGAAGATCGACTGTCAAAAAAGAGACTCAAAATCTCCGAACCACTGGAAAACCAAGAAAAATGAAGAAAATAAAGGAAATGAAGAGAAAGAAGAAAGAAAGAAAGGAAAAATGAACTCCAAAAAGCTAAGTACCCTGAACCCACTTTTGTTTCTGTGCTTCACTCTTCTGTATCATTGTTTGTTAAAACCTGAATCTATTGCATGTTTAGAAGATATCTCTGTGTATGTTTGAATTGATTAAGTACTCTTTTGATTCTGATTATACATATCTGTTAAATCGCATGTTGTTAGTTGTTTGATGCTCTTGTTCAATAGATCCTGTCTCGACTAAAGGTTTTGATTAATTAGGATTTAACTATTATCAATTTGTCTCTCTGAATTCTGATTAGTTAAAAATTAGTTGTAATTGGGACTATATGTACAAGACTGCATAAAACTGGCTATTATTGCAATACGATTTATATGTTTGGTTCTTCTGAACTTCTGAGTACTTAGTCACATTTAGGTTATATGTGCAAATGATTAATGTGGCTATTATTGCAACATAGTGTAACTTCTGACTTGTAAAGTCATTTGTGGCTATTTCTTGTAAAAATGGTTAACGCTGAAAGGGTTTTACTTAGTCTAAAATTGGCTAAAATATAAAGTCAAGTCTCAGGGGTTATATTTTAAACACGGTTGATTACCCCAGGTCTTAAAAGACCTAAGGGTAGGTCGGGTGAATATATGCAAATGTAAGGGGTAAAAGGGAAATAGAAATTGGTATTTCTGAGATTAAAATACGGACGTAATGGGGGCATAAATGACATTGAGGCTTGGTTTTATTGAAAATATATGAACAATAAAGGGTAAACTAGGCATAGTTAAAAGGTAAATATGCAATATATCTTAGCAAGTGAGAGCGACTAAGTCAATTCCGCCCAATAGAACAATAAGGAATAACCTAGAACCTTCTAGCAGGGGTTCAAGTGCATTTTTGTTAAAAATACCCTATACTTAACTGAAATAATTGAAAAAGAGTAGGGGTGGGAAATATGAATAATTAATTCAAATTTCCCTCCCAATTCACTCTATAAATAGGTCGTCTTAGGCCTAAGTTTAAGGGTTCAGAAAAGTTATAGATTTGCTAGATTGAAAATTCATAAGAGAAGTTCGAAAATTCAGAATCACTAAGGTTCGGAAACTTATATACTGAAGTCTTGCTGGTCTTCTACTTAGCTGATAATTCGAGTATTACTTCTGGGAATCTCTGCTGGTCGTTTCTCTACTTGTTTACTTTAACTGTGCTGGGTTTGCAATTTGCTCGATTTATTTGCTGGTTTACCTACTGGATTTTGGGATTTGCTGTGTTGATTCATTCTTGTTTGTTGTTGCTATATCATCGTTGTTGTTGCTGATTTTTCTTCTTATCCAAGCCTAGAACTCATCAATTTGTTATTTAAATCAGGTACACTACTATGACCTGGAGCGTATATGAGCGGCTGTTGAAGAAATAAAATTATAATCATGTTTTAACTAAAAGTTGTATATTTGATTTTTCATTATGTAGTTTAAATTGTTATATTGCTGTGATTCTATTAGGATTGGGTTGTAATAAGTATTATATTAGATTGTTATACCTTAGACTTAGTAATAACGATGGTGACATAAACGGTAGGCTAAATAGATGGGGTAAAACGATCACCTAAATCTAAGGTTAAAACTGATAAGATCATAGTTAAATCACCTGAATCTAAAACTATTATAAATTGGACATAAAGTATAAACGCTTGGACGTTCTATAAGTCCAATTTTTGAATCTGAATTGATCAATGTTAAATGTATAAGTAGCTTCTGAATTTCAAAATTGTATGTTGTTACCTAAGTTGATCTAGTTATAAATTAATTTCGTAATTCTACAATCTGGTAGTAAGTTGGATCTTCTTAGTTAAACTAGAATATTGTCTTCTCTAATTGAGTAAAATGACAGAAACGATTAATGTCATCATAGTGATTTAAGTACTGGATTCTGCCAATTAAATAGTGAAATCATCATTCTGGATTAGTTAGTAAACATTAAAATCAGTAGCGATTAAATACAAATTATGTTTGTAGATTGCTGCATTTATCAAGTATTGTTAAAAATGATAATTACTTCCTGTTTGGCCCCTAATGTGAAAGATCTGGGCCCAGTTATGAAGTTAGGCCCTGATCAGGATAAAATGGCAATTAAGCCTATAAATAGAAAAGAGACGGATGTTGGGCCTTAGCGACCCAGTTATATTTGGCCACAGACTGGTGAGCCAGTCTAAAGTCCAGGCCCAGTGATAAAATATGGCCTGGACTCTTGTACAATGCTGTGAATTTTAAATGCAACAGTTATATTAGGATGAAAAACCAAAAAATAGAAAATGTAGTATATTTAAGATTGGACCTTAATAAAAACGGAGATGAGCCTCACCAAACCACAAATACTTAATTGTGGGGCCCTCCTTAAACACCAACTGAAAGATATAGAAAATTGGAAAGGCCGTTTAACAAATTTCACGGTCTATCCAAAAGTTAACGATAATAAATGAATCACGTTTCGATTGTCCTTTAATTGGAAAAACTCCCTTGCACCCTCGCGGGTAGCGCCAAAAGGAGGTGTGACAATAGGCGCACTGGTGCGGTGCGATTCGAAGTGTATTTTCACGACATCGCAATTCTGCTAAAAATGACAAAGCAGAACACTAATAAAGCATAAAAGCGAAACATATGAAGAACTCAGATAAAAAACAAAGACAACTCCCGGGTTAAGAGAATTCTTTATCCGAATTTCTAGTTTCGCGGACTGTAAAACAAAGTCATAATTTCCTCGGTTCGGGATTAAATCGGTGACTTGGGACACCATTATTTTCCCAAGTGGCGACTCTGAAAATTAATGAAAAATCCCATTCTGAATGTCCTTTAATTGGAAAAACTCCTTCCCTATTATTATTATATCCTTTCCCAGGGTGTAGTAAAACCAAAAGAGGGCATTCCGCAAAAGCATATATGAATGAGATTGCGTAAAATGGAGGTGTGATAGGGTCCCCAAGAGCTTTGACCTCGATCATTTCTATGATCATTCCGATGAGTGTTATGACCCGAGCTGCTGTTTTTTTTTATCGACGTACGGTTGATACTATTTCGTGTTTGATCTTGATCCCTGTCTGTATCCCTCAAAGGCGTGGCTGCCAATCTAAGTGTGATGACCCAGCCCGTCATCATGTGAGTTATCACCTTGTTATCCCCGTTAAATGCTTGTTAATGTTTCAATACGCATGTTTGGCGAGTTTGAGTCAATTCGGATTGAGTTTAGTTGGAAATGAGACAAAAAGTCTCTTAGAAGAAGGGTTAGTTGTGAAAAGTCAACTGGACATTGACTTGTGAGTTAGAGAGCTCGGAATCGAATTTTGATGATTCGGTTAGTTCCGGGAGGTGATTTGTGACTTAGGGGAACGAACGAAATTGAATTTGGAGGCCCGGTGTAGAAATAGGCTTGAATTGGCTAAGGTTGAATTTTGGCGAAATCCGAACGGTATGTGAGATTTTAATCCGAGGGTCGGAATGGAATTCCGACAGTTGCAGTAGCTCCGTTAGGTGATTTTGGACGTGCCTGCAAAATTTCAGGTCATTCGGACGTCGTTTAGTCGGGTTTTTGATTGATTGTGTAATTCAGAATGTTTTAAGGAATTTAGGCTTGAATTCGATGCGAATTATGGGTTTTGATGTTGTTAGATAGAGTTTTGATGATTGGAACAAGTTTGAATGATGTTATAAGAGGTGTTAGTACTTTTGGTTGAGGTCCCGGAGGCTTCGGGGTAAATTCGGATGGCCAACGGGTCATTTTTGGAAGATTTTTGCCGTTTTGAGCATAAATGTAATGATCCAAAGGTCTATTTTTAGTTCTAGAGATCCAAATTTGATTTCGAGACTTTGAGAATTTAAATAATGAATTATAGGACTGATCCAAAAATTTTGGTTTAATTTCATCAAGTCGCGATTGGGTTTTTGACGCAAAACATGAGTTAATTGTTTAACGAGCGAAATTGATGTTGTACTGAGAAAATTAAATCCAAATTCAGTTTTGTTAGAACCACTAGATCCGTATCAAAATTATGGAGCCATAGGAAAAAGAATCGTCAAATTCCGAGTTCGTATGATTGAGTTATAGCATTTTTAGTGAAATAAAAAGCTGCTGCAATTTTCTGGGGCAAATCTGGTATTTTCGCTTCTGCGATGAACAGTGCCGCAGAAGCGGTGAACAGTAAATCGCACCTGCGGTGAACAGTAACCGCAGATGCGAAAATCTCTGGGCTTTTAATTGGGGCAGTCCGAGAGTTTCTTCATTTTTGGAGCTAGGGAGCTCGGATTGAAGCGATTTTCACCATATGGATGGGGGTAAGTGTTCTATATCCAAAAGTGATTATATTCAATGATTCCATGGTTATTTTTCATCAAGTATTAGTGAATCAAATGGAAGAAATTGGAGAAAATTTGTAAACTTTTCAAAAACGAAAATTTAGGATTTGAAGGGTCATTTGTGGTCCGATTTGGGAGTTCTTGATATGTACGGACTCGTGGAGAGACGAGGATTCTGAAAATATAACTTTTGTAATTTTTCGAGAAGTGTACCGAAAGTCGGGTTTTGGGAACTTTGAGGGTTTTGGTGCAATTAGAGTTATTCCGAATGGGTTGTGTCTAATTAGCCTATATTGATGTATTCTTATTGATTTTGAGCAGATTCGGCATCCGAGGTGATTGATTTGTGAGGCAAGTGCAGACCGGGCTAGGACTCCTATCGGTTCGAGGTGAGTGGTGATAGTAAATAATATACTGAGGGTTTGAAACCCCGTACTAGCACTTCACGGTGCTATGTTGAGATGAGACACGCGTCTTGTGACGGGCGTGGTGACATTGTGATTGGGGAATTGGACTTGGTCATTTCGGACTAATAGTATACTGTGTATTATGACTGATAATGAGATTATAACTGTATAATTGGGCTGGTAGCCATGTTTGGGGCCTTGTGCCGATCTGTAGAGCATTAGGGAACCTGTAGAGCTAGGTGACCCTTATATCGTGTTGGAAACTTTCACTCAGCCGTAAAACTAGCCGAATAGCCTATTAAGAGCCAGTACTAGATGTGTACTGTGAGAGATAGATTACTTAGGGTGGAAATCCCCTGATTTAGCTGAGTGGGCCTGAAAGGCCAATCCTATACTAATTGGGACAGGGGTCGAGGACCCACTATGAGATATTATATTGGGCCTGAGAGGCCAAGTCTATACTGACAGGGATAGGGTCGAGGACCCACTATGAGTTATTATATATGTACCTATATTGGATCGGGCTGCGCGCCGCAGCACTATATGTATTGGATCAGACTGCACGTCGCAGTAATGTATATGTGGATTGGACTACACGCCGCAGTGATATACATGTGGAACGGACTGCACGCCGCAGTATTATTGCGCTTGGGCTGTAGGAGCCCCTTCGGAGTCCGAGTCCGCACACATTCTCAGTGAGCGCTGGTGTATATCATGGGATCGGGCTACACGCCGCAGCAGTATAGTATATATATATATATATATATTGGGCTGTAGGAGCCCCTTCGGAGTCTGAGTCTGCACACATTCTCAGTGAGCGCTGTATATATTATGGGATCGGGCTGCGCCGCAGCAGTATAAATATATATATACATATATATATTGGATCGGACTGCACGCCGCAGTAATACATGTGTGGATCGGGCCGCACGCCGCAGCATCATAGCGCTTGGGCCTAGGGAGCCCCTCCGAAGTCTGTATACACCCCCAGTGAGCGCCGTCGACATTAAATGGAGCGGGTTACACGCCGCAGCGGTATATGTATTGGAGCGGGCTGCACGCCGTAGCATTATACTTATACATACCCATATATACATACTTAAATACGTATACGTTAAAGACATATGTATATATTTACATACATTGAGCTGGCTGTACACCGTAGTGGTACGGGTGAGGATTTGGTCAGTATGGGACCTTGTTGAGATAGATGTGGACTGGAGATCAGAGTACTTACTATAGTGATGACTTACCTGTGGGGTTTGCCTTAGAACTGTTTAGTGATAGCACAGGAGTTCTTACTTTCAGTTATTGTTTATTATTATTACTCACTGAGTTGAAATATACTCACCCCACTCCCCTGCACTTTCTGTGCAGATCTACAGGTGCCCGAGAGCAGTTGAGTTATTGTAGCTGCTGATCATTATCTACTTTTGCGGAGTCTACGAGGTAGCTGCCGGCGTCTGCAGAGCCTGTTTTCTTCTTCTTTATCATCTTGTTGATTCCTTTCATTTGGCCTAGACTTGTTTGTATTAGGATGTTATTCTGTAGAGGCTCAGTCTCGTGACACCACGATTCGGATTGGGACCGTATTTTGTATGTTGATACTATTGCATTTACCATATTGACATGAACACTTGCTGCTTAAGTTTAACTGGATTAATTGGGATTAATAATTGGCTGGTTTAAGAGGTAATATGGTCGGGCTTGCCTAGCATTGTGTTAGGCGCCATCACGACCAGGGTTTGGGTCGTGACAAGTTGGTATCAGAGCCTAGGTTAACAGGTCTCGCGAGTCATGAGCCGGTTTTGTAGAGTCTCGTGGATCGGTACGGGGACGCCCGTACTTATCCTCGGGAGGCTGCAAACCTTTTAGGAAAAGTTTCAATTATTGGAATTCTTATCGTGCGTACTTGATTCAGCTTGAGGTATGATTCTTGAAATTCCTTCTGCACGTTGATGTGCGCACTCGAGTGCTTAGTGATAATTTGCCTTGATGACTTATGATTCCCCAATCGAGGGACGAGATATAATCTCTATGAGTTCATGTTGGGCCTGTTTGGAGGACTTGAGGCCAGATCCTTGTCTATGGCTTGAGCACCAAGGTGCTAATTTCGCGAGCCGGTATTATGAAGTTCATACGATCGGCATTGATCTTAATTGTGAAAATGGCAGTTTGATAATGAGAGAGCTGTAAGGTATTCAGTTCTTGTTGTGATTTGATATGTAGCCCTAGTTATGGGCGTGAGAAATATGTTCATTGCCTCTTAGCGGAAATGTAAAGTGCACTACGTGTGGTAGTATGAGTTCAAACTCAAGAAAACTGAATTGGTCATGCTATGAGTATCATGGTGAAAGGTATATGTGTTATGATTGGAGCAGGTGCAACGCATGTTCATGTACTAATGCTGATGATATAATTGTGTAGTATTGATATTTATATTGTTGTTATGCATTGTGATATCTTGTCGAGTTGTGAACGTATTGTTGGGATGGTTTTGGTGATTCTCTGGCAGGTGGATACGCCAAATTACAAAGGAAACTCTGTCAAAATTTTTGGAAAATTTAGGACTTAGAAAAGATTTTTGTCACCTAAAGAGTGGGCTTAGCTGTTGTGTGTGAATGAATACAAGAATTGTAAAAGAGTTAATATTTCTGATGACTCGAGTCTATGTCAAGGCTTGTAATTGACTTGAGTGTAATCTCACTATAACATTGTGGCATCATTTGAGTAAAGAATGATATGAGCGGCTAAACGTGCTTTGATGTATGGCCTCGAGCCAAGTTGGGGAGGTTGTTATTGATTAACTAATTGCACTGTTGTGTGCTATGTGGGTTCTGCCTCTAGGTATGTTGGGAAATTTTGATAAAGGTTATAGTGCTTCGTAGATGTGAAGAAATACTAGGATGTTTTGAACTGATGTTGGTAAAGAATGTGCGGTGTATAGAAAAGAAAGATAGCTAATTGTATATGAATATAATCATGTTCTGCGGTGTCAGAGTTCTAGTAAGGCACGAGTGGTTCTGTTCAATAAGGCAGTTGAATTATAACCGGTTGAGGGTGAATGACGCTAGAGAATGGCCTTGCGGTGTTCAAGACTTTGCTTGTAATGGTAAGGCGTCTTAAGATTGTGTATATGGCTAAAAGACGGTGGTTTCGTTAGAAGGAATCAAGACTTGTGTTATGTTATGTGAATGATGAGATTCTATGTATCTATATTGGAGAGTAACGATAACGAATTCAAAATTGCAGGAAGTTCTTCAAGGTAAAATGTTGTAGACTGTGGTACTTCTGGGAAACATCTGAGGGAGTATTCAGCGGCCTGTGAGTCTTAGACGGTGTGGTCTTATGTACGAGTCTCGTGTGGTAACATGAGTTGAGATATTGTGGTGCTACAGTAAAGGCTAATATTAAATTAAAGATGAATCAGAAAGGAAATTCGGTAAATGTAGCAACTTGTTAATAAACCGGAATGGTATGATAAGGATACGATTAATTCCTGGTATGTGTTTGAAGTAATGAGTCTTGCAGATATTATGCAACAAGGCTCGTGGGTGTTGGCAGTTGTGTAACTCGATATGGGTATAAGGATTCAGTCCTAGCAGTTAAGCTTATGCAATAAATGGGAGGAAAGAGTTGTGATGTGTTTTATCATGGCTTGAAAACGAGTATATTCCTATCGGTATGCGAAGCATAGAATGGGCAATGAGTTTTCTCTATATGGGATCATGAAAGTTCTTGACTAGTTGAGTGCGTCGATGTTTGCGGCGTAGGAGAGGGATAGAAATTTTCCATGTATCTTGGTATAGTATGGTATATGCGATGTGTTATGAAAAGATGATAATGGCATATTCAAGGCTTTGGGATTTGTTCATATTACATGGGAAGTCATTAAAATCCCCAAGCAGCGTGGGCAGCTGTAGATAATCTGAGAATCAAGCTTCCTGGTGATTAAGAAAAATGGTACTGCTATTCTAGTGTTTTGGCAGAGTATATGGTCAAAAGGGCAAGGTGGTGTAAACTGATAATATCTAGTGGTATTGTGGTATCCTCCTGTTGGATTGACAGTGATGATTGAGTTGTTGTTGGCATAGGGAAATTTCCGAATGGCGTACGTGGTATGAATGGATGCTTGATGTGTGTTATGTATTCGTACGGTGGAGAGTGGAATCAGGCATAGTGATTTATGTGTTATATATGTGTTAGAGACTAGAAGTTCTCGTAATCCGCCTATGCAGTGGTGGTATGTCGTGTGTATCAGTACCGTTTAGCAGTTGTTGAAAATTGGAAACCCTAGTGGTTATCTCGTTACTTGATATGATGAAATGGAATAATGATATATGATTGCAGACTGGTTGTCATAAGTCAGGTTGCCTGGACTAATGTGATATGGACTATGTCAGGAAAATATCGCAACTGCGTGGCAGAGTGCATCAGATCATGCTCCAGCAGGGTAGATGTACCCTAGGACCAGCGGACGGCTGGTAGGTATTGCTTTGTCAGTTGGGCCTTCGTGGCGGATGTCGGTGTAGAGGTATCTACCATTGATTTAGTTTCGGTATTGAGGAACTTTGTCGGATAAGTTTCATGTGACCGAGCTCGAGGCCATATATACATGTTTGTTGCAATGACCAACTTGACTCGATGTGCATTTTCCTTGCTAGATGTGTTTGTAGATCGGGTGGCACGCCGCCACATGTATAGTATTTGGATCGGGTGGCACACCGCCACATGTATGGTATCAGGTTCGGGTGGCACACCGCCACGGGTATGTTATTGGAACGGGTTGCGCACCGCAACAGTGTGACGTGGAAAATATAGCTTCCTATATGTTACCTTGTATACAATACTTCCTAGATTCTAAGGAATAGTCCGTATTGGGTATCGCTCGGGGAATAGCACATCAGTTGTGTCCTTTCAGGATTTGATAGCGTATATCAATTGTATCACCGTAGGTGTGATTGATTTCTTGAGTTCAGACCTAGATATGTGCGTGGCTGACCGTTTTGAGCATGGTGACTTGAGGTGCTCCATGAGTAATAGTGTCTGGATAGAATCATGAGTTGTGGCAAGGCCACGTGATGTTATGACCTTTCGAGGAGGATTCAGGTACCCTAATTCTATGATGTGAGACGAGGTCTCAGTTATGTGTTGTGATGGTATTGAGGAATTTGAATTATAGCTCTTTTGTATGAGTCGGTTGTCATGATTCGAGTGTGTTCAGATCATTCTTATTGGAGCCTGTTATGACGACCCGGCCCTTCGTCACGGGAAGGTGTCATGTCACCATTGTGGTATGTTATGATCGAAATGATCGTTGGAGTCATTAATGAGTACGAGCATATTTGATCTTAGCTTGTTAGAAAGGTAATATCGAGGTTTGGCTCCGAAACCTATTGTGGTATCGGTTTTAAAAGGGAAATGGATTCACGAATGGTTGACCCGATAGATAGGTTCGGTATATCGCGTGCTTCAGTTGCCGTGGGCAGGATATGAAGGTGTTGGAATAAGACTCTATCTAATGAGAAAGGTTCTTTCTGCTAGTATTTGGTTATTGTGGCCAGTTGTCGTGATTATAGACTATCATATCGAGTGATCGGGTTGTTTGATACATCATGTGATCTCACCCGGGGTTGCAAGTATGGACTATTACAGATGGATCGTGTGTATTCTGAGTATAGGCATGAGATTCGAATTTGGTATGTGATTTCGGAAAGTGCAATGTGGTCTATGATGCGGATGGGCTGTGAGATTTCCATCTATAATGTGTACCGGACTTATGTGAGATAGGGTGAAATCTGTCCAAAAAGAGTATTTTCACCAAAAGTCTGCTATTACTATTCAAAAGACAGACTTTGGTTCAAAAGCTATCCAAAAGTAGTTTTGTGATGACCCGGCCCGTCATCATATGAGTTATCACCTCGTTATCCCCGTTAAATGCTTGTTAATGTTTCGATATGCATGTTTGGCGAGTTTGAGTCAATTCGGATTGAGTTTAGTTAAAAATGAGACAGAAAGTCTCTTAGAAGAAGGAATAGTTGGGAAAAGTCAATTAGACGTTGACTTGTGAGTTAGAGAGCTCGGAATCGAATTCTGATGATTCGGTCAGCTCCGGGAGGTCATTTATGAGCTAGGAGAGCGATCGGAAGTGAATTTGGAGGCCCGGTGTAGTTTTAGGCTTGAATTGGCTAAGGTTGAATTTTGGCGAAATCCGAACGGTAGGTGAGATTTTGACCCGAGAGTCGGAATGGAATTCCGACATTTGCACTAGCTCCGTTAGGTGATTTTGGATATGCCTGCAAATTTTCAAGTCATTCGGACATCGTTTGGTCGGGTTTTTGATCGAATGTGAATTTTTGAAATTAAAGTTAAACTTATGCTTGAATTTGTTGAAAAAGGACGATTTTGATGTTAACGATAGAGTTTTGATGATTGGAACAAGTTTGAATGATGTTATAAGAGGTGTTTGTACTTTTGGTTGAGGTCCCGGAGGCTTCGGGGTAAATTCGGATGCCCAACGGGTCATTTTTGGAAGATTTTTGCCGTTTTGAGCATAAATGTAATGATCCAAAGGTCTATTATTAGTTCTAGAGATCCAAATTTGATTTCGAGACTTTGAGAATTTAAATAATGAATTATAGGACTGATCCGGAAATTTTGGTTTAATTTCATCAAGTCGCGATTGGGTTTTTGACGCGAAACGTGAGTTAATTGTTTAACGAGCGAAATTGATGTTGCACTGAGCAAATGAGATCCAAATTCAGTTTTGTTTGAACCACTGGATCCGTATCAAAATTACGGAGCCATAGGAAAAAGAATCGTCAAATTCCGAGTTCGTATGATTGAGTTATAGCATTTTTAGTGAAATAAAAAGCTGCTGCAATTTTCTAAGGCAAATCTGGTATTTTCGCTTCTGCGATGAACAGTACCCGCAGAAGTGGGTGAACAGTGATTTGTCGCTTCTGCGATGAAAATTTCTGTAGAAGCGGTGAACAGTAAAGTCGCATCTGCGGTGAACAGTAACCGCAAATGCGAAAATCGCTGGGCTTTTAATTGGGGCAGTCCGAGAGTTTCTTCATTTTTGGAGCTAGGGAGCTCGGATTGAAGCGATTTTCGAAGCGATTTTCACCATATGGATGGGGGTAAGTGTTCTATATCCAAAAGTGATTATATTCAATGATTCCATGGTTATTTTGCATCAAGTATTAGTGAATCAAATGGAAGAAATTGGAGAAAATTTGTAAACTTTTCAAAAACAAAAATTTAGGATTTGAAGGGTCATTTGTGGTCCGATTTGGGAGTTCTTAATATGTACAGACTCGTGGAGAGACGAGGATTCCGAAAATGTAACTTTTGTAATTTTTCGAGAAGTGTACCGAAAGTCGGGTTTTGGCAACTTTGTGGGTTTTGGTGCAATTAGAGTTATTCCGAATGGGTTGTGTCTAATTAGCCTATATTGATGTATTCTTATTGATTTTGAGCAGATTCGGCATCCGAGGTGATTGATTTGTGAGGCAAGTGCAGACCGGGCTAGGACTCCTATCGGTTCGAGGTGAGTGGTGATAGTAAATAATATACTGAGGGTTTGAAACCCCGTACTAGCACTTTACAGTGCTATGTTGAGATGAAACACGCGTCTTGTGACGGGCGTGGTGACATTGTGATTGGGGAATTGGACTTGGTCCTTCTCGGCTAATAGTATACTATGTATTATGACTGATAATGAGATTATAACTATGTAATTGGGCTAATAGCCATGTTTGGGGCCTTGTGCCGATCTGTAGAGCATTAGGGGACCTGTAGGGCTAGGTGACCCTTATATCATGTTGGAAACTTACACTCAGCCGTAAAACTAGCTGAATAGCATATTAAGAGCCAGTACTAGATGTGTACTGTGAGAGATAGATTACTTAGGGTGGAAATTCCCTCATTTAGCTGAGTGGGCCTGAAAGGCCAATTCTATACTAATTGGGACAGGGTCGAGGACCCATTATGATGTACTATATATCCAATCCTATACTAATTGGGACAGGGTCGAGGACCCATTAGGAGGTATTATATACATATATATAAATATTAGATCGGGTTGCACGCCGCAGCAATATATATATTGGGTCGGGCTGCACGCCGCAACGATATATATATTGGATCAGGCTGCACGCCGCAACAGTATATATATTGGATCGGGCTGCACACCGCAGAAGTAAATATATTGGATCAGGCTGCACGCCGCAGCAGTATATATATTGGATCGGGCTGCACGCCGCCCCTTCGGAGTCTGAGTCTGCACACATTCTCAGTGAGCGCTGGTGTATATTATGGGATCGGGCTGCACGTCGCAGCAGTATAGTTATATATATATATATATATATATATATATATATATATATTGGATCGGACTGTACGCCGCAGTAATATATGTATGGATCGGGCTGCACGCTGCAGCATCATAGCGCTTGGGCCGAGGGAGCCCCTCTGAAGTTTGTATACACCCCCAGTGAGCGACGTCGACGTTAAATGGAGCGGGCTGCGCGCCGCAGCGGTATTTTTATTGGAGCGGGCTGCACGCCGCAACATTATACTTATACATATCCATATACATACTTAAATACTTATACGTTATAGACATATGTATATATTTACATACATTGAGTTGGCTGTACACCATAGCAGTACGGGTGAGGATTTGGTCGGTGTGGGACCTTGTTGAGATAGATGTGGATTGTGGATCAGAGTACTCACTGTAGTGATGACGTACCTGTGGGGGTTTGCCTTAGAACTGTTTAGTGATAGTAGATGAGTTCTTATTTTCAGTTATTGTTTATTATTATTACTCACTGAGTTGAAATATACTCACCCACTCCCCTGCACTTTTTGTGCAGATCCACAGGTGCCCGAGAGCGGTTGAGACATTGTAGCTGCTGATCATTATCTACTTTTGCGGAGACTACGAGGTAGCTGCCAGCGTCCGCAGAGCCTGTTTTCTCCTTCTTTATCATCTTGTTGTTTTCATTTGGCCTAGACTTGTTTGTATTAGGATGTTATTCTGTAGAGGCTCAGTCTCGTGACACCACGATTCGGATTGGGACCGTATTTTGTATGTTGATACTATTGCATTTACCATATTGACATGAACACTTGCTGCTTAAGTTTAACTGGATTAATTGGGATTAATAATTGGCGGGATGAAAGTGTAAATGGCCGGGCTTGCCTAGCAGTTGTGTTGGGCGCCATCACGGCCGGGTTTGGGTCGTGACATTATTGTTCTAAAATTATTCATTCATTAACTCAAGGAATATGCGCAAAGTGTGTATCCTAAGACTATTAATTAAAAAATAGAACACTCAAGTAAAGAGCGGGTAAGAGCCTTTTGGCCAAGCTACCAAAAACTACTTATTTTTTCCATCTGAAACCAGTACACAAACTCCCTCAATATCTCGTCAATCCTTTGTTTTATCTTGAAGACATCCAATTTTCTCGTGGAAACCTTTATGGCACCGGAGTGTGCTTTCACGAAAGCATCTGCTAACATAGCAAATGAGTCAATAGAGTTTGGAGATAAGTTGTGATACCAAATCATGGCTCATTTTGACAAATTTTTGCCAAATTGTTTGAACAACACTAACTCGATCTCATCATTATTCAGGTCGTTTCCTTTAATCCCACAAGTATATGAGGTAACATGCTCGTTAGAGTCAATTGTTCCGTTATATTTGGGTATGTCGGGCATGTGGAACTTTTTAGGTATGGGAATCGGAGCCCCGCTCTGAGGGAATGGTTTTTGTATGAACTTTTTGGAATCTAAACCTTTGAAAATCGGAGGTGCCCCCAGTATTTGGTCAAAATAGGAGTTATAAGTCTCCACCTGTTTATCATTGTCCTTAATCTTCTTTTCCTCAGATTAGATCCTCTTGGTGAGCTCTTCGAGCACTCTCATAATAGTGGGATCAGTCCCCGAGCCATTTTCGTTCGACCTCTCTGGTGCCGGTTCAGCACGTCGAGTATTTTCTGGTTCAGCTATGGTCGGAGTTTTATTTTGACTCTGAAGTTGAGCGATGGCGATCTGCTAAGCTTGCATCATCTCGAATATAACTTAGAGGATGATTCCCCCATCATCCACTCCTTGTGTTCCTTGGCTAGCTGGTCGGGCTTCCCTGCGTACACTTCCTCCGGGGTTTGTGCCTAAATTCGCGTTTAGAGCAATATGTGAACTAACATCAACTAGTTCGATGTTTTGCACTTCCCCAGGGTTTATCGATAGTAAGCCGACCCCTATATTGTTATTTTTACCAAGACCGTCGTTGTCATGAACATGTGCACTTTGTGAACTAGACATGTTTCAGCCTGAGAATAAAAATCCTTGACAAGAAAAAGTGTAAAAATATCGTGTGCGAATTAGAAATCCGGATAAGAAATTATGTTAATCCTGGAGAAGGTGTTAGGCACTCCCGAATTCCGTGGTTCTAGCACGAACGCTCAACTGTTGTATTTGCTTTTATCTGATTTCTATATATATTTCAATTATGTGCATTAGTATTCCGCTTTATCAATTTTAGAGAATTGCAACGCTGTGAAAAATACATTTTTGAACCACACTGTACCAGTGCGCTTGTGGCTTTAAATACATTTTGACTTCGTTTAGAGTAAGATTTGGGTCACATAAATGTGCACCCGTACTTGAGAATGTATGTTAAAATTGCGCCTAAAACATCTACGTCTTATTACTTTGGGAAAGACCGTGAAATTAGCTAAACGGTCCTTCCGAATCTAAGGATTTTATAATAATTATTTGAGGGCCCCGTGCATTTTTGTTCTCTAACGAGGCTCATCTCATTTTATTCTGAAGGTCAAACCTATAGTGTACTATGTTTTCTATCATTGTTTTTGCCTTATCTAAATAACGACTAATGCTATCTAATTATGGTTTGCATTAATATTTTTTTGTGTCCAGGCCTTCATGTGATTTGGGCCCGAAAATGGGTCCAACAAAGGGTAATGCACAACTATGCACGAGGTTCATCACTCATGGGCACTGAAACCCTTCGCAAGCGGATGTGGGCCTTTTTTACCTGATCAGGCCCAGGTTATTAACAAATCCAAATGAGGCTCAAACGTTATCATTAATCTAATCGGATATTATAATTGCAATATCAGAAATTAATTAAGCCATTTAACATTGATTTATACTAGGATATTACTGTTTGTTCACTCATATTAACTAAGTCTGATTTATATATTATTTATTAATTGAAACACTACTTTTTTGGATGCAAAATTATATTATCGTTTTGCTAGACCAGAAATGTTAAACTAAATCTATAGTAAACATATTCAAATTAAGGCCTGAATGTCATTCATATTTGAATTCTTGTTGCACATCATGCTACTGGACTTTAACGTGATTTTATAACCAAACTAGTTTAAATAATTCAGGGCCATGAACGAAATATAAATCTAACTAACTCGTACTTTTTCAAATTAATAACTGTTGATACAGAACTTAAGCTAAAAAAGTCATTTGAATTATTTGTATTACATTTTTTGGTTTAATAACAGATGAAGATCTAATAATCTCAATCAAATAGGCTTTAACCAGTTTTCTAATCTGTAACCTATATGACTTTTTTTTTATTGATCTACTTCATGCAATTTCTACGTGGTATCTAAGCTAACTACTTCAAGGAATTATTAATTCAAGTCCACAGTTCATATAGTCCCCAGTCCAAATTATACATATAATTAATCTAACAAATTACATATAGATCTATAGAGTTTTACATCTACAACGCAAATAGTATTGGAACTAAAAAAACTAATCTAGTAGTCTTATATCTTCAGAAATTCTGGTTACATCTTCAAACTGCAGAAGTGTACCTCGACAATGATGAAATAAACTCAATGAGTCTAAGGCAAATAGAGGAAGAAGATCGGCAATGACGGGACTTCAGCAAGCAATAACCAGCAAATCCACAGCAATAACACAGCAACAGAATCGATACCAAAAACTTAAACCAAACAGCTTTCAAAGAAAACCACAGACCAAATAGCTTCAGCAACCATAATCAGCATAGATCAATAGATGAGAATGTCAAAACTCAAGAGATTTCCACTCGAATTTAAATCAAAACCAATAGAACAGTAGTAATGTTATGAAATTTGAACTATTAAACCCTTTCAGAACTTTTTGAACCCTTAGAGTTGCAAAATTTATGAGTTTTTAAACGTCTAAACTTCTAAACCCTTTAAAATGTGGCCTAAGGAGGCCTATTTATAGAACAAAATGGGAGAACCCCTACTAGAAGGTTCTAGTGGCATCTATATTATTATAATTATCCTTAATTGTCCATATTACCCTCACTTTCTTTCATTTTCTACCTATTTACCCTTTCATTGTACCCAGAATACCCCTTATTCTTCAGTCATTTACCCACGAACCAGGCAGCATTGCCATTTATACCCTTAACCCTTTAGTTTATTTATAGTATACCAATTATTCTTTCCCCTTTAGCCCTATATTTTCCTTTTATTTACCCATTTGACCCCTTATTAATCAGAAATTTAAAAGTCAAAGTCAAAATTGAATTGCAGAAATAGCCAACAATAGATAGCTTTACAGATATAGTCAAATTAGGTCTAAGTACTCAATTAACGAGATTCAAGGGAACAAATTAATCATAGGTAGAATCTAATCAACAGAATACTCAATCATATCATTGCGACCTTATCAAGTAAAAACCCTAGAAAATCTAAGTGTGGCTATGAACAACAAAACATGCGATTTTTTGACTAAGGAATTTTATCAGAAAAGAAAACTATAACCATGTGATTCCAAAGTAGAAAAGATCAGAAAACTACGAGGTCACAGGCATGCTTTTCACAACAAAGCAAGATTAGAAGGCAAGTAGGCATGAATAGACTAATTACGAAGGCAAAGAGACTAAAAATAGAAAAGATCAGGAAAGAGACAAGCAAGTAGAAAAAATCAGGATTAGAACACTTAGCTTTTTCGAGTCTTGTTTCTTCTTTTCTTTCTCTCTTAGTTCTATTTTCTTTTTCTTCATTTTTTTCTTGATTATCCAGCATCGGAAGTTCAGGAGCCATTTCTTGGCTTTTATTCTTCAAGCAGACTTCTTGAGTCTTTGTGTAAGAAGGACTCTTAGGAAATAGGGGTATTAGGGTTATGGGTTTAACAGGGTGATTTTTGGACTAGGGGTGTCATTCAGCAGATTGAGGCCATGAACAGCTTCATCTCAGGTATATTGACTTGTGTGTATGGTCAGAATTAAAATTCAGGAAGTTTGGAGTCAAATCTGAATGGAAATTCTCATTTTGAAAGCTTAAAGTTGAAGAAATGAACTAGGATTAGAATTTTGAGTAAATGACCTCGGAATTGGGATCCGAAAGTTCCAGCATGCTCGTATGGTGATTTGAACTTGGGCGTTGTCCGGAATTGGTTTTTGATAACCCGTGAGCATTTCGGCGTATATGGTGGAAGTTAGTATTTTAGAAGCATTTTTATAAATTTGGGTTGGAAGGCATTTTAGAGTTATAGATGTCCTTTTGGGATTCCGAGTTTGGGAATATATCCGTATGGTGATTCTGGAGTTGGGAACGCTATAGGAAGTGAATTCGGATGTCCGGAGGTCATTTTAAAGTCATTTGACTAAATATAGGAATTTGAAGGTTTATAAGCAAATTCGACTGGGGCGCCATGACAATCGGGGTTTGGGTCTTGACAAGTTGGTATTAGAGCCTAGGTTATCAGGTCTCGCGAGTCATGAGCCGGTTTAGTAGTGTCTCGCGAATCGGTACGGAGACATCTATACTTATCCTCGGGAGGCTACAGAACCTTTTAGGAAAACTTCACATTCTTGGAATTCTTATCATGCGTACTTGATTCAGCTTGAGATGCAATCCTTAAAATTCCTTCAACACGTCTCTAAGCGCACTCGAGTGCTTAGTGATAAATTTGCCTTGATGGCTTGTGATTCCCCGATCGAGGGGCGAGATATAATCTCTGTGAGTTCATGTTGGGCCAGTCAGGAGGACTTGAGGTCGGATCTTTGTCTATGGTTTGACCACCAAGGTACTGATTTTGCGATCTGGTGTTATGAAATTCATACGATCACTATTTGTCCCTAATTGTGGGAATGGCGGTTTGATAATGGGTGAGTTGTAAGGTGTTCGATTCTTATTGTGATCTGTTATGTAGCCCTAGCTATGGGCGTGGTGAATATGTTCATGTTTCTTAGTGGAAAGGTAGAGTGCATTACGTGTGGTAGTATGAGTTCAGACGCAGGAAGACCGAATTGGATGTGCTATGTGTATCATGGTGAGAGGTATTTGATATGTGTTATGATTTGAGCAGGTGTAGCACGTGTTCATGGTGAAAGGTATTTGATAATGTAATTCGTGTAGTATTAAGATTAATGTTATTGATAAACATTGTGATGTCTTGTCGAGTTGTGGATGTGTTGTTAGAATGGTTTGGTGATTCTTTGGCAGGTGGATGGGCTCAAATTACAAAGGAAACTCTGTCGAAATTTTGGAAAAATTTGGGACTTAGAAAAATATTTTATGTCACCTAAAGAGTAGGCTTAACTATTGTGTGTGGTAAAATGCAAGAATTACAAAAACGTTAAGATTTCAGATGACTCGAGCCTCCAAAAGCTTATATATGACTTGAGTTTAATCTCACTATAACAGTGTGGCATCATTTGAGTAAGAATACCATGAGTGGTTAAAAGTGCCTTGATATATGGCTTCGAGCCAAGTTGGGGAGGTTGTTATTGATTAACTGATTGCACTTTTGTGTGTCATGTTGGTTCTGTCTCTAAGTATGTTGGTAAAGGTTATATGGTGTGTCATAGATGTGAAGGAATATTAGGAAGTTTTGTGTTGTTGTTGATAAAGAATGCTCTCTGCATAGGGAAGGAAGATGCTTATTTGTATCTGTATGAAATCATGTCTGTGGTGTCAGAGTACTAACAAGGCACAAGTGGTTCTGTTCATTTAGGGCAGGTGATTTACAGCTGAATAAGAGTGAATGACTCTCGCGAGAATTGTATTACGGTGTTCAAGGTTTTGCATATGACAATCAGGTGTCTTAAGTTTGTGTATGTGGCTAGAGACTGTGTTTTCATTAGAAGAGATCAAGACATGTGCTATATTATGTCATTATGGGATTCTAGGTATCCGTATTTGGAAGATAATGGTAACGAATTCAGATTCGCAGGAAGTTCTTCAAGTAATGTGTTCTGGAATGTGGCATTTCTGGGAGACGTTTGTGAGCACGTGATTTTTGCCCTAAGCAAACAAATTCCAATAAAAAAAATAAAATAAGATTTTTGATGTGTAATTATGTGTTTAATTGAAATAATTGTGTGATTGTGATTGAAATAGCTCGAGAAATTGCTTATGTGTTGAGAACCCGCGTAGGAATGATGTTACCTGAGTAAACTGGCTATTGAAATTCAGACCGATTGTCTTGGTGTTGGGTGATTTTGAACTATTGCATTAGGGGCTACGCCGGAAATTCCACGGGTTAAGTGGTGAAGCGCGTTAGAATCTGTTTTAGCAGAATGATTTATATTTCAAAGAACCAGCGAACAGTTGGGAAAGATTGCTTCTTAATTGGTCCTTTGTGGCGGATGTCAGTGCAGAGGTGTTTCACGTGGAATCAGTGTTTGGATAGGATCGCGCATGCAACAAAGAAATGTGGAAACATGACCTTGCGGCTCAGGTACTTCTTTCTTTTGTCCGTTCGAGGACGAACGGTTGTTTTAGAGGTGGAGATTGTGACGACCCAAAGGGTCATCACTTATTTAATTAATCATTTCGAGCTTCCGAGGCCTTGAAAACCTCATTCTATGTTGCCTCGATTTACGTGCACGATCCGAGCATGTAGCCGGAAAGATTTTGTGATAGAAAATATGAATTCTATGAGAAATTTGGATAAAAAAAATGATATTAATATTGATATGGTTGACTTCGGTCAACATTTTTGGTAAACGGATCCGGACCCGAGATTTGATGGTCCCGAGAGGTCCGTAGGAAAATATGGGACTTGGACATGCGTCCGGAGTCGAATTCTGAGGCCTAGAGCCCAAGTTATGAATTTTTATGTGAAATTGTTTTTAATGCAATTATTAAAGGAAATAAATTAATTGACCTTGGTATCGGGCTCGTATTTTGGTTCCGACGCCCGGTACAAGTCTTAAATATTATATATGTGATTTCTGTAAAGTTTGGTGACATTTGGATGTCGTTTGAGATGTTTTGGACCTTGAGTTCCAATGTTAAGAAGTTTTGAAAATCAAAAGTATCAAAATCATGAGTTTGAGGCTTGATTTGATTAAAACGAAGTGATATTGGCGATATGATCGCACGAACAAGTCCATAATGTGTTTTTGAGGTTGTGTACATGTTTGGTTTGGAGCCCGGGGGCTCGGGTAAAGATTTGATAGGCCGTTGGATGAAACTCTGAATTTTTGAACTGCTGGTTTTTCACCCAGCTGTTGGCTTCGCAATTGCGAAGTTTTCTCGCAATTGCGAAGGGGGACAGGCTCGCAAATGCGAACATTCATCGCAAATGCGAAGCCCCCTTTGGCTCAGCCTTGTTCGCAAATGCGAACAATTGTTCGCATTTGCGAAGGTCCCCAGTGCCAGCCTATGTTCGCAAATGCGAACTAAAGTTCGCAAATGCGAACATTCCCCAACACTGCCTTGGTTCGCAAATGCGAACCATTGTTCGCAAATGCGAACACTGCCTATACAGCATGTGTTCGCAAATGCGCCTTGGCTTCGCAAATGCGAAGAAAAGTTCGCAAATGCGAACTTCCCACCCTTAGCTTATTTTTCAAACTCCAGAAATTGGTCGGGGTTCGCAATTGCGAACCCATGTTCGCAAATGCGAACACGGAGACCTGAAAAACACGAATTTCAGTCATTTCTTCACATTTTACAAAACCAAAACACCCATTTGCGATTCTTCAAGGATTTCTTCTTCATCAAAACGATTGTAAGTCACTTTTTACTTAATTCTTTCAATTCCTAACATCATTAAACATGTTTTTCATAAGAAATCAAAGATTTTCATGGTAAAATTCTTGTTTTTGTTAGAAAATAGGGTTTTTCGTAAATTGGGGAATTGGACCTCGAATTGAGGTCCGATTTTGAAACAAATTATATATATGAACTCGTGGGGAATGGGTAACCGGATTTTGGTCCTAACCCCGAATTCCGACCATGTGGGCCCGGGTTGAAATTCACTATTCATGGCAGAATGTTGTAAAAGTTGTATTTGGTATTAAGAATTTGTTTGTTGAGTAGAATTGATGATACTAAATCAATTGTGTATAGATACGGTTGGATTGGAGCCAAATTGAAAGAAAAGACATTTCCACGGAGTGAATTGTTCATAAGCATTCGAGGTAAGTGTTTGTTCTATCCTAGCTTGAGGGAATAGGATTATGTGTTATGTGTTATGTGATCGAGTGCGGTGTATGGGCCGTGGTGACGAGCATCCATACACTGGCGTCTAGTATGACCGTGAGTCGTTGGAAAATGATATTTTGAGATATTTTACAGGTGAATTGTTATTGTTCTCCCTTGTTGGGACTTGTTGTGAAGATAATTATTGATTGCCCTTGATGGGACGATTTATGAATTGTTGTTTCTTTCTCTGCCCTTAACCGTGATTGTTATTTGGGTGAGGAAGAGTGATAATGCACGAAGGGTGATGCCGTGCCATGTTTATTTATTTATGCACGAAGGTTAATGCCGTGCCATGTTTATTTATTGATTATGCACGAAGGATCATGCCGTGCCTTGTTATTGAACCATGTACGAAGGATCATGCCGTACTATAGATGTGAGGATGAGAGTAAAAGCACGAAGGGTGATGCCGTGTACTTTATTTGCTTATTTGGTGAGGATGAGAGTAAAAGCACGAAGGGTGATGCCGTGCAACTGCGTGTACTTTATTTGTTTATTTGGTGAGGATGAGAGTAAAAGCACGAAGGGTGATGCCGTGCAATTGCTTGCTATTTCTTGAAGTGATATTATTCGTGTTTACATTATACTTTATTTTCCTTGTGAAATTATTAACTGTGGTTAATTGTTGAATTCTTTAAGATATTCCTTATTGTGTTATTACATGATTATTTCTTGTTATTTTGTGGTACACATATATATATTGAATTGCACAGGTTTATGTGAGTGTCTGGTCCTAGGCTTGTCACTACTTCGCCGGGATAGGCCGGGCACTTACCAGCACATGGGGTCGGTTGTGCTGATACTACACTTCTGTGCGTTTTTGCACAGGTCCAGGTTACGATCAGGAGCAGCAGCAGCAGTAAATAGATTGCGTGGGAGTTGATCACATTTGAGACCGAGGTAGCTTGCAGACGTCCGCAGGCCCGGCGTCTCTTTCTTTATTTATGTTAATAGCTGTAGTCTCATTGTTCCGAGACAAACGGAATTATGTTATATTTCCTTCAGACTTTTATGTGTAGTATTCCATAGTAGTTTGTGAGTTGGTGACTCCAAGTCTTGGGTAGAGGATTTCAGTATGATTTTTACCTTGTGATTTGTTATTTCAATTTCGATAAAGTATTCCGCATTTATTTAATTAAAATTGTGTTAAAAACAGGATAGTATGAATATAATGGCTTGCCTAGCTACCACGAGTAGGCGCCATCACGATCCCGATATTGGGGGAAAAATCCGGGTCGTGACATATCCGAAATTAATCTCATAATAAAAATTTTGGAATTAATCTGAGCCGTCCCTGCCTCAAAATCCAACGGACAAAGGTGCATCTCTCAATTAACTCTGAACGGCATCGTTTGGGGCAAAATAACCCTGACCATTGATCTTGATTGATCCAACATCCAAGGACCAGTCAACCATAACGGGTAGTTAAACCCCATCTCTAGAGACGGCCGGCCATTTCTCAATTGATCAAACCCTAGCCGCCCCTATCTCTTCTTCTTCTCCCACCCTTCACCTTCTCGAAGCCTCGCCGGCTTTGGAGACTGCCCGTCTTCCATGGCAGTCTTCAGCCACCTCTCGTCTCCCTCTTTGTCTTCTTCTACTTCTTCACCCCAAACCACCATAAGAAACCTCAAAACAACTTCTCAGGCTGGAGGAGGGGCCCGGACTCCTATTGCTCGTACTCCGGAGCCAGTAGCTCCTCAGCCTCAAGCACCAGTGGTTCAGCCAGCTGTGGCCACTCAGTCGGGTACCACAGCTCATGCCGGCGATGGAGCGGCCATGACTTCCGATTCGTTATGGAGGCTTGATCGGTTCTCCAAGCTATTTACCACTACATTCGGTGGAGCCGCATCAGAGGATCCTCAGGACTTCTTATTCAGTTGCCATGAGATTCTCAAGACTATGGGGATTGTGGAGACAAACGGAGTTGACTTCTGTACCTTCAGACTTGCGGGATCCGCCAAAACTTGGTGGAGAGATTATTGCCTGACTCGACCAGCAGGGTCCCCAGCTTTATCATGGGACCAGTTTGCGGAACTATTTATGGAGAATTTTCTCCCTGCTACTCAGAGGGATGTACTTCGGAGGCAGTTTGAGCGCCTCCATCAGGGCACTATGACAGTTACACGGTATGAGACGAGATTTATCGACTTGGCTCGTCATGCAGTGGTGATACTTCCCACGGAGCGGGAGAGGGTCCGCAGATTTATAGATGGGCTTAATCAGCCGATTAGACTCCAGATGGCTATGGGCGTGGGGAGTGACATATCATTTCAGGAGGCAGCCAATGCAGCACGCAGAGTTGAGATGGCTCTTGCTAGGGGAGGCGGTTATTCTTAAGATAAGAGGCCTCGTCATTCAGGCAGGTTTGGTGGTTCTTCCTCTAGTAGCAGAGAATCCTTTGATAGAGGCCAGTCTTCCAGGCCTTTTCATTCCGCCCTTCAGGCTTCACAGGGTGGATCAGGTGATCGTGGTTCTCGGGGGTATTATTCAGACCAGTCTCCTATTAGTGCTCAGCCTCTTCAGAGCGTTCGTAGAGGCCATTCAGGTCGTCAGGGCCAGCAGCCCTATCAGTCTAAGAGTTGCTACGGTTGTGGCGACCCAGGTCATTTTATCGGGAATTGCCCTATAGCAGCGGGCAACTCTCAGCAGCGAGGTCCTCGTCCTATGATTCAGGCCCCAGCTGACCCTCAGCCTGCCCAGCCAGCCAGAGGCGGGGGTAGAGATTATAGAGGTGGAGGTCGAGACCGTAGAGGTGGAGACCGTCCGGCGAGAGGTAGAGGTCAGCCAGTTGATGGTCGTCCTAGAGACGCAGCTCAGAGGGGAGGTGCAGATCCCCGATTCTATGCTTTACCAGCCAGGCCAGAGGCAGAGGCATCAGATGCTGTGATTACAGGTACTATTCTTGTGTGTGGCAGAGGTGCTTCAATATTATTTGACCCTGGATCTACATATTCCTATGTGTCTTCCTACTTCGCACCATATTTGGCTGTGCCCAGCTATGCTCTGGATATTCCAGTTTATGTGGCTACACGAGTGGGCGACTCCATTGTAGTCGATCGGGTGCATCGTTCGTGCGTAGTTATATTTGGGGGTCTTGAGACCCGTGTTGATCTGTTGCTCTTGGATATGGTAGATTTTGATGTCATATTGGGGATGGACTGGTTGTCCCCATACCATGCTATTCTTGATTGTCATGCTAAGACTGTCACCTTAGCCTTGCCGAATCACCCCGATTAGAGTGGAAGGGTACCTCAAGCCACTCCGTTCGCACTGTTATTTCTTATGTTAAGGCTCGACGTATGGTCGAGAAGGGGTGTCTAGCTTATCTGGCTTATGTTCGTGATTCCAGCGCAGAAGTTCCTTCCATTGATTCGGTCCCTATTGCACGGGAGTTTCCTGAGGTTTTTCCTTCAGACCTGCCGGGCATGCCACCCGACAGGGATATTGACTTCTGTATTGATTTGGCACCGGGTACTCAGCCCATATCTATTCCACCCTATCGTATGGCCCCGCCGGAACTAAAAGAGTTGAAAGATCGGTTGCAGGACCTTCTTGAGAAGGGCTTTATCAGGCCCAGTGTTTCCCCCTGGGGAGCACCTGTGTTATTTGTAAAGAAGAAGGATGGCTCGATGCGGATGTGTATTGATTACCGGCGGTTAAACAAGGTGACTATCAAAAATAAATATCCACTGCCGAGGATTGATGATTTGTTTGACCAGCTCCAGGGAGCGAGAGTATTCTCTAAGATAGACTTGAGGTCAAGCTACCATCAGCTGAAGATCAGGGCGGCTGACATTCCTAAGACAGAGCCTTTCGCTCTAGATATGGGCATTATGAGTTCTTGGTCATGTCCTTCGGGTTGACCAATGCCCCGGCAGCATTCATGGAGTTGATGAATCGGGTATTCAGGCCTTACTTAGATCTGTTCGTGATAGTATTCATAGATGACATCCTGGTATACTCCCGCGGCCAGGAAGAGCACGAGCAGCACCTCGGAGTGGTTCTTCAGACTCTGAAAGATAACCATCTATATGCCAAATTTTCTAAATGTGAGTTCGGCTGAGTTCGGTAGCATTTCCTGGGTCACATTGTATCGGTGGAAGGTATTCGGGTAGACCCAAAGAAGATTGAGGCGATTAAGAATTGGCCTCGACCAGCTTCAGTGATCGAGATCCGGAGTTTCTTGGGATTAGCCAGGTTACTACCGTCGATTTGTAGAGGGTTTTCTTCTATTGCAGCCCCGATGACCGGGTTGACCCGGAAGGGTGTCCAGTTTCGGTGGTCGGAGTAGTGTGAGGCGAGCTTTCGAAGCTCGAGACGGCCTTGACCACGGCACCGGTGTTGATACTACCTACGGTACGGGGCCTTATACGGTTTATTGTGACGCATCTCGTACGGGGCTTGGAGCGGTATTGATGCGAGGATGGTAAGGTTATCGCTTATGCTTCGAGGCGAGTTAAAGATACATGAGAAGAGTTCATGCCTTAAAGATCTGCATCACTTGACTGTTTTCGTTTGTTTGATCAAGCGGAGGCATTATCTATATGGTGTGACATGTGAGGTGTACACTGATCACAAAAGCCTACAATACTTGTTCAAGCAAAAGGAGTTGAATCTACGACAGCGGAGATGGTTAGAGTTGCTAAAAGACTATGATGTTACTATCTTATATCACCCCAGGTAAGGCCAATGTGGTGGCCGATGCATTGAGTAGAAAGTATGCCAACATGGGTAGTCTTGCATATATTCCGGTCAATCAGAGACCATTAGCTCTAGATGTCCAGGCCTTAGCCAACCGGTTCGTGAGATTAGACATTTCCTGAGCCTAGCAGAGTGTTAGCCTGCACGGTCGCTCGTTCTTCCTTATTAGAGCGTATCCGTGAGAGGCAATTTGATGATCCTCATTTACGTGAGTTGAGAGATACGGTACAGCGGGGAGGTGCCACACAGGTAAACCTAGATGATGATGGGGTATTGAAATTGCAGGGTCGAGTTTGTGTGCCCAATGTCGAAGGGATTCGAGAGTTGATCTTAGCAGAGGCCCACAGTTCACGGTATTCTATTCACCCAGGCGCCGCGAAGATGTACCAGGACTTACGGAAACACTATTGGTGGCGCAGAATGAAGAAAGATATCGTTGCGTATGTCGCTCGGTATCTAAATTGTCAGCAGGTGAAATATGAGCACCGGAGACCTGGTGGTGTATTCCGGAGGATTGAAATTCCCGAGTGGAAATGGGAGCGGATCATAATGGACTTCATTACTGGACTTCCTTTGACTCGGAGGAAATTTGATACTATTTGGGTCATTGTTGATAGGCTGACCAAATCAGCACACTTTATTCCAGTATCTGTCTCCTACTCGTCGGAGAGGTTAGCGGAGGTTTACATTAGGGAGATTGTTCGTCTCCATGGAGTGCCGGTATCTATTATCTCTGATCGGGGTACGCAGTTTACCTCGCGGTTCTGGAGAGCGGTCCAGCAGGAGTTAGGCACCCAGGTTCAGCTGAGTACAACTTTTCATCCTCAGACAGATGGTCAGTTCGAGAGGACTATTCAGATTTTAGAGGACATGCTTCGGGCCTGTGTCATTGATTTCGGAGGCTCGTGGGACCGGTTTCTGCCATTAGCAGAGTTCGCCTACAATAACAGTTACCAGTCCAGCATCCAGATGGCCCCGTTTGAGGCATTGTATGGTAGGCGATGTCGATCTCCAGTTGGATGGTGTGAGCCGGGAGACGCTCGGTTGTTGGGTACAGACTTAGTTCAGGAGACCTTGGATAAGGTCAAGACTATTCAGGAGAGATTGCGTTCAGCTCGGTCTAGGCAAAAGACTTATGCGGATCGTAAGGTTCGAGATGTAGATTTCATGGTTGGTGAACGAGTATTGCTCCGGGTGTCGCCTATGAAGGGCGTGATGAGGTTTGGGAAGAAGGGCAAGCTCAGCCCTAGGTATATTGGTCCATTTGAGATTCTAGACAGAGTGGGAGGGGTGGCTTACAGATTAGCTTTGCCGCCTAGCTTATCAGCCGTGCATCCGGTTTTTCACGTATCTATGCTTCGGAGATACCACGGCGATCCCACACATGTGTTAGACTTCAGTATTGTCCAATTGGACAATGATCTATCTTACGAGGAGGAGCCGGTGGCCATTCTAGACCGGCAGGTTCGACAGTTGAGGTCGAAGAGTTATCCTTTTGTGCGTGTTCAGTGGAGAGGTCAGCCTCCTGAGGCATCGACCTGGGAGTCCGAGTCTGATATGCGGAGCCGCTACCCACATTTGTTTCCTGACTCAGGTACTTCTTTCTTTTGTCCGTTCGAGGACGACCCAAAGGGTCATCACTTATTTAATTAATCATTTCGAGCTTCTGAGGCCTTGAAAACCTCATTCTATGTTGCCTCGATTTACGTGCACGATCCGAGCATGTAGCCGGAAAGATTTTGTGATAGAAAATATGAATTCTATGAGAAATTTGGATAAAAAAAATGATATTAATATTGATATGGTTGACTTCGGTCAACATTTTTGGTAAACGGATCCGGACCCGAGATTTGATGGTCCCGAGAGGTCCGTAGGAAAATATGGGACTTGGACATGCGTCCGGAGTCGAATTCCGAGGCCTAGAGCCCAAGTTATGAATTTTTATGTGAAATTGTTTTTAATGCAATTATTAAAGGAAATGAATTAATTGACCTTGGTATCGGGCTCGTATTTTGGTTCCGACGCCCGGTACAAGTCTTAAATATTATATATGTGATTTCTGTAAAGTTTGGTGACATTTGGATGTCGTTTGAGATGTTTTGGACCTTGAGTTCCAATGTTAAGAAGTTTTGAAAATCAAAAGTATCAAAATCATGAGTTTGAGGCTTGATTTGATTAAAACGAAGTGATATTGGCGATATGATCGCACGAACAAGTCCATAATGTGTTTTTGAGGTTGTGTACATGTTTGGTTTGGAGCCCGGGGGCTCGGGTAAAGATTTGATAGGCCGTTGGATGAAACTCTGAATTTTTGAACTGCTGGTTTTTCACCCAGCTGTTGGCTTCGCAATTGCGAAGTTTTCTCGCAATTGCGAAGGGGGACAGGCTCGCAAATGCGAACCTTCATCGCAAATGCGAAGCCCCCTTTGGCCCAGCCTTGTTCGCAAATGCGAACAATTGTTCGCATTTGCGAAGGTCCCCGGTGCCAGCCTATGTTCGCAAATGCGAACAAAAGTTCGCAAATGCGAACATTTCCCATTATGCCTTGGTTCGCAAATGCGAACCATTGTTCGCAAATGCGAACACCGCAAATGCGAGCATTAGTTCGCAAATGCGAACTGTTCGCAAATGCGAAGAAAAGTTCGCAAATGCGAACTTCCCACCCTTAGCTTATTTTTCAAACTCCAGAAATTGGTCGGGGTTCGCAATTGCGAACCCATGTTCGCAAATGCGAACACGGAGACCTGAAAAACACGAATTTCAGTCATTTCTTCACATTTTACAAAACCAAAACACCCATTTGCGATTCTTCAAGGATTTCTTCTTCATCAAAACGATTGTAAGTCACTTTTTACTTAATTCTTTCAATTCCTAACATCATTAAACATGTTTTTCATAAGAAATCAAAGATTTTCATGGTAAAATTCTTGTTTTTGTTAGAAAATAGGGTTTTTCGTAAATTGGGGAATTGGACCTCGAATTGAGGTCCGATTTTGAAACAAATTATATATATGAACTCGTGGGGGAATGGGTAATCGGATTTTGGTCCTAACCCCGAATTCCGACCATGTGGGCCCGGGGTTGAAATTCACTATTCATGGCAGAATGTTGTAAAAGTTGTATTTGGTATTAAGAATTTGTTTGTTGAGTAGAATTGATGATACTAAATCAATTGTGTATAGATACGGTTGGATTGGAGCCAAATTGAAAGAAAAGACATTTCCACGGAGTGAATTGTTCATAAGCATTCGAGGTAAGTGTTTGTTCTATCCTAGCTTGAGGGAATAGGATTATGTGTTATGTGTTATGTGATCGAGTGCGGTGTATGGGCTGTGGTGACGAGCATCCATACACCGGCGTCTAGTATGACCGTGAGTCGTTGGAAAATGATATTTTGAGATATATTACAGGTGAATTGTTATTGTTCTCCCTTGTTGGGACTTGTTGTGAAGATAATTATTGATTGCCCTTGATGGGACGATTTATGAATTGTTGTTTCTTTCTCTGCCCTTAACTGTGATTGTTATTTGGGTGAGGAAGAGTGATAATGCACGAAGGGTGATGCCGTGCCATGTTTATTTATTTATGCACGAAGGTTAATGCCGTGCCATGTTTATTTATTGATTATGCACGAAGGATCATGCCGTGCCCTGTTATTGAACCATGTACGAAGGATCATGCCGTACTATGGATGTGAGGATGAGAGTAAAAGCACGAAGGGTGATGCCGTGTACTTTATTTGTTTGTTTGGTGAGGATGAGAGTAAAAGCACGAAGGGTGATGCCGTGTACTTTATTTGTTTATTTGGTGAGGATGAGAGTAAAAGCACGAAGGGTGATGCCGTGCAATTGCTTGCTATTTCTTGAAGTGATATTAATGCCGTGCAATTGCTTGCTATTTCTTGAAGTGATATTATTCGTGTTTACATTATACTTTGTTTTCTTTGTGAAATTATTAACTCTGGTTAATTGTTGAATTCTTTAAGATATTCCTTATTGTGTTATTACTTGATTATTTCTTGTTATTTTGTGGTACACACATATATATATTGAATTGCACAGGTTTATGTGAGTGTCTGGTCCTAGGCTTGTCACTACTTCGCCGGGATAGGCCAGGCACTTACCAGCACATGGGGTCGGTTGTGCTGATGCTACACTTCGGTGCGTTTTTGCACAGGTCCAGGTTACGATCAGGAGCAGCAGCAGCAGTAAATAGATTGCGTGGGAGTTGATCACATTTGAGACCGAGGTAGCTTGCAGACGTCCGCAAGCCCGGCGTCTCTTTCTTTATTTATGTTAATAGCTGTAGTCTCATTGTTCCGAGACAAACAGAATTATGTTATATTTCCTTCGGACTTTTATGTGTAGTATTCCATAGTAGTTTGTGAGTTGGTGACTCCAAGTTCTTGGGTAGAGGATTTCAGTATGATTTTTACCTTTTACGTGGAATCGGTGTTTGGATGGGATTGCACGTGCAACAAAGAAATGTGGAAACATGACCTTGCTGGTCAAAATTTTGTGTTCTATTCTATGATGTGAGACGGATCCGTAGCCTTGTGTTGTGATGGTACTGGAAAGCTTTAGGTATAACTCTTTCATTTGAGTAATTTTCATGAATTGTGTGTGTTCGGACTGTTGCTTATTGGTGCGCGTATTATATGAGCTAAGGCTTAGGCCTGTATTGAGGTGTCATATCACCAGAGTGGTGTGTTGGATTTGAGGTGGTCATTGGGGTCATTGGTGGATACGAACATATTTGATTTCGGCTTGTTAGAAGGATAATATCAAGGTTCGGCTCGAAAATCTGTTGTGGTATTAGTCGAGAGGGAAGTGGCTTCATAAATGATTGATTTGAGAAATTGTTACGGTTTAGCGCATATTTTATTTATCGTTGGCAATATATGAAAGTGTTGGAATAAGACTTCAACTAATAAGAGGTTTCCATCGATGTTTGGGTATTGTAGGCAACTGCGGTAAATAAAGAATGTTATTGTGGTCATATGAGTAAAGTGATGCAAAGTGTGAATTCAACAAAGTTATGCATTAATGTTTGGGTACAACGTGTGGAGATTGATATGGTGGTCGAATGATGGAAACAGACTTGGCAGGAAATTCAGGGTGTTGGAATTTGGCCTAATGGCTTATTCGCTTGAATAAAGAATTATATAGCTAATGTGCTCAACTAAGTAGTGGTAGCACGGGAAGGTGTGCGATGTGTTAAACAAGTTATTTGAGACTACATCATTGTAGTTCTCAGCACGTTCGAGGACGAACGTATGTTTAAGTGGGGGAGATTGTAACGACCCGACCAGTCGTTTTGAGCCCCGACGCGTCATTCAGTAGATTGAGGCCATGAATAGCTTCATCTCAGGTATATTGACTTGTGTGTATGGTCAGAATTAAAATTCAGGAAGTTTGGAGTCAAATCTAATTGGAAATTCTCATTTTGAAAGCTTAAAGTTGAAGAAATGAACTAGGATTGGAATTTTGAGTAAATGACCTCGGAATTGGGATCTAAAAGTTCCAGCATACTGATTTTGGACTTGGTCATATGTCCGGATTTGGTTTTTGATAACCCGTGAGCATTTCGGCGTATATGGTGGAAGTTAGTATTTCAGAAGAATTTTATAAATTTGGGTTGGAAGGCATTTTAGAGTTATAGATGTCCATTTGGGATTCCGAGTCCGGGAATAGATCCGTATGGTGATTTTGGAGTTGGGAACGCGATCGGAAGTGAATTTGGATGTCCAGAGGTCATTTTGAAGTCATTTGGCTAAATATAGGAATTTGAAGGTTTATGAGAAAATTCGACCGGAAGTGAAAATTTTGATATCGGGGTCGGAATGCAATTCCGAAAGTTGGTGCAAGTCCGTAATGTCGAATGTGACTTGTGTGCAAATTTTGAGTCAATTCGGACCGATTTTGGTAGGAAATGGGACAATTAATCTCTTTAAGGAAAGCTTAAGTTGGTAAAGTCAACCCAATGTTGACTTATGAGTTAGAGGTCTCGGAACTGAATTCTGATGATTCGGTTAGTTTCGGGGGATAATTTAAGACTTAGGACTGAAAACGGAAGTGAATTCGGAGGTCCGAAGGGAAAGTTAGCTAGGTTTGGTGAAGTTGGAATTTTGGAAGAATCCGGTTGATAGGTGAAATTTTGTTCCGAGGGTCGGAATGGAATTCCGAGAATTGTATCCCTTTGAGTCTAGTTTCGAGAAAGCTAAAGAAATCATAATTTGGACATCTGTACTAGAAGTTATGATCGACGGGAAATGAATGCTGGAGCAATAGGATGTACAACTTGTATAGCACAGGTGCAAGGTACAACTCGACGAAGCAAGGGCATATTCTTTATTACACGAAATTGGTTTATTTCTTTCATTTATTTCATTTGGTTTGGATGATTTTGGAGAGTTTCAAGAGGGGATTTTCATCATCAATGTGAAGGTAAGTTATCCCCACCTATTTTGAGTTAAGTACATCAATTATGTATGGATTTGAGCATGAAAATTATAGAAAAATTGAGGATTTAGGCCTAGGGATTTGAAAATAAGATTTGGTGATTAGAGGGGTCAAATGAACTCCGATTTTGATGAACTTTATATGTACGGACTCGTGGGGAGACGAGGATTCTGAAAATATGAGTTTTATAATTTTTTAAGAAGTAAGCCCGGGGCTCGGGTTTTGGCAACTTATGTGTTTTTGGGTGTTTTTCGAGTCCTTTCGATTGGGTTATGATTCATTAGCCTATTTTGATGTATTCTTATTGGTCTTGATCAGATTTGGCACCCGAGGAGGTCGATTTGCGAGGAAAGCGCAAGGCGAGCTAGGACTTTTGGCCGATTCGAGGTAAGTGGTAGTGATAAATGACATACTGAGGGTCTGAAACCCCGTATTTGCACTATACAATGCTATGCTGAGATGGAACACGCGTCATGTGACGGTCGTGGTGGTATTGTGACTGGGAATTTAGACTTGATCCTTTCCGATTGATAGTTTATAGTGCATATTGACTGAGACTGGACTTATACCTGTATAATTGGGCTAGTTGCCATGTTTGGGGCCTTATGCCGATCTGTAGAATATTAGGGGAACCTTTGGAGCTAAATAACCTCAATACTAGGTTGAACACATACTCTCGGCTGTATTCATAGCTGTTTAGCATGACATGAACCAGTACTAGATGTGTACTCTAAGTGAGAATAACTAGGGTTGAATTCCCTATTCTAGTTGAGTGGGCCCGAGAGGCCGAGTCTATATTGACTCTAAGTGAGAATACCTAGGGTTGAATACCATATTCTAGCTCAGTGAGCCCGAGAGGCCGAGTCTATATTGACTAAGAGGGGTCGAGGACCCATTGTGAGGTATTGATATATATACCGGATCGGGCTGCACGCCGCAGCAGTATATACTTATACATATATTGGATCGGACTGCACGTCACAGTATTATATATATAATATATATATGGACCGGAATGCACGCTGCGGTAATATATAAATATGTGGATCGGACTGCACGCTACAGTAATATATAAATATGTGGATCGGACTGCACGCTGTATATATATATATATATATATATGGATCGGACTTCACGCTGCTGTAATATATATGTGGATCGGACTACACACCGTAGTATTATAGTGCTTGGGCCGAAGGAGCCCCTCCGGAGTCTACACACACCCCTAGTGAGCACAGTTATATTATATTGGATCGAGCTGCGCGCGCGCGCGACATATATATATATATATATATATATATATATATATATATATATATATATATATATATATATATATATATTGGATCGGGCTGCACGCCGCAGATACTGCGGCGTGCAGTCCGATCCACATATAGATTACTGTAGCATGTAGTTCATATATATATATATATATATATATATATATATATATATATATATATATATATATATATATATATATATATATATATATATATATATATTGGATCGGGCTGCACGTCGCAGCAGAGTTAGATCGGTGTTGGATCAGAGTGAGATAGTAGTGGACTCGCACCCGATTTACCATTGTAAAGATGATTTACCTGTATGGTTATTAGTACTATTTAGTGATAATACATGTGTTCTTACTTTCAGTTATTATTTGTTATTTTATACTCACTGAGTTGGAAGATACTCACCCAACTCCCTGCACCTTGTGTGCATATACAGGTATCCAGGAGGGCAGTTGAGCTATACACTGCTGCTATTTCTACTACTAGGTGAGGAGACATCGAGGTAGCTACCGGTGTCCGCAGGACCTGATATCTCTCCTTCCTTCTATTTTTTTATTTTGTCACTCTACTTAGACTTGGATTGTATAGGGTGTTTCCTTTCTGTTAGAGGCTCAGACTTGTGATAGTGGATTCTTTGGGATGTATTTCATATATCTTTGTTTCCGCATTTGTTGTTTCTATTATGAAAATAGGTTATTAACTCTAAATGGATCAGTATTAATTAATAACTGGCTGGTTATCTGGAAGATGGTCGGTCTTTCCTAGCAATGTGTTAGGGATTTTAGGGTTATGTGTTTAATAGGATGGTTTTTGGACTAGGGGTGTTCGTCGGAGTAGGGTTCCGGTGACATATTTTTGAATATTCGAAGGGTTTGGGGCTTATTAGAGGAAAACTACCTAGGTGGGGTTGAAGAGTATGATGAGACGATCATATGGTGTTAACAACAGACCCTAGTTCATAAGTGGTGGTCGCCGGAGTAGGGTTCCGGTGAAATATTTTTTAATATTCGAGGTTTTCCAGGGGTTTTCTGGGGAAGTTGATAGGGTAGGGTGAAAGAGGAATGGGAGATGGTGAAGGGGTGTTAATGGCGGCCTGAGTGGAAGAGGTGGTGACCCACCATCGGTGAATTTCCGGCGATGGTGGAGAGGTTATTTAGGCGGCTAGGGTTTCAGCAAAGAGACGAAGAGGTGAAATGAAATAATGTGTTATGTTTTTATGTATTTAGAACCTTTGATTGAGCTGAGACTGTTGGATTAAATGTACCAACGGCTCAGATTCAATTGGCCCATAAATGACATCATTTTTATTAATTAGTTATTTAATCTTAACCCTTGGATTGATGTTGCCAACGATTCAGATTAATTCCATCATGCGACATCGTTTTATTATTGAACAATCGTTACTCCTGGGCCGTTTGAATAAATTTTCAACAGTCCAGATTTACTTAACCTGGACGATGTCGTTTAGTTTAGTATTACGGCCAACCGGTTATATTTCATTTGGACATGATCTGTGTATTATATTACTTGGGCCAATGAATTGTAATTGGCCCAATTTTTATATATTGTATTTTGTATTTTTCGTATTTTAGTATTCTTTTCTTTTCTATATTTTTATTACTTTTTGTATTTATTTTCCTTGTATCTTCCTTGTATTTTCTTTTAATTTTCTGATTTTCTAAAATTAAAAAGTAATTAATTTCTATTTTTGGTATTTTATAATTAATACAAATAGATGGTATTTTGTTTTGTTTTTTCCTTTCAAAATCTAGAAAAAATTCTGGTATTTCCACACAATTATCAACAAGTTTCCACAAAAATTCAAAAATCAGTTTTGCATATATTTTGGAATAATTTGCTTAGGGCAAAAATCACGTGCTCACAACTGTTCCTCTTTGCTCGGGAACACACAAAGTTTCAGTGTAAACATAAGTGAGCAGTAACGAGGGATTTTTGCCCGTTCACGTATTTCGTGTGAAGCATTTTTGAAAGTTTTGACCGCATCTTGCTTCATGGATTGCCTACATATCCTGGGCTAAACAGGAATCAGGTCAGTGTAGTTCAGGAATGTCTGGTAGTTGGGACTACCAGGGAGTTGTGATCTTACTGTTGTTGCTGTTGTCGCTGCTTGCTGATCCCTTATTACACCGTGGTAAAGATAAAAGAAGCTAGCCTAAGCTATGCTCTATGATTTACAAAAATCTTATTTATGTCTTCCAACTTGTTCTTGTGTTGAACTTGTATCTTGCATAACTTTTGATTGTGTCCATTCTTCAGGTGGACTCCTGCTTACTATTGCTTGAAAAAGTATTCCCTTGTTCTTCGGGTGGGCGCCTGCTTACAGTTTGCTTGAAATATATTCCCTTGTTCTTCAGGTAGGCGCCTGCTTACAACTTTCTTGAAATGTATTCCCTTGTTTTTCAGGTGGGCGCTTGCTTACAACTTGAAAAAGATATTCCCTTATTCTTCAGGTGGGCGCCTGCTTACGACTTAAAAACAAAAGAAAAATTTATGCCCCAATATGGTGCTTGGGTATACCATGTTATTAAATATCAGGATCAAGGCTGAATTTCAAATGATACTTCCCTTATTCTTCAGGTGTGTTCCTGCTTACAACATGCTTCGAAATATATTCCCCTGTTTTTCAGGTGGGTGCCTGGTTGCGATTATTATGCTTGCAAAATATTCCCTTGTTTTTCAAGTGGGCGTCTGCTTGCTGTTCTTGAAGAAGTATTCCCTTATTTTCAGGTGGGCGCCTTCTTACAACTTAAAAGATATTCCCTTATTCTTCAGGTGGGTGCCTGCTTACTTAAAAACAAAGAAAATTTTCTACCCCGGTATGGTAACTAAGTGAAGGATGTTATTGAATATTGACTTATGATGAAATTGTGTTGTACTTTCCCTTATTTTCCAGGTAGGTGCCTGACTGCTAATCTTGAAAAATATTTCGTTGTTCTTCAGGTGGGCACCTGATTGCCAAACTTGAAAAGATATTCCCTTATTATTCAGGTAAGCGCCTGCTTGCAACTTAAAAAGATATGCCCTTATTATTCAGGTGGGCGCCTGCTTGCAACTTTAAAAGATATTCCCTTATTATTCATGTGGCGCCTGCTTACATCATACAAAACAAAGAAAATTTATGCCCCAGTTTGATAACTGGGTGTAACATATTCAATAAAAGGTAATACTTCCCTTATTATCCAGGTGGGTGCCTGATTACGGAGTTTTGAGATGGATTCCATCACCTATTGTCGCTTTCTTTTGAATTGTCTTTCCTCCAGGTGGGTGCTTGATTGCCAAAATTTGTGCTCCCTTGTTATCCACATTGGTCACATTCACTTTAAAATGATTAGTAAGAATTTGAATCTTTTGTCCCTACTTTAATCAAAGAACAATTTGTTAGTATAAAATGGTGGTTAGCTGTTACCATTCTTGTTGGCCTTGCTTCCACATTTTAGTTTGCTCCGTTTTGCTTCTTATATTGCCTTGCTATAATTTCTGGCTATCTTTCAAAATTCTCTGACCCCAATGACCCAACTGTTTTCCTTGTGCCTTTCTCTTGTTGTTTCTTTTCCTTTTGCTTTCTTCCCATATGTCCTTTTGTTTCAATTGTCCTTTGATGAACCCGAATCTTGTTGTGCCATATAACTAAGAAACATGTAATTAGCTTCGACTGGCAATGTCTTACAGACAGATTTCAAGAAAAATAAAATGCAATGACCACGAAGTTTTTGAGGGTAGGAATACTTTCAAAATAAAAGGATGAGACTTATCTGAGAGGGAAGGTTGATTCTTTTAATCATGCCATGCATTTGGATTAACCGACCCGGTATGTCCAACCAATCAACTGTCAATTGCCATTTTGGCCAACTTTATTTCACCACCCGATATTCAACTAACCCCAACTTTTCTTGCTCTGCTGCTTTTCAACCACAAACGTCTTTCTCACTTTCGCCTTACGATGCCCGTGAGGGTTTTCACCCATAAGACTCTCACATTTTTATTTCCCTCAACTCACATCGCCTTACGGTGCCCGTGAGGGTTTTTCACCACTAAGACTCTCTCATTTTAACTCTCTCATCTCACATCGCCTTACAGTGCCCGTGAGGGTTTTCATCAATAAGACTCTCTTATTTTTTTTAATTTTTTCCATCTTCAGGTATCAGAGTATTGTCCATAGCATGTTTTTCTTCACCTACTTGTACTGTCATTTCTTGAAATCAATCGGAAGGTCTTTCTTTGGACCGTAATATGGATTTTGGATAGGTTTAGAAAGAAAGGTATGAAGGCTCAAAAATTTCCAACGTGGGTTCAAAAGTTACAACTTTCGGAATCATATCTTCCACAACAAACATAACTTCTGACCTAGTTTCATTTTTTGATGATTCTTGGATTTTTCTTCTGTTATGACTGAACCTCAGTGAGGCTGCCTATGTACCCTTTCGGGATCAAGTCAAAACGTAGTTCGGGTCATAAAATGGCTTCATTGTTGCGATGTACTCTTCTTCCAATTCTTTCTTCTTTGGATTTTTCTCTCTTTATTTCTTTTTCTTTTCCATTTTTCTCATCTTCTTCTTTATCTCTTTCTTTTTTTTTTTCTTTCTTCTTCTTTTTTTTCAACTTTTTCCCTTTTTCATCTTCCTCTTTTCTTCTTTTCTTTGCCATTTCATCATTCAGTTTTTGACTTTGTTGTTGATTTCGAAAGAGGGGTATGAAATAATAAAGTAATAAGGCTCAAAAGGATAGCAATGGATAAAGTGTTTAGAGAGCAAAACAAAATGCCTTCATCATTTCAATTTTAAAATATGACAAATACAATTAGATACATGAAAGAAATCATACATAATATCTTTTGACAGCGTCAGAGTTGATGGCCATCTCTATGTATTTTCCTTCTACGTTTGTTAAATATAACGCTCCATTAGACAACACTCATGATACAATATATGGCTCTTGCCAATTAGGAGCGAACTTTCCTTTTGCTTCTGCCCAATGAGGTAAGATACGCCTCAATACCAATTGTCCGACTTCAAATTTTCGTGATACAATTGCCCATGACATATTGTTGCTAGTCTTTTCTCATCGATCAAGCTCAATTGTTCTAACCGGGTTTTGACCCATTTATCATCATCAATTCCTGCCTCTGCAATGATTCGAAGTTTGCCTCAACCCAATGAGGTAAGATGTGCCTGGAGGGTATTTCAACTTCCGTAGGTATCACTGCCTCCGTGCCATATACCATTGAATAAGGGGTTGCACTACCAAATTACGAATGGTAGTGCGATATCCTAGCAAAGAAAATGGTAATTTCTCATGCCATTGTCTCGACCCTTCCACCATTTTCCGAAGAATTTTCTTAATATTCTTATTGGTTTCTTCAACTGCTCCATTCGCCTTAGGACTGTTAAGGTTGGTCCCATTATCCGTAATAATCACCTTCGGAATTCCGAAACGGAAAATGATGTTTGCATGTACAAAATCTTCACCCATTTAGTAAAATAATCAATGGCAACCAGAATAAACCTGTGCCCATTAGATGCTGCTGGCTCTATTGGCCCAATGACATCCATACCCCAAGCAACAAAAGGCCATGGTGCCGACATCGTATGCAACCCATAAGGTGGAGAATGAATCAAATCTCCATGTATCTGGCATTGATGACATTTGCGCACATAGTTGATACAATCCCATTCCATAGTAAGCTAATAATATCCTGCTCTGGGTATTTTTTTTACTAGCACATACCCACTCATGTGTGGTCCACAAACTCATGCGTGTACCGCAGCCATAATTATTGTAGCCTGCTTTGCATCTATACATCTCAACAAACCCAAATCCGGGGTTCTTTTGTACAAACCCCTCCACTAAAGAAGAATCCACTCGCCAATCATCTTATGGCTCTCTTTTGATCTCCTGTGGCTTGTGCCGGATACACCCCCATTCTGAGATGGGTGCATATAAGCTTTATCCGGATGATGTAGTATAGATGCCAGAGTGGCCAGAGCATCGGCAACTTCATTGTGGATTCTCGGGATATGCTTGAATTCTATGGACTAAAACCGCTGACATAGTTCAAGTAGACATTGCCGGTATGTATGAGTTTTAAATCCCGTGTTTCCCATTCTCCTTGAATCTGATGTACCAAGAGATCCGAGTCACCCATGACAAAAATCTTTTAAACACCCATATCTATAGCCATTCTCAATCCCAATATACATGCTTCGTATTCAGCCATATTGTTGGTACAAAAGAAAAAAAGTTGAGCGGTGACAGGATAATGTTAACCTATCTCTGAAATACGCACAATTCCAATTCCAACACCTTTGTTGGTAGCAGCCCCATCAAAATATAACTTCTAGCCTGGCTTTTCATCATGTTCCAATGCTTCAATACTCATTGCTTCTTCATCAAGAAAATATGTTTTAAGTGGTTCATATTCGTCATCAACTGGATTCTCTACTAAGTGATCGGCAACTGCTTGTGCTTTCATCGCAGTGTGGGTTACATAAACAATATCCCATTTAGCAAGCCTCCCTGTGGGCATAGGCTTCTGAAAGATGTACTTCAATGGGTCTAACCGGGATATGAGATAAGTGGTATAAGATGACAAGTAGTGCTTCAATTTCTGTGCCACCCAAGTCAAAGCACAACATGTTCTTTCCAATTGAGTATATTTCACCTCATAAGATGTGAATTTTTTGCTAAGATAAGAAATTGCCTGCTCCTTCTTTCCCATCTCATCATGTTGCCCCAATACACAGCCGAAGGAGTTATCCAATACCGTCAAATAAAGGATTAAAGGTCTTCCTGGCTCTGGAGGAACTAATATAGGTGGATTGGCCAGTTATTCCTCTATTTTATCAAATGTGGCTTGACATTCATCAGTCCATTTCACTGCAGCATCTTTCTTCAGCAATCTAAAAAATAGGCTCACAAGTTGATGTAAGCCGAGCGATAAATCTGCTGATGTAATTCAACCTGCCGAGCAAACTCATCACATCATTCTTGCCCTTTGGCGGAGGCAATTTCCTGGATGGCTTTGATTTTAGACGGGTACAATTCAATACCATGTCGACTTACTACAAACCCCAAAAGTTTCCTTGATGGTACCCCAAAAGCATATTTTGTTGGATTGAGCTTGAGATTGTACCTATGAAGCCTCTGGAAAACTTCCTCAGGTCTTTAACAAGATCATATTGCTTTCTGGACTTGATAATGACATCATCCACATAAAATTCAATTTCTCGATGTATCATGTCAAGAAACATGGTAGTCATTGCCCTCATATATGTTGCTCCGGCATTTTTCAACCCAAACGGCATCACCCTGTAACAGTATGTCCTCCAAGGTGTGATGAATGCTGTCTTTTCAGCATCTTCCTCGTCCATCAAGATCTGGTGATAACCTGCATAACAATCCATAAAAGATCCAATCTCATGTTTGGCATAATTTTTAATTAATATGTGGATGTTTGGCAATGGAAAATTATCCTTGGACTTGCTTTGTTGAGATCTCGATAATCAACACACACCCTAGTTTTTTCGTCTTTCTTTGGAACCGAAACAATATTGGCTAACCAAGTGGGATATTTGGTAACCCGTATAACCTTTTTCTTCAAACTGTTTATTGAACTCTTCTTTTATTTTCACACTGATATCTGTCTTAAATTTCCTCAACTTCTGCTTGATGGGCGGGCATTCCGAGTAAGTGGGCAATTTATGGACTACCAAATCGGTGCTTAGTTTCGGCATATCATCGTATGACCATGAAAATATATCTTTGTATTCATGCAGCAATTTTATCAAGTCCTCTCTGAGTGAGGATTCCAAATGGATGCTTATCTTTGTTTCCTGAATATTTTCATCATCCCCCAAATTAATGGCCTGCGTCTCATTTAAGTTCTGTTTGGGTTTTTCCTCATATTGGCTCAAATCTTTACTAATTTCTTCCAAGACTTCCTCGTCATCATACTCCACCTCATTATCACATTCAATTTTTTGTATTACTATTTGATTATCAAGACTGGGCTGGGAATCCCTTATGCATGACACATCACCGAAATCAGCGTAAAATGGATTGTACAAGAAAAGAAAAATAAAATAAAGCTTATCAGGATTGGAGGAATAAAGAAATTTCTTTTCAATAAAATTTCAAAAGATAACAAGGTTTGACACGTCCGATTGGACAGAACATAGAATGTGTATTATAACCTTGAAATAAAACAGATTTAAAATGAAACAACAAAGCTAACTACCACAACTCCCTTCTAGTCGGAAGAAGAGTAGCTTCCCAGTTATTCATCTTGGTTTGGGATCCAACAAATTGGACACCCATTTTACTTGTGCCCTCAGCCGCTTCTACCATATTCACTTCTTCTAATAGCTTTTCAAAATCTTTCAAGCAGTGCCCTGTTTGGCTTTATCTCTGCTAAGTTGGGCATGACCGTCGCCGGATGCCTCTTTGTACCAGGCCTGACGAATGAATGGGAGAGTTGGGGGATAAGCTTAGGGAGGGTCCAACCTTTATTTTTCAGTTTTTGGGCTCTCTTTATATCAGCAATGGTTGGCTTAAAACTTAACCCAAAAGTGTCAATTATACCTGGAAGGGATACCGGCTGTGTGATTCATTGTAATGCAGCTCCCAACCTTTTCCCAGGGAGAAACCCATTTTTCAACATATCCGTAGCAACCATAACTGATGCAGAAGCTATCTTAGGCACCAGAACATGCTCACCTTCAGTAATTTTATCAATAGATACAGTATCCACCAATTGGTATACCCAATGGCCTTTATCGCCCTCAATCTCTTGAAAAGGAGTGATGGTGTTGCAAGAATTATCTTTGCCATGGACCACTATTTCTTGACGGTCCCATTCGAACTTTACCATCCGATGGAGTGAGGATGGTACGGCCTTCGCCACATGAATCCATGGTCGACCCAGTAGGAGATTATAGGATACAGCAACATCCAAGACTTGAAATTCCATTGTAAACTCTACCGGTCCGATGGTAAGCTCTAACACGATGTGTCCAACAGTATTCTTTCCATCTCCGTCAAATCCACGCACACAAATACTATTCTTATGGATTCTTTCATCATCAATCTTGAGCTTTCCCAAGTAGACAAAGGGAATATGTTAGCACTCGACCTGTTATCAATCAACACGCGGGTCACTACCGAATCTTCACATTTCACAGTAAGATACAAAGCTCTGACATGCTTCGTTCCTTCTATCGGCAGTTCATCATTTGAGAACGTCACTCTGTTCACCTCAAAGATTTTATTTGCGATCTTTTCAAGATGACTCACTGTAATCTTCTCAGGCACATGAGCCTCATTCAGGATTTTCATTAATGCACTACGATGTTCATCAAAGTGAATCCGCAAGGACAGCAGGGATATTTGCGCTGACGTATTTCTCAATTGCTCCACTATCGAATAGTCATGCGCTTTCATTTTCTTCAAAAATTCCTTGGACTCTTCCTCAGTAACAACTTTCTTTACATTGGCCGGGTTATCTTTGGTGAGTTTTGCTTTTCTTAATTCGTCGGGAGCAAAGCACCTCCCCGACCTGGTTAACCCGTGGGTCTCACAACTTTAATCTTTTTCCCTCGATACATGACGGTAACTTTGTTGAAATTCCATGGCAAAATTTTAACATTCAAAACGGGCATTTGAGTAACCGGTTTGATAATGATCGGCTCTATTTATGCCCCTTTCACAGTCAACACAAGTTTTCCACTTGCTCCTAGAACTACCAGATTCACTGGCTTGGGCTCTGTTACCACCACTGGCTCATTCACCACTTGCTTGACCGTAATCATTGCTTTCTCACCAATTGCTTTCTCCTATACCTTGCCTCCACTTGCCTTAATCATCATTACAGCTTGAGAAGGCTTCTTGCAACTTCCCTTTTGTATCAATTCTATCATATGAGCTTCATGATGAATAGGTAGGGGGTTTTGTGTGATATTGGGAGCCTCGGGAGTGTCGTGTCCTGGAGCTCCCAAATAGTACTCACAGCTAACAGACTTGTCCAGGTTCCTCGGTGGTGGGTTAGGGATTTTGGAGTCAATAGGGTTTAGGATTCCGAGCTGCCTCGGTCTATGAAACAGATTGGTGTATGATTCACCCAAGGGAGTAAATGTTTTCTTCATTTGCATCCTATCATTCCTAACATCGGGATTAGGGCGGAAACCTATTCCACCGGGATTTTTATATGTTTTGGGTGGTAGGTATTAGTTCTGAGTGTGGTAGGTATTATGAGGTGCTGGTGCTCGCCATGGTGTAGGCGGTTGTGGGTAGGTTTGAGCATGGTGTACGGAAAATTATGGAACAGGGGGAGGGTATTAGTGTTATGGTGGGCCATATGGTACTGGTGAGTAGGGTTGATGATATGGGTGAGGTTGATGGTTGTATGGATTAGGATTCCTGGACCATGATCTTCCTCCTACAACGGCCACCTCTTCATTCTTCTTTTTCCCAAGAGCTCCCTGGTGCTTGTTTGAATTGCCTGGTTCGTGGCTTTTATGGATGAATAGCTCATAATCTTGTTCGATCTTAAACCTTCCTCAACCATGCTCCCCATCTTGATGACTTCGTTCAATGTTTTCCCGACTCCTGATATTAAATGTCCATAGTATGTCAGCTCTAGAGCTTGTAGGAAGTAGTCCACCATCTCTCCTTCTTTCATAGGTGGGTCTACCCGAGCAGCTTGTTCTCTCCACCTGAAGTCGTATTCTTGGAAACTTTCTCCTAGCTTCTTCTCTATCTTTGTCAATGAAAGCATGTCAGGAACAATCTCCAAGTTGTACTGGAAATGATTAGCGAATGCTTGGGCCAGATCATCTCAAATAAACCATCTAGCGTGGTCTTTCCTGGTGTACCACTCTAGGGCCGATCCTCTAAGACTTTGGCTAAAATAAGCCATGAGCAACTCATCTTTACCGCCGGCACCGCGCATTTTGCTGCAAATTCCTCTCAAATGTGTTACTGGGTCGCCATGACCGTCATATAGATTAAAGTTTGGTAGCTTGAAACCTGCCAGTAGCTGTACATCCGGGAATAGACATAAATCTTTGTAAGTTACGCTCACTTGGCCTCCAAGGCCCTGCATGTTTCGGAAGGATTGTTCAAGACTCTTTATTTTTTGGATCATCTCTTCCTGTTCCGTATTTTTGGGTGGTTTTTCCTCTTCGGCCATGTCGATGAGAGGAGTATAAGAATCATGCTGTCGGAAGGTAGGTTCTGGGGGATAATAATGATTGTCTTGAACATGAAATAATGGTTCACTGGATGATTTTTGTAATGTGACTGGTGGAGGGGCCACATACATGGGAGCGACATGTGGTGGTGGTGGTGGAATCTGTTTAGGTGGTAGAGGAGGTGGTGGTGCTTGTGAGGTAGTTGCATAGTAAGGTGGGTATGTGGGTAAGCAGAGGATAAATTCATAGTGGGTGGGTAATGTGCTTGGACTGATGGAGGGATATAAGCAGGATTGGCTGGGTATGTGGGTAAAGGTTGTCCCTTCGCCCAGGCCTGGTACATCTCGGCCATCTACTGTTTGAGGTTGTACATCTGTTCTTTCATAACACCCACGTCTACCACCTCATCTTCCCGGGCTGGGTCCATAACCATTGCCTCAATTTCCTGAGTGATTGCCTTTGTCATATCTTTAGAACGAGTGTTGTAATGATGGGTTGCCAGAATGCCAGCTACAAACCACCTATCTGGACTCAACAACAACAATACTCGTTAGCGGTTAGGTCATAATTGATAAAGTAAGCGCATGCTGGGAGCACATACATAACTTTGCTTGGCAATATGCGTCATCCCGACTTTATTAACTTTCATTTATTTGCCTTTTCTCGTTTTGTCAATTCTTTCGTATAAGCTTTTTTCTTCTTTTTTTTCATCATTTTTATCACCACCAATTTTCCTCTATCTTTTTGGTCGATCGTATAAATTTGCCTACCGCATATGTGTTTAAAGAAAAAGAAAGTCAAAGATCACAAGTACAGACTTTTCTTTTGGGATTTAACTCAGAGTCGCCACCTGACATTTGATTTCGGTGTGCCAGGCCACCGGTCTTTAGAAAATATTTTCCTTTTAAAACACTTGGACTCAAAACTAAGTCCGCACCAGAGATTCGGGTAAAGGGGTTCATTTGACTCGGGGATAAGGTGTTAGGCACTCCCCAAATCCCATAACTAGTACGGTTGCGCACTTGATCAAATCAGTTTTTAGAATATTCAATTGAGGTAAAAACACACACAAAAAAAAGCAAAATAAACACATACGGGGCTCGAGATCGTCCCCACCTAATAAAAGAGAAATAAAAATAAAATGCTACAAGTGCTACTACCGACCTCCAAATACAAATACTTCGGGGCATACCCCGGATAAATATATACAAGTCCTTCGGGGCATTCCTCGGATAAATTTAACTAAGGGAAACGACCTCTCGCCTCAAAACTAACAACAATCTTAAATTTTGCCTACTCGAGTGTGGTCGGCCTAAACCATACTTAGTAGCGATAAGCAAAAATAAAAGTAACGAAGACATTTGATAAATCCAAATAAAAGATGATACCTCCGACCAACAAACAAAGAAAGGAGATACGAGAAATAGTATAAATACATATAGAGAATATATTAAAATATGATTGTTGTCTTACTTGACAATTTGACAACAAAGTCTCTTTTAGGGAAAATAGCTTCATGCTCAAACAATAGTTACCAAATGCTTGTCTCTTCTTAATTTAATCCACATGACCCATTTCGAGCAGTTTTGACCATCTTCATTAGAATTTTCTTCATAAAAATTATCTATCCACTAATTTCTATGTGTGATTCAGCATATACAAATAATTCAGAGTTGATATCATAAGAAACAAATACATAACGACATAGACCATAATAAAAATATGCAAACAAGCTCAACTGAATTAAAATAAGGAGCGATATTTTGACAGAGCTTAGACCAAAGAGAAACAATAGGATATTATCATGTAATTCATCATAACACGTAAAAATGACAGCACAAATAGTAAAGAGAAGGAGACGGGATGGACCTGAGCAAAATTTTCTTTCCGTTAACAAGAATTTAATTACAGCAAACCCGACGATTGAAATCTGACTAAAAAATGCAACAGCAACAGGAGATTGATCTGCGGACCACAGAAATAACCTCGAATGACATCAACGAACTGAATCCTTACCGAAAAACCAAATAATCGACGAGATTCGGAATTCGACGAACTGGCTCAATCTCTACTTGAACCAGAAGGTACGCTGAAACTCAAAGAGTAACCCAGAAATGGCGGTGATGACGGAAGAATAAAAATGGGCTGCGAGAGAGTGACAGGGACAGAGATGAGGTGGGTAAGGTCGCTGCTTCGAGCTGAAGAAGCAAAAGTTTCAGGGGGTGGTGGAGAAGGTTGATGCGGCGGCTATTGGTTGGAGCAGGGCTAGGGCTTGCTATGGTTGTTGGTGTTATGGACGGTGGCGGATTTCAGGTGTGGACTGGGGGCGTTAATAGAGACAAGGAGGGGGCAGCGGCGACATGTGGTGGTTGTGGTTGTTTGTGAAGGTGGTATGTTGTTCAGGGTGGGTGGCTGGCGGCTCTCTCTACTGTTGCGGCTAGGGTTCTTTTTTTTCTCTGTATCTCTTTTTGAAGGGGTTATGGGTTGGGAAGTGGGTATTGGGCTTGTTCATTTGGGCTTCAAAAATATGTAAAATTGGGCCAAAATGGATTGAAAATTAAAATTAAAATTAAATACCTATAAAACTCTACATTAATTTTGATAAACTATTAGTATTAAAATAAAACTAACAATTAAAGTTGGAACGAATTTTTATATTTTCAAGGATTATATTAGGATTAAAATAGGTTACAAGTAATACATCTTTCTAAAAATACCTAATACTGAATTAAATAGAAAAAAATGAAACTATTTTTGTATTTTTTAATTTTTGTGCTAAAAATAATGTAAAAGAGTCAAAATCAGTGGAAATAACTATATGAGACCTAAATTAAATATTCTACGCTAAAACGGGTGAAATTTCGGGGAGGGTAAAAAATTACATGTCTACAGCTGCCCTTCTTTGACTGAGAATACAAAGTATTTTTCAGACAAAAAAAAACTAGACAGGTTTTTTTGACCCGACCCTTATTTAAAAGATCAAAAGCTAAGAGGAAGAAGAATGTGACCGAGCCCTGGAATCTGAGCTGCCTACATATCCTCGGCTATAGAGGAATCAGGCCACGTGTAGTTCAGAAGTGAATGAGATGATGGAGTGTACCGAGGTGGAGAGCCGGTCGAGGTGCCGTCGAGGTTCCGGTCCACGGTCCTGTTATTACATCAAAATCAGAAAATAAAAAAGACTAACTAAACCTGTTAACTATAAGTTACAAGATCCCTATCTATAAGTCTCCTGAAGCTTGATCTTGAGTCTTGAATGGTTCTTCAAGTAGACTTTAGATCTGAACCTTGACGCTCGCTAGATGCAGGTGTTAGTTCCTTTTCTTCTGTTTTTCGGATCAAAATCGGACATACAATGCTTGTGACTTTAGTCATGTCTTGAGCGATCCACCTCTTGTCACGGCCTCTGCATTTTGGACTCACTTCCCCTTTTTTCTCTTTTTTTGTTTTTATTTTCTATTCTGGATTGAAATTACTTATGTTGATCACCTCGGATTGTTGACTCGCATTCTTGCTGCGAGCTTCTGGGTGCCTGATTGTAAAAACTTCAAATTGTGTTCCCTCGTTATCCAGGTGGGCGCCTGATTATTGAAACTTGAAACTGTATTCCCTCGTTATCCAGGTGGGTGCTTGATTTCTAAAACTTGAAACGTATTCTCTCGTTATCCAGGTGAGTGCCTGATTGCAAATACTTGAAATTGTGTTCCCTCGTTATCCAGGTGGGCGCCTGATTGCTAAAACTTGAAATTGTGTTCCCTTGTTATTCAGGTGGGCACCTGTAAAACATGAAAAAGTATTCCCTTGTTATCCATGTGGGCGCCTGATTGCAAAAACTTAAAAAAGTATTCCCTTGTTATTCAGGTGGGCGCCTGATTTCAAAAACATGAAAAAGTATTCCCTTGTTATCCAGGTGGGCGCTCGATTGCCAAACTTGAAAAAGTATTCCCTTGTTATCCATGTGGGCACCCTGATTGCTAAAACTTGAAATGTATTCCCTTGTTATCCAGGTGGGCGCCTGATTGCAAAAACTTGAAATGTATTCCCTTGTTATCCAGGTGGGCGCCTGATTGCAGAAACTTGAAATGTATTCCCTTATTATCCAGGTGGGCGCCTAATTGTAGAAACTTGAAATGTATTCCCTTGTTATCCAGGTGGGCGCCTGATTGCAAAAACTTGAAATGTATTCCCTTGTTATCCAGGTGGGCGCCTGATTGCAGAAACTTGAAATGTATTCCCTTGTTATCCAGGTGGGCGCCTCACATTACAACAAAACAAAAGAAATTTTTCTGCCCCAATTTGGGATTCGGGCATATTTGTGAATGTTAATCAGATCATGTTACCTAGAGAGCTCTAAGAAACAAGAAATGTATTCCCCTGTTATCCAGGTGGGCGCCTGATATTACAACAAAACAAAGAAAACAAAAGAAATTTTTCTGCCCTAGTTTGGGATTCGGGCATATTTGTGAATGTTAATCGGATCATGTTACCTACAGAGCTCTAAGAATTTAAAAGTAAGATCCCATTATCTAGGAGGATCCTGAGAACTTTGAACTAAAAATCCCATTATCCAGGAGGGTCCTGAGAATTCTAAATTAAATCCCATTATCCAGGAGGGTCCTGACAACTCTAAACAAAATCCCATTATCCAGAAGGGTCTTGAGAATTGTAAATTGAATCACATTATCCAGGAGGGTCCTGAGAACTTTTAAAAATTAAATACCATTATCCAGGAGGGTCCTGAGAATTCCAAATTAAATCCCATTATCTAGGAGGGTCCTGAGAATTCTAAATTAAACCTCAATATCCAGAAGGGTCCTGAGGACTTTTAAAATTAAATCCCATTATCCATGAGGGTCCTGAGAATTCTAAATTAAATCCCATTATCCAGGAGGGTCCTGAGAACTTTAAACTAAATCCCATTATTCAGGAGAGTCCTGAGAGCTTTTAAAATTAAATCCCATTATCCAGGAGGGTCCTGAGAACTTAAAATTAAATCCCATTATCCAGGAGGGTCCTGAGAAAGCTAAAATTAAATCCCATTATCCAGGAGGGTCCTCAGAACTTTAAATTAAATCCCATTATCCAGGAGGGTCCTGAAAACTCTAAAATTAAATCCCATTATTCAGGAGGGTCCTGAGAACTTTAAATTAAATCCCATTATCCAGGAGGGTCCCGAGAACTTTAAACTAAATCCCATTATCCAGGGAGGGTCCTGATAACTCTAAACTATATCCCATTATCCAGGAGGGTCCTGAGAATTCTAAATTAAATCCTATTATCCAAGAGGGTCTTGAGAACTGATAGTGAACTTACCCGAGCCACGCTCCCATCTTGGAGGATTCTGAATAAAATATTGCTCCCTGAACCATGCTTTTCCATGGGAGGTCCCTATGGACTTAATAATTTCTTGCCCCTGCTTTAAATAAATAAAATCTAGTTAGTTTGAAAATGTGGTGGTTAGTTTGTGGCATCATTGCTGAGCGTCTGCTTCCGCCACTTCCATGCTTCATCTTGATTCGCTGCATCAGGCTAGCAAAGAGTTGTTTGACCTTTTGATTGGATTTAGACCACAAAACCCCTGACTTGAATCTCTCACATTCACTTACTTGTTGCATTATGTTTTTATTTTGATAGTTGCTGAATCTTTGTATTTTCTCAAAATTCAAGATTCACTTGACTGCCTGAACCTCGGTTATCACCATACTTCCTACTCTAAATCTTGTCAATTGTGATGTGCATGGCCGAACTCCGCTTTGTGCAATTGGAAAGCTGGTGGAAAATTTTAAAGTCATTTCTCACTTGTTCTGACCAAGCAGACTCAAGAAGGGACTCTAACAAAACGAGAGGAACAAAATAAGGGACAAGGGAAAGAGATCATACATGACAAGAAAATTACGAAGTTGAAACTTATCGGATGTGGATACCAACTCTAATGACCATGACATGCACCTTTGGACTAAGTGGCCTAATCTCTCAAGCAAGTCTAATATTCAACTCTTGTTGTACCTCTTCGCTGTGAAACTGGGCTTCAGCGCTTCAATTGTCCCATTTGATCCACAATCCTCAGTCGACTTGTAGTGCCCTGAAGGGTTTTCACCATCAAGCCTCTCTCATTTTGCTCTTTTTCTCAACTCACCATCGCCTTACGGTGCCCCTGAGGGTTTTCACTGATAAGACTCTCTCATTTTATTATTTTCTCTCATTGTTCTGAGAACGAAGGTATTACCCATAATGCAAGGAGATCATACTTTCACCAACACTTGATATGGCATCCTCAATGATTGATCGGAAGATCTTTCTTTGGACCGTAATGTAGGCTTTTGGACAGGGTTAGAAAGAAAGGGTAGCATGAAGGCTCAAAATAATTCAAGATGAAAGGGTTCAAAATTACAACTTTTGGAATCGGGTCTTTTGGCAAAATTAAAACTTCTGCCCCAGTTTCATGAAATTTGGGGAATTTTTTTTGGATTTCTTAGAAAATCTGCACAAGTATTGATTTCGGGGGATTATGAAATATTTTATTTGGTGTGACCGAACCGTAAAGCTGCCTACGTATCTTGTGGTGATAAGAATCAGGTCGAACGTAGTTCAAAGGACTACTTTTTGTTACTATTTCTTTTTCTCTTTTTCTTTTTATTTTCTAGGCCCTGACTATATTTCTGATTCCAAAAGAGGGGTATTTTCTAGGTCCTGACTATATTTCTGATTCCAAAAGAGGGGTACGAAATAAAAAATTAGGGCTCAAATGGGTAGAAAATGATAAAAGTGTTTGGGTAGCAGAATAAAAAGTCTTCGTCATACCAAACTTTGAGAATGCCAAGTACAAGCGTGCAATTGAAGATAAGCAAAGAAATCATGCACAATATCTATTGATGGCATCATCACAAATAGAAAGTGCCGACAGGCAATACCTTTGTCCCAATGAATGATCCTCGCCAATTCAGAGCAAACTTGATTCAACCTTACCTTGATGTGGAAGAATGTATTTCAACACTGACTAATTTACCTCAAACTGCTTGAGAAACATTTCCTTGTTGTATGCTCTTATCAAACTCTTGCTTTCCAGACTTACTGCCACAGTTTCACTCAATTCAAGCTTTAGTTTATCTCATAATGCGTGAATCTTTACTTATTTCCTCAAACGCCTCTTTTGTCATGTTCAAAATTGTGTCATTGCTTCATGATCAGACTAGCTTTCCGGCACGTGGTCGATGGCGGTTGCTCTAGCTATCCGCCCACTCCACGCTCCCACGCCACCCCCTAAAGACACGGGTGACTCACAAAAGGCCGTGTACGCTCAAACGTACTCCGGAAGACTTGTTACAGAAAGAAGACTCGGGGTTATGCAGATGATGACAGTTATGAAGCAGTAAACATATAAAGCAAAAATTGTAAACAAATAAGCAACTAGCAAATAACAAAATATAAAAATATAATAAAATCAAGTAAAGCTAATGAAAAAGCATAAAAACCTTAACCAAATATTCTAAAAGCCAACAAAATCAAGTACCAGCTCGAACTCGCAATTCCCCAGCAGAGTCGCCAGAGATGTCACACCCTTTTTTTTTACCAAAACCTTCCACTAAACCCTCTTAAATTAATAAAAGAATTTAGTAAAAAGCTTGAAAAGTATTTTCAATTTCGAAAGTGACAAAAATTTGTGTTCAAAAGGATTAACTCAGAGTCGCCACCTGACATTTGATTTCGGTGTGCCAGGCCACCATTTTTTCTAAAAATAGTTCTTTTCCTTTCAAAACACTTGAGAATATAAAAACTATCTACACCAGAGATTCAGGTAAGGGGGTGCATTTGGCTCGGGGAGAAGGTGTTAGGCATTCCCCAAGTCCCGTAACTAGTAGGGTTGCACACTTGATCAAATCGGCTTTTAGAATATTCAATTGAGGAAAAAACACAAAAAAACAAAATAAACACATACGAGGCTCGAGATCGTCCCCCACCTAATAAAAGAGAAATAAAAATAAAATACTACAAGTGCTACTACCGACCTCCAAATACAAATACTTCGGGGCATACCCCGGATAAAATATATACAAGTCCTTCGGGGCATTCCCCGGATAAATTTAACTAAGGGAAACGACCTCTCACCTCAAAACCAACAAAATCCTAAAGTTTGCTTACCAAGGTGTGACCGGCCTAAACATGCTACTAGCGGTTTAATTAATAAAAACTAAGACATTTGATAAATCCAAACAAAAGATGATACCTCCGACCAACAAACAAAGAAAGGAGATACGAGAAATAGTATAAATACATATAGAGAATAGATCAAAATATGATTGTTGCTTACTTGACAATTTGACTACAAAGTCTCTTTTATGGAAAATAGCTTCATGCTCAAACAGTAGTTACCAAATGCTTGTCTCTTCTTAATTTGATCCACATGACCCATTTCGAGCAGTTTTGACCATCTTCATTAGAATTTTCTTCATAAAAATTATCTATCCACTAATTTCTATGTGTGATTCAGCATATACAAATAATTCAGAGTTGATATCATAAGAAACAAATACATAACGACATAGCTCAACTGAATTAAAATAAGGAGCGATATTTTGACAGAGCTTAGACCAAAGAGAAACAATAGGATATTATCATGTAATTCATCATAACACGTAAAAATGACAGCACAAATAGTAAAGAGAAGGAGACGGGATGGACCTGAGCAAAATTTTCTTTCCGTTAACAAGAATTTAATTACAGCGAACCCGACGATCGAAATCTGACTAAAAATGCAACAGCAACAGGAGATTGATCTGCGGACCACAGAAATAACCTCGAATGACATCAACGAACTGAATCCTTACCGAAAAACCAAATAATCGACGAGATTCGGAATTCGACGAACTGGCTCAATCTCTACTTGAACCAGAAGGTACGCTGAAACTCAAAGAGTAACCCAGAAATGGCGGTGATGACGGAAGAATAAAAATGGGCTGCGAGAGAGTGACAGGGACAGAGATGAGGTGGGTAAGGTCGCTGCTTCGAGCTGAAGAAGCAAAAGTTTCAGGGGGTGGTGGAGAAGGTTGATGCGGCGGCTATTGGTTGGAGCAGGGCTAGGGCTTGCTATGGTTTAAAATGCGATTTCCCTCCTTCCTTCCTTGAGGACAAGGAAGCTTTCAACAGGGGAGAAATGATGCACAAAGAAATGAAGGAGAAGAAGAGTGTACGTGAGGCTTATTTGATTGTTCCTAGCCGTTAAAAAAGGTAGTTAAGTGGTTAGGAAGTGATAGTTTCAGAAGTTATACTTTAGTCCATCATATTAATTAGTTTAAGTTTCAGAATGTTCAATTAGGCCCCTGAATTTAAGGATCAAGAGGACTTATGGTCCATCGAGTTAGTTATGCTACTTTGTCCTTTAGTGGCAGAGAATCTTCTATATCTGTACACATTCAGCTGATGGAATTCAACAAGAAAATATCTATCTTCTTCATTCCTTATTTCCTTTTCTGCATTTTCTGTATTTTCTGCATTCTACTGCATTTTTCTTCTTTCTTCTTCTATTTCCAGTGTTCTTCAGCTTGCTCGCATCATTTAGTATCAGAGCATCGACTTGGCATCTGTGGAAATGTCGGAATTAACAGAAGTAATGAAGTTATTACACCAATTATCCACGGATATGACAGGCTTTGCAGCTCGGCAGAATCAGATGGAAGCTGACCAAGAGCAGTCGAGTAAGCATCAGGAGGCAGCTTTGAATGAGATTAGGGAGGTATTGAATGAAGCCTTACATGGGGGAAAGAGACCGGAGCGAGATAAGGAGATGTATTTGCCCAGTGACAAGCCATGGGAGCTAGGTGAGATGAATACTCCTTCCTTAGTTGGTATCAACAACACGATGCCTGTGGGAACAGGTAATAGCACTGTTCCATTGAATGTTACTAGTCAGCCTCATATTCCTTTAGCTTCCTTGCCTGGTTCTACATTGAATGTTAATCCTCAGCCCTTTCCAATACATTCCAACTACAATCCTTCTATTCCCATCACCACAGGTCGAGCTGTTTTACCACAGTTCATTCAGAACCAAGCACCCATACCTGTGTTCTCTCCTCAGCCCAGAGGAGTTAACACTTACTACCCTCCTTACCTCACACCTCCAGGAATGAGTAGAAATGCACAGAACCAGCCAGTTTCCTATTCTTCTTATCCTCCAACCTACTACCCTCAACCTACCCATATCTCACCACCATTATATCATCAACTACCTTATACTCAACCTGCACCTGCACAAGCCCCTTACCAGAACAACCTCTCCTACATGAACCAATCTTCCACCCAAAATGTAACCTATCCTAGCTTACCCTTCACTAAATATGCTAAGGTGGAATTTCCAAAGTTTGATGGTGAAAACTTGAGAACATGGTTGTATAAGGTGGAACAGTTCTTTGCTGAAGAGGAAGTTACCATACAGCAAAAGATGAAGTTGGTATCTCTTCATTTTGAAGGAGATGCACTTCAATGACATTTGGGGTATATGAGAAGTAGGGGACAGTCACCTCTACCTTCTTGGGAAGAATATATTTGGGCCTTGTGTGACACATTTGGAGCTGAGTATACTGATCCTATGACTGAAATCATGAACATCAAGCACACAGGGACAGTAAAGGAGTATCAAAGATCCTTTACCAATGTGATGACTAGGTTGAACATAGTTGTAGAACATGCTATCAGCATTTTTCTGAACAATCTCAAGCCAGAACTCAGCAATGCTGTAAGGATTGGTAACCCTACCACACTTCCTCAGGCATTTTACTTAGCTAGATTACATGAAGCTAGCTTTGCAGCCCAAAGTAAGGTCATAAAGGCAAGTCACCATGTACCAACTATGCACAGGGGGAATACAGGACAGGGATCGGGTAGTTGGACCAGAGGTAATATGAACACACTGAAGAAACCACCCATAGCCAGGTTTGACACTAGTAGAAGGAGGAGACTAAGTCCAGCAGAAATGGAAGAGAAGAGGGCTCGGGGACTATGTTTCTTCTGTGATGAGAAATTTGTACCTGGCCATAAATGTCAAGCTAAGAGGCAGTTGTTCTCTTTGGAAGTGGAGATAGGAGAATCAACCATAGAAGAACAGGAAGAGAAGGGTGAAGAGGAGGAAGGAGAAGAGATAGTTGCAGAACCACCTGAAAATTGTGCTATATCTCTACAAGCTTTGAATGGGACACTAGGCTACCAAACTTTAAGGCTAAGAGGGTTCACAGAGCAAAGACCCCTTGAAATCTTCATTGACTGTGGATCCACCCACAATTTCATAGATGAGAGAACTGCTACCAGGTTGGGATGTCAAGTCACTAAGACAAAGACTCAGCTAGTACAGGTTGCTGATGGCAGAGAGGTGCCTACTGACAGCATTTGTAAGGGGTTTCAATGGCTAATACATGGAACTGTCTTCCAAGATGATTTCCTAGTTTTTCCAATTGGCAAGAGTGACATAGTTCTGGGAATACAATGGCTTTATCCTTTAGAGGACATCAAGTTCAATTTCAGGAAACTTATGATGGAGTTTGAATACCAAGGACAATTACTCACCTTGCAGGGGATCCAACCTAAGTTTAAAACTGTGCAACCTGGTGCTATCAGCAAAATGGCCTTGGAAGGATCACAGCTATTCATGATTAAAGTAAGAGAAGCTGAGGTCAAAGAAGCAGATGTGACAGAACTTGAAGAGAATGAAGAATCAGAAGAACTCAAGGAAGTTTTAAATGAGTATGCAGGAATATTTAGAGAGCCAACTCAGCTACCACCTTCAAGAGGAGTGTTTGATCATCATATTCCTTTGAAAGAGGGAAGCTTACCAGTCAACTCCAGACCTTACAGGTATTCACCTGTGCAAAAGGATGTCATTGAAATCAGGGTGAGAGAGATGATGGATCAAGGCATCATACAGTATAGCTCTAGTCCTTATGCTTCTCCAGTGGTGCTTGTGGGCAAGAAAGATGGATCTCGGAGGCTTTGTGTTGATTATAGATCCCTAAATAAGATGATAGTAAAAGATAAGTTTCCTATACCTATTATTGAGGAGCTTTTAGATGAACTGGGAGGATCACAGGTTTACTCTAAAATAGACCTTAGAGCAGGGTACCACCAAATTAGAATGGCACCTAAGGATATCCAGAAAATAGCCTTTAAGACTCACTCAGGACACTATGAGTATTTGGTCATGCCTTTTGGGCTGACCAATGCACCCTCAAGTTTCCAAAGCCTTATGAATCACATTTTTCAGGAGTACCTTAGGAAATTCATTTTAGTCTTCTTTGATGATATCCTGATCTATAGCAGTAGTACGAGTGAACACCTGCAACACTTGAGGATAGCAGTATTACGAGTGAACACCTGCAACACTTGAGGATAGTTTTTGAATTGCTCTTACAACATCAGCTACTAGCCAAGAGGAGTAAATGTGTTTTTGCAGCTAAAAGGGTGGAGTACTTAGGACACTATATATCAGCTCAAGGGGTAGCAACAGATCCCAGGAAAATTGAAGCAGTCCAGTCTTGGCCTGAACCCCAGTGTGTGACTCAATTGAGAGGGTTCTTGGGGCTAACTGGGTATTACAGAAGATTCATAAGAGGATATGGGATCATTAGCAAACCTCTTACTGAGATGTTGAAGAAAGATGGATTTGTTTGGACTGAAAAGAGCAGGAAGGCTTTCAACCAACTCAAACTTGCACTCACAACGGCTCCTGTTCTTGGGTTGCCTGATTTCTCACTAACTTTTGTAGTGGAGACTGATGTTTGCAATGTAGGAATTGGTGCTGTGTTAATGCAAAAAGGACACCCCATTGCCTTCCTCAGCAAAGGGTTATCCATACAACATCAGTCTTTATCTGTGTATGACAAGGAGCTACTTGCATTGGTCCTAGCAGTTAACAAATAGTCTCAGTACCCGACCATTAGACCCTTCATTGTTAAGACTGATCAGAAGGCACTAAAATTCTTGTTAGAGCAGAAACTTCACACTGACACACAACTTAAATGGATCACCAGACTTATGCAGTATGACTTTGAAATAGAGTATAAGAAGGGAAAAGAAAATAAGGCAGCAGATGCCTTGTCCAGAATTCCACTAATCCAATTAGCTTTCCTGACTCTATCTTCTGTAAGAACCAATCTGCTAGATGATTATGCAAAGTTGGGAACTTGATGCTGAACTGAAGACCATTATCCTATCAGTGCAAGGAGGAGAGGACAACAGCAAGGGATACACCTTCATACACGGACAACTCAGGAAGAAAGGGAAGCTAGTAGTAGGACCTCATGATCAGCTCAAGAAGGAGATAATAAAATTGTGGCATAGCTCAACTGTGGGAGGGCATTCAGGAGTAGAGAGCACTTATAAGAAGGTATCTGCTCTGCTCTTTTCTACTGGAAGAATATGAGACTGGATGTTCAAGAGTTGGTTAAAGCTTGTGATATCTGTCAAAGGCACAAATATGACAATGCCCCTTACCCTGGCTTACTACAACCTCTCAAGATACCAATGGCAGCTTGGAGTAGTATTAGTATGGACTTTATAGAAGGTTTGCCTAAGTCAAAAGGGAAGACAGTTATTTGGGTGGTGGTAGATAGGCTAACTAAATATGCCCATTTCTTGGCTCTTTCTCATCCTTATTCTGCATATGACATTGCCAAGTTGTTTATGGAGCAGATATACAAACTACATGGAATTCCTGAAAACATCATAAGTGATAGGGATCCCATTTTCACCAGTAAGGTATGGCAGGAACTATTTTCCATGCTTGGAGTCACCCTCAGCACCTCTACTGCTTATCATCCCCAAACTGATGGGCAGACAGAGGTTGTAAACAAATGTTTGCAGACATACCTGAGGTGTTTCTGCTCAGACTCACAATCGGATTGGGTGCAACTTTTGGCTGCTGCAAAATGGTGGTATAACACTTCCTTCCACACTTCCATACAAACCACTCCTTATGAAGCATTATATGGGCAGCCACCTCCCTTACACCTACCTTATATGGCTGGAGACTCTCAATTGGAGGAGGTCGATAGGAGCTTATTGACTAGGGAGTTCAAGACACAACTGTTAAAGTACCATCTGAAGAGAGCTCAGCAGAGGATGCTGGAACAGGCAAATAAACACAGGTCTGACAGACAATTCCAAGAGGGAGACTGGGTATATCTCAAGATCTAACTTTACAGGCAACTATCCATGTCAGGCAGGCATTTCTATAAGCTCTCAGCTAGATATTATGGTCCTTACCAAGTGCAGCAGAAAATAGGCTCTGTAGCCTATAAACTTTCTCTTCCACCTCATCTCTTGCTGCATCCTACCTTTCATGTTTCTCAACTAAAGCTCTGCCATGAACTTCCTTCTACCATAATACACCCTCCAGTCATCGAGCTTTCTAGCCCTTACTCCACAACCAGAAAAGATACTTGAAAGAAGGTTAATCCAAAAGGGAAACAAGGCAGTAGCTCAAGTGTTAGTTAAGCGGAAGGATCTGCCACCAGAGGTAGCAACTTGGGAAGATTATTCAGCTCTTAAAATTCGATTTCCCTCCTTCCTTCCTTGAGGACAAGGAAGCTCTCAATAGGGGAGAAGTGATGCGAGAAGAAAATGAAGAGGAAGAAAGAGTTGTACGTGAAGCTTATTCTATTGTTCCTAGCCGTTAGAATTAGTTAAGTGGTTAGGAAAATTATAGTTTCAGAAGTTACACTTTAGTCCATCATATTAATTAGTTTAAGTTTCAGAATGTTCAATTAGGCCCCTGAATTTAAGGATCAAGAGGACTTATGGTCCATCGAGTTAGTTATGCTACTTTGTCCTTTAGTGGCAGAGAATCTTCTATATCTGTACACATTCAGCTGATGGAATTCAACAAGAAAATATCTATCTTCTTCATTCCTTATTTCCTTTTCTGCATTTTCTGTATTTTCTGCATTCTACTGCATTTTTCTTCTGCGTTAATGGAGTTCCGACAAGGAGGGGGCAGCGGCGACATGTGGTGGTTGTGGTTGTTTGTGAAGGTGGTATGTTGTTCAGGGTGGGTGGCTGGCGGCTCTCTCTACTGTTGCGGCTAGGGTTCTTTTTTTTCTCTGTATCTCTTTTTGTTAGGGGTTAAGGGTTTGGAAGTGGGTATTGGGCTTGTTCATTTGGGCTTCAAAAATATGTAAAATTGGGCCAAAATGGACTGAAAAATTAAAATTAAAATTAAATACCTATAAAACTCTACATTAATTTTGATAAACTATTAGTATTAAAATAAAACTAACAATTAAAGTTGGAACAATTTTTGGTATTTTCAAGGATTATATTAGGATTAAAATAGGTTACAAGTAATACATCTTTCTAAAAATACCTAATACTGAATTAAATAGAAAGAAAAAAATGAAATTATTTTTTTGCTTGGCAATATGCGTCATCCCATCTTTGTTATCTTTCCTTTATTTGCCTTTTTCTTATTTTGTCAATTTTGGCCTTTTCTTTTCCTTATCTTGCTTTATTATTTTTTATCACCGTCGATTTTCCTCTCTTTCTTTGGTCGCTCCTATAAATTTGCCTACCGCATATGTGTTTAAAGAAAAAGATAGTCAAAGATCACAAGTACAGATTTTTGGAATTTTCAAATTTATTAATAACCAACATTGATTAAAAAAATAAACTCTAAGATGATAATTCTAAAATGCAGGAAAATTAACAATACAGACTCGAATGCCTAACCTAAGAATACATCAAAGACCCTAGTTCCCGCGGGACATCATTCGGTCCCGCAGCGGGCCTATATGCAAGTCCCCTTTAGAGTTTGTCTAAATCACTCATTATCTACTTCACGAATATCATTGCTGAGGCGAAGAATGTGGTCTGGGTCATATCTTCAAATATCTGGCACTTCCGAGTGATATAATGAGCAATGTTGAGAATCCTCTCTCTTATCATTCCCTTTTCTTAAAGTAGCCTCCCTATTTGTTCAGCACGAGTATCCAGAGTCTGTTAGCTTTTCTCTTAAAGTTGTTGTAGTTCTATTTCTAATCGTGCCAAGGTTGTATAGCAATGTTCTCTTTCCATACTAAACTCTTTCACTTGTTTGCTAATATTGACCTCAGTAGTGATAATCTTTTTCCTCAACCGAGAAACTTCGACATTATGTTCTTCCTTCAGCTGTTTAATCATACGGGCCCTTTCTTCTGCGTTCCTAGCTAATTACTTCCGAACCCAAGTTAATTCTTTTTCAGCTTTATCTAGGTCAAAACTATAATCGTTCACTTTTCGCCGCAAATTATCAATCAATTTTTCATCCTAGGCATTTCGAATAGGGGTTTCAGTTGTTGTTCTCATTTTCAGAATTTGAGCTTTTAAGGCCTCATTTTCTTTAACCAGTTACTTCTTTTCACCCTCATCAGCTGCTATTTGCACGCTATTTTCAAACTTGAGGTCTTGAACTTATTTTTCTAGCATGCTAATTTTGGCTCGATATTCGTTTTCTTTAGCCAACCAATCTCATTGCACTTTTGACAGCTCGGCAAATTCTTGGATGTGAGGTCTCTTCGCTGGCCTTTCATGCTCACAATCTCTTTTATACCACGCGGAGTAACCAGGTGACACTTCACCTTTGGCTCAATCCCTTACACAAGTGTCTGATTTCAAGCATTGGCACTCATACCAAATTTGACGGACTTTTGCTTCAGGAAATTGCCCCTCAGGACTAATCTCAATGACTTGAATGCTGAGGTCTCCATCTTTTGGCACTATGTTATATTTTCTGGGTTGCCGTAAAACTCGATATGGAGCATAGGGTTGAATACTTTTAAGCCTCATTAAGAGAAAGTGCAATCCTTTTGCCGACATGTATATAATTTCATTGACAGGTAGCCACCCGAATGTCCATGCTATCTGGCTAGCAGTAAGAGATTAGAAGTATGTGATCCAACCTTTAAACCCTTCCGGCAACTTGACCCCTTTTATCCTCATGTAGAATTCTTCTATGCAAGTTCTTTCCGAAGACCCATAATTCAGAAATTGAGGACGATGGCACAAGTGCTCGATCATCCACATTTGTAATAGCAGATTGCATCCCTCGAAGAAATCTACTCCGACTTTACAAGCTGTAAGTGCACGAAAGATATCAGCTACTATCATAGGTGCCAAAGTACTATTATCTTATGTGAGGAGAGTAATGACAATTCCAGCTATTCTTGTATCGATGTTCCTGTCTTTCCTTGGAAACACTATCAAACCTAAAAAGGCCACCATGAAAGCAAAACATCTATGTTCCTCCCATTTTGCACGGTTTGCTTTGCTGCAGATTTTGTTTTCGGGTTATTAAAGCCTCCGATATTACCATATCTATGGTATATATGAAATTCAAATTGCAAAACCCATTGGCCAAATCTTCATTATGAATGCTTCAGGATATTTTCAAGGAATCCAAGAATCTATGAACGGTAATAGCTCTTGGAGCAATCGGGTATTTGTCTTTCAGGGGAACCTCATATTTCCCAATATAACTAGCAATCTCCTCTAGTGTCGGAGTAAGCTCGAAGTCCGAGAAATGAAGCACATTGTGTGATGGATCCAAACAAGTAACCAAGACTCTAATGATGTCTCCCCAGGGTATAATATCGAGCATCCCGGTAAGACCTTTCAAATATTTCTTGACCTCGTCTTGTCCGTCTTGACCCAAATCATTCCACCATAGACGTAACTCCAAAGGAATTTTATTCATTAATGAGAAAGGTTCGTTTTGCACTCTGCTCATCCTGCACATTTATTAAAGGCGATTTAATCACACGTTATTTGGACCCGAAAAGACAATATATTTTCATAATTTTCAATAAGTCCCAATTTTGCAAATACGGCCCTTCAGCACTTCAATCGAAGATTTTTAAGGTTGTACTCATTTTGTAGGGCAAAACTCAAAAGCGGTTATTTTTGCACAAACAGCCTTCTAGAGCCCTTTCGGGACATTCGGCTATTTTTTCAAAATGGCATCACTTTGGACTTATTGACATTTTTTGACTGTTTGTTGAAAAAGGTGTGGTTAGACCCGTCAAGGGTTGCCTACGTATCTCTCCTAGTGGTGAGAATCAAACTAGCATAGTTCGGTCAAATTATTTTTAGACCAACCATTTTTAATTTTGACAAAATTGACTTATTTCAACTATTTTCCCTCAAAGATTTGACAGAATTTCGATAATATTTGGACATAGGTTTCTTCTAAAATCGTCAATTACTATTTTTCTCTTTTCTTTCCCTCAATTATTTAGCCGGTCAGCATAACGGCCCAAGATAAATAAATGCAACATATAATCATGCCGGTCTTTTCATATTCAGGTCACCTATTGTAGACGGACCCAACCCCTGTGTTGAGTCCCCTAAGTCAGATATGATGCAAATAATCGTCCTAATTTCTAGGCTCAATATCCTGATTTTGTTGGTTCAAGACTGTGCACCCGAGCGGACGATTCGAGTCGAGGAGGGGAGAATGTAACGACCCGGCCCGTCGTTACGGGAATTTCCACCCCGTTACCTTGCATTTACATATATTATGCTTTTAAAACAGTATTAGAGTATATCGGGTGAGTTAGGAGTGATTTGGATTGAAAATGAAACAAATAGCATGTTTGAAGAAAACTTGAATATGAAAAGTCAACCAAGAGTTGACTATTGAGTTAGAGTGCTCGGAACCGGATTCTGATGATTCGACTAGTTCCGGGGGACCATTTATGACTTAGGAGAACAATCGGAATTGAATTCGGAGGTCCGGTGTAGTTTTAGGCTTGAATTGGCGAATATTGAATTTTGACGAAAACCGGATGGTAGGTGATATTTTGATCCGGGGGTCGGAATGGAATTCCGACAATTTATGTAGCTTCGTTATGTGATTTTGGATATGTCTGCAAATTTTCAGGTCATTCGGACATCGTTTGATCGGGTTTTGGATTGAATGTTAGTTTTGAATGTTTTGAAGAAACTTAGGCTTGAATCCGTGAGTAAATGGAGATTTTGATGTTTAGTATGGTGTTTTTATGATTGGAACAAGTCCGTATCATGTTTTGGAGTACGTTGGTGGTTTTCGTTGGGGTCCCGGGGGCCTCGGGATGATTTCGGACCATCAACCGGACATTTGGACTGAGCATGCGATCGCGTAGAGTAATAGTGAAGGGGGAGAATTTTACCCTTCGCGATCGCAGAGATAGGGACGCGATCGCATAAGGTCAAGAGCAGAAGCAACGCGATCGCAGGGGCACGGACGCGATCGCGTAGAGTTAACCGGGTGGCCATCGCGATCGCATGATCATCTACGCGATCGCGTAGAAGAGAAATGGGGTCCAGGGAAAAATGTGCTACGCGATCGCAGGAAGAGGGACGCGATCGCGTGAAGCCGGGTGATTGAACATCGCGATCGCGTGAGGGGAGTCGCGATCGCGTGAGGCCGAGTTTTTGAACATCGCGATCGCGTGAGGCGAGTCGCGATCGCGTAGAACAAAATGTTCTGGCAGTGAATTAAATTGCAGAAACAGAGAGTTACGGGTTCATTAACCCAAAACACACATTTGAGCCCTAGAGAGAAGAAAACTCGAGGAAATCACTAAGAAGTCATCGGGTATTCGTCGGAGGTAAGATTCTTGACTCAAAAACATCATTTTATGGTAGTATTAACATCAATCTTCATGAAATTTGGGTTGAAATCTTGAAGAAATGTGGCCTAAGTATTGAAAACGGGATTTTTGGATTTGGAAGGCCATTTGAACTCCGATTTTGATAAATTTTATATGCACGGACTCGTGGTGAGATAAGGAACGCGTTGGTACTAATTTCGGAATTTTCCGAGCAGCGGGGCCCGGGGTCGGGTTTTACCAACTTAGTGTAATTATGCGAATTTCATATAAATTGAAGTGGGTTATGATTCTTTGACCCGTATTTGATATAATTATTGTGGTTTGACTAGATTCTACGCACGAGGGAGCTAAATTCAAAGGAAAAGGCATCGCGGACGAGTCTACGACCGGCTAGAGGTGAGTAGTTTGTGTATATAGTAGCCTGAGGGTTCGAAACCCCGGCTTAGCACATTGTGACGCTAATAGGGCGTGGCTCGCACACCGTGGCAGGTGCGGGATTGATTGTGATTGGGGATTGAGACTTGGTCCATCCCGGAAGTGAATAATATGTTGTTAGTGTTGGAAATACACTGTATTTGATATATTTGTGGGCTGTAAGCCTTGTTTGGGGCCTTGTGCCGATCTGTAGCGTCCTTAGAGGACAATATTTATGTGATAGCTATAATTGCTTAAATCACTGATCTCAGTCCTGGAAATTGTAATCAAACTTTTGAAATGCTAAGTCACCGGCTTTTGCAAAATTAATAAAGTTAAAGTATTTTTCATAAATTATGAATTTAGAACTGGAAATAAGGAAAAATGAATTGTTTTGTGACTTAATTGCTTATTGTGGACTGAGCATGGGATCGGGCTGCACGCCGCAGTGGTTGATATGTGGATCGGGCTGCACGCCGCGATAGTATTGCGCTTGGGCTGTAGGAGCCCCTCCGGAGTCTGTACACACCCCCAGTGAGCGCCGTCGACGTTAAATTGGATCGGGCTACACGCCGTAGCGGTTATGTGCATTGCATTGTATCCGTATTTGTTGAATTACTCTGTGGTAGCCGTATTGTATTGTTGTTGCTAGTTCGTAGGAGATCGGACTGTAGTGTAGCTTCATATTGTGGTATTTTGTGGATTTCTTACTGTCAGCTACTTATATATATTTGTTACTCACTGAGTACTTAGTACTCACCCCTACTCCCTGCACCTTTTGTGTGCAGACTCAGGTACTCAGGAGCAGTAGACGGGCATCTCCAGCGTTTGCAGTGTCACATCGAGTTGCTGAGGTAGCTGCCTACGTTCGCAGAACCTAGCTTCTCCTCTCATTCCAGTTGTTATTTTATATTTTGTATTCGGACTTGAGTACTTCTATATCGTACTCTCTATTTCCTGTTGGATCTTGTTAGAGGCTCTAGACTTGTGACTCCGGATCTTTGGGAGTGTCAGTACTTTTGTTCGGTATTATTATTATTGGAGTTCTTAAACTCATATATTCTTCTTGGGTTGTCCATTTGGGGACTGGTATTGTGTTATAATTAAATTGTTGGTCTGGCTGGCCTAGCTTGATTGTTGGGCGCCATCACGACCGGATTTGGGTCGTGACAAGTTGGTATCAGAGCTCTAGGTTATTAGGACTCGCGAGTCATGAGCCGGTTTAGTAGGCTTTCGCAGATCGGTACGTAGACGTCCGTATCTATCTTCGAAGGGCTACAGAAACTTTAGGAAAAAAACCTCATTTTCTTGAATTCATATCGTGCGATTTGTGTTATCATGAAATTAAATCTTTCCATATTCTATTCTCTCGCAGATGGCGAGAACACGAGCTAACGGACGTGGCGGACGACCACCGTTGGCACCCAGAGGTCGTGGTCGTGGTAGAGGTAGGGTAGCAGTACCAGCACCAGCACCTGCTGACCCACCAGTGGCCCAGACTCAGGACCAGATTCCAGCGGCAGACGCTCCGGCAGCTCAGGTTCAGGCACCGACAGTGCCTATTGTGATACCGGGTCTTCAGGAGACCTTGGCTCAGATATTATCAGTGTGCACAGGCTTGGCACGGGTAGTTGCTGCCACTGCTGCAGTATCTTCTTCACAGGCAGGGGGAGGGAATCAGACCCCCGTGGCTCACACACCCGAGCCAGTTCAGCCAGCCCGTTGCACCAGCTCCTGCATATGTGGTTCCAGTTATGCCCGACGATGAGCAGCGTCGTTTGGAGAGATTTGAGAGGCTACAGCCTCCGACATTCAGTGGTGCTGAGGGCGAGGACGCCCAGGGTTTTCTTGACAGATGTTAGCGCATGCTTCGCACCGCGGGTATTCTAGAGTCCAGCGGTGTTTCATTCACCACTTTTCAGTTCACGGGTGCAGCATTTCGGTGGTGGGAGGATTTCGAGAGGCGTAGGCCCGCTGGGGCAGCGCCTCCTCACTTGGCAGCAGTTCTCCACGGTATTTTTGGAGAAGTACGTGCCTCGATCTCAGAGAGAGGAGTTGCGACGTCAGTTCGAGTGGTTGAAGCAGGGAGAGATGACAGTTAATCAGTACGAGATGAGATTCACACAGCTGGCCCGTCATGCCATGTGGATGGTTCCTACAGACAGGGAGAGGATTCGGAGATTTATTGATGGTCTTATTTATCCCATCCGCATATTAATGACCAGGGAGAGAGTTTCGACAGTTACCTTTGAGGAGGTGGTTGATGCTGCCCGTCACATTGAGACAGATCGCCGCAGAGAGCGGGAGGAGAGAGAGGCTAAGAGGCCTCGTGGTACTGGCAGTTACAGTGGTGCTCCGTCTAGGGGCCAATTTCAGCATAGCAGAGGTCGCTCTTTCAGGTCTCATCAGTCTGGACGTACAGAGTCCAGTGGGGTTTCATCCGATCGTGGTCGTCAAGGCCAGCAGGGTTATCAGGGTCAGCAGAGCCGCCAGCAGAGTCAGCCTGCACTGAGTGCTCTTCCGGCTCAGAGCTCTGCTCCTGTTTCCTCAGCACAGGATTCATCGGTAGCGAGGGGTCCTCAGCAGCCCCTTCTCCCATCTTTAGGCCGTTGTTTTGAGTGCGGTGATTTGGGCCATATCAGGAGAGAGTGTCCTCAGTGGCTTCGTAAGAGGTCACAGCGGAGGGATCAGCCTTCGTCTTCTACTCATGTTTCTTCAGCGCCAGCACAGTCAGCTAGGACTGGTGGCCAGGTATCCAGAGGTCGCCCCAGGGGCGAGGATCGTACTGGTGGAGGTCAGGCTCATTTCTATGCTCTTCCGGATAGGAAGGATGCTAGTGCTTCAGATGCGGTCATTTCAGGTATTATCTCTGTCTGCCACGGGGATGCTTCTGTCTTATTTGATCCCGGATCCACCTATTCTTATGTCTCTACTTATTTTGCACATCATTTGGGTATGACCCGTGGTATTCTTGCCTTGCCCGTACATGTGTCTACCCCGGTGGGGGATACTATTGTTGTGGATCAGGTATATCGATCCTGTATTATTACTATTGGGGGTCTGGAGACCCGAGTTGATCTATTACTACCGGGCATGGTAGATTTCGATGTTATCCTAGGCATGGATTGGCTATCTCCTTATCATGCGATTCTGGACTGTCATGCCAAGACAGTCACACTAGCTATTCCAGGTAATCCGAGGATCGAGTGGCGTGGCTTGACTGATTATGTGTCCGACAGGGTGATTTCTTATATAAAAGCTCAACGAATGATTGGCAAGGGTTGTTTATCTTATTTGGCCTTCATTAGAAATGTTGAGGCCGAGACACCCAGTCTTGATTCGGTCCCCATTGTAAGGGAGTTTCCGAATGTATTTCCAGCAGACCTACCAGGCATGCCGCCTGACCGAGATATCGATTTTGGTATTGACTTGGTGCCGGGCACTCAGCCCATTTCTATTCCTCCCTATCGCATGGCACCAGCAGAGTTAAAAGAATTGAAAGAACGGCTTCAGGAACTCTTAGATAAGGGTTTCATTCGTCCAAGTGTGTCACCTTGGGGTGCACCGGTGTTGTTCGTAAAGAAGAAAGATGGTACAATGAGAATGTGCATTGATTACAGGCAGCTGAACAAGGTAACAGTGAAGAATAAATACCCATTACCTCGTATTGAGGACCTATTTGATCAGCTACGGGGAGCTAGTGTATTTTCTAAGATTGATCTTCGATCGGGCTATCATCAGTTGAAGATCAGGGACTCAGACATTATAAAGACAGCGTTCAGGACGCGATATGGGCATTACGAGTTCCTGGTGATGTCTTTCGGGTTGACTAATGCCCCAGCTGCATTCATGCACTTGATGAATAGTGTATTTCGGCCGTACCTTGATTCTTTTGTGATTGTGTTTATTGATGATATTATGGTATATTCACGCAGCCAGGAGGAGCATGCACAACATTTGAGAGTGGCATTGCAGAGGTTGAGAGAAGAGAAGCTTTATGCAAAATTCACTAAGTGTGAGTTCTGGCTTGATACTGTGGGTTTTCTAGGACATATAGTGTCCAGTGATGGTATTCGGGTTGATCCTCAGAAGGTTGAGGCAGTGCAGAATTGGCCCAGACCTTCCTCAGCTACAGAGATTCGGAGTTTTCTCGGCTTGGCGGGCTATTATCGTCGGTTTGTTCAGGATTTCTCATCTATTGCTTCACCGTTGACTAAGCTGACACAGAAGAATGCTCCATTTGTGTGGTCCGATGAATGTGAAGAGAGCTTTCAGAAGCTCAAGGAGGCTTTGACCACAACTCCAGTACTTGTGCTACCATCGGCCTCGGGGTCATATACGGTGTATTGTGATGCTTCCAGAGTTGGACTCGGTTGTGTGTTGATGCAGGAGGGTAGAGTTATTGCATATGCTTCTCGTCAGCTAAAGCCCCACGAGAAGAACTACCCTGTTCATGATTTGGAGTTAGCTGCTATTGTTCATGCCTTGAAGATTTGGAGGCATTATCTATATGGTGTATCTTGTGATGTATATACGGACCACCGCAGCCTTCAGCATTTGTTTAAGCAAAAAGATCTAAATTTGAGGCAGCGGAGATGGCTTGAATTGCTTAAAGACTATGATATTACTATCTTGTACCATCCCGGGAAAGCCAATGTAGTGGCTGATGCATTGAGCCGGAAGGCTATTAGTATGGGCGGTTTGGCGTATATTCCAGTTGGGGAGAGACCCCTAGCAGTTGATGTTCAGGCGTTAGCTAATCAGATGGTAAGGCTGGATATTTCTGAGCCCGGTCGGGTGATGGCTTGTGTAGTAGCTCGTTCTTCTTTATATGATCGTATTCGAGAGCGCCAGTATGATGATCCACACTTACTTGTCCTTAAGGACAGAGTTCAGCATGATGATGCCAGAGATGTCACTATTGATAGTGATGGTGTATTGCGGATGCAGGGCCGGATATGCGTGCCCAATGTTGATGGCCTTCGTGAATTGATATTGGAGGAAGCCCACAGCTCGCGGTATTCTATTCATCCAGGAGCCGCGAAGATGTATCAGGATTTGAAGCAGCATTACTGGTGGAGAAAGATGAAGAAAGATATTGTGAGCCATGTGGCTCGGTGTCTAAATTGTCAGCAGGTCAAGTATGAGCATCAGAGACCTGGTGGTGTATTCCAGCGTATTGATATTCCTGAGTGGAAGTGGGAAAGGATTACTATGGACTTTGTTAGCGGACTCCCTCGGACGGCGAGGAAGTTTGATTCAGTTTGGGTGGTGGTGGATAGGTTGACCAAGTCAGCTCACTTCATCCCAGTGTGTACTACCTATACCTCAGAGCGGTTGGCAGAGATATTCATCCGTGAGATAGTGAGATTGCATGGAGTTCCTATTTCCATTATATCGGACAGAGGTACCCAGTTCACATCTCAGTTCTGGAGGACATTTCAGCGAGAGTTGGGTTCACAGGTAGAGCTGAGCACAGCATTTCATCCACAGACGGATGGGCAGTCCGAGCGTACTATTCAGATATTGGAGGACATGTTGCGTGCCTGTGTCATTGATTTTGGTGGTTCATGGGCTGATTATTTGCCATTGGCGGAGTTTGCTTACAATAATAGCTATCAGTCCAGCATTCAGATGGCACCGTATGAAGCTTTATATGGGAGACGGTGTAGGTCTCCAATCGGTTGGTTCGAGCCGGGCGAGGCTAGGTTGTTGGGGACAGAGTTAGTCCAAGATGCCTTAGACAAGGTAAAGGTGATTCAGGAGAGACTTCGCACAGCTCAGTCGCGTCAGAAGAGTTATGCAGACCGGAAGGTCCGAGATGTGTCTTATTCAGTAGGTGAGAAGGTGTTGCTGAAATTTTCGCCTATGAAGGGTGTTATGAGGTTTGGAAAGAAAGGAAAGTTGAGCCCAAGGTTCATTGGACCTTTTGAGGTGCTTAGGAAAGTTGGGGAGGTGGCTTATATGCTTGCTTTGCCACCCGGTTTGTCGGGAGTTCACCCGGTGTTCCATGTATCTATGCTCCGGAAGTATGTCGGAGACCCGTCTCATGTGTTGGACTTCAGCACGATACAGGATGTGGAACCAGTAGTGGAACCGGTAGCCATTTTGGGTCGACGGGTTCGTAAACTGAGATCTAAGGACATAGCTTCAGTAAAAGTGCAGTGGAGAGGTCATCCCGTGGAGGAAGCAACTTGGGAGACCGAGCAGGAGATGCGAAGTAGATATCCACACTTGTTTGATACTCCAGGTATGTTTCTTAACCCGCTCGCGGACGAGCGTTTGTTTAAGTTGGGGAGAATGTAACGACCCGGCCCGTCGTTACGGGAATTACCACCCCGTTACCTTGCATTTCCATATATTATGCTTTTAAAACAGTATTAGAGTATATCGGGTGAGTTAGGAGTGATTTGGATTGAAAATGAAACAAATAGCATGTTTGAAGAAAACTTGAATATGAAAAGTCAACCAAGAGTTGACTATTGAGTTAGAGTGCTCGGAACCGGATTCTGATGATTCGACTAGTTCCGGGGGACCATTTATGACTTAGGAGAACAATCGGAATTGAATTCGGAGGTCCGGTGTAGTTTTAGGCTTGAATTGGCGAATATTGAATTTTGACGAAAACCGGATGGTAGGTGATATTTTGATCCGGGGGTCGGAATGGAATTCCGACAATTTCTGTAGCTTCGTTATGTGATTTTGGATGTGTCCGCAAATTTTCAGGTCATTCGGACATCGTTTGATCGGGTTTTGGATTGAATGTTAGTTTTGAAAGTTTTGAAGAAACTTAGGCTTGAATCCGTGAGTAAATGGAGATTTTGATGTTTAGTATGGTGTTTTTATGATTGGAACAAGTTCGTATCATGTTTTGGAGTATGTTGGTGGTTTTCGTTGGGGTCCCGGGGGTCTCGGGATGAATCCGGGGTCCAAACGGACCATTTTTGGAAGAAAAGAGAAAAGCTGGCTGCTGTCATAAACGCAGCAGACATTTGCTCTCCGCGATCGCGGGGAGGGGGACGCGATCGCGTAGAGCTGGGGGCTAGGCCATCGCGATCGCAGGATCACTAGTCGCGATCGCGTAGAATTAACCGGGTGGCCATCGCGATCGCATGATCATCTACGCGATCGCGTAGAAGAGAAATGGGTCCGGGGAAAAATGTGCTACGCGATCGCAGGAAGAGGGACGCGATCGCGTGAAGCCGGGTGATTGAACATCGCGATCGCGTGAGGGGAGTCGCGATCGCGTGAGGCCGAGTTTTTTAACATCGCGATCGCGTGAGGCGAGTCGCGATCGCGTAGAACAAAATGTTCTGGCAGTGAATTAAATTGCAGAACAGATGGGTTACGGGTTTACACCCCCAAAACACACATTTGAGCCCTAGAGAGAAGAAAACTCGAGGAAATCACTAAGAAGTCATCGGGTATTCGTCGGAGGTAAGATTCTTGACTCAAAAACATCATTTTATGGTAGTATTAACATCAATATTCATGAAATTGGGTTGAAATCTTGAAGAAATGTGGCCTAAGTATTGAAAACGGGATTTTTGGATTTGGAAGGCCATTTGAACTCCGATTTTGATAAATTTTATATGCACGGACTCGTGGTGAGATAAGGAACGCGTTGGTACTAATTTCGGAATTTTCCGAGCAGCGGGGCCCGGGGTCGGGTTTTACCAACTTAGTGTAATTATGCGAATTTCATATAAATTGAAGTGGGTTATGATTCTTTGACTCGTATTTGATATAATTATTGTGGTTTGACTAGATTCTACGCACGAGGGAGCTAAATTCAAAGGAAAAGGCATCGCGGACGAGTCTACGACCGGCTAGAGGTGAGTAGTTTGTGTATATGGTAGCCTGAGGGTTCGAAACCCCGGCTTAGCACATTGTGACGCTAGTAGGCGTGGCTCGCACACCGTGGCAGGTGCGGGATAGATTGCGATTGGGGATTGAGACTTGGTCCATCCCGGAAATGAATAATATGTTGTTAGTGTTGGAAATACACTGTATTTGCTATATTTGTGGGCCGTAAGCCTTGTTTGGGGCCTTGTGCCGATCTGTAGCGTCCTTAGAGGACAATATTTATGTGATAGCTATAATTGCTTAAATCACTGATCTCAGTCCTGGAAATTGTAATCACACTTTTGAAATGCTAAGTCACCGGCTTTTGCAAAATTAATAAAGTTAAAGTATTTTTCATAAATTATGAATTGAGAAGTGGAAATAAGGAAAATGAATTGTTTTGTGACTTAATTGCTTATTGTGGACTGAGTATGGGATCGGGCTGCACGCCGCAGTGGTTGATATGAGGATCGGGCTGTACGCCGCAGCAGTATTGCGCTTGGGCTGTAGGAGCCCCTCCGGAGTCCGTACACACCCCTAGTGAGCGCCGTCGACGTTAAATTGGATCGGGCTACACGTCGTAGCGGTTATGTGCATTGCATTGCATCTGTATTTGTTGAATTACTCTGTGGTAGTTGTATTGTATTATCGTTGCTAGTTCGTAGGAGATTCGGACTGTAGTGTAGCTTCATATTGTGGTATTTTGTGGATTTCTTACTGTCAGCTACATATATATATTTGTTACTCGCTGAGTACTTAGTACTCACCCCTACTCCCTGCACCTTTTGTGTGCAGACTCAGGTACTCAGGAGCAGTAGGCAGGCATTCCAGCGTTTGTAGTGTCACATCGAGTTGCCGAGGTAGCTGCCTAAGTTCGCAGAACCTAGCTTCTCCTCTCCTTTCCAGTTGTTATTTTGTATTTTGTATTCAGACTTGAGTACTTCCATATCGTACTCTCTATTTCCTGTTGGATCTTGTTAGAGGCTCTAGACTTGTGACTCCGGATCTTTGGGAGTGTCAGTACTTTTGTTCGGTATTATTATTATTGGAGTTCTTAAACTCATATATTCTTCTTGGGTTGTCCATTTGGGGACTGGTATTGTGTTATAATTGAATTGTTGGTCTGGCTGGCCTAGCTCGAGTCGGGGAGGGGGCTACGTATCGGGGACCCGCGAGATCGTTCGGCTTAGTAACTTGTCCGGCCTCTTTTCTTATTTGGGTATGACACTAACAGAATGGGGAGTCTCAACCAGTAAGCACATCCTCAAAGATAAGAAGAGAAGGGTTTTCGGCACAATTTTATATGCAATTTACGTAATATCAAAGCGGTAAACATATAGCACATTAATCAAGAACATATAGGGAAATCAGATATAAACAAATACAACAATTTAATTGAGCTCAAATTCTTAAACCATGAACCGAAGTTCTGGGTTTCTTATCCCCAACAAAGTCGCCAGAGCTGTCACACCTCCTTTTTTCTGCTTTTTACATAATACCCCACTTTGGTTTTAATACACCCCCGGGAAAGGGACATAACGACCAAACGGGAAGGAGTTTTTCTACTTAAAGGACAGTCGGAACGGGATTTATTTATTAAGATTCTAATTGCATATTTCCTGCTTTTATATCAGTGTTAGAGTCTATCGGGAAAGTTAGGAGTGAATTGGATTGAAAATGAGGCATATAGCCTTTTTGAAGGAAACTTGAATAAGGAAAGTCAACCAGGAGTTGACTATTTGGTTAGAGAGCTCGGAATCGAATTCTGATGATTCGGTCAGCTCCGGGAGGTCATTTGTGAGCTAGGAGAGCGATCGGAATTGAATTTGGAGGTCCGGTGTAGAAATAGGCTTGAATTGGCTAAGGTTGAATTTTGGCGAAATCTGAGTGGTAGGTGAGATTTTGATCCGGGAGTCGGAATGGAATTCCGACAGTTGCAGTAGCTTCGTTAGGTGATTTTGGATGTGCCTGCAAAATTTCAGGTCATTCGGAGGTCGTTTGGCCGGATTTTTGATCGAATGTCGATTTCGGAAGTTTTGAAAAAACTTAGGCTTGAATCCGTGTGTAATTAGTGATTTTGATGTTTAGGATGGTGTTTTTATGATTGGAACAAGTTTGAATCATGTTATGGAGTATGTTGGTGGTTTTAGTTGGGGTCCCGGGGGCCTCGGGATGAATTCGGGGGTCCAAACGGACCATTTTGAGCCAAAAGGGGCTGCTGGAATTGCTGCAATAAAATTGCAGGTATTTTGTTCTCTGCGATCGCGGCCATTGCCATGCGATCGCGTAGTGTATTGAGTTGAGGCTGGTGATCGCGGGTGTATTAATGCGATCGCGTAGAGTCAAACTCGAGTGCAGTGCTATCGCGTTCGTAGTATTGCGATCGTGTAGGGTCACTAAGTGGGTCACTGCGATCGCGTCCAGGTTCACGCGATCCCGTAGAGGAAAAGTTGGCAGTCCAAGATTTGTGCATCGCGATCGCGAGCCCAGTGCTGCGATCGTGTAGGGTTAAATGTTCTGGCAGTGAACTAAATTGCAGAATAGAGGGCTCGCGGGTTCATTTACCCAAAACACAATTTTTGAAGGCTAGAGAGAGGAAGTGAAGGGAAATAGCTGGGAAATCATCGAAATATTGTCGGAGGTAAGTTTCGTGGTTTACTTACACGCTTTTATCATGAAAATCATGAATTATTTATATGAAAATGGAGGATTTAAGGTGGGTTAAGCCCTAGGCCTAAAATTGTAGAAAAATATCAATTTGAGTGGGCAAATGGAGTTCGAATTTGGTAAATTTGATATGCCTAGACTGGTATTGAGACGAGGGTTCCGAATATGTAACTTTTATAATTTTTTGAGAAGCGTACCAAAAGTCAGGTTTTGACAACTTTGTGGGTTTTGATACAATTTGGGTTATTTTGAATGAACTGCATGAAATTAGCATATATTGATGCATTCCCTATGATTTTGAGCAGATTTGGCATCCGAGGAGATTGATTTGCGAGTCAAGCGCAAGGCGGATTGAAGCTTCCACCGATTCGAGGTGAGTGGTAGTAGTAAACAATGTACTGAGGGTTTGAAACCCCGTACTAGCACTTCACAGTGCTATATTGAGATGAGACACGCGTTCTATGATGGGCGTGGTGACATTGTGATTGGGGGTTCGGACTTGGTCCTTCCCGGCTAATAGAATACTGTGTTTTATGACTGTTAATGAGATTATAGCTGTACAATTGGGCTAATAGCCATGTTTGGGGCCTCGTGCCGATCTGTAGAGCATTAGGGAACCTATAGAGCTAGGTGACCCTTAAATCGTGTTGGAAATATACACTCAGCCGTAGCTCTAGCTGTATAGCATAATATGAGCCGTACTAGATGTGTACTTAGAAAGATACTGCCTAGGGTGGAATTCCCTATTCTAGGTGAGTGAGCCTGAGAGGCCGGGTCTATATTGACTGAGTTAGGGTCGAGGACCCACTGAGATATATTATATTGGGCCTGAGAGGCCAAGCATATGCTAACTGGGATAGGGTCGAGGACCCATTATGAGGTATTATATATATATACCTACATTGGATCGGGCTGCACGCCGCAGCAGTATATATATTGGATCGGACCGCACACCGCAGTAATATACATGTAATATACATGTAATATACATGTCGGACGGACTGCACGCCGCAGTATTATTGCGCTTGGGCTGTAGGAGCCCCTTCGGAGTCTGAGTCTGCACACATTCTCAGTGAGCATTGGTGTATATTATGGGATCAGGCTGCGCGCCGCAGCAGTATAAATATATATACATATAAATACAGTATAGAGATATATACATATATATATTGGATCGGACTGCACGCCGCAGTAATATTTGTGTGGATCGTGCTGCACGCCGCAGTATTATAGTGCTTGGGCCTAGGGAGCCCCTCCGAAGTCCGTATACACCCCCAGTGAGCGCCGTCGACGTTAAATGGAGCGGGCTGCGCGCCGCAGCGGTATATGTATTGGAGCGGGCTGCACGCCGCAGCATTAAACTTATTCATATCCTACTACCTACTTAAATACTTATACATTATAGACATAGGTATGTGTCTTTATATATTGAGATGGCCGTACACCGTAGGGGTACGAGTGAGGTTGGATCAGCGTGGAATCTTATAGAGATAAATGTGGATTCGAGATTAGAGTACTACCATAGTGATGATGTACCTGTGAGGGTTGCCTTAGAACTGCTAAGTGATAGTACAGGAGTTCCTACTTTCAGTTATTATTTATTATTGCTACTCACTGAGTTGAAATATACTCACCCCACTCCCCTGTACCTTTTGTGCAGATTCACAGGTACCCGAGAGCGGTTGAGTTGTTGTTGCTGCCTACTCACATCTACTTCTTGCGGAGACTACGAGGTAGCTGCCAGTGTCCGCATAGCCTGTTTTCTCCTTCTTTATCATCTTGTTGATTTCCTATTTGCCTAGACTTGTTTGTATTAGGATGCTATTCTGTAGAGGCTCAGTCTCGTGACACCACGATATGGTTGGGACCGTATTTTTTATGCTTTACATTTTGCTTATCACCTGATATGATCATTTACTGTTTAAGTTTAACTTGATTAATAACTGGCTGGTTAAGGGATAATATGGTCGGGCTTGCCTAGCATTGTGTTGGGCGCCATCACGACCAGGGTTTGGGTCGTGACAAGTTGGTATCAGAGCCTAGGTTAACAGGTCTCGCGAGTCATGAGTCGGTTGGTAGAGTCTCATGGATCGGTACGGGGACGCCTGTACTTATCCTCCGGAGGCTGCAAACCTTTTAGGAAAAGTTTCAATTCTTGGAATTCTTGTCGTGCGATTACTTTTGACTTGAACTGAACTTTGACATTCTATTCTCTCGCGGATGGCGAGAACTCGATCATCCGGACGTGGAGGACGACCACCACTACCACCTACTAGAGGTCGTGGACGCGGTCGTGGTCGTGGCGGAGTTAGGGCAGCTGAGGCAGTGCCAGCTGACCCACAGCCCCCAGTTGCAGAGGTGCCAGCAGCACCAGATCAGGCACCATCTGTGCCCATTGTCATACCGGGTCTATAGGAGACCTTGGCTTAGATACTAGCAGTCTGCACTGGCCTAGCACAGGCGGTTTCAGTTACTACTGCAGCAGCTGCATCGAGGGACCGGGGGTGGTCATCAGACCACCACAACACGTACTCCAGAGACAGCAGTGCAGGGCCTGCAGACACCCGAGGCTCCTCCAGTTCAGCCTGTGGTTCCAGTTCAGCCTGTAGATCAGGTTCAGAGGGACATGGTCCCAGTTATGACGGACGATGAGTAGTGTCGTCTCGAGAGGTTCACCAGGTTATCTCCTCTAGTGTTCACCGGTGCTCCGGGCGAGGACGCCCAAGGTTTTTTGGACAAGTGCCATCGGATGCTTCGTACGGCAGGGATCTTGGAGTCCAGTGGGGTATCATTCACTACCTTTCAGTTTCAGGGGCCAGCCTTCGCTTGGTGGGAGGCTTATGAGCGCCGCAGGCCGGCAAGGGCAGCACCACTATCATGGCCGGAGTTCTCCACTATGTTCTTGGAGAAATGGGTGCCTCGATCTCGGAGAGAGGAGATGCGTAGGCGGTTTGAGGGTCTCCTTCGAGGGGACATGTCGGTGTCGAGTATGAGATCGGGTTTACGGAGTTGTTCGGATATGCACCGTGGTTGGTTCATTCCGACGAGAGAGAGAATTGGACACTTCGTGGACGGCCTCATTTATCCCATTCGTATTCGGATGACTCGGAGAGGGTTTTGAGTCGTACATTTGAGGATGCTATGGATATTGCTCGCGACATAGAGACAGATCATCGTCGGAGGGAGCGGGATGAGAGGGAGGCCAAGAGGCCTCGAGGAGCGACTAGTTCTAGTGGCACTCGGACCGGAGGCCAGCAGCCGAGCCGAGGTCGCTCTTTTAGATCTTCGCAATCGGGTCGCTGCGATCGTCGTAGATGGTGCTTCTAGACGGGGTTATCGGGGTTCACACCGCAGCCGACCATCTCTCGGTGTCATGCCGGCTCGGAGTTCTTCACGAGCCCCATCCGCTTAGGGTTCATCTCGGCCTAGTTCATCAGCTGGCCACTCCGGCGCCAGAGGTCCTTATCAGTCTCAGTCCTCCAGCACCGGGGAGTTGCTACGAGTGCGGAGAGTTTGGGCACCACCGTAGGGAGTGTCCCCGTCTTGTTTCTAGATTTTATCAGCAGAGGGGGCAGCCCTCGTCATCCGGTCCTCCTACTTCGGCACCCGCCCCACCGGCTAGGGGTGAGGGTCGGACGGCTAGGGGTCGCCCTCGAGGGGAGGCCGATCGGGCGGACGGGGCTGGATGCTATGCTTTTCGGGGCCGATCCGAGGCCGTTGCTTCGATGATGTCATTACGGGTATTATTTCGGTCTGCCACAGAGATGCCTCGGTATTGTTTGATCCCGGTTCTACTTATTCTTATGTGTCTACATATTTTGCTCCTCATTTGGGCACGACCCGAGGGTGTCTTGAGCTGCCAGTGCATGTATCTACCCCGGTAGGGGATACTATTGTTGTGGACCATGTATACCAGTCCTGTTTGGTCACTATTGGGGGTCTGGAGACCCGAGTAGACCTGTTGCTTCTCAGCATGATCGATTTTGATGTTATATTGGGCATGGATTGGCTATCTCCCTGTCATGCTATCCTGGACTGTCATGCTAAGACGGTCACCTTGGCTATGCCGGGTATTCAGAGAATTGAGTGGCGAGGCACGACTGAGTATGTACCTAGCAGGGTAATATCTTTCCTCAAGGCCAAACGAATGGTTGGGAAGGGATGTCTCTCTTATTTAGCATTTGTGCGGGAGGTCGAGGCCCAGACTCCCAGTATTGATTCTGTTCCCATTGTGCGAGACTTTCCCGATGTGTTTCCCTCGGACCTGCCGGGCATGCCGCCGGACAGGGATATTGATTTTGGGATCGATTTGGTGCCAGGCACTCAGCCTATTTCTATTCCTCCGTATCGGATGGCACCAGATGAGCTGAAGGAATTGAAGGAGCAGCTCTAGGAACTCCTAGATAAGGGGTTCATTCGACCGAGTGTGTCGCCGTGGGGTGCACCGGTCCTGTTTGTTAAGAAGAATGATGGATCTATGAGAATGTGTATTGACTACAGGCAGCTAAACAAAGTAACAGTGAAGAATAAGTATCCTCTGCCTCATATCGATGATTTATTTGATCAGCTCCAGGGAGCTAGGGTGTTCTCGAAGATTGATCTTCGTTCAGGCTACCATCAGCTGAAGATTAGAGAGTCCGACATTATGAAGACTGCATTCAGGACTAGATATGGTCACTATGAGTTCCTTGTAATGTCTTTTCGGCTGACCAACGCCCCAGCAGCATTTATGCATCTGATGAACAGTGTGTTCAGGCCCTATCTTGATTTATTTGTGATTGTGTTCATTGGTGACATTCTAGTCTACTCTCATAGCCAGGAGGAGCATGCTCGACACTTGAGCATTGTATTGCAGAGATTGAGAGAGGAGAAGTCGTATGCCAAGTTCTCCAAATGTGAGTTCTGGCTTGAGTCCGTGGCATTCTTAGGGCATGTGGTGTCCCGTGATGGTATTCAGGTAGATCCGAAGAAGGTCGAGGCAGTGCAGAGTTGGCCCAGACCGACCTTAGTTACTGAGATCCGTAGCTTTCTGGGATTGGCAGGGTATTATCGCCAATTCGTTTAGGGATTCTCATCTATTGCTTCACCCTTGACTAGATTGACTCGGAAGGGTGTTCCTTTCTTATGGTCCGAGGAGTGCGAGGAGAGCTTTCGGAAGCTCAAGACAGCACTGACCACAGCACCAGTCTTGATTCTACCGACAGCTTCAGGTTCTTATACTGTATATTGTGATGCCTCAGGAGTGGGCATTGGTTGTGTGTTGATGCAGGAGGGTAGGGTCATTGCTTATGCCTCTCGTCGGTTGAAGCCCCACGAGAAGAACTACCCTGTTCATGATTTGGAGCTAGCAGCCATAGTTCATGCCTTGAAGATTTGGAGGCATTACCTGTATGGTGTCTCATGTGAGGTGTTCACGGATCATCGCAGCCTTCAGCACTTATTCAGACAGAAGGACCTTAATTTGAGACAGCGGAGGTGGTTGGAGTTGCTTAAGGATTATGACATCACTATTTTGTATCATCCGGGGAAGGCCAATGTGGTGGCCGATGCCTTGAGTCGGAAGGCGGTTAGTATGGGCAGCCTAGCTTTCATCCCAGTTAGTTAGTACTACTTACTCATTGGAGCGGTTGGCAACGATTTTTGTTCGGGAGATTGTCAGGTTGCATGGGGTCCCGGTGTCTATTATATCTGACCGAGGCACTCAGTTCACTTCTCAGTTTTGGAGAGCATTTCAGCGAGAGATGGGTACGCGGGTTGAGTTGAGCACCGCATTTCACCCCAGACAGACGGGCAGTCGGAGCACACTATTCAGATCCTGGAGGATATGTTGTGGGCGTGTGTGATTGACTTTGGTGGTTCATGGGATGAGTTCTTGCCACTTGCTGAGTTTGCCTACAACAACAGTTACCAGTCGAGTATTCAGATGGCCCCGTACGAGGCATTGTATGGCAGACGGTGTAGATCTCCCGTCGGATGGTTTGAGCCTGGTAAGGATAGATTGATAGGGACCGAGTTAGTTCAGGATGCTCTGGATAGAGCAAAGTTGATCCAGGAGAGGCTTCGCACAGCACAGTCTCGCCAGAAGAGTTATGCAGACCGTAGGGTTTCGAGAGTTGACTTTCATGGTTGGTGATAGAGTATTGCTGAAGGTTTCACCCATGAAGGGTGTCATGAGGTTTGGGAAGAAAGGGAAGTTGAGTCCCGGGTATATTGGTCCTTTTGAGATACTCAGGAGAGTTGGAGAGGTGGCATATGAGTTAGCCTTGCCACCCAGCTTATCCAGCGCTCATCCAGTATTCCATGTGTATATGCTCCGGAAGTACATTGGGGATCCGTCTCATGTATTAGACTTCAGTACCATTCAGCTTGATGGTGATCTATCTTATGATGTGGAGCCTATTGCTATTTTGGGTCGCCAGGTAAGAAAATTGAGGTCGAAGGAGATTGCATCAGTTAAGGTTCAGTGGAGAGGTCGGCCCGTGGAGGAGGCTACTTGGGAGGTCGAGCAAGAGATGCGGAGCAGATACCCTCAGCTATTTGAGACTTCAGGTATGTTTCTTGACCCGCTCGAGGACGAGCGTTTGCTTAAGAGGGGGAGAATGTGACGACCTGGCCCGTCGTCACGGGAATTACCACCCCGTTATGTTGTAATTACATAATTCATGCTTTTATATAAGTGTTAGAGTCTATCGGGGGAGTTAGGAGTGAATTGGATTGAAATTGAGGCATATAGCCTTTTAGAAGGAATAGTTGAGAAAAGTCAGCTGGATGTTGATCTGAGTGTTAGAGAGCTCGAAATAGAATTCTAATGATTCGGTCAGCTCCGGGAGGTCATTTGTGAGCTAGGAGAGTGATCGGAATTGAATTTGGAGGTCCGGTGTAGAAATAGGCTTGAATTGGCTAAGGTTGAATTTTGGCGAAATCCGAGCGGTAGGTGAGATTTTGATCCGGGAGTCGGAATGGAATTCCGACAGTTGCAGTAGCTTCGTTAGGTGATTTTGGATATGCCTGCAAATTTCAGGCCATTCGGAGGTCGTTTAGCCGGGCTTTTGATCGAATGTCGATTTCGGAAGTTTTGAAGAAACTTAGGCTTGAATCCGTGTGTAATTGGTGATTTTGATGTTTAGGATGGTGTTTTTATGATTGGAACAAGTTTGAATCATGTTATGGAGTATGTTGGTGGTTTTAGTTGGGGTCCCGGGGGCCTCGGGATGAATTCGGGGGTCCAAACGGACCATTTTGAGCCAAAAGGGGCTGCTGGAATTGCTGCAATAAAATTGCAGGTATTTTGTTCTCTGCGATCGCGGCCATTGCCACGCGATCGCGTAGTGTATCGAGTTGAGGCTGGGAGATTGTTCTTCGCGATCGTAGGAGTAGTGATGCGATCACGTTAGGTTGAGTGTTTGTGCATCGCGATCGCGGGTCGGTCGATGCGATCGCGTAAGGTCGTGTTCTTGAGCGGCGCGATCGCGACCCCTTTGATGCGATCGCGTAGGGTCGCTGAGTTGAGCACTGCGATCGCGTCCAGGTTCACGCGATCGCGTAGAGGAAAGTTGGCAGCCAGGTTTTTGTGCATCGCGATCGCAAGCCCAGGGCTGCGATCGCGTAGAGTAAACGACCCAGGCAGTGAATTAAAACCAGAAACATTTCATTACGGGTTTCATTTCATAAACCCCCATTTTTGAAGCCTAGAGAGAGGAAGTGAAGGGAAATAGCTGGGAAATCATCGGGATATTGTCGGAGGTAAGTTTCGTGGTTTAATTACACGCTTTTATCATGAAAATCATGAATTATTTCTATGAAAATGGAGGATTTAAGGTGGGTTAAGCCCTAGGCCTAAAATTGTAGAAAAATACCGATTTGAGCGGGCAAATGGAGTTCGAATTTGGTAAATTTGATATGCCTAGACTCGTATTGAGACGAGGGTTCCGAATATGTAACTTTTATAATTTTTCGAGAAGCGTACCAAAAGTCGGGTTTTGACAACTTTGTGGGTTTTGATACAATTTGGGTTATTTTGAATGAATTGCGTGAAATTGGCATATATTGATGCATTCCCTATGATTTTGAGCAGATTTGGCATCCGAGGAGATTGATTTGCGAGGCAAGCGCAAGGCGGATTGAAGCTTCCACCGGTTCGAGGTGAGTGGTAGTAGTAAATAATGTACTGAGGGTTTGAAACCCCGTACTAGCACTTCACAGTGCTATATTGAGTTGAGACACGCGTCTTGTGACGGGCGTGGTGACATTGTGATTAGGGACTTCGGACTTGGTCCTTCCCGGCTAATAGAATACTGTGTTTTATGACTGTTAATGAGATTATAGCTGTACAATTGGGCTAATAGCCATGTTTGGGGCCTCGTGCCGATCTGTAGAGTATTTGGGAACCTATAGAGCTAGGTGACCCTTATATCGTGTTGGAAACATACACTCAGCCGTAGCTCTAGCTGTATAGCATAATATGAGCCGTACTAGATGTGTACTTAGAAAGATACTGCCTAGGGTGGAATTCCCTATTCTAGGTGAGTGAGCCTGAGAGGCCGGGTCTATATTGACTGAGTTAGGGTCGAGGACCCACTGAGATATATTATATTGGGCCTGAGAGGCCAATCACATATTGACTGGGATAGGGTCGAGGACCCATTATGAGGTATTATATATATATATATACCTATATTGGATCGGGCTGCACGCCGCGGCAGTATAGATATTGGATCGGACTGCACGTCGCAGTAATATACATGTAATATACATGTGGGACGGACTGCACGCCACAGTATTATTGCGCTTGGGCTGTAGTAGCCCCTTCAGAGTCTGAGTCTGCACACATTCTCAGTGAGCACTGGTGTATATTATGGGATCGGGCTGCGCGCCGCAGCAGTTTAAATATATCAGGCTGCACGCCGCAACAGTATAGAGATATATACATATATATATTGGATCGGACTGCACGCCGCAGTAATATTTGTGTGGATCGTGCTGCACGCCGCAGTATTATAGTGCTTGGGCCTAGGGAGCCCCTCCGAAGTCCGTATACACCCCCAGTGAGCGCCGTCGACGTTAAATGGAGCGGGCTGCGCGCCGCAGCGGTATATGTATTGGAGCGGGCTGCACGCCGCAGCATTAAACTTATTCATATCCTACTACCTACTTAAATACTTATACATTATAGACATAGGTATGTGTCTTTATATATTGAGATGGCCGTACACCGTAGGGGTACGAGTGAGGGTTGGATCAGCGTGGAATCTTGTAGAGATAAATGTGGATTGGAGATTAGAGTACTACCATAGTGATGACGTACCTGTGAGGGTTGCCTTAGAACTGCTAAGTGATAGTACAGGAGTTCTTACTTTCAGTTATTATTTATTATTGTTACTCACTGAGTTGAAATATACTCACCCCACTCCCCTGCACTTCTTGTGCAGATTCACAGGTACCCGAGAGCGGTTGAGTTATTGTTGCTGCTTGCACACATCTACTTCTTGCGGAGACTACGAGGTAGTTGCCAGCGTCCGCAGAGCCTGTTTTCTCCTTCTTTATAATCTTGTTGATTTCCTCTTTGCCTAGACTTGTTTGTATTAGGATGTTATTCTGTAGAGGCTCAGTCTCGTACCACGATTTGGTTGGGACCGTATTTTGTATGCTTTACTATTTCGTTTGTCATTTTGATATGATCACTTGCTATTTTAAGTTAACTGGGTTAATTAGAATTAATAACTGGCTGGTTTAAGGGATAATATGGTCGAGCTTGCCTAGCATTGTGTTGGGCGCCATCACGACCGGGGTTTGGGTCGTGACATCTGGAGACCTAGGTATAGTATTTTGGGGGTAGGGTTTCCAAGTCACCGGTTTAATCCCGAACTGAGGAAGTTTGACTCTGTTACAGTCTGCGAACTAGAAATCCGGATAAGAAATTTTGTTAATCCGAGAGAAGGTGTTAGGCTCTCCCAAATTCCGTGGTTCTAGCACGGTTGCTCAATTATTGTATTTGCTTTTATCCGATTTCTATATATATTTCAATTATGCGCACTAGTATTCTGCTTTATCAATTTTAAGGAATTGCAACGTCGTGAAAAAGCATTTTATGAACCATGCCGTACCAGTACGCCTGTGGCCTTAAATACATTTTGACTTCGTTTAGAGTAAGATTTGGGTCACATAAATGTGCACCCTTACTTGAGAATGTATATTAAAATCGCACCTAAAATATCTACGTCTTATTACTTTGGAAAAGACCGCGAAATTAACTAAACGGTCCTTCCGAATCTAAGGAATTTATAATAATTATTTGAGGGCCTCGTGCATTTTCGTCTTGTAACGAGGCTCATTTAAAAGGTCAAGCCTATAGTGTACTACGTTTTCTATCATTGTTTTTGCCTTATCTAAATAACGACTAATGCCATCTAATTATGGTTTGTATTAATATTTTTATGCCCAGGCCTTCATGTGGTTTGGGCCTGGAAATTGATCCAGCAACGGGTAATGCACAACTGTACACGAGGTTCATCTCTCATAGGCACTGAAGCCCTTCGCGATCGGACCTGGCCTTTTTTACCTGATCAGGACCGGGTTATTAACAAATCCAAAACATGCTCAAAAGTTATCATTAATCTAATCGGATATTATAACAGCAATATCAGAAATTAATAAAGGCATTTAACATTAATTTATACTAGGATATTACTGTTTGTTCACTCAGATTAACTAAGTCTGAATTATGTATTATTTATCAGTTGAAACACTACTTATTTAGATGCAAAATTATATTATTGTTTTACTAGACCAGAAATGATAAACTAATCTACAGTAAACATATCCGAATTAAGGGCTGAATTTCATTCATATTTAAATTCCTGTTTCACTTCATGCTACTGAACTTAAACGTGATTTTATAACCAAACTAGTTTAAACAATTCAGAGTCATGAACGAAATATAAATCTAACTAACTCGTACTTTTTCGAATTAATAACTGTCGATACAAAACTTAAGCTAACAAAGGCATTTCAATTATTTGTATTATATTTTTTGGTTCAATAACAGATGAAGATCTAATAATCTCAATCAAATGGGCTTTAACTAGTTTTCTAATCTATAACCTATATGACTTTTTTCTATTGATCTACTTCATGCGATTTCTACGTGGTATTTAAGCTAACTACTTCAAGGAATTATTAATTCAAGTCCACAATTCATACAGTCCCCAATCCAAATTATCTAACAAATTACATATAGATCTATAGAGTTCTACATCTACAACGTAAACAGAATTGGAACTAAAAAAAAATTAATCTAGTAGTCTTATATCTTCAGAAATTCTGATTATATCTTCGAAGTGCATAAGTGTACCTGGACAATTATGAAATAAACTCAATGAGTCTAAGGAAAATCGAGGAAAAAGATCAGCAATGACAGGACTTCAGCAAGCAATAACCAACAAATCCACAGCAATAACACAGCAACAGAATCGATACGAAAAACTTAAACCAAACATCTTCTTAAGGAAAACCACAGAGCAAACACCTTCAGCAACCAAAATCAGCACAAAACAATAGACGAGAATGCCAAAACTCAAGAGATTTCCAGTCGAATTTAAATCAAAACCAATAGAACATTAGTAATGTTATGATATTTGAACTATTAAACCCTTTCAGAACTTTTTGAACCCTTAGAGTTGCAAAATTTCTGAGTTTTTAAACTTCTGAACCCCTTAAAATGTGGCCTAAGGAGGCTTATTTATAGAATAAAATGGGCGAAAATTTTGAAATTAAAATTCTGATTTCCCACCCTTTATCTTATGAATTATTTCCAGATTAGTACACCTAATTCAATCGTAAATGCACTAGAACCCCTACTAGAAGGTTCTAGTGGCATCAATATTATTCTAATACCCTTAATTGTCCATATTACCATCACTTGCTTTCAATTTCTACCTATTTACCCTTTCATTGTACCCAGAATACCCCTTATTCTTCAGTCATTTACCCACGAACCAGGCAGCATTGCCATTTATACCCTTAACCCTTTAGTTTATTTATAGTATACCAATTATTCTTTCCCCTTTAGCCCTATATTTTCCTTTTATTTACCCATTTGACCCCTTATTAATCAGAAATTTAAAAGTCAAAGTCAAAATTGAATTGCAGAAATAGCCAACAATAGACAGCTTTAGAGATATAGTCCAATTAAGTCTAAGTACTCAATTAACAAGATTCAAGGGAACAAATTAATCATAGGTAGAATCTAATCAACAGAATACTCAATCACATAATTGCGACCTTATCAAGTAAAAACCCTAGAAAATCTAAGTTTGGCTATGAACTACAAAAGATGTGATTTTTGACTAAGAACTTTGAACAGAAAAGAAAACTATAGCCATGTGATTCCAAAGTAGATAAGATTAGAAAACTACACGGTTACAGGCATGCTTTTCACAACTAAGCACAATGAGAAGGCAACTAGGCATGTATATAACTCATACAATAATCAGGAAGGCAAAGAAACAGAAAAAATAGAAAAGATCAGGAAAGAGACATGCAAGTAAAAAAAATCAGGATTAGGATACTTAGCTTCTCGATTCTTGTTTCTTCTTTTCTTTCTCTCTTAGTTCTATTTTCTTTTTCTTCATTTTTCTATTCTTTCCTTGATTATCCAGCATCGGAAGTTCAGGAGCCATTTCTTGGCTTTTATTCTTCAAGCAGACTTCTTGAGTCTTTGTGTAAGAAGGACTCTTAGGAAATAGGGGTATTAGGGTTATGGGTTTAACAGGGTGATTTTTGGACTAGGGGTGTTCGCCGGAGTAGGGTTCCAGCGACACATTTTTGTAATATTCGAAGGGTTTGGGGCTTATTTGAGGAAAACTACCTAGATGGGTTAAAGAGGGTGAGGAGACGGTCATATGGTGTTAACGACAGACCTCAGTTCATAAGTGGTGGTCGCCGAAATAAGGTTCCGGCGACACATTTTTTAATATTCGAGGTTTTCCAGGGGTTTTCTGGGGAAGTTGATAGGGTAGGGTGAAAGAGGAATGGGAGATGGTGAAGGGGTGTTAATGGCGGCCTGAGTGGAAGAGGTGGTGACCCACCATCGGTGAATTTCCGGCGATGGTGGAGAGGTTATTTAGGCGGCTAGGGTTTCAGCAAAGAGACGAAGAGGTGAAATGAAATAATGTGTTATGTTTTTATGTATTTAGAACCTTTGATTGAGCTGAGACTGTTGGATTAAATGTACCAACGGCTCAGATTCAATTGACCCAATTACGATGTCATTTTAATTAATTGGTCATTTAATTGTGACCCTTAGATTAAGGTTGCCAACGGTTCAGATTAATTCCATCATGCGACATCGTTTTATTATTGAACAATCGTTACTCCTGGGCCGTTTGAATAAATTTTCAACAGTCCAGATTTACTTAACCTGGACGATGTCGTTTAGTTTAGTATTACGGCCAACCGGTTATATTTCATTTGGACATGATCTGTGTATTATATTACTTGGGCCAATGAATTGTAATTGGCCCAATTTTTATATATTGTATTTTGTATTTTTCGTATTTTAGTATTCTTTTCTTTTCTATATTTTTATTACTTTTTGTATTTATTTTCCTTGTATCTTCCTTGTATTTTCTTTTAATTTTCTGATTTTCTAAAATTAAAGAGTAATTAATTTCTATTTTTGGTATTTTCTAATTAATACAAATAGATGGTATTTTGTTTTGTTTTTTCCTTTCAAAATCTAGAAAAAATCCTGGTATTTCCACACAATTATCGACAAATTTTCACAAGAAATTCAAAAATCATTTTTGCTTATATTTTGGAATAATTTGCTTATGGCAAAAATCACGTGTTCACAGTCTGCACCTAAATCTGCATTCAAAGCAATATGCGAACTAACATCAACTGGTTCTATATTTGGCATTTCCCTAGGGTTTATCGGTGGTACACCAAACCCTACATCGTTGTTCTCCACATGAAATCCAAGACCTTCGTTGTCATGAACATGTGCATTTTGCGAGTTTGACATGTTTAATCCTGAGAATCAAAAAATCTTTGACAAGAAAAAGTATAAAAATACCATGTGTTGTGAGAATTAGTACTGAAGTAATCACCATTATCTTTAGCCCCACGGTGGGCACTAAACTATTTACCCCGAAAATACGAATAACATTTAAATTTGATTTGTGATTTTAAAGATATGTGGTTTAGTTCAATACCGATTAATAATCAAGAATTATAATGTATAAATAAAAGAATTAAGTGAATCAAACTAGTGTTACTTAAGTAGTCTTGACCTCTAGCTTAGTGACCTCGAGAAGAATCAAGAACAATAAAGTTTAAAGGACAATTCTGATGAACAATGAGCGAATAGTAGAGAGTATATTTGATGGAATCCCTCGAAAATATGTTTACCTCGCAAATACGAGTAACAATTATATTTAATTTGTGATTTTAAAGATATGTGATTTAGTTCGATACCAATTAATAATCAAGAAGGATAAAGTATAAATGAAAGAAATAAGTGAATCAAACGAGTGTTACTTAAGCAGTATCGACCTCGAGCTCAGTGGCCTCGAGATGAATCAAGAACAATAAAGTTTAAAGGACAATTCTGATGAAAGATGAGCGAAAATTAGAGTCTATTCTTTGCCAATAATAATCTTTACAAATGACTGGGATCCCTTTTATATAATAGGGGAGCCGTAAATAAGGTACATTTTCATTTCCAGTAAGGAATCTTATTACGACAGATGTCTAACTGCCTAGTACAGAATCGTACAATTCTATTCCGGGATTTGCGCCATAATTTTAGGTATGTGGCAGAAATCTCGCTCATTCTGTTACAAATCCATAACAATATTATTTTAGGAGTCGAGCATACTCGGCTTCGGTATCCATCTGTCACGACCCGGATTTTTTATACTTTGTCTTCGACCAAACTCGACCTTACTTCAAATTGGGCCTAAGGCGACCACTTGAGCCTGGGAAAATGGGCATACCTGATATTGACTAGAACATAGAAAGTACTACCAAATAAGCATCAAAAATTCGCAAAAAATTAAAACACATCTCAAAAGAGAATTGAGGGAATTAAACTACCGAAATCCGCAGAAAGGAAACATGTTTTCTCATTTTCATAATTTTTTAAGTTCTAATGCCCACTTTAACGATTATGCAAATGAAATTCTTCTATTTTCATTTATGTTCCTAAATGTTGAGTAGGGGTATACAAATCGAATCGGAAAGTCAGCACCAAATCGAAATGTCAAACCAAACCGATTAAAATGCTGGACTATGTTTGGTTTGATTTGGTTTGGTATTGAGAAAAAAAATCGAACCAAACTGACATATAAATATATACTTTAAAATTTTTATAGAATTTTCTTTAAAAAATATCTAGAAATATTTGAGATTATCTTGCGGGATATAATATTTAATAATATATAAAGTGCTCCATATTTATTAATCTAAAATAATAGGTTGTATGATCACTTTCTCATCAGGTGTTACTGAAATACGTTAATCTCTTTGTTCTTCTGTATTTATATGATATGTTAAGATATACTAAATTGTTATATCTTTTTCGAATATGAAGAGATTATTATTATTTAGGTATCATATTGATTTTTATGTCTAATTACTAAATTCGATTAACCTTGAAAATGTATATCAATGAAACATTATTGGCAGACAACTAAAAATATAACTATTATGTGTTACTAAGAAAATCCTCTCGTGAGAATATTTTAATAGATAATATGTTTGTTAATTTTTTAATATTTTTATTAAATATATATTTAATTATAAAAAAATTAACAAAGTAAAATTAAAATAATATTTAAATAATAAAAAAAATGTCAAAACTAAACCAATTCAAATCGATATAGTTAATTTAATTTGCATTAATATGAATTTGGGTTTTCACGTCATACTGCTTTTCTATAACGACATTATGTAGTCATTTGATGAATCAGTTAATCACACCGAATTATACTTTCACTTCAATGGTATATCCGATTATTTTTACTTTCCGGTGAAGACTTTTAAACCCTCAATTCCTCCACTTCCCTCTTATGCAAATCAGAAAATTTTCATTAGAGATGTTTAAAATTTAATTTATATGTGTAAAAAGTACTATTAAGAAAAGATGTCGCGGATCTATTTGAAAACAATCTCTTTATCTCAGAGTAAGGGTAAGGTCTGGCTACACACTACTCTCCCTAAACTCCACTAAATAATATTATATTAGGTTGTTGTTGTTGTTATTGTTGTAAAAAGTACTATTTTTATTTTACTTTACGTGAGCCTATTTGATGGCCTGAGAGTGAAGAAAATAGTAGAAAGATTTTCGAAACTTATGATTTAAAGTATTCCAAAATTTGAGTGGCTATAAAAACTTTGAAATTAGTGACAGTAAACATGCTATAAAATATTTATTGCTATAAAAAAAATCAATAAAGCCAAAATATAAAATTTAAATTAAATTATTTTCTAATTCAGGTAGAGACTATTTTTTTTTTATATACCAACTAAAAAGCCAAATAGATTTAGATCACAAAATTAGACATGGGTGGGGGGTGAGGTGGGGGGATTGACCATCTTATATTAAGGGGTCGTCTGGTTGGTGGGATAAGGTATCATGCGATCAATTGTTGGTACTAATTAGTCCAAAGGAATCATTTTGTACTAAAATGTTAGGATTAGTTGAATATAGAAAGTGTTATAGCTATTTATGTTAGGTGTTTGCCTTAATTTTCTTACTATATTTGGTTTTCATGTCTCTTGAAAGAAAATGACAATATAATTACCTTAACTGAGTTTTCCTTTTTGTATAAGGAAATTGTAAACTCTTCCATATTTGGCTAGTCCCTTTTCTTGTAGGAAAATGTTTGGACTTCTATAAATTGTGGATCATTCCTTCTCATTCAGTAGCATTCACAATGTAGCCATAAGGGGGCTTGAGAGTAGTGTTTAGGGGGAGAACTTTTCAGGACAAGTGTTAGTGTGTCACTTGTTTTTGCCTCTTCGTGAGGTTGTTCTCTCGATATTTTGTACTCTCTTTTTATTATAGTGGATTGCTCATCTCCATTGTGGACGTAGGTCAGTTGACCGAACCATGTTAAATATTTGTGTCTCTTTTGGTAGATTTATCTTGTGTTGTTGTCATTTATCGTCATTCAACGTTTGCTTTGCTAGTTTCCGCCTGACTTTTATTTTTTTTTCCGGTCCTCACAAGTGGTATCAGATCGAGGTTCAAGACAAGTTCATCTTGGCGGGTTCCGTTCTAGCAGCAACATATTTGACGGTAATCGTGATTTTTGTCTGAGAAATATGACCGGTGTGTTACGCACGTTAAGACAAACTTTGTGGCGGAGATCTGGAGATGCGACCTGCTGAAGGCTATGTGAAGAAGGTGGATCAATTTTATTTTGTCAGAAAATTCAGGCCAAGGGGAGAATTGTTAGGTGTTTGCCTTAATTTTCTTACTATATTTGGTTTTCCTATCTCTTGAAGGAAAAGGGCAATATAATTACCTTAACTGGGTTTTCCTTTTTGTATAAGGAAATTAGAAATTCTTCAATTTTGGCTAGTCTCTTTTCTTGTAGGAAAATGTTTGGACTTCTATAAATTGAGGATCCCTCCTTCTCATTCAGTAGCTTCCACAATGTAGCCATAGGGGGCTTGAGAGTAGTATTTACGGGGAGAACTTTTCGGGATAAGTGTTAGTGTGTCACTTGTGTTTGCCTCTTCGTGAGGTTGTTCTCTCGATATTTTGTACTCTTTTTTATTATAGTGGATTGCTCATCTCCGTTGTGGACGTAGGTTAGTTGACCAAACCACGTTAAATATTTGTGTCTCTTTTGGTAGATTTCTCTTGTGTTGTTGGATTTATCGTCGTTAAAGGTTTGCTTTGCTAGATTCCGCATGACACACAATTTTTTCCGTCCTAACACGAATGAGTGATTCGACCACGTAATGATGAAAAGCATGAAGATCAATTGTTCTAGAGTGAAATTTTCCCATATATAAACTATATTTATCGTTCGTAGTTATATTTTCTGAAACTTACCAATCTTAGCTACATTTAAATTTTATAAATCCATGAAACAAGATATAATTATTTTGAGCTGAAACAAAAAGCAACAAACTCTTGTAGTTCAGTTGGCTCACTTGGCAAGCAGAGTAAACCCACTAAATCCATGAAACAACATATCAATTGTGTTTGGCAAAATACCTTAAATCATTCCTAAACTTGGCTCAGATTATTAGTATCATCCCTGAACTATGTCCGGTCTTAATTACTCCCACAACTTGATCTTTTGAGAGCTATCACCCGCCATGTGGATTTTTCTATCTAGTGGCATTTTTTTTAAAAATAAAATATTTTTATACCTTTTCAAGAATATTACTTTTTAAAAATATTTTTTCGAATACAATTTATAATAAAACTTGGATAGAACTACATTATTTAGGCTCAATATTTTTATTTGGCCAGTAATAATAAAGTTTTAGTTAATCTTTTTTTGAATTTCACCTGAAAATAAAGATAAAAATAATTAAAATAAATAGTCAAGGCATCTAACAAGTTATAAAAAAATACATAGTTGAAATAAATAGTCATTGTATTAAAAGAAGAAATAAAAAGGGTATACAATTCCAAAAAATTACAAGTGCAATTATACATTCTTTTTATTTCTTCTATTGATGCAATGACTATTTATTTCAACTGTGTACTTTCACTTTTTTAGGTAAAATCATAAAAAAAATAAAAAATTAGAGCCCTGTAATTTAGAGCCATATAAAAAATTATTGCCACAATAATTAATTTCAAACATTGTTTTATAAGTTTTCAAATGCCTTGACTATTTATTTCAATTGTATAAATCCTTATTTTCAGGTCAAAATCAACAAAAAAAAGATTAACTAAAATTTTATTATTTTTGGCCAAATAAAAATATTTATCCTAAATAATGTAGTTCTATCCAAGTTTTATTATAGATTGTATTCGAAAAATTTTATCTAAAAAGTAATATTCTTAATAAGGTAAAAATATTTTGTTTTTCAAAAAAATATCACATAAACAGGAAAAATCCACGTGGCAAGTGAGTGCACCCACAATTTTTGCCACATCAGCATCTAGGGAGCACATCTTCAATAGGCAGAGGGACTATCTGTATGAGGACAAATCGGATGCAAAGTATGACTAGTTTGCACATACACGTGGCCGGTCCTGATGAAGTGCAAGACGAGGACGCCTCCTTACGAGGACGACAACATTCGAGGACGTCCTCACTTATGGCCGTACGCCAAGAAGGATACAGGCCCGCCCTTAAAATACCGAACCGGCGGACTTGTCTAGGAGGACGTCCCCAACCTCCCCTGTTTTATATTCCAAATATACTTGTAATATCCGGGCGTTAATGTAATAGTTGGGCGAGGGGGCCTCCTTCCTATATAAGGAAGGGCCTCCCCCCATTTGTACGGATCGATCAATTTTTTATAAGACAATTCTCTCTCTATATCGTTATTCTCTCTATTATCTATATTTCCACTGCTCACTTATTCGATATACTGCATTAAACTTTATTATCTTCGTATATGAGCTATCCACACACACTGATCCGACGATCAATCTTCAATTTATATTATCGTTGATTCCGATTATCCCTTTGTTTACATTGATTGATTAGTTCAAAGGTATTCCACATCTTTTGAGCGAAACAATTTGGCGCCGTCTGTGGGGATTAGTATACATTCGAGATCTGATCATCAAAAAGAAAAATTTCGGGATGGCTGAAAGTAATACGCGACCCACGGTTGTGGCTGAAGTTACCACAAACCTCCCGAGTGCCATGAACGAGGCTAGGGGAAGCACAGCGATCAACGTTACTCCCTCTACTGCGCTTGAAGTTGAAACCTCCCCCATCCCCCTAGAAAGGAACTCCAATCCGAAAAAGGCACCTCCAGCGGTCAGAAGGCTACTGGAGGAATGGCTGACTAGCACCCTGAGCAACTTGGTGGAAAAACCAGCGCAGGGTTGCGAAAATGCCGCTCCGGCTACCAGCAACACCACCGCAACAGACGAACAGGAAGAAACACGGACCAACGGCCAACCTATCGAGACCCAGACATACGATGACACACTGGCCTCCATCCTTAGAAAAATGAAGGAGATGGAGGGCGAAAACCAGGTCCTCCGTGACCAGATGAAGGAGCACCAAGACAGGGTTGATAAGATTCCCGGGGCGCCTAAACTACTACCCAAGCGAGACATATGAAGGTTCGTGGAACAACCTTACTCCAAAGAAGCAGCGCCCTACACCATCCCGAAAACCTTCAAGATGCCCCCATACCTAAAGGTGTACGACGGAACCACCGACCCCGAGGATCATCTCATCCACTACGTCACCGCAGTAAAAGGTAACGACTTATCTAAAGAACAGGTACCGTTAGTACTGCTGAAGAAGTTCAGCAAAACACTGACCGGAGGAGCACTAACCCGGTACTCTCAACTACCCGCCAAGGCGATCTCGACCTTCGAGGAAATGGCTGATAAGTTCGTCACCGCGCACGCCGGTGCCAAGAAAGCAGAAGCGAGGGTGAACGATATATTCACCGTCAGACAGACCTCGGGCGAAGGCCTCAGGGACTTCCTTCCAAGGTTCAACAGGGTAAGAATGATCCTGCCAAATGTGTCGGAAGGAAAGGCGGTAGCGGCCTTCCAGAACGGGCTCAACAGGGACGGTTCCAGAGCAACCAAGAAACTACTAAGCCAGCTCATGAAATATCCTCCCACAACTTGGGATGAGATTCATAACGCCTACTGCGCCAAGTTACGAGCAGACGAAGATGACCTCAATGGACCGACCCGATGACTAACAACCATACACCCAGACACAAGGAGAGATTGACGTCACGAGGGATGTTGAGAACACCCCCTCGCCCCAATAAAGAACGGCATCAGCCCTATATGAGGTCTCCTCTTCCGCCCTCTCGTCATGCAGATGCACTACAATGTCATCTCGCCCCGCTCAGAAACGAAAGAGGTATGTCCCATTTACTTTCATCACATAACTTTTGTGTCTCGTCTTCAGAGATTGTGTACGCACTAGAGAAGCTCGGCACCAAGGTGCAGTGGCCCCAAAAGATGAAGTCGGACCCGGCCACAAGGAAATCCAACGTTCTGTGCGAGTTCCATCAGGAACCGGACTGAGGACTGCATCGGCCTACGGCAGTAAGTCGTCAGGATGCTCAATCAGGGGTACCTGATAGAGCTACTCAGCGACAAAGGGAAAGCTAGTTTTTGCCGTGGGCGGGAGCACTCCAGGGGACCCCCAAAGCCACCCTCTCCGACACGTACGGTAAACATGATCGTCGGAGAGGGGGATGACGCCACCATCAACCACGTCAAATTCACCAACACACATCGACTGAAGAGAACCATCTCCCACGAACGGTACGACAACCTCGAAGGGAGTATCACCTTCGATAAGTCTGACGCCGACGGTTTGTGTTTCCCTCACTATGATGCTTTAGTTATTACCCTGCGTATCATTGATACCGATGTCAGGAGAGTCATGATTGATGACGGAAGCGGCGCCTGCAACATTCATCCGAGAGTCCTCGCACGGATGGGACTCGAGGATAGAATTACCCCCAGGTGCATAACTCTAACTGGTTTAAACAATGTAGTAAAGCGCACATCAGGAGAAGTGACCCTGCCCGTCCTCGCAGGAGGTGTCACCCTAGAAACTACCTTCCACGTGATGAACCAGGAGACGGCCTACAACATCATCATTGGACGTCCATGGATACACGCCATGCGAGCGGTCCCATCAATTCGGTACAAAGTAAACAAATTCCCTACCATATGGGGAATATTCAGCATCAAAGGGGAGCCACGCACAGCGCAGGAACGTTATAAAATAACTCAATATTGCGCTCACACTAGACAACTGAGCAGGGCAAGCGCGAAGGCATAGCAATCAACCACGTCGGGGACTCAAGCAGACCCGATGGCCGGCGCCATAAGAAATCCAGACACCATAGAAGCCTGCAAAGCTACGGTTAAGGAGCTCGACCCGATCCAACTAGATCGGAATGACCCCGAGAAGAAGGCCTACATCGGTCACGGACTCGTCAATCTAGGTAAGTACCATGAATTCTTAACTAAACATGCAGATACGTTTGCTTTTTCCCATGTAGACATGAGAGGGATCTCGCCGGATATCGCCACGCACCGGCTCAACGTGGATCCATTACATCCACCAGTAAAACAAGGCAGGAGAAAATTCAATGCCGCCATCAACGAGGCGGTCCGGGAGGAGGTAGACAAGTTACTAGCCAACGGTTCCGTCAGAGAGTCAAAGTACCCGCAATGGATCGCCAACGTGGTAATGGTAAAAAAGAAAAGCGGAAAATGGAGGATGTGCGTGGACTTCACCGACCTAAACAAGGCTTGCCCTAAAGACTCCTTCCCCCTGCCCCACATCAATTAGCTGATCGACGCCATAGCAGGGCATGAGCTATTGAGCTTCTTGGAAGCCTATTCCGGCTACAATCAAATTTTGATGGCCGAGGAGGATCAGGAAAAATCCACCTTCATCACCCACCAAGGTACTTACTGCTACAAGGGTGATGCCCTTCGGGCTGAAGAACGCGGGGGCCACTTACCAGAGGTTGGTTACTAAGATGTTCAATAAACAACTTGGGAAGGCCATGGAGGTTTATATCGATGACATGCCGGTTAAATCGGCAAAAAAGGAGGACCATATCGATCACTTGTGAGAGGCCTTCGAAATATTGAACAATTACGGGATGAAGTTAAACCCCGAAAAATGCGCTTTTGGCGTAGCATCTGGGAAGTTCCTCGGTTTCCTTGTATCACAGAGGGGGATCGAGGTCAACCCCGACCAGATCAAGGAGATTGCCTCGATACCCGAAGTGCTTACCAGCAAGAAACAGGTTTAGAAGTTGACAGGCCGAGTAGCCGCCCTCTCTCGCTTCATGTCCCGATCATCAGACAGGTGCCACAAATTCTTCAATGTGTTGAGGAAGGATAACGGTTTCCACTGGAGTGACGAATGCGTTAAGGCCCTCCAAGAATTGAAAACGTACATGACATCCCCGCCACTATTGGCAAAGGCGGAACCAAACGAACCCCTACTAATATATTTGGCTGTCTCCGAGGTTGCAGTTAGCGTAGTGCTCGTCTGCGAACAGAAAGGTACGCAATCACCTATCTATTACATTAGTAAGACTCTAGTGGATGCCGAGACTCGGTACCCACACCTCGAGAAGCTGGCACTGGTATTGGTCACGGCTTCCCGAAAGCTGAGACCTTACTTCCAATGCCACCCCATCCGGGTAGTAACCACTTTCCCTCTAAGAAGCATCCTACACAAGCTCGAACTGTCGGGCCATCTCGCCAGATGGGCTATAGAGCTCAGCGAGCACGATATCACCTATGTCCCTAGAACCACCATCAAATCACAAGTGCTCGCCGACTTCAGCACCGGCCTCTCACCTGAGGCTAAAAAGGAGGCCCTGCAAACGGCCCCTAACATGGATCCCTGGATACTCCACACCGATGGGGCCGCGAACGCCTCGAGATCGAGACTGGGACTCGTTCTTGAGGTCCCCACGGGCGAGGTCATTTGCCAGTCCATACGATGCCCCGAGATGACTAACAACAAAGTAGAGTACGAAGCTGTTATTGCAGGTTTGAAATTAGCCGCCAGATACGGGGCCCGCCGACTGGTCTTGCACTACGACTCACAACTTGTGATAAATCAAGTCGCCGGAGCCTACCAGATCAAAGAGCAAAGATTACAAAAGTATCAAGCCGAAGTCTGTAAACAGATGGCACAATTCGATGAATGTCGCTTCGATCAAGTACGTAGGGTACACAACGCCGAAGACGATGGATTGGCCAAACTAGCCGCGGCGGCTACTAACCTGAGCAAAGAAAGCACCGTCACCCTCATGCATTCTGCCATCGATCGCAGTGAGGTATTCTCTCTACACCTAACATGGGACTGGTGCAATCAGTTCCTTTCATACTTGCAGGAAGGGCGGCTACCGCACGACAAAAAAGAAGCTAGAAAGCTTCGCACGCAAGCCGCCAGATACTACCTGGTGAACGGCGACCTCTACAAAAGAACATTTGGAGGACCCCTGGCCAAATGCCTGGGGCCCAACCAGACGACTCCGGTACTGGAAGAAGTCCATGAGGGTCATTGTAGTGCCCATACAGAAAATAGAGCACTCGTGCGGTGCCTGATACGAGCCGGTTACTATTGGCCCACAATGAAGAAAGATGCGGCAGACTACGTCCGACGATGTGAGAAGTTCCAAAGGTTCACTCCCATGATACATCAGCTGGGGAACCCTTCCACTCAATCACTTCCCCATGGCCATTCATCAAATGGGTGATGGATATAGTCGGACCGCTGCCTCCCGGAGGAGGAAAGGTACACTTTTTATTAGTTCTAACTGACTATTTTTCTAAATGGGTAGAAGCGGGCGCCTACGCCCAAATCCGCGAACAAGAAGTCATAGGCTTCATCTGGAAGAACATCATCTGTCACTTCGGCATCCCCAAGGAAATAACATGCGACAATGGACGACAGTTCATAGGACAAAAGACAACCGACTTTTTCGACAAATGGCACATCAAAAGGATACACTCAACGCTATATCACCCAGCCACCAACGGCCAAGCGGAATCATCCAACAGGACTATATTAAACATCCTGAAGAAGAAACTTGAAGACGCCAAGGGATTATGGCCCGAGCTGCTACCTGAAGTATTATGGGCACATAGAACCACCCCCAAATCTTCCACAGGAGAAACTCCCTACTCATTAGTCTACGGAACCGACGCCGTCATAGCAGTTGAAGTCGGTGAACCGAGTCTCAGATATTCACACATAAGCGGAGATGAGAATGGCACAAGCCGACTACAAGACCTGGACGAGACCGAAGAAAGGAGAGAAATGGCCCACATCAGGCTGGTGGCGCAAAAACAGCAGATCGAGAGGTATTATAACCAGAGGACGAAAATCCGCCCGCTCAAGGCGGGCGATTATGTGCTAAAAGCCAAGACACTAGCATCAAAGGATCCCAATGAAGGAAAACTGGGAACCAATTGGGACGGACCCTACAAAATCATCGCAGCAGTGGACAAGGGTGCCTTCAAGCTGGAGACCATCTATGGAAAGATACTCCAAAACAACTGGAATATCTCACACCTAAAGCGCTTCCACTTCTAAGAGACACCCCCAAGTCGTACTCTTTTTCCCTCTGCCGGGTTTTGTCCCAATTGGGTTTTCCCGGAGAGGTTTTTAATGAGGCGACGAAGGAGATGTCCGGAATTGCTTGCAAATCTATTTTGATGCGCTAAGGGCACCGCTCGGTACGAATAGCACATCACAGGGACTAGGGCTACGGCCACATTGTATGAAAGGCTACGGCCATCTCCAATAAATGAAGGGCTATGGCCACATTGTATGAAAGGCTACGGCCATCTCCAATAAATGAAGGGCTACGGCAAAATTGTATGAAAGGCTAAGGCCATCTCCAATTAATGAAGGGCTATGGCCATGTTGTATGAAAGGCTACGGCCATCTCCAATAAATGAAGGGTTACGGCCACGATTGTATGAAAGGCTACGGCCATCTCCAATAAATGAAGGGCTACGGCCACGATTGTATGAAAGGCTACGGCCATCTCCAATAAATGAAGGGCTACGGCCATGATTGTATAAAGGGCTACGGCCCTCTCCAGACGAAATAATTGGCTAAGGCCCAAAAGCGGGACTAGGGCTACGGCCACATTGTATGAAAGGCTACGGCCATCTCCAATAAATGAAGGGCTATGGCCACATTGTATGAAAGGCTACGGCCATCTCCAATAAATGAAGGGCTACGGCAAAATTGTATGAAAGGCTAAGGCCAAAAAACATCTAAAGGAGAAGGCTACGGCCTCCTCCGGATGAAACAAAAGGCTAAGGCCTAAAAACATCTAAAGGAGAAGGCCACGGCCTCCTCCAGATAAAACAAAAGGCTAAGGCCTAAAAACATCTAAAGGAGAAGGCTACGGCCTCCTCCAGATAAAGCAAATGGCTAAGGCCTAAACAATTAAAAGACAATGGCACGGCCTCTCTGAGGCAAAACAAAAGGTCGAAATGACGGCCACGCAAGACGTATAAGCCCGACCTCGCCCAAACTGGGACTCAGGCTAAGTGCCTTCGACGTCAAAATATGGGTTTGCCCTAGTTCAAGAATGAATTCAGGAAGAGGGGCCTTCGCCATACAAATTGGAGACTAAGGTCGAGCTCGACAATACGGAAGTAAAAACGGAAGTAAAAAAAAGGGAAGATTAGAGTCATTAACTAAAAAGAGTTCTTTATTAAAAAAGTCTATACACATTTACAAAGGGGAGGGGGCTACAAACTACAAGAATACATAAGCCCTACTCAACTACCAAAGCCTCCGCCATCTCATTCAGCCTTGTCGGCACCGTCCTCGCCATCGTCTCGGAGTATCCTCGCAATCCAGGACCCAGTGCCTAGCTGATCCACATCAACAAAGGAATCGTCCGTCTGGACTGGGGAGTCAGGGTCGTAGCCACAGGCTTCACGAGCCATCCTGACCAGACGGTGCTGCTCGTCGACCTCCGCCTCGGTAGCCCTACCGGCGGCCTGCAGCTCCTCGAACATAGTTCGCCTCGCCTCGGCATACACCAACATATCCTGGGCTTCACGAGGAACGTCCCTAACTGGGCCAATAGCCTCCACTTGACGAGCAACCGCCTCTTGAGCTGAAACCGCTTGAAGCTCGGCCGACAAAGCATTGACTTTGGTGCGAAGCTCACTTGCCTCCAATATGGCCATGTGACCCATATCCATTTCCCCCTCCCGCTGTTGGAGGAGGCTCTCTAGCTCGACGTTCCGAGTCACAACGACCAGCAAGTCAGCATCCGCCTTTTTAATCTGCTCCGTCTGCTTATGCAGCTGTTCCTCCAGCGACTAAATGCTCTCTCGGAGGAGGCGGAACTGCGGGTCCTTGGAAAAACAATCCGAGAGCGTCTTGTGCTTCTCGTGGGCCTCCTTGTATTTTTTCGACGCCTTCCGAATGGTATTTAGTTTCTTTCGGTCCCTTCGGCTCCGCTCCACCTCCAGAATAAGAGTCTACAAAAGAAGAGAGACAAGCTAAAGCCTCAAAACGAAAGAATAGCAAGAAAAAAATAGAAGAAGAGAAGAAAGGGAATATACATATCAAGTCATACCTGTAGGGTGGCACCGGCTACTCGGTGAGACAGGTCGCGGTCGCTCACCGACTTCAGCAACTCCGCTTCGGCACCTCCGCACAATAAAGCAAAGTCCGTCAAGGCGTGCTCACTCTCCTCCAGTAGATTGTAACCCGTCGGAATCAGAATTCGACATAATTGACCCGCCTCCAGCGTGTCCGTCCTAGCTTGCTCCTGCGATGGCACATCTGCTGGTTCTGAGGCCGCCTCAATGCCCGCGGGCTCAGCGGCGACAGCTGGTACGTTGTCGCCCTCGGAATTTGGAGTAGCAGCGCTCACCCCGGCTACACTCAACACTGCGGCTCTCACCGAACGGATGGCGTCGCCCAGCAGGACCGGCCTCGACTCAGGACGACGAGCTGCCGGTTTCTTTCGTCCTTGGTCCACGACCACTCCCTTCCCGGTGAGTAGTCTACGCCTCTTCCGCTCCACCGGTTCATCATTAGCAGGAGCGCCCTCTTCAACAGGAAGGGGTGAGGGCTCTGTGTTCGCCCCAGGCACCTGATCAATGGCCGGCTCTGGCGCGGAGCAAGAAGGACCGGGGGCGCCCGATAGTAAAGATTCCTGGATAGCGTGGGCAAGATCCGGGTCGGCAACCTCGGCAACCCCATCACCAGATGCGACTACGCCCGTCTGGACCTCCTTGGGCTGGGCGAACTCAGGAAGACCCTGCCTGACGGAGGCCACGAGCTCTGTTTTCGAAGAGGCGGGACTAGCTACACGACGTCTCCGTCTCCGCGCCACGTTTGAGCTGCAGCAAGATAAGATAAAACACCAGTTATGGTGACACCTAAAATAAAAAAAAAGGAGAAGAGAGACAGAAACTAGCAAGTCGAGACCGTACTTGGAAGGTCGTACTTCAAACCGAAGGCAACCCACGTCCTGCACTCTTCGGCATAAGGGATCAGTTGCCTCACCCACGCCCTAATGTTGGGGACAGGTTGAGGTGTACGCGCCGCCACTACGTACAAAAAACAAAAGATGTTAGCGCCTGAAAAATGGCGTAATGACGAAGCAATGCACAAAAACATAGGGAGAACAAATTAGTACTTACGGTTGGCATTCCACACCTCCGGAAAATCGGTCGCGTCCGCCACCAAATCCGAGGTGCGGATGTAGAAATACTTCATCCAGAATTGGTGGTTGGGCTTATCGTCCGCCTCGACGACTAAGCCCTTTGTTCCGCGATTCTTCAATTGCAGCATCTTGCCCCTCATATAACCGGGACTGAATAGCTGCAGTAGATGGTGGACGGAGACGTCCACACCAGCCCTCTCCGCATACGTCGTCAAGGTCCGCAGATCTTCCACGTATACAGAGTAAGCTGGGCCGGGCAGATATTATAGAATCGGCACAGTGCCTCCGCCAAGGGGTAGATCGGAAGCTCGCACCCCATGATGAAAGGGTACTCATGAATGGCACAGAACCATGGTCGATGTACATAGACCAGGTCGTCCCCGGCCACACTTGTCTCCACCGCCTCCGGCACGTGGCAGGACACCCTGAGATTGTGTAGCTGGCTCGCGGTGAACGTGGACCTCTCCCATACATCGGCATCAGCCGGTGAAGAAAAGTCCTTCCTCACGTTCAGATCACGAGGAAGAAGATTGTCTTCCTTCAAAGGTAAAAGAGCTTTTTTAACCTTCTTACTACCCCCTGACCGCCGGGAAACCCCGGAACCAGTCTCTACCCTTTCTGGTTCTCGACGATGACTACCTTTAGACATTTTTCTAAATCTTGTTGGATTACTAGCTGGGTACTGTAAGAAATTGGTAGCAAGGATGCTAAGAAAGGAGATGTGAATTGCCGAATATGTGAAAATGAGAAGGCAAGAAGCAAGGAGTTTTTGATGATCTAAAGGAAGGGATGATATTGAAACTGCCTCCTATTTATAATAAGCTACTGCGCGAAATTCGAAGGGTTTTTGCACCGGAAAAGAGGCGGGAAACCGAAACGTCAAATCGACTTTATGACCAGCATTGAAAACAACAGTACTTATGATGCATGCCGTCATCAGGCGACGGTTCGGAAGAACGTGCCACGTATGAATCATATGGTCTTAAACTAAAGATGTATATGACACAAGAAAATATCATGTGAAGCTTTATTTAATCATCAACGTATGAGGACAAATCGGATGAATAGTACGACTAGTTTATACATACACGTGGCCGGTCCTAATGAAGTGCAAGACGAGGACGCCTCCTTACGAGGACGACAACATTCGAGGATGTACGCCAAGAAGGATACAGCCCCGCCCTTAAAATACGGAGCCGGCGGACCTGTCTAGGAGAACGTCCCCAACCTCCCCTGTTTTATATTCCAAATATACTTGTAATATCCGGGCGTCAATGTAATAGTTGGGCGAGGGGGCCCCTTTCCTATATAAGGAAAGGCCTCCCCCCATTTGTAGGGATCGATCAATTTTTAATAAGACAATTCTCTCTCTACATCATTCTTCTCTCTATTATAAACATTTCCACTGGTCACTTATTCTATATATTGCATTAAACTTTATTATCTTCGTATACGAGCTATCCACATACACTAATCCGACGATCAATCTTCAATTTATATTACCATTGATTCCGATTATCCCTTTGTTTACATTGATTGATTAGTTCGAAGGTAGACCACAAAAAAAGGCCAAAAAATCACTTATTTTGGACCGGAGGGAGTAATAATATGAGCCAAATTTAAGAATGTTTTAAGGTATTTGCCATTGTTTTTTTCCATAAAGACCATTGGTCAACCATCTTACTACATCCTTCCATGTACACGGTTGCAAGATCTTGCCAAGGGTTGGAAATGTTCTTAAACTCAACCCAGCAAGATTGTGCAATATTACTAAGAGGGGTTGCCGGAGGAAAGTGGAACAGAATGATTAGGCCATGTTCGTGGCCATCCAATTAGGTATGGGTGCAAAAAAACACGTACTTTATTTTATACAAGAATTGATAGGCGTGACCGTGCGAGGCAACGAAATCTTTATAGCGCTAAAATAGCACGGCCTACACAGTTTTGGATCGATCATTCAAATATAGCTAGTGTTTGCAAAAGTCGTTGAAAAATAACTACTATTTTGCTATAACATGCAATAACAAGGCCCGATCTGGCATAATATACTGAAGATTGGTGCACATGTATATGAACTTCCAGTATATTATGCTGGAACTCCAACACACGGAAAGTTCCAGCATAATATACTGGAGAATGGAGCACTTGTGTATGAACTTTCAGCATATTACTGGACTGGTATATTATACTGGAACTCCAGTATATTATGCTAGAGTTTCATTATACTTATGTTGGAACTCCGTTATATTATGCTAGAACTCCGGTATATTATGCTGGAGCATTTTCCAGATTTTGAACAATATTTTCATTCAAAATTATCTTTATATGAAAAATGACTAAATTTCTATTACTTTTGAAATTATGACTATTTTTGAACGATCACTTGTAAATCAGGCTATTCGCGCTTTCTAGGTAAGGATGTGCTCCAAAGTTTTCAATTCCACCTTATCAACCTGAAAAGAGCTAATACGGGCTTAGCCTGCCTTTTATCTTATCCTTCTATTCTAGGCGAGGAGGGAAATTTAGAATAAATAGCCCCAGAAAAAACTACAAACTAGTCAAAGGACAGCCTGCCTTGGCTATTTTGAATTTCTCCCCTTTATAACTACTACATCCCTAGCTGTGAAGATTGGTTATTTTATGACAAGTTACTCATTTGATCAATTTGGCGCTGCTTTCTATAAAAATAAGCAAGAGATGTAATTCAGGAATCAAGACCAAGATTGATATCAAATAACTCAAAAACAAGATTCAGGATCAGGCATAGAAGAAGAATTAATGTCACAAGAATTGAACCAAATACTGACAGAGGCCTCGAGGCAACAAAATAACCCTAGATGTAACAAAATTTCAAAACTATAGCTTCCTTAATTATCAAAACCAGAATTGCTTATTAAACAGTAAGAATTCAAAAATTGAAAACCATTTAACATTTCTAAAAAAGAAAGAGTCACAGATTGGAAACCAGAAAGAAATGAAAGCACAAGAGGAAAAGGATTCAAAAACAGAACTGTTGCAAGATCTGCAAAGGTGAGATCCCAAATTGCACAAATGAGAAGTATACTAACATCCAGATTGAATGAACACTACGGCACGTACATAAACCAATAAATACAGCTAGCCGATAAGTAATCAACTTTCAGCCCATAAAATAAACAGAGAAGTACAGAACAAGAGGGGGTTGAGAAACTCAATGCAAATATTTGCAGCATAACAGTTTTTGCTTATACCTGAGCCTAGCTGTCTTCATTCAGCTTCATTAGTTTCAAGCACCAAACGAAAAAGAAGATTCACTCGTTAGCACAATTTGATGCTGCTACAATATTTTAAGAAATAGAAGCAGCAGAAATTTAGGAGAACAATATAGCTCAGCTGCAGCAATTGATCACATACACAAATAAACTTCTCAGGGTATGTGCTGGGAGGAGGGAAAAGAACTACCTACTTTTCCAAATAAAAATACATAATATTCTGTTGGCCCTGAATTGCACGGCCATGATTACCGTGACATGTTAGCTTATACCATTTTGTTTCGCAGAAGTCTCACGCAACTTTCTGAGGTCATTAACAGTCACCCAAACAAGAAAAACAAGGCAAAAACACACATCACTGGCCACTGGGATAAATTATGCAAATTCTACTTCTTCAAGCACAGAATTGCAAATATAATCAGTTGTAAATCTCTTAAATCAAAAATCTTAAAACTATATAATATATCCCCCCTCCTTTTTAAGAAAAGAGAGGAAGAGAAAAACTATACAGAGATCGATAAAACTTCTTACTGCACGTACTTGATAATTTGCTTATTGTCACCATGAACATAAGAATAGAACTCAATTGCAGATCATTCAAGATGTTATAATCGTTAAAACCTAAAGCAAATATTTCCCCTTTCTTTCTTCTATGGGGACAAATTCCAAATTTAGGTATTCAAACTCATTCTCATACATACACCACAATCATACACCCTATCAAGTAGCACCCAACTTTCCATGTTTTTCTCTTGTATGATAATCCTCATCTGCATTCTACCCCACCCACTCCGAAAGCTCACTCATATTCACTCGAAAACTCCATGTGTCCTTTGTCCCTCCCCTAGTTGTCAATTCTTTCATTTACCACAAGATTAGTCAAACTTGTATTAACTTCTAAAACCTTTTAATTAGAAAGAAGGTGAAAGAAAGCAAATCAAAACAAAAGGGAGAGCAAGTCCCTCATAATATTTCCAGTGAATACTTACTTTGTTCATTATTTCCTACCATTAGTAATTGTATATTGCTAACAACTGCAAATTTGTCTCACCCCCTTTTCAAATGTAAACAGCAGATTATTTGGAAAAAAAAAAAAGAAGGAAAAAAAACCAACTTCTAGTATTGATAAACAGAATATTAGGGGAACACCTAACTTGCAAGAGAAGTTTAAAACTATCCTGCTATTACCTTTCTTCTCTCTATTTGTGCACTGAAGTCGTCTGTTTTTACTTTGTTCTTATGTACATCATTCTGGAAGTACTTAATAATCATGGGGATTTGACAAATTTGAACTTTAATATGATGTATTTTCCTGTCAAACTAACTTATCAGACATAATTTTAATGTTTTCTTCCTCTAACATCAATAAAATATAAGTCAAATTAATATATTAGGCTCTGAATCAAATCAACTACTATCAAGGGAGTAACCCCCCACCTCCACCCCCACCCACCCCAAATTCATTAACAAGGCAGAGCTCAGTATAGTTTAGAGGAAGCAACAAACTTAAGTATTTCTAATGAATGACTAGAAATAAACTACTTGATATTTAGACAAAGTCAGTGTGAATTTAATGATTTTCTTTTCACTGCCACTTTGGAATTTAAACACACGTTTCATAATGGGGTACAAATACAAGGAACAGCATTCTATAGAAATCATTTACACAAATTGCATCTTACGTGACTTCAAGATCAGGTAGACAACAACTGAAGTTAAGAGTCCCAAATAGTTTTTGTGAATTCAGAGAGAACAAAAAAGGCTTATAAAACTCAACTGACATGCCCCTGAATCATAGCTAGCCAAAGAAGTCTGGTAAAAATATGCCAGTAAATTAGGAAAAGATTGCTGAACGCTATACCTGTACCTTCCCAAAAGGTCCAATAACATAAATCATCTCCTATATTCACCTTGAAGTCTGTTTTTGGTATATCTAATAAGCACTTACACTTCAATTCTAAGAGTGTCATGACAATGCAACAGCGAATGAACATAAGTCCAAATGCTTTAGTAAGAGAAAAATGTTTGGAACTTTTTTTTTATAACCGAGAAATATCCAAGGGCAAGTTGGAGTACAGTTCAAAACTCAGTGTATAATGGGGCTATTTTGGAACTTCTGGTGATACATTCACATTATAAGTAGTAAGCAAAGGAAGCATAGGAAGTAAAACGAGTTATCAAGTATACAAAGGAAAGATAACTTACAAAATGACTCACTTGGTACAAATGACAATGCCAAGAACCATCTTAGGTATAAGTATACAGATTTTGTACTTGTCACAACTCATTCTTTGAAAGTAAAGACATAAGCTAATCATTGGTCCCAATTCCAATTAGACTTGCAAAGACTCGAAAATAGATTAAATAAATGGGGATATCAATTATTCATGAAAATCCCTTAAATTGCTCAATATCTTTGCTAACTGATACAATCGATGAAGAACATAAAAAAACCACGCCAGTGTGTAGTGTCAAAATCTCTTTGTGCAGAAATCAAGCATTGACATACTATTCACAACTAATCTACCTTAAAAATAATACAAACAGTACACACGTAATTCCAAGTAACTCAACATCTATGACAACGCATATTGAGATATCCTAGAAGCCATACTAGCAACTTGAGCCTGCATTTGAGTGGCCCTAACCTTCGAAGCCGTGGCACGATGAATGAATTGCTGGCGTGACAACAACCTTACATTCCTCAGGTACTGATCAAGTGGAATTGCCCCATCCTGTATAGCTTTATCCAACGAAAAAATCACATCCTCCATAGCCAAATCTGAGGCAGTACAATCCGACATCTGTTTCGAAAGACTATCACAAGGCTCAAACGCCTCGTCCACATCCACATCAACATTTCCAATTTTCTTTAATTTCGCTTCGTTATCTCTAACCCATCCTTCTAACACATCAGTATTCATCAAAACCATTTGCAGTTGCTGCTCTAATCCCTCCTTTTTGTCAAGCATTTCTGTAACCCCTTTCCTCAACTCCTTCTCTCGCCGCCTCAACACTCCTTGTGCACTAAACAACCCTTCCATATCCGCCTCCCTCACCTTCCTCAACCTTTCAATATCACTATGCAATTTTCCCACAAGGTTATCTATTGCATTCCTCTTATACACCTCCGACTGATCATCCATTATCCTCACTACCCCACCACTCCCATAAGGCGATGGCGGGTACATTCGAGGAGGTATCGCAGGTCGAGTTGACTCGCTACTCGAAAAACTAGTACCTGGTGGGGGATGCGGGTTCGGGTTTGGATTGGGGTTCGGGTTTGAGTTTGGGCGACGTTGGGAGTACAAAGGGGGATCACGGCTAAAGAAATGACTCAAATTACCAGCCAAATCAACGAGATTCGAGCTTGGGTAAACCCAATTACTCAAATAAGGGATCGAAACGATACCTGAAGAGTTCACGAAAGGATGCTGGCGCTTGATGATCATGTCGCGGGTGGGGTTGACGAAGACCAAAGGCGCGTGACGAGGGTAAGACTCCATCAACCAGATAATCACCGGGATGTTGTAGGTGACGTCTTGATAGACCATCGGAACGGTGCCGTCTGATTGAAGGAGGTTAACGGTACGGCCGTCGTTGTGAGTGAAGATAGCGGTTTTGGGTTGAAGAGAAGGACACGTGTCGGTTAAGGAAACGAGGTGTTGACGTATTAGCCATTTGACGTCTTCAGAGTAAGGGAGAGAAGTAGGGCCACGTTGGGAGAGAACGTTGCTTAAGAATTGTTGGGTGTATTGGTTGGGAGACGGGGAGTGAACTGCCGGCGGAGGTGGTGGTGCCATTGATGATCGGAGGGGAAAAATGACGTCGGATTCCGATCAGTTCCGGCGATTGAAGAAGGAAGAGTTGGAGCTAATATTTTACTTTTTGAAGAATTTGCAAGGTGTTATGAAATAATAAAAGAAAAACAATATTGTAGAGAGAAAGAGATAAAAGGAGAATTCTTATTGAATTTTGAGATAATTTACAATGGGTAAGACACCTATAAGAGAAATATGACTTAGTTACAAAGTAAAACTTTTCACAAGATAGATATTCACTCCAAATAGAATTATATTCTTAACACTCCCCCTTTAATGTCTACTCAATAAGTAATGTGCCTCATTAAAACCTTAACTAAAATAAAACTCAATGGGGAAAAAAAATTTAAAAAAGGAAAAAGAGTACACATATCTAATAATACGCCTTTTGGTTGCCTCGTTAAAAACCTCGCAAGGAAAACCCAGTGGGACAAAACCTTGTAAGGGAAAAAGAGTGCAACGCGCATGAACTCCCTCTGATGAGAGCATCAATTCACATCCTTGAGCCTTCACATCCCAATCTTGTACACTGGCTGAATCTCTCATGATCTTCTGTAGAGATTTTGTGAACAAATCAGCCATATTATCACTTGAACGAATCTGTTGCACATTAATATCACCATTCTTTTGAAGATCATGTGTGAAAAATAACTTTGGTAAAATGTGTTTTGTCCTATCTCCTTTTATGAATCCTCCCTTCAATTGAGCTATGCATGTTGCATTGTCTTCATACAAAATAGTGGGTAACTTGTCATATTTCACACCACATTTATCTCGAATAAGATGTATTATAGACCTCAACCACACACACTCTCAACTTGCTTCATGAATAGCAATTATCTCAGCATGATTAGATGAAGTAGCCACAATTGATTGCTTAGTCGATCGCCACGATATAGCAGTGCCTCCACAGGTAAATACATAACCTGTTTGAGATCGAGCCTTGTGGGGGTCAGATAAATACCCAGCATCAGCATAACCAACAAGATCGGTACTACAATTGTTGCCATAAAATAAGCCCATATTTGTAGTCCATTTTAGATATCGTAATATGTGTTTGATCCCATTCCAATGTCTCCTTGTGGGAGCAGAGCTATATCTTGCTAAGACATTAACTGAAAAAGTTATGTCGGGCCTTGTAGTATTGGCAAGATACATTAGTGCACCAATTGCACCAAGATATGATACTTCAGGACCAAGTAGCTCTTCATTCTCTTCTCGAGGTCGGAATGGATCCTTGTTCACATCAAGTGATCGAACAACCATCGGAGTACTTAATGGATGTGCTCCATCCATGTAAAACCGTTTAAGTACCTTTTCTATGTAGGTAGATTGATGAACAAAAATTCCGTTTGCCAAATGTTCAATTTGCAAACCAAGACATAATTTTATCTTTCCGAGATCTTTCATCTCGAATTCCTTCTTTAAATAATCAATTGCCTTTTGGAGTTCTATAGGAGTTCCAATAAGGTTTATGTCATCAACATATACGGCAAGTACAACAAATTTCGATGTTGTTTTCTTTATGAAAACACATGGGCAAATGGCATCATTTATATAGCCTTCCTTTAATAAATACTCACTAAGACGATTATACCACATTCGTCCTGATTGCTTTAGACCATACAAAGATCTTTGCAATTTGATTGAACACATTTCCTGCGATTTTGAATTATTAGGCATTTTGAAGCCCTCGGGAATTTTCATGTATATCTCATTATCAAGTGAGCCGTAAAGGTAGGCAGGGTAACCACATCCATTAAATGCATGTCAAGTTTTTCATGGACAACAAAACTAATGAGATAACGGAATGTTATAGCATCCATAATGGGTGAATATGTCTCTTCATAATCAACACCAGGCCTTTGTGAAAATCCTTGTGCAACAAGGCGTGCCTTATATCTTTGTACCTCGTTTTTCTCATTTCTCTTGCGTACAAAGATCCATTTATAGCCAACCGGCTTAACACCATTAGGTGTTTGGACTACAGGCCCAAAAACTTCACGTTTTGCAAGTGAATTCAACTCTGATTGGATTGCTTCTTGCCATTTTGGCCAATCAAGTCTTTGTCGACATTCTCCAACAGATTGAGGTTGAAGATCCTCATTTTCTTGCATAATGCTGGATGCAACATTATATGCAAAGACATAATCCACCACTATATCCACTCGATTCAAATTTGTCTCAATATCGATTGGATTTATTGATAGTTCCTTATTTTCTTGAGTCTCGGGCTCAGTGGATTCCTCATGAATCTCGGAATTTATTAAGTCGTGGATTTCTTCATGAGATTCTTTCATAGTGTCATTTTGATCATTTATTTTCCTTTTTCTAGGATTTCGATCTTTGGAACCTAATGGTCTGCCACGTTTCATGCGTGCTTTTGACTCATTAGCTATGACACTAGAAGATTGTCCAATAGGGACATCAATACGGATTGGAACATTCTCCGCAGGGATATGTGATTTTGTTATCCTTTTCATATCCGTAAATACATCGGGCATTTGATTTGCTATTCTCTGCAAATGAATAATCTTTTGTACCTCTTTTTCACAAATAGAGGCACGTGGATCAAGATGAGATAATGATGGATTTTTCCACAAAATTTCCCGTTTGGTTTCACCAACTTCTCCCCTAATTTTGGGAAAAGTGTCTCATCGAATCGACAGTCTGCAAATCGTGCAGTAAATAAATCTCCTGTTAATGGCTCGAGGTAGCGAATAGTGGAGGGCGATTCAAACCCAACATATATTCCTAACCTTCTTTGCGGACCCATTTTGGTTCGATATGGCGGTGCTACAGGCACATATACTGCGCATCCAAAAATTCTTAAATGGGATATATTAGGTTCATGACCCAAAACTAATTGCAACGGGGAATATTTATGATAATTTGTCGGTCTGAGACGAACTAGCATTGCTGCATGCAAAATGGCGTGACCCCAAACAGAAGTGGGCAGCCTCGTTTTCATGAGTAACGGTCTTGCTATCAATTGCGGATGTTTAATTAAAGACTCTGCAAGACCATTTTGAGTGTGAACATGAGCTACATGATGTTCCATTTTTTTCCCAATTGATAAGCAATAATCATTAAATGCTTGGGATGAAAACTCAGCAGCATTATCAAGTCTAATAGACTTAATTGGATTATCAGGAAATTGTGCCCGTAATCGAATAATTTGTGCCATTAATTTTGCAAACGCGAGGTTGCGAGATGACAATAGGCACACATGGGACCATCTAGAAGATGCGTCTATTAAGACCATGAAATATCTAAACGACCCACTAGGTGGGTGAATAGGTCCACAAATGTCCCCTTGTATACGTTCCAAAAACGCTAGGGACTCAATTCCAACCTTTGTTGGTGATGGTCTAATAATTAACTTGCCTTGATAACAAGAAGTGCAAGAAAATTCATCATTTAAAAGAATCTTTAAATTCTTTAATGGATGCCCATTTGAGTTTTCTATTATTCGTCTCATCATAATTGATCCAGGGTGTCCCAATCGATCATGCCAAAGTACAAAAGTATTGGAATCGGTAACCTTTTGGTTTACAATAGAATGTGCCTCAATTGCACTAATTATTGTCCAATACAGGCCACAAGACAAAGATAGGAACTTCTCAATAGCCCTTTTCTGGCCAGAGACATTTTTGGTAATGATGAGATATTCAAGATTATTATCATCTATTGTCTCAATATGATATCCATTTCGACGGATATCTTTAAAACTCAACAAGTTCCTCTTGGACTTGGAGGAGAACATTGCATTCTCTATGATAAGTATTGTTCCCTTAGGCAGAGTTATAGTAGCTCTTCCAGAGCCTTCAATTAATTTACTACTACCAGAAATTGTAGTAACATCTGCCTTACACATACTTAAATGAGAGAAATATTTCTTCTCTTTGAGTATTGTATGTGTTGTACATGAATCAACTAAACAAATATTTTTACAGTTGAACTTTGATCCAAGTTTGCTTTGTGAGATATCCATATTTGCTTGTATCTAAAATTAAATTATAGGATTCCAATAATATAAAAAAAATACTTACAGAGAGTTTAGGGATTTTTCTGATTGTCAAGCATGAACTTTTCTGATTGCAAAACCACCGTTTTGTGAAATTTCACTCAATCTTCCTCTTTTCCTTTTCCTGTTACTGCCACTGTTTCATTCATAAGTAATGAGACTATGAAGACTTCAAGACGTCAACTATACGTTGATCTTTTTTTCTACAACAAGTGATCTAAGATGGTAGAGTTTCGTGTTGATAACGTGTTATGAAATAATAAAAGAAGAAGAACAATATTGCAGAGAAAGAGAGAGAGGGAATTCTTATTGAATTTTGGGATGATTTACAATGGGGTAAGACTCCTCTATTTATAGGAGAAATATGACTTAGTCACAAAGTAAAACTCTCCACAAGATAGACATTCACTCCAAATAGAATTCTATTCTTAACATAAGTTACTTTGACTTCATGAAATTATAATTTAGAAAGTTTGGATTTAAATTTGGAAAAACATGGTGAACAACGAATTTTGGTATGTTTGATGACTGAAAATTTTAAACAAAATATGACTGAAATTATTGTTTACTTATGAGAAGAAAAAAAACTAATCAAAAAAATATTTTTCATGTTTGGTTTACACCATTTATATGAGCCCGTTTGGCCGTAAAAAAATTTAACTTTTTCCCCAATTTTTTTTTCCCGAAACCAATGTTTGGCCATAATTTTTCAATCTTCCCTTAAGGATAAATTTTAAAAAATTTTGAAATTTGAAAAACTCTAAGAAATTATTTTAAAATTTTCACTCAGATAACTCACAAAAATTCAAAAACAACCCAAAATTATTTTCATATCCAAACGCAATTCTAATTTTCAGATATCATTTTCACTTGAAAAAAAAGTCTCACTTTTTTTTTTAATTTTATAACTCCTATGTCCAAACGCCCACATAATTTTTTCACCTTTTTTAAAAACCTTTACAAATTATCACTCTTCACAAGCATAAGGTTTCACCCAAGTACTTCTAAAAATGTATTTTCGTGAAAAAGTTACTATAACAAACCCTAGCGAGAGACAAGCTGGACAAAGGTGTAGTAATAGAGTATTGCACCCTCCAAATTCCTGAAAGAATTTGTGATCCCCCAAAAGGACAAGGTTGATAGTACAGTGAGAGATAAGGCCACAATAGAGCAAACGACTAAGGAAGACACTCCTATATAAGTTCAGAAGCAACTAGCAATTAGGGTAGAGAATTGAGTCATGTCTTTTATCTTTAATTATAGTTATAGTTAGCTTAGGAACCTCCTTATGCAGTTCTTTTTCTTTCAATTTTGCTGTTTTCAGCCAAGGATTAAGAATGAATCTTGGGTTCTTGTATTCCTCATATTTGCAATAATATAAGTTTGTTCCATTTGGTGCTCTCGTTGAACCTCCTCTCCAAATGGGTGACCCTCAGATGACTCGCTTGAAATCTTTAGACAAAGAGGTAGCTCAGATTAAGGATCAATTGGCTCTACATTCCCAGAATTTCGATGCCATCTCTGCCACGTTGTCGGAGATACACAGTCAACTACACATTCTTACTCCCGGAAAATAACATCAACCAATTCCACCCACATCAAAGAACCCTAGCCTTTCCACTGTTGCCATTCCATCCTCCGATCTGACGCCACTCCCGACTTCTATGGCATCATCCGCATCAGCTCCACCACGAAATAGTTCACCACCACAGTACCAATCCCACTTCCAACACCAAACACCAAACCAATTCCATCAACCCCAATAAACCCAACAACCTCAATACTCTCAGCAACCTCCAAATACCCAACATACTCACTACACCCATCTGCTACACTACTACCAACAACCTCAATACAACCAGCAACCCTTCTACAACCAACCCCACAACAACCACAATTTCCAATTTTGCCAACATGCTCAATATGGTCACCAACCTCTCTCACCCATAAATCCTTATAATTACCAGCAGCCTCCATATCCTCAATCAGTTCCGCCTTTTCAATAAAATACCGCCGTACCAAACCGGCTACCATTGACATACCTAAGTTCGATGGCTCTCGCGCTGAGAGTTGGGTATTTAAGCAAATCAATATTTTGATTTTAACAATATATTTGAGGAGCAGCGTCTCAGTGTTTGCCCATTTTACTTGGAAGGGAAAGCCCGTAAGTGGTATCATTAGATGTATTGGAATTGTCAAATATTTAGTTGGGATCAGTTTACTCGAGCATTACTCATTCGCTTTGGTCCCAAATCATTAGAGGCACTGGAAAGTTTGTTGCCGAAGATTCAAATGACCTCCTCTGTGCGAGAATATTTGACCCGGTACGAAAATTTGGCTAATCGGATCACTGATGTGGCCCCACATATGTTGCTCTACCTATGGGTTGAGACCAAATATAAAGAGTGAATTCCTTTCTTTCAAGCCCAAGGATCTACATAAAGCTATCAACTTGACCTTTTTACAGGAACAAAAGCTTTCAAGCCCAACCCATTCCCCTAAACCCACATCCTCCTATAGGCCCAATACCAATTCCATGACTTACTCCACCAAACCAATCTCAACTTTTTCACCTAGCTCATCCATGTTTTCTCTAAAACCATCCACGCTACTGCCCAACACTTTAGCACAACCTTTAACCACCACATCGATGGCATCAATTTCGGAGCTAGGCCGCCTTTCCTTCAAGAAAATACTAGAAGAACTCCAACATAAATGTGACCTCAACCTCTGTTTCAAATATGACAACAAATGGGTTAAAGGTCAGTGTTATGCCAATCCCCCACAACTCCTTCTTCTGGTCTCGAGGAAGAGCATTCCGATTCCACTCCGCTGGAACCACCTGATAATCCTTTCACAGATGCTACGGAAGATCTATCACCTACAAAGGAGGAACCCGTAGCATCCATTAGCTATATGGCTTTATCTGGTGACCAAGTTCTGACCACGTTACGTTTCAGTGGATCTGTGAAAGGCAACACAGTACAGGTGCTTTTGGATAGGGGTAGTTCCCATAATTTCATACACCCAAGAATGGCTAAATTTCTCAAATTACCAATCCAAGATGCTTCAAAGTTATCCATATGTCACGACCCGGATTCTCCCCCAACATCGGGATCGTGATGGCGCCTACTCGTGGTAGCTAGGCAAGCCACTGTATTCATACTATCCTGTTTTTAACACAATTTTAATTAAATAAATGCGGAATACTTTATCGAAATAGAAATAACTAATTACAAGATGAAAATCATACCGAAATCCTCTACCCAAGACGTGGAGTCACCAACTCACGAACTACTACTGAATACTACACATAAAAGTTTGAAAGAAATATAACATAATTCTGTTTGTCTCGGAACAAAGAGACTACAGCTCTCAAATATGATCAACTCCCACGCAATCGATTTGCTGCTACTGCTGCTCCTGATCGTAACCTGGACCTGTGCAAAAACGCACAGAAGTGTAGTATCAGCACAACCGACCCCATGTGTCGGTAAGTGCCTGGCCTATCCCGGCGAAGTAGTGACAAGACTAGGACCAGACACTCACATAAACCTGTGCAATTCAATATATATGTATACCACAGAATAACAAGAAATAACCAAGTAATAACACAATAAGGGATATCTCAAAGAATTCAACAATTAACAACAGTTAATAAGTTCACAAGGAAAACAAGGTATAATGGAAATACATGTAATATCAAGTCAAGGAATAGCAAACAATTGCACGGCATCACCCTTCGTGCTTTTACTCTCATCCTCACAAAATAAGCAAATAAAGTACACGGCATCACCCTTCGTGCTTTTACTCTCATCCTCACATCCATAGTACGGCATGATCCTTCGTACATGGTTCAATAACAGAGGGCACGGCATGATCCTTCGTGCATAATCAATAAAACATGGCACGACATTAACCTTTGTGCATAAATAATAAAACAAGGCACGGCATCACCCTTCGTGCATTATCACTCTTCCTCACCCAAATAACAATCACAGTTAAGGGCAAAGAATGAAGCAGTAATTCATAAACTGTCCCAATAAGGGCAATCAATAATTATCTCCACAACAAGTCCCGACAAGGGAGAACAATAACAATTCTACAACCTGACAAAGGTTCAACAATTCATCCGTAAATATATCTCAAAATAAGCATTTTCAACGACTCACGGTCATACTAGACGCTAGTGTATGGATGCTTGTCACCACAGCCCATACACCGCACTCGATCACATAACACATAACACATAATCCTATTCCCTCAAGCTAGGATAGAACAAACACTTACCTCGAATGTTTATGAACAACTCAATCCGTGGAAATGTCTTTTTCTTTCAAATTTGGCTCCAATCCAATCGTATCTATACACAATTGATTTAATATCATCAATACTACTCAACAAACTAATTCCTAAGACCAATTACAACTTTTACAACATTCTCCCCGGAATAGTGAATTTCGACCCCGGGCCCACATGGTCAGAACTCGGGGTTCGGACCAAAATCCGGTTACCCATCCCCTCACGAGTTCATGTATATGATTTGTTTCAAAATCGGACCTCAATTCGAGGTCCAATTTCCCAATTTATGAAAAACCCTATATTCTAACAAAACAAGAAATTCTACCATAAAAACCTTTGATTTCTATTGAAAAACATGTTTAATGATGTTAGGAATTGAAAGAATTAAGTAAAAAGTGACTTACAATTGTTTTGATGAAGAAGGAATCCGTGAAGAATCGCAAATGGGTGTTTTTGGTTTGTAAAAAGTGAAGAAATGAACTGAAAATCGTGTTTTACAGGTCTCGTGTTCGCATTTGCGAACATGGGTTCGCAATTGCGAACCCCGACCAATTTCTGGAGTTTGAAAAATAAGCTAAGGTCGGGAAGTTCGCATTTGCGAACATTTGTTCGCATTTGCGATCACTGGCAGACAAAGGGGTGTTCGCATTTGCGAACTAATGCAGTAAAGGGCATCGTTTGCATTTGCGAACAAGGCTGGATTTGGGAATGTTCGCATTTGCGAACATAGGCAGGACAAGGGGATGTTCGCATTTGCGAACAAGGCTTGGTCATGAGGGGCTTCGCATTTGCGATCAGGGTTCGCATTTGCGAGCCCTGCCTTGTTCTGCCCCCTTCGCAATTGCGAGAAATGCTTCGCAATTGCGAAGCCAACAGCTGGGTGAAAAACCAGCAGTGCAAAAATTCAGAATTTAATCCAACGGCCTATCAAATCTTTACCCGAGCCCCCGGGCTCCAAACCAAACATGTACACAACCTCAAAAACACATTATGAACTTGTTCGTGCGATCACATCGCCAATATCACATCGTTTTCATCAAATCAAGCCTCAAATTCATGATTTTCATACTTTTGGTTTTCAAAACTTTCAAACTTGGAACTCAAGGTCCAAAACATCTCAAACGACATCCGAATGTCACCAAACTTTACAAAAATCACATATATAATATTTAAGACTTGTACCGGGCGTCGGAACCAAAATACGAGCCCGATACCAAGGTCAATTAATTCATTTTCTTTAACAATTACATCAAAAACAATTTCATAGAAAAATTCATAACTTGGGCTCTAGGCCTCGGAATTCGACTCCGGACGCATGTCCAAGTCCCATATTTTCCTACGGACCTCTCGGGACCATCCAATCTCGGGTCCGGATCCGTTTACCAAAAATGTTGACCGAAGTCAACCATATCAATATTAATATCATTTTTATCCAAATTTCTCATAGAATTCATATTTTCTATCACAAAATCTTTCCGGCTACATGCTCGGATTGTGCACGTAAATCGAGGCAACATAGAATGAGGTTTTCGAGGCCTCAAAATCTCGAAATAATTAATAAAATAAGTGATGACCCTTTGGGTCGTCACAATCTCCACCTCTAAAACAACCGTTCGTCCTCGAACGGACAAAAGAAGAAGTACCTGAGTCAGGAAACAAGTGTGGGTAACGGCTCCGCATATCAGACTCGGACTCCCAGGTCGATGCTTCAGGAGGCTGACCTCTCCACCGAACACGCAGAGAAGGATAACTCTTCGACCTCAACTGTCAAACCTGCCGGTCTAGAATGGCCACCATCTCCTCCTCGTAAGATAGATCATTGTCCAATTGGACAGTACTGAAGTCTAACACATGTGTGGGATCGCCGTGGTATCTCCGAAGCATAGATACGTGAAAAACCGGATGCACGGCTGATAAGCTAGGCGGCAAAGCTAATCTGTAAGCCACCCCTCCCACTCTGTCTAGAATCTCAAATGGACCAATATACCTAGGGCCGAGCTTGCCCTTCTTCCCGAACCTCATCACGCCCTTCATAGGCGACACTCGGAGCAATACTCGTTCACCAACCATGAAATCTACATCTCGAACCTTATGATCCGCATAAGTCTTCTGCCTGGACTGAGCTGAACGCAATCTCTCCTGAATAGTCTTGACCTTATCCAAGGCCTCCTGAACTAAGTCTGTACCCAACAACCGAGCCTCTCCCGGTTCAAACCATCCAACCGGTGATCGACATCGCCTACCATACAACGCCTCATACGGAGCCATCTGGATGCTAGACTGGTAACTGTTATTGTAGGCGAACTCTACTAATGGCAGAAACTGGTCCCACGAGCCTCCGAAATCAATAACACAGGCTCGAAGCATGTCCTCTAGAATCTAAATAGTCCTCTCGGACTGGCCATCCGTTTGAGGATGAAATGCTGTACTCAACTGAACCTGGGTGCCTAACTCCTGCTGGACCGCTCTCCAGAACCGCGAGGTAAACTGCGTACCCCGATCAGAGATAATAGATACTGGCACTCCATGGAGACGAACAATCTCCCTAATGTAAACCTCCGCTAACCTCTCCGACGAGTAGGAGACAGATACTGGAATAAAGTGTGCTGACTTGGTCAGCCTATCAACAATGACCCAAATAGTATCAAATTTCCTCCGAGTCAAAGGAAGTCCAGTAATGAAGTCCATTATGATCCGCTCCCATTTCCACTCGGGAATTTCAATCCTCCGGAATACACCACCAGGTCTCCGGTGCTCATATTTCACCTGCTGACAATTTAGATACCGAGCGACATACGCAACGATATCTTTCTTCATTCTGCGCCACCAATAGTGCTGCCGTAAGTCCTGGTACATCTTCGCGGCGCCCGGGTGAATAGAATACCGCGAACTATGGGCCTCTGCTAAGATCAACTCTCGAATCCCTTCGACATTGGGTACACAAACTCGACCCTGCAATTTCAATACCCCATCATCATCTAGGTTTACCTGTGTGGCACCTCCCCGCTGTACTGTATCTCTCAACTCACGCAAATGAGGATCATCAAATTGCCTCTCACGGATACGCTCTAATAAAGAAGAACGAGCGACCGTGCAGGCTAACACCCTACTAGGCTCAGAAATGTCTAATCTCACGAACCGGTTGGCTAAGGCCTGGACATCTAGAGCTAATGGTCTCTGACTGACCGGAATGTATGCAAGACTACCCATGCCGGCATACTTTCTACTCAATGCATCGGCCACCACATTGGCCTTACCTGGGTGATATAAAATAGTAACATCATAGTCTTTTAGCAACTCTAACCATCTCCACTGTCGTAGATTCAACTCCTTTTGCTTGAACAAGTACTGTAGGCTTTTGTGATCAGTGTACACCTCACATGTCACACCATATAGATAATGCCTCCAGATCTTTAAGGCATGAACCACTGCGGCTAACTCAAGATCATGAACTGGATAATTCTTCTCATGTATTTTTAACTGCCTCGAAGCATAAGCGATAACCTTACCATCCCGCATCAATACCGCTCCAAGCCCTGTACGAGATGCGTCACAATAAACTGTATAAGGCCCTGCACCCGTAGGTAGTATCAACACGGGTGTTGTAGTCAAAGCCGTCTTGAGCATCTGAAAGCTCGCCTCACACTCATCTGACCACTTGAACTGAGTACCTTTCTGGGTCAACCTGGTCATCGGGCCGCAATAGAAGATAACCCCTCTACAAATCGACGGTAGTAACCTGCTAACCCCAAGAAACTCCGGATCTCGGTCACTGAAGCTGGTCGAGGCCAATTCTGGACTGCCTCAATCTTCTTTGGGTCCACCTGAATACCTTCCACTGATACGATGTGGCCCAGAAATGCCACCGAACTCAACCAGAACTCACATTTCGAAAATTTGGCATATAGTTGATTATCCTTCAGAGTCTGAAGAACCACTCTGAGGTGCTGCTCGTGCTCTTCCTGGCTGCGGGAGTATACCAGGATGTCATCTATAAAGACTATCACGAACAGATCTAAGTAAGGCCTTGAATACCCGATTCATCAACTCCATGAATGCTGCGGGGGCATTGGTCAACCTGAAGGACATGACCAAGAACTCATAATGCCCATATCTAGAGTGAAAGGCTGTCTTAGGAATGTCAGCCGCCCTGATCTTCAGCTGATGGTAGCCCGACCTCAAGTCTATCTTTGAGAATACCCTCGCTCCCCGGAGCTGGTCAAACAAATCATCAATCCTCGGCAGTGGATACTTATTCTTTATTGTCACTTTGTTTAATTGTCGGTAATCAATACACATCCGCATCGAGCCATCTTTCTTCTTTACAAATAATACGGGTGCTCCCCAGGGGGAAACACTGGGCCTGATAAAGCCTTTCTCAAGAGGGTCCTCCAACTGATCTTTCAACTCTTTTAGCTACGGTGGGGCCATACGATAGGGTGGAATAGAGATGGGCTGAGTGCCCGGTGCCAGATCAATACAGAAATCAATATCCCTGTCGGGTGGCATGCCCGGCAGGTCCGAAGGAAAAACCTCCGGAAACTCCCGTGCAATAGGGACCGACTCAATGGAAGGAACCTCTACGCTGGAATCACGAACATAAGCCAGATAAGCTAGACACCCCTTCTCGACCATACGTCGAGCCTTAACATAGGAAATAACAGTGCGAACGGAGTGGCTTGAGGTACCTTTCCACTCTAATCGGGGTGATTCTGGCAAGGCTAAGGTCACGGTCTTAGCATGACAATCTAGAATAGCATGGTATGGGGACAACCAGTCCATCCCCAATATGACATCAAAATCTACCATATCCAAAAGCAACAGATCAACACGGGTCTCAAGACCCCCAAATATTACTACGCACGAACGATGCACCCGATCGACTACAATGGAGTCACCCACTGGTGTAGCCACATAAACTGGAATATCCAGAGCATAGCTGGGCACAGCCAAATACGGTGCGAAGTAGGAAGACACATAGGCATATGTAGATCCAGGGTCAAATAATACCGAAGCACCTCTGCCACACACAAGAATAGTACATGTAATCACAGCATCTAATGCCTCTGCCTCTGGCCTGGCTGGTAAAGCATAGAATCGGGGATCTGCACCTCCCCCACTGGCTGGACGGCCTCCACCGGCTGACCTCTACCTCTGGCTGGACGGCCTCCACCTCTATGGTCTCGACCTCCACCTCTACGATCTCTACTCCCGCCTCTGGCTGGCTGGGCAGGCTGAGGGTTAGTTGGGGCTTGAATCATGGAATGAGGGCCCCACTGCTATGTGTTGCTCGTCGCTCGAGGGCAAAACATGACAAAATGACCTGGGTCACCACAACCGTAGCAACATTTAGGTTGGTGGGGCTGCTGGCCCTAACGACCCGAATGGCCCCCACGAACACTCTGAAGAGGTTGAGCACTAATGGGAGGCTGATCTGAATACTGCTCACGAGAACCGCGATCACCTGGTCCACCCTGTGAAGCCTGAAGGGCGGAATGAAAAGGCCTGGAGGACTGGCCTCTATCAAAGGATTCTCTGCTACCAGAGGAAGAAGCACCAAACCTACCCGAATGACGAGGCCTCTTATCCGAAGAATAACCGCCTCCTCTAGCGAGAGCCATCTCAACTCTGCGTGCTGCATTGGCTGCCTTCTGAAATGATATGTCACTCCCCACGCCCATAGCCATCTCGAGTCTTATTGGCTGATTAAGCCCATCTATAAACCTATGGACCCTCTCCCGCTCTGTGGGAAGTATCACCACTGCATGACGAGCCAAATCGACAAATCTCGTCTCATACCGTGTGACCGTCATAGTGCCCTGATGGAGGCGCTCAAACTGCCTCCGAAGTACATCCCGCTGAGTAGCAGGGAGAAACTTCTCCATAAATAGTTCCGCAAACCGATCCCATGATAAAGCTGGGGACCCTGCTGGTCGAGTCAAGCAATAATCTCTCCACCAAGTCTTGGCGGATCCTGCAAGCCTGAATGTACAGAAGTCAACTCCATTTGTCTCCACGATCCCCATAGTCTTGAGAATCTCATGGCAACTGAATAAGAAGTCCTGAGGATCCTCTGATGTGGCTCCGCTGAATGTAGTGGTAAATAGCTTGGAGAACCGATCAAGTCTCCATAACGAATCAGAAGTCATGGCCGCTCCATCACCGGCATGAGCCGTGGTACCTGACTGAGTGGCCACAGCTGGCTGAACCACTGGTGCCTGAGGCTGAGGAGCTACTGGCTCAGGAGTACGAGCAATAGGAGTCTGGGCCCCTCCTCCAGCCTGAGAAGCGGCTGGCGCAACTGATAATAAACCCGCTATGGCAATACTGTCCATAAATCCCGCTATTCTGACCAAAGCATCCTGGAGATCCGGGGTAAATAAAGTCTCTCCCGGGACCTGAGCTGGGCCCACTGGAGTTGCTAGGACTGGAACCTCCTCGTGAATTTCAATATGAGGCTACACCTCTGGGGTAGCTGCCTGGGGCTGAGCTCTACCCCTACCACGGCCTCTGATACGGCCTTGGCCCCTGCCCTCACGGGAGCTGCCTGGGGCTCGGGCTGCTGGTCAGCGGACGAAGAAGCGCGTGTCCTCACCATCTGCGAAAGGACAGAATAGAAATTCAATCGGTAATTGAGGAACAAGTCGCACGACAAGAAAGAACAAATGAGAGACTCTTTCCTAACTCAATAGACTCTGGAGGACAAGTACAGACGTCTCCGTACCTACCTCTCAAACTCTACTAAGCTTGTTCGTGAGTGGTGAGACCTATGTAACCTAGAGCTCGGATACCAACTTGTCACGACCCGGATTTTCCCCCAACATCGGGATCGTGATGGCGCCTACTCGTGGTAGCTAGGCAAGCCACTGTATTCATACTATCCCGTTTTTAACACAATTTTAATTAAATAAATGCGGAATACTTTATCGAAATAGAAATAACTAATTACAAGATGAAAATCATGCTGAAATCCTCTACCCAAGACGTGGAGTCACCAACTCACGAACTACTACTGAATACTACACATAAAAGTTTGAAAGAAATATAACATAATTCCGTTTGTCTCGGAACAAAGAGACTACAGCTAGTAACATAAATAAAGAGATAGACGCCGGGCCTGCGGACGTCTGCAAGCTACCTCAGTCTCAAATGTGATCAACTCCCACGCAATCGATTTACTGCTGCTGCTCCTGATCGTAACCTGGACCTGTGCAAAAATGCACAGAAGTGTAGTATTAGCACAACCGACCCCATGTGCTGGTAAGTGCCTGGCCTATCCCGGCGAAGTAGTGACAAGCCTAGGACCAGACACCCACATAAACTTGTGCAATTCAATATATATGTATACCACAGAATAACAAGAAATAACCAAGTAATAACACAATAAGGGATATCTCAAAGAATTCAACAATTAACAACGGTTAATAAGTTCACAAGGAAAACAAAGTATAATGGAAAAACATGTAATATCAAGTCAAGGAATAGCAAACAATTGCACGGCATCACCCTTCGTGCTTTTACTCTCATCCTCACAAAATAAGCAAATAAAGTACACGGCATCACCCTTCGTGCTTTTACTCTCATCCTCACATCCATAGTACGGCATGATCCTTCGTACATGGTTCAATAACAAGGCACGGCATGATCCTTCGTGCATAATCAATAAAACATGGCACGACATTAACCTTCGTGCATAAATAATAAAACAAGGCACGGCATCACCCTTCGTGCATTATCACTCTTCCTCACCCAAATAACAATCACAGTTAAGGGCAAAGAAAGAAACAGTAATTCATAACTCGTCCCAACAAGGGCAATCAATAATTATCTTCACAGCAAGTCCCGACAAGGGAAAACAATAACAATTCTACAACCTGGCAAAGGTTCAACAATTCATCTGTAAATATATCTCAAAATAAGCATTTTCAACGACTCACGGTCATACTAGACGCCAGTGTATGGATGCTTGTCACCACAGCCCATACACCGCACTCGATCACATAACACATAACACAAAATCCTATTCCCTCAAGCTAGGATAGAACAAACACTTACCTCGAATGTTTATGAACAATTCAATCCGTGGAAATGTCTTTTTCTTTCAAATTTGGCTCCAATCCAATCGTATCTATACACAATTGATTTAATATTCATCAATACTACTCAACAAACTAATTCCTAAGACCAATTACAACTTTTACAACATTCTGCCCGGAATAGTGAATTTCGACCCCGGGCCCACATGGTCGGAACTCGGGGTTCGGACCAAAATCCAGTTACCCATCCCCTCACGAGTTCATGTATATGATTTGTTTCAAAATCGGACCTCAATTCGAGGTCCAATTTCCCAATTTATGAAAAACCCTATATTCTAACAAAACAAGAAATTCTACCATGAAAACCTTTGATTTCTATTGAAAAACATGTTTAATGATGTTAGGAATTGAAAGAATTAAGTAAAAAGTGACTTACAATTATTTTGATGAAGAAGGAATCCGTGCAGAATTGCAAATGGGTGTTTTTGGTTTGTAAAAAGTGAAGAAATGAACTGAAAATCGTGTTTTACGGGTCTCTGTGTTCGCATTTGCGAACATGGGTTCGCAATTGCGAACCCCGACCAATTTCTGGAGTTTTAAAAATAAGCTAAGGCTGGGAAGTTCGCATTTGCGAACTTTTGTTCGCATTTGCGAACACTGGTAGGAAAGGGGAGTGTTCGCATTTGCGAACACGGGCAGTAAAGGGCAGTGTTCGCATTTGCGAACTAATGTTCGCATTTCCGAACACAGGCAGTAAAGGGCATTGTTCGCATTTGCGAACATAGGCAAGACAAGGGGATGTTCGCATTTGCGAACAATTGTTCGCATTTGCGAACAAGGCTGGGTCATGAGGGGCTTCGCTCATGAGGGGCTTCGCATTTGCGAGCCCTGCCTTGATCTGCCGCCTTCGCAATTGCGAGAAATGCTTCGCAATTGCGAAGCCAACAGCTGGGTGAAAAACTAGCAGTGCAAAAATTCAGAATTTAATCCAACGGCCTATCAAATCTTTACCCGAGCCCCCCAGGCTCCAAACCAAACATGTACACAACCGGGTAAGCGCGCCAAAAGGAGGTGTGACACACATCGCCAATATCACATCGTTTTCATCAAATCAAGCCTCAAATTCATGATTTTCATACTTTTGGTTTTCAAAACTTTCAAACTTGGAACTCAAGGTCCAAAACATCTCAAACGACATCCGAATGTCACCAAACTTTACAGAAATCACATATATAATATTTAAGACTAGTACCGGGCGTCGGAACCAAAATATGAGCCCGATACCAAGGTCAATAAATTCATTTCCTTTAACAATTACACAAAAAACAATTTCATAGAAAAATTCATAACTTGGGCTCTAGGCCTCAGAATTCGATTCCGGACGCATGTCCAAGTCCCATATTTTCCTACGGACCTCTCGGGACCATCCAATCTCGGTCCGGATCCGTTTACCAAAAATATTGACCGAAGTCAACCATATCAATATTAATATCATTTTTATCCAAATTTCTCATAGAATTCATATTTTCTATCACAAAATCTTTCCGGCTACATGCTCGGATTGTGCACGTAAATCGAGGCAACATAGAATGAGGTTTTCGAGGCCTCGGAAGCTCGAAACAATTAATAAAATAAGTGATGACCCTTTGGGTCATCACACCGTAGTGGTTGGGGATGGAAATTTTCTACAGTATTTGGGCATTGTACGCCAGTCATCTCTCACTATCCAAGACCACATGTTGATTGAGGATTTTTTCCTCTTAGAATTTGCTGGAACGGATATTGTTTTAGGAGTTGTTTGGTTGGCAAAGCTGGGTCATACTGTCACACATTACGGCCAAAGGACCTTTGAATTTCAGACTCACGGCAAGATTATTGCTTGACAAGGTAGTTCAGGCCCAATTGTGGAAAAAGTCCAATTGCACGCTCTTCGCAGACTCTACTCTACCAATTCCATTTCCTGTTTCTTTCAATTACAACTTATCCCAGAAGGCAGCCCCGCTAACTCCCCTATATCTACAAACCTTACCAACTTACTAGAGAGGTACTCTGACATCTTTGCTCAATCTTCCTCTTTACCACTATCAAGACAGCAAGGTCATCGTATTCCCCTTCTTCCCGATGCCACACCAATCAACGTTCGACCTTACCCTTATCCTCACTTCTAGAAAGTAGAAATAGAATATCTGATAACAGAAATGCTCCAATCTCGTATAATCCGACCAAGTTCCATCCCCTACTTTTCCCCGGTTTTACTGGTCCAAAAAAATGGCACACGACTATCTGGTGTTGATTACTGTGCATTCCATCACAATTAAGGATAGATTTCCCATCCCGACCATTGATGAATTATTTGACGAATTACATGATGCCCGCTTCCTTTCCAAGTTGGACTAGCTCGACGGTTATCACCAAATTAGAGTGTATCCTTCAGACATTAAGATAACTGCCTTCCGCACCTACGAATGTCATTATGAATTCGTTGTGATGCTGTTTGGTCTCTCTAATGCACCATCATCATTCCAACCAACAATGAATTCCATCTTCAAGCCATTCCTCGCCGTTTTGTCCTTCTATTTTTTGTTGACATACTAATATATAGCACTTCCTAGCCTGAGCATTTGCAACACCTAGACATGGTATTCACCCATCTTCGTGAACACTCTTTAGTTGTCAAAAAGTCAAAGTGCAAGTTCGGCCAAAATTCTATTAATTATCTTGGGCATATCATTTCAGCTAGCAGCCTCCAAGCTGATCGAGCAAAACTTCAAGCGATAAATGCTTGGTCAAATCCAGCCACAGTGAAGGAAGTTCGAGGATTTCTAGGCTTGATCGGTTGCTACCACAGTTTCGTTAAAGGCTATGCACAAGTAGCATATCCCTTGACCGATGAGCTACAGAAAGATGCTTTTTGTTAGACGAAGGTTCAACATGGTGCCTTGCTCAAATTAAAAGCCGCCTTAGCCAGTGTGCTTGTGTTATGTTTGCCAGATTTCCATAAACTCTTCATGATAGAAACGGATGCCTTCGGTACAAGTGTCGGGGCTATATTATCCCAAGAAAGCCATCCAATTGACTTCTTTAGTCAGAAACTATCTCTGTGGATGCAAGTTGTCTCCACCTACTATCGCGAGATGTTTACTATTACTCAAGCAAGGAAAAAATGGCGGCAATATCTCTTGGGTCGAAAATTCTTAATTGTGACTGATCAGCAACCGCTTAAAGCCCTCACGAATCAGGTCATCCAGACTCCAAAGAAACAATAATGGTTGTGCAAACTCATTCATTATGATTTTGATATAATATATCGATGAGGGAAATGCATCCGCAGCAGATGCCCTTTCTCACATTCCCGCCTCTCAATTCTTCTCACTCACTCTATCTGAATTTGCCTTGTTAGATAAATTGCAAGCTTTGAACAAGTCTGACCATGTGCTGTTGGAACTTCATCACCAACTGGAAGCCGATCCTTGTTCACTTCCTCAATTCTTGTTCCATGAGGGTCTCCTATTCTGTCACAACATACTGGTTGTTCCCCCGGTACCAGACATCTGCAATTTGTTGCTTTATGAATTTCATGCTTCAAAGATTGGCGGCCATTCCAGGATGGCCCGCACCTTTCATAGACTCTCCTCCAATTTTTATTGGCAAGGAATGCGGGTAGATATCAAATATTTTATTCAGCAATGCCAAGTTGTCAATCTATGAAAGACTCATCCTTAAAATCAGTGGGTCTATTCCAACCTCTGCCTTTACCAGAAGCCATATTTGAAGAGATATGAATGGACTTCATCACTGGGTTGCCTCCATCCAATGGGTGTACATCGATACTGGTAATTGTTGATCGTCTTTCAGAATATGGTCATTTTATTGTCTTGCCTTGTCATTTCTCCACCCAGAAAGTTGCCGAATTGTTCGTGCAAGAATACATCTGACTACAAGGCTTTCCCTCCAAGATTGTCATTGATTGTGACCCAATTTTTCTTTTTGATCTCTGGAAAGAGATAAATCACCTTCAAGGTACTTATTTGGACAAAAGCTCTGCTTATCATCCACAAATGGACGGTCAAACAGAGTCATTAAACAAGTGTTTAGAAATTTATCTTCATTGTTTCACTACCGATACTCCGGCTGCATGGTCGATACTTCCTTGGACAGAATTTTGGTACAATACCTCATTCCAGCATAGCTCCAAGATCACCCCTTTCGAGGTTGTCTATGTGAACACCTAATTGTTTACCACACCCCATGACCTATACTACTTTAGTGTAAATATTGTTTTTAGTTCTAATTTTAATATTTTAAATGTTTATTTTACTCTTAATATATTTTATTTATTAAAATTAAAAACAATAAAAAATATATTCATATTCTTAGAATAAAAGATTTTTTCTATGCTTAAATAGAAGAAAATTTATATATATTTGGTTTTTTCTAATTTAGATGTAAGCTATGCTTTTTTAGTTAGTATAATTTAACTATAGTGTAAATATAGGTGCTTGTATGTGCGCGTATTTTTATCCTCTTTTATTTAATTAAAAAGGGTTAGGAAAAGTTAAATAAATATATAGAGTTAAAAAATAAAAATAAAATAAATAAAACCACCCAACTTCCCCACTTCACCCATTTTCCCCACTTTCTACTACACCATATTTCCCTCAAACCACCCTAACCTCCCGAAATCCCCCACTTTCTCACACCCAACTTTCCCATTTCCCCACTTTCTCGTAACTAAATACCCACTACTCATAACTTCCTCCATGTTCCCCACTCTTCCTAACCACCAAGGCACACACCTACCTATATATATAACAGACTTCACAAATCAAAAAGGGAGAGGGCAATATTTTTCCAAGAACAAGAATAGCACGTCCATTTCCTCCATGGAAATGAAGCAGATTGACCTCTGTAAACGACCATTTTCATCACCTTAAAATCTTCCAAAATCGTCCTCCACCAAAGCACCTTGTTCCAGATCCAAAAACACCATAAATCACCCCCCAAACTTTAGATCCAAAATTCAACAAAATCACCCATGAACAGTCATGAAACTCTACTACTTTTCCCCCATGACACCTAGTAGATCCTAACCAGATGGAGTAGATTAAGCGAAACTTTTGTTAAGTTCGACGTCCGATTTTTGAGAGCTTATTTGAGTTTGTTGGCGAGGTTGTCCAGTCAAGCTTTGAAGAAAGAGTCATGACCATTATTTTCGTCATATTACACATTCATCAATAAAGGTCCATTTTCTCCATGTTTATCCCTTTGTTACGAATTATTTTTGTCATTTTTTTGTTTTGATGTTGAACGAAGAGCGCTTATTTCGTTATATATCATGCTTGTGATTGTATTATCTTTGGATTGATAAGTTGTTTGTTTGTGAATTTATTAGTTACGTAGATGAACTTATTTTGTCTTTTATGAAAACTTTCTGTTGATTTAAGAATTCATGTGATCTACCAAGTTTTTCTTGGTTTTGGCCTTTACGTTTATGAAGTAAAAATAATATTTTTTCTATTGTGGCAAGAATATGAAATTTTCAACTTTAACGGGCCATTAGACTTGCGATTAACTTGGTCTAGAATGATATTCGTTACTTATTATTGTGATTGTGTACACGTTCGCGTGACATAATTATAATTCTCAAAATAAATCAATGTAGGTGTTCGCATAACTTTGCCTGATCAATTTTCTTAATAAAAAATTATAAAAATAAATAAATGTCTCGAATTTGAAAGGGACAAAATAATTGAAATACTCTAAAAATATTAGAAAAGCTTTATGCGTGCTTTAAATATTATCCCATGTGTTCATACCCGAACCTTGGATTGATAAGCTTAAATAATAAAAGGATCATGTGTGCATTCCGCGTCTCAATGCCTTTAAATAAAAATTAATTTTGTTATAACCATGTGTACATTATGTACCTTGGTTTAATATTTAATTTTAAAGAACTACCTTGTGTGCATACCGCATCTAGGTCAAAACAATAAATAAAAATATAATAATTAATAAGCGATAATCAATAAGCCATAAGCAAAAATAATACAATAACAGACAAGAATTGATTTAAGCCAAAGATTAGTCAATAAAGCGATCATACTAGAACCACGGGACTCGAGGGGTGCCTTTCACCTTCCCCTCGGTCAACAAAATTCTTTACTCAATCTTCTGTTTTTGCAGACTATAAATAAGAGTCAAACATCCCTTTTGAAAGGGGATTTAAATAAAAGGTGACTTGGAACACCGAAACTCAATTCCAAGTGGCGACTCTAAATAATAAATAATTCTGTTTCAAAATGTCACTTCAATTGGAAAAAACTCTTTTAACTTATCCCCGTAATAGGGTTGCGTGGGGAAAAAAAAGGTGTGACAGTCTATGGTAGACCTCCTCCAACCATCACTAGATTTGTGGCTGACTTCTCCACCATTCCTGCGGTAGGCAACACATTTCGTCAACAAAACGAAACATTAGCTCTCTTAAAAGACAATCTCAAGGTCGGACAAGACAAGATGAAACTAATAGATGACAAAGGAAGGCGAGACGTTTCATTTGCAGTAGGTGACTGCGTATACTTCAGATTGCGACCATATCGTCAACTTTCTGTTTGCCTCCAACGCTACAGCAAATTGAGTAGATGCTACTTTGGTCCATTCCAGATTCTCCAGCGCATTGGCAAGGTGGCTTATAAAGTCGACCTCCCTTATTCTTCTAGGATACATAATGTCTTTCATGTATCGGTCTTTCGCAAATGCATAGGCGAGCCTTCCCAATATGTCACTCCAATAGAGCTCTTGGATCACTCTTCCTCAAATATTCTCCATCCAGAAATCATTCTGCAATATCGCACCATCTCTAGACGAGGTCACCAAATTGCTCAATGCTTGATCAAATGGTTGGGCCTCCCACAAACTAAAGCCACTTGGGAAGACACATCTTTCATTCTCCACAAATTTCCTTATTTGAACCTTGGGGACAAGGTTCGTCTTCAAGGGGATGGCAATTTAACAAACCTCAGTGAGAGACAAGCTGGACAAAGACATAGTAATAGAGTAGTGCACCCTCCAAATGAGCTGACCGAATTTGTGGTCACCAAAAAGGACAAGGCTGATAGTACATTGAGAGATAAGGCCACAATAGAGCAAACGACTGAGGAAGGCACTCTTATATAAGTTCAAAAGCAGCTAGCAATTAGGGTATATAATTGAGTCATGTCTTTTATCTTCAATTTTTAGGTATAGTTAGCTTTGGAACCTCTCTCCTTCTACAGTTTTTTTTCTTTCAATTTTGTTGTTTTCAGCCAAGGATTAAGAGCGAATCTTGGGTGCTTGTATTCCTCATATTTGCATTAATATAAGTTTGTTCCGGTTACTTTTTCCACTTCTTAAAAATTATTTTTTCTTTCACTCAAAAATACATTTTTTGCTCTAAAAGTTTAGTCTAACATCTTAATTTTGAAAAAAGAAAATACTTTCGACAAAAAGAAACTTGGTCAAATAGGCTATTGGTCGAAAGTTTTTCCTATCAAAATTCCTCGTTTCTCAGTTGTGTAGCATAGCGCGATGCAACACATGTTTTATATTTGCAAAACTTATTAAAATATGATAAAATATAAATAGTGGCTTCTAAAGGGGATATATGTACACTTCAGTTCTCTTATGCTTGGGCTATAAGTTGAGTTGTTAGTCCAAATCAAACATGATAAAGATGGACCAACCTTTAACCTTTTGCTTGTTGGTAGAAATGGTAAAAATTGTATGGAGCCTCCTATTTGATCCTCCCCATTTAACATATACCCAGTTTTTTTTAAACAATATAACTTGTACTCACTTTTTAAACAACTTTAGTCTGTTTTCTCCTTCTCCTACCCCTCTTTTATTTTCTTCTTCTTCTTCTGTCGTTGGTGCTGCTATGAAACTTCAATTCATGGGATAATTGTCATAAGTACATTTATTAGATTATTTAAAATAAATTATAAATAATTACGTAAGTTAGTAGACAATAATTTGTGAATATTTCCACGTAATTATGTTCTCACGTTTATTATTTCCAAAATTTATGATTTAGATATTATTGGCAATCTGATTATTTTATAGTAGTAATATACTATGAAAGAATAAGGTTATTATTTATCTAGTATGTTAGAAAGCTTCTTCAAAAATTCAGCTTATATAGTGCTGAAGTTTTTACAAATGAACTAAATAACATCAGCTTCTGCTGATGTTTTTTAAAAAGCTTTATGACAAAATTAATGAATCCAGGACAAAAACACTTCAGCCTATATAGTGCTGAAGTTTTTACAAATGAACTAAATAACTTGAAGTTTTCAAAAAGTTTTATGACAAAGCTAATGAATCGAGGACAGAAACAACTTCACCTATTTTAGTGCTGAAATTTTTACAAATGAACTAAATAACTTCAAGATCTTCGGCTGAAGTTTTTGAAAAAGTTTTATGACAAAATTAATGAATCCAAAACAAAGAAAAAACTTCAGTTATTTTAGTGCTGAAGTTTATACAAATAAACTAAATAACTTCAGCATCTTCCGCTGAAGTTTTTAAAAAGTTTTATGGAATAACTAATGAATCCAGGACAAAAAGACTTTAGCTATTTTAGTGCTAAGTTTTTACAAATGAACTAAATAACTTCAGCATCTTATCTAGGACAAAAAAAACTTCAGCATATTTGTCACGACCCGGCCAATCATCTCATGAGTTACCGCTCAGTTTCCCCTATTTCTTCTTCTTTATGCTTTATTATCCGTGTTTTTTTGTTCAAGTTGAACAGTTTACGTTCGGAGTGGTTTTGGTAAGGAATGAGACACTTAGTCTCTTTTAAGAAGGTTTAAGTTGGAAAAGTCAACTGGATGTTAACTTATGTGTTAGAGGGCTCAGATGTCAGTTTCGATGGTTTGGTTAGCTTTGGGAGGTGATTTTTGGCTTAGGAGCATGATCAGAATTGGTTTTAGAGGTCCGGTGTAGAATTAGGCATGAATTAGTGAAGTTGTATTTTGGCGATTTGAAATTGGTAGGTATGATTTTTATCCGAGAGTCGGAATAAAGTTGCAGGAGTTGATGTAGCTTCGTTATGTCATTTGGAATGTGTGTGCAAAATTTCAGGTCATTTGGACGTGGTTTGGTTAGGTTTTTTATCGAAAGCGTGTTTCAAAAGTTTTAGAAAAACTTAGGCTTGAATTCGATGTGAATTAATGCATTTGGTGTTGTTTGAGTTGTTTTGAGGACTGGAACAAATTTGAATGAGGTTTTAGGGTGTTTTTGGTTGAGGTCTCGAGGGCCTCGAGTGAGTTTTGGGCGGCTAAATGGGTCAATTTTATGTTTTGAAAGTTGCAGATTTTTGTTGTTGGTGTTGCAGACTTTTAACCTTCGTGTTCGCAAGGGGCTCTCACGTTCGTGAAGGGATACATTATAAGACTGGGAAATTGTCCTTCATGTTCGTGCTATTGGTTCCGCATTCGCGAAAGGTGAGGTCATGAAGCAACACGTTCACGTGAGAGCCATCGCGTCCGCGAAGGGCTGTGAGGTTGTGCATCGCATTCATGAGAAGGCACTCGTGACCGTGAAGTGGAAATTTTGCTGAAGGGAAGACGGTTCATCGCATTCGCGTAATGGGCTTCTCGTTCGTGAAGTCATAGGGGATTAAGGCATCGCGTTCGTGACCTAAATGTCGCGTTCGCGTAGAGTAAAATATGGTCAACGGAAATTTGTGCTTCGCGAATGCGAGGCTTTGATTGTGTTCGTGAAGAAGGAATGTCAGGCCTGGACAGAATGTTTTAAGGACATTTTTTTTGCGAATGTGGGGTATTTTACACCATAGCTGCTCATTTTTGGAGGTTTTTGAAGACAATTGAAGAGAGATTCAAGGGGCAATGTTTGGAGGTAACTTTCTTGAGCTAAAAACTCGTTTTATTGTGAAATCTATCTAGAAAAACATTGGTTTTTAGCTGAGAATGGAAGAATATGGCTTGGAAATTCCAGATTTTAATTTGGGATTTGAAGGGTGAATTGTGGATGGATTTTGACGTTCTTGGTATGCATGAAATTGTGAGGAGATAAGGAACTCGTTGATGTAAAAAATACTAAGTTTCAAGATGTGGGCCCAGGGCTCAGGTTTTTACTGCTTTTGGATAGATTCGACGTGCATGGAGGCCAATTCGAGGGGCAACGACGTTGCGAGATAGAGAATTAGCCAGTTCGAGGCGAGTAATGATGTTAAATGAAGTCCTGAGGGTTTAAAACCCCGGATTTACACATCATAGTGCTATATTGAGGTGACTTGCATGCCGGATATGCGAGTGTGGCATAGAGCACCGGTGAGGATTGTGACTTGGTCCATCCTGATTGATGAAATATCCGTGTATTTGATTGAACTATATTTGTTATCATCATGAGTTGGGATGATTGCCATATTTTGGCTTCGTGCCAATTATTTAAACCCTCGGGGATTTTTATCACTATTTCCTCATTATTTTGAATTATTACTTGAACTCAATCCTGTTGTTATATACTACTTTCCAAACTCAACCACTTTTACTCAGTTTTGAGACTTAAACGATATTTTAAATGATGTTTTGGGCTGAGAACTGCTGTTTTACTAATGCTCGAGCGGCATGTGATAATTTATGGACTTAGTGAGGCTGAGGGCCATATGTAAGGATATACGCGTGATATGAGGCCAAGGGTGTGTGATTCTGTTATGTGCTACGAGGTGGCTGGAGTGATGTGAGGCCGAGTGCCGAGTGATGATGCCACTAGGTGGCTTGATATAGCGGATGGGTCGTAAGGAGCCCCTATGGAGTCTGCACACCCACAGTGAGCGTGAGTACCCATCTTATCTGAGGGTGAACTCAAGGGGCTGATACTGTACTGAGAGTGAGCCCGAGGGATAACACTGTACTGAGAGTGAGCCTGAGGGGATGATATTGACTAAGAATTGATACTGTGCCCGAGGGATGAATTCCTACTTATTAATTTCCTGTATTACTTGTGAAAATGGGATTTTACTTGATTACTCCATTGATTTATTGTTTTAAGTGATTTTCACTGTATCTGTATGGATTACTTTGTGTTTTTACGAGTTTTCTTTCTTTCATCCATTATTTATATTTATTACTCACTGGATCAGAGTACTCACATTACTCTCTGCACCGTGTGTGCAGATTTAGGTATAATAGGTCCCGCTCGCGAGTATTGTCTCATTCTAGCTCAGGCGGATCTTCGAGGAAATCTTTAGGTAGCTGCTGGCATTCGCATCCTAGAGTTCCTCTCTATCTATGTTGCCATTTTCTATTCCACTATTGAGACTCTGTTGTTTATTTTGAGGATTTATTATCTTAGATGCTCGTGACTTGTGACATCCCTGTTTGGTCTGTGTCGGGATGGTTTCTTCTATTGTTATCATTGTTTCCCGTAAATTATGACTATTATATCATGTTTAACAACTGTTTATGGTATTTAGAATTTTAAAAGAGGTGTTCTATTTCGTCTGGCAATCCTTGTCTTCGCAAGAGGCGCCACCATGATCGGATTTGGGATTTGGGTCGTGATAAGTTGGTATCAGAGCCAAGGTTACTAGGTCTCATAAGTCATGAGCAAGTTTAGTAGAGTCTCGTAGATAGGTAAGTAGACGTCTGTATTTATCCTCGAGAGGCTCCAGAAACTTTTAGGAAACACATCGTATTCTTGAATCTTTATCGTGAAAACTTGTTGATCCGAATGCTAAACTTCTATTATTCTATTCTTTCGCAGATAGTGAGGACTCGCGCTGCCGGACGAGGTAGAAGACCACCAGTACCACCCACTAAGGCCACTAGAGGCCATGGACGCGGTCGTGGCAGAGGTAGAACATCGTGGGAAGCAACTATTGATCCACCAGCTGCCCCAACCAGGATTAGGCTCCAATAGCACCAGTTCAGGCGCCAGCTTTGCCCATCGTAATCTCAGAACTACAGGAGGCCTTGGCCCAAATCTTGACAATTTGGACTGGCCTGGCTCATGCGGTTTCAGCCACCATAGTAGTAACTACTTTACAGGCCGGGGAAGGCAATCAGACCCCGCTGCTCGTACAACTGAGCAGGTGGTGTAGGGATTACAGACACCGGAGGCACCTCTAGCCCAGCTGGTTGCACCAGCTCAGCAATTCATGATACTAGTTATGCCGGATGATGAGCAGCGTTGTCTTGAGAGGATTGGTAGGCTCCATCCTCCGTCATTCAGTAGTGTTGAGTGCGAGGATGCCCAGGGTTTTCTAGACAAGTGTTAGTGGATACTCTGTAAAATAGAGACTCTTGAGTCTAGTGGTGTGGCATTCACCACCTTTCAGTTCTCTGTGGCTGCCTTCGCTTGGTGGGAGGCGTATGAGAGGCGTAGGCCTGTTGGTGCAGTGCCCTTACTTGGCAGGAGTTCTCCACTCTCTTCTTGGAGTAGTATGTACCGCAGTCCCGCTGAGAGGAGATATGCGGACACTTTGAGTGGCTGAGATAAGGGAATATGACCGTGTCCCAGTACGAGATGAGGTTTTTAGAGTTGGCTTATCATGCCATTTGGATGGTTCTGACTGATCGTGGGAGGATTAGGAAATTTGTGATGGCCTTAACTACCATCTCTATATTCTTATGACTAGAGAGGGACTACTGGGTGCTATGTTCGAGGAGGTGGTTGATATCGCTCGAGAGATTGAGTCAGTTCGCCATCAGGATCGAGAGGAGAAAGAGGCTAAGAGGTCTCGATGATCTGGCAGTTTTAGTGGTGTTCCTTCGAGGGACCAAATCTGGCATGGTAGAGGTCGTTCTTTCGGGCCCACTCAATCCTCTCGTCTAGAGTATCGAGGGGAATTTTCAGGTCGGGGTTATCGTGGGTCTCAACAAGGCCAACCTTCACTCAACACCCTTCCAGATCAGAGTTCATCTCGTGCTCCATCAGCTCAGGGTTCATCTATACCGAGTTTATCTACAGTCACTTTGGTGCGAGAGGTTCATATCAGTCCCCTTCTCCAACACCCAGGAGTTATTTTGAGTGTGGAGAGTTTGGTTATGTGTGGAGGTAGTGTCCTCATCAAGTTGCTAATTCATCCCAATATAGGGGACATGTGTCACGCCCCAAATCGAGGCCCAGCCAGCTAGGGGTGGAGGTCAGGAAACTAGGGGTCGCCCAAGAGGGGGAGGCCGATCAGGGGGCGGTCAGGCCCGTTTCTATGCTATTCCAGACAGATCCGATACTATTGCTTCTGAAAATGTTATTACAAGTATTGTTTCGGTCTGCCATAGAGATGCCTCTATATTATTTGATCATGGTTCCACATTTTCTTATGTGTCAACATACTTCGCTCATTATTTGGCTACGCCCCGTGAGATTCTTGCTTTACATGTTCATATATCTACCCCGGTGGGTGATATTGTTGTTGTAGACCATGTGTACCAGTTATGTGTGGTGACTATTGGGGGTCTAAAGACCTGAGTTAATATTTTGTTACTAAGTATGATGGATTTCGATGTCATTTTGGGCATGGATTGGTTATCTCCGTGTCGTGCTATTCTAGACTATCATGCTAAGACAATCACTTTGGCTATGCTAGATGTTCCGCGGATCGAGTAGCGTGGCATGACTGATTATGTTCCGAGTAAAGTGATTTCTTTCTTTAAATCCCAACATATAGTTGGGAAGGGTTGTCTCTCTTATCTTGCCTTTGTGAGGGATGTTGGAGCCGAGGCTCCCAATATTGATTCTGTCCCAATTATGCATGACTTTCCTGATGTATTTCATGCAAAATTGTCGGGCATGCCACCGAATAGGGATATTTATTTTGGTATTCACCTGGTGCCGGGCACTCAGCCCATTCTATTCTGCCATATCGCATGGCACCAGCAGAGTTGAAAGAATTGAAGGAGCAGCTTTAAGAACTCCTAGATAAGGGGTTCATTCGGCCTAGTGTGTCACTCTGGGTGCGCCAGTTCTGTTTCTGAAGAAAAAAGATGGCACAATGAGAATGTGCACTGATTATAGTCAATTTAACAAAGTAACAATAAAGAACAAGTATCTTTTTCTTCGCATTGATGACTTATTCGACCAACTTTAAGATGCAAGGGCGTTCTCCAAGATTAATCTCTGATTGGGTTATCATCAGTTGAAGATCATCGATTCAAATATTCTTAAGGCAACTTTCAGGACCAGATACAGTCATTATGAGTTCCTGGTTATGTCTTTTGGGCTAACCAATGCCCCAACAACGTTCATGCATTTGATGAACAACGTGCTCCGGCCTTATCTTGATTCATTTGTCATAGTCTTCATTGATGATATTTTGGTATATTCACGTAGTCAAGAGGATCACATGGAGTATTTGAGGTTTGCGCTGCAGAGATTGAGGGAGGAGAAGCTTTATGCAAAGTTCTCCAAGTGTGAATTTTGGGTTAGTTCAGTGGCATTCTTAGGACACGTAGTGTGTAGTGAGGGTATTTAGGTTGATACAAGGAAGATAAAGGCAGTGCAGAGTTGGTCCAAACCATTCTCAACTACTGAGATTCATAGTTTTCTTGGTCTAGCAGGCTATTATTGTCGGTTTGTTCAGGGATTCTCATCTATCGCATCACCTTTGACCAAGTTGACTCAAAAGGGTGCTTCATTTGTATGGTCAGATGAGTGTGAGGAAAGCTTTCATAAGCTCCAAATAGATTTGACCACAGCACCAGTATTGGTGTTTCCATCAACTTGAGGTTCATATACATTGTATTGTGATGCTTTGAGAGTGGGGATTGGTTGTGTGTTGATGCAGGAAGGTAGAGTTATTGCATATTCTTCTAGTCAGTTGAAGCCCCACGAGAAGAACTACCCTATTCATGATTTGGATTTGGCTGCTATAGTTCATGCATTAAAGATTTAGAGGCATTACTTGTACGACGTATCTTGTGAGGTATTAACTGATCATCGCAGTCTTTAACATTTGTTCAAGCAAACGTATCTTAATTTGAGGCAGCGGAGATGGTTGGAGTTGCTTAAGGATTATGATATCACCATATTGTACCATCCAGGAAAGGCCAATGTAGTGGCTGATGCTTTGAGCCGAAAGGTAGTGAGTATATGGAGTTTGGAATTTATTCCAGTTAGGGAGAGACCCCTTGCAGTTGATGTTCAGGCCTTGGCCAATCAGTTTGTGAGATTAGATATTTCAGAGCTCATCGGGTGTTGGCTTGTGTGGTTTCTCGGTCTTCTTTATATGATCGCATCAGAGAGTGCCAGTATGATGATCGGCATTTGCTTGTCCTTAAGTATAGAGTTCAGCATGATGATGCTAGAGATATGACCATTGGTAATGATGAAGTGTTGATGATGTAGGGTCAGATTTGCATGCCCTATGTGGATGGGCTTCGAGAGTTGATATTGGAGGAGGCCCATAGCTCGTGGTATTCCATTCATCCGAGTGTCGCAAAGATGTATCATAATCTTAGACAACATTATTGGTGGCGGAGAAGGAAGAAAGATATTGTGGGGTTTGTAGCTCGGTGTCTCAATTATCAGCAAGTGAAATATGAGCATCAGAGACTGGGTAGCTTGATTCAGGAGATGGTTATTCCTGAGTGAAAGTGAGAGAGGACCATTATGGATTTTGTTGTGGGACTTCCTCGGGCTTTGAAGAAGTTTGATGCTATTTGGGTGATTTTAGACAGGCTGACCAAGTCCGCACACTTCATTCCTATCTGTACTACTTATTCTTCAGAGCAGCTGGCAGAGTTTTATATTCGGGAGATTGTTCGGCTGCATGGTGTCAAAGTTTTCATCATATCAGATCGGGGCACTCAGTTTAGTTCCCAGTTTTGGAAGTCTGTTCAGCGGGAGTTGGGTACTCAGCTACAGTTCTGCACAACTTTTCTCTCTCAGACAGACGGACAGTTCGAGCGCTCTATTCAGATATTTGACGATATGCTACGTTCTTGTGTTATTGATTTTGGAGGGTCATAGGATCAGTTTCTATCGCTTGCAGAGTTTGCTTATAACAACAACTACTAGTTGAGTATCCAGATGGCTTCATATGAGGATTTGGTTGGTAGGTGAGATTTAGATCCGAGGGTCGGAATGGAATTTAGGGAGTTGCTGTAGCTTCGTTATGTCATTTGGGATGTGTGTGCAAAATTTCAGTCCATTTGGACGTGGTTTGGTTAGATTTTTTTATCAAAAGTGTATTTCAGAAGTTTAAGAAAAACTTAGGCTTGAATTCGATGTGAATTGATGGATTTGGTGTTGTCTGAGGTGTTTTGATGATTGGAATAAGTTTGAATGAGTTTTTAAGGTGTGTTGGTATTTTTGGTTGAGGTCTCGAGGGCCTAGGGTGAGTTTCAGGTGGCTAAACGGGTCAATTTCATATTTTGAAAGTTGTAGATTTTTTGTTGTTGGTGTTGCAGATTTTGACCTTCGTGTTCACAAGAGGGCTCTCGCGTTCGCGAAGGGATATGTGATGAGGCTGGGAAATTAGCCTTTGCATTCACGCTATTGGTTTCGCATTCGCGAAGGGTGAGGACATGAAGCAAGGTGTTTGCGTGAGAGCCCTCGCGCTCGTGAAGGGATGTGAGGTTGTGTATCGCATTCGCGAAGAGGAAATTTTGCTGAACGGAAGCAGGTTCATCGCGTTCACATAATGGGCTTCGCATTTGCGAAGGCATAGGGGATCAAGGCACATGTTCGCGACCTGAATGCCGCGTTCACGTATAGTACAAAGTGGTCAATGGAAATTTGAGCTTAGCGAATGCGAGGCTTTGACCGCATTCACGAAGAAGGAATGTCAGGCCTGGACAGAATGTTTTAAGGACATTTTTGTTCGCGAATGTGGGGGCATTTTCCACCATAGCTGCTCATTTTGGGAGGTGTTTGAAGGCGATTGAAGAGAGATTCAATAGGAAACGTTTGGAGGTCACTTTTTTGAGCTCAAAACTCGTTTTATTGTGAAATCTATCTAGAAAATCATGGGATTTTTGCTAAGAATGGAAGAATATGGCTTGGAAATTCCGGATTTTAATTTGGGATTTGAAAGGTCAATTGTGGATGGATTTTGACGTTCTTGGTATGTATGAACTCGTGGGGAGATAAGAAACCCGTTGATGTAAAAAAATTTGAATTTTGAGATGTGGGCCCAAGGCTCGGAGTTTTGGTATTTTTCGATTGTTTTCGATTGGGCTATGTTCCTTTAGCATATTGTGATGTATTTGTTCTGCTTTGGATAGATTCGACGCGCGTGTAGGCCTATTCCGGGGGAAAAGGCATCGCAAGAGAGAGAATTAGCCGGTTTGAAGTGAGTAGTGATGTTAAATAATATCCTAAAGGTTTAAAATCCCGAATTTACACATCGTAGTGCTATATTGAGGTGACTTGCACGATGGATATGCGAGCATGGGGTTGAGCACCGTTGGGGTATTGTGACTTGGTCCGTCCTGATTGATGAAATTTTCGCATATTTGATTGAAATTTATTTGTTCTCATCGTGAGTTGGGCTGGTTGCTATATTTGGGCTTCGTGCCAATTATTTGAACTCTTCGGGGATTTTTATCACTATTTTCTCATTGTTTTGAATAATTACTTGAACTCAATCCTGTTGTTATCTACTATTTTCCAAAATCAACCACTTTTACTTAGTTTTGAGACTAAAACGATATTTTAAATGATGTTTTGGGCTGAGAATTATTGTTTTACTAATGCTCGAGGGGCTTGTGATGATTTTCGGACTGAGTGAGGCCGAAAGCCATATGTGAGGATATGTTGAGTGATATGAGGCCGAGGGCCTGAGATACTATTATGTGCCACGAGGTGGCTGTAGTGATGTGAGGTCGAGTGCCGAGTGATGATTCCACGAGGTGGCTTGATATAGCGCTTGAGTCGTAAGGGGCCCCTTCGGAGTCTGCACACCCACAGTGAACGTGGGTACCCATCTTATCTAAGAGTGAGCCCAAGGGGCTGATACTGTACTAAGAGTGAGCCTGAGGGGCTGATACTGTACTGAGAGTGAGCCTGGGGGGCTGATATTGACTAAGTGATTGATATTGTGCCCGAGGGGCGGATTGCTACTTATTAATTTCCTTTTCTACTTGTGAAAAAGGGATTTTACCTGATTACTCCATTGATTTATTCTTTAAATGATTTACTGTATCTGTATGGATTACTTTGTGTTTTTGCGAGTTTTCTTGCTTTCAGCCATTATTTATATTAATTACTCACTGGGCCGGAGAACTCACATTACTCCCTGCACTGTGTGTGCACATTCAGGCGTAGCAGGTCCCGCTCCCGAGTATTGACTCATTCCAGCTCAGGCGGATCTTCGATGAAATCTTTAGGTAGCTGCTGGCGTTCGCAACCTGGAGTTCCTCTCTATGTTGCTATTTTCTATTCTGGTATTGAGACTTTGTAGTAAATTTTGAGGATTTATTATTTTAGATGCTCGTGACTTGTGACACCCCGGTTTGGACTGTATCAGAATGGTTTCTTCTATTGTTATCGCTGTTTTCCGCAAATTATGACTATTATATCTTATTTAACAACTATTTATGGTATTTAGCTGTTTAAAGGAGGTGTTCTGTTTGTTTTGCTAGCCTTGTCTTCACTTGAGGCACCGTCATGCCCGGGTTCGGAAATTGGGTCGTGACAGTATTGCCTTTGCTAGTTCAGGCCCGTCTACTAGAATACTAAAATTTTGCGTGATTGCCTTTGCTACTTCAGCCCCGTATGCTGATGTTACGCGAAAAGTGGGTACACTTACAATTTTTTTGCAAAACGGGCACAAATTAAAATGTGACCCAAAAATCAGGTAGATGCAAATTCCCCGTAGAAATGACATCAGGTAACCACTCTAAAGAGATTTTATTTATGAATTAATCGGTGCATCTTGAATTTAAGTTTTTGGGACAAAAATATCTTGAGTTGTCCTCAAGTTAATCATTTTAGTTTAAAATAGGACAAAATAAATAGTGACTAATTTTTAAATAGCCTCCCTGAGAATGGCTATTTGTTCACTTACCCCTTTTGTTGTTTTTCTGTTTCTTCTCTTTTCCGTGATCTACATATTGAGCAAGTGACGATACAATAATATGCTCGAAGCATAATGAATCTGTTTTGCAATAGAAACTATATATCCCACCTGACCACCTGCTACAATATGTTTCATAGATGAAATAATTATTGTGTCACATATGTTTATGATAATAATTTATCTCAATGTAACACATGGTTAGAAAAATTCGGTTTTTTCATGATAATCCGGAGCGGCCTAAATATTTACCCACCATTACTTACCCCTTAGAAATTACCTTGTACCAATCAATGTACTTTATATACTCTCGACATATAATTCATATTTTTACACCTTATTGGTAAAGGTAGACGAAGTACGTACATGTTGGGTATTTTATAAAAAGAAATTAAATAAATATGAAGTATATCATTTTTCAAAATTGACATTTTCGCGTAATTGTTTTTGGCCACCTGGACACACCGCATAAATGTCCTAGGAAAATTTGTCAAAATGGACATTATGTTGGAATTTCATATGCAAAAAATTCGAATTCTAGCATATTATGTTGGAATGTTTTCAGATTTTAAGTGTCTTTTTGTTCAGTATTTTTTTTTCTAGATGAAAAAGTGCTAAATTTCATTACTTTTGAAACTATGGTTGCAATTAGCAATTGTAAATATATTTTTTATTTTTATTTTCCCGAAAAATTTCCAGACACATATAAAGCCCATTTATGCGAGTGATGTTATTTTGTGCTAATTGTGTGAGACCTTTTTCTATCTCATATATTTGTGGACACATATCTTACACATCGGAATTCATAAAATTCTAAAACTCACACTATTGTGAAACAAAAAAGAGACCCCACACAACTAGTATCAATTGCGAAAGATGAAAAATTAAATTTTCCATGCATGTTATCAAGTTTATAAGATTCAAAGTAAAGAATCCTTTTTGCCCATCTCATGTCATGTGCAGTTATTTTTGTACCTTCTATTCCTTCCTAGTATTTTATGGGGAAAGATTACATCATTTCTTTCTGCAATAAATTCTCTTTAAACCATTCTGACACAAGAATTTTCTATGAAACTGCTCTCACAAGTATTGCAAAGAAATCCATACAAGATTGCCATTTATGCCTACCCATTGGAACAAACCAAACCCTACAAATTCGGTTCAACTCGGTAGTTTTTGTTTAAGCTATTATTTATATTCAAAAGTTTATTAAATATATGAAAATGCACCGAGGGTCGATTGGAAACAGCCTTTCTGCCCTCTCGGGTAGAGGTAAGGCCTGTCTACATATTACCCTCCCCAGACCCCACCTTGTGGGAATATACTGGATTGTTGTTGTTGTTGTATTAAATATATGAAAATATTTAATTGCAAACCTAATAACTTAAACGAGCTAAGATTCAACGACAAAATTAAACTCACAACCTATAAGTCTCGGCTCCATCTCTAATTATTTGTTTATACTAACACCCTCCCCCCCTCCCAATCCCCTATACATAGTGAAACAAAAAGAAAGAAAAATATTCTTTACTTCTGAAATTTAGTTCTCCGAACAAGGCAGAAATATCATATTTTGAACTCTTGCGTGACAAGAGCATATCCACAATACAAAAATATCAGAAAAAAAAAAAAAAGAAATGTCCTATTTTCAATAATGTAATGGGAGTATTAACTGTCTATTGTGTGAAGAGAAACAGAGTCATGGCACTTTCAGCATCAGTAATTGTCAAAAATGGCATTTTCAGCACCAGTATTAGTCAAAATTTTGATGTGTAAGCATAATATGTAATAATGAATTAGTAGTTTTCTCAAATATATTTCTCTAAAGATAGAAAAAAAAAATCACTAAAGGATATGGTAGGATGGATGGAAAACCTATATTGTTAGGTAGAGATTTCGGGTTCCTACAAACGAAGAAATTCCTGGTAGAAGCACTTTTCCTTAAATAGTCTTCTACTGCGCGAATTCAAATTAGCTGGTCGGAGCATTGCATACGAATAGAGGCAAATCTAGGATTTTAACATGGCAGGGCACAATTATTTTGCTCAACCAAGTACCCCTAGAGACTTTTAATGTTTAGGGTGCCTGTTATTTATATAATTATTTTTAAGGTATACACATAATATACACAAGATTTTTGCTGAAATTTACGGGATCCGATAATCCCTCAATACTACACATAGGTCCATCTCTCCATACAGATACTGAATAATTAAAGAAAAAATACTTGATTGGGAAAAGGAGATCAAAACAGAGGAAAGCACCAAAGAATATAGCAGAGAACTCAAAAATATGAAGACTTTGAAAAGTAAATATTCATTTACAATTTCATATCTGAATTAACCAAACTCCTTAATATAACCATGACCATTCCTATATATCTTCAACAAAAAAGAAGAAGATAAATAAGAAAAACTATAACATGAACTCTTTTTTTCTAAATTAATCAGGATTTTTAGTGGCACAAATCAACAAAGAAAATCCAACTTTTTCTAGATGCAAATTTTTGTCTTCTAACCATAACCTACTATCCAAACCACTCCTTGTTCTAAACATAAACATAGCAAATCCAGATTTTGAATTAAACAACCAATCGTGAGCATCCCACATCATATCTATCAACAATCCATCCAAAAAAATGGTCTGATTTCCGCGAAAATTCCATTGTAATCTCTTAACCTGTATAACATTTTTCTTATCAATTGTAACACACAAAGCTGAATTCTTGAATATGTCATTTGCACTCTTTTTTTCTTCTCCTGTGCACTTAATCAGTATATCATGACATTTTCCATTGTCACAGAACTTTACTTTAGTTGCAAAAATACAACTGCCTGAAAAATGTTCACTTCTTGAAACCAATGTAAATCTCGCCATTCCAACATTAGAAATCTCTTGTTCCATGTCTCCTACTATTAACCCCACCTCTGAATTCACTAACACTTTTACATAAAACCCATTGATTGGTTCAGGACCTGCTTCATATATAGCACTAGAAAGATCCCACAAAATATTGAATATTGAGTTAAAACATTCAATAGTTTTTGAGCCTTTTACCTTGTCTATTTTCTTGAAATTCTTGTTAAATTTGGAGGAAGAACAAGGATAGTCACTTAAGCTAATTGACAACCCTTGTTCTAATAGGCTACACCATGTGATTTTGATGAAAAACTGCTTCTCTGTATACAGTTTCACTTTGTAAAGACAAGTAACAACATTTTGGATTGAAGGAATTAGGTTTGGTGATAAATAAACATGATTTTTTGGATCTGAACAATATGAATCTGTTACTTTTATAGCATGTTCACTGTAACAACTTGCTATATTTCTCATTCTTTCTTGAAAAAAATAAATTTGATTCTTGTGAAGTAAAGGAAGATAGAAAAGAATGGGAGATTTTAAGTATTTTATGGATTATACTTTGCTGTTGTAGAGAGGAAAATTGAGGGGTTTGAAGTTTGTAGAAGAAAAGAGAATTTGTAGGTTCTTTTCTTCTTCAAATAGTTGTTTCTTACTTGAAAGGTTTGGTTTAGCATGTAACCGAAAAGAAGAAGAACAACCAATAGAGAGAAAATCCAGGTTTTGGCCAGGTCATGGCCAATTAATAAGGAATCTCTGACCTTAAAATATTCTAAATATTTATTTATATTAATACTCAGAAGAATAGAAGGACCTCATTAATTTTCAGAAAAAGTTCCATTAATTAAAGGCCAGCTCAGTATACTAAGTATCTCATTTCGAAGAAGAACCGCACCTTAACGGGGTGTGATATTTGCAACTTATTCTAATGCAAATATTAATGGCTTATTCCAAGACTCGTACCCGTAAACTATAGGCTACACAAAAACGACCTTATCGTTATTCTGAGACTTCCCTTCCATAAAGAGTTTCTTTAATTGAGTAGTACAAATTCTTAGTGACAGTTCAATTGTTATGTCTAATTAAAGGGCAATTCAGTGCACGAAATATTCCACGTTTACGCAAGGTCTGTGAAAAAACTACACCTTAAGGGGGAGTGATGTTGACAATTTACCCTAATAAAACTATCATCGGCCGATTTCACGCTTGAACCCATGACCTATTGATCACACGAAAATAAAATTATTGTTGCTTCGTAACTTTCCTTCTTAAAAGTATTTCTTTAATTGGGTACCACAAATTTTCAGTGACAGTTCAATTGTTTTGTCTAAAAAATTGTTAAGAAGAAATTGTTAAGTTTATCAAGTACTACTATGGATTGACTTGATCTCATTCTATTAGAAGTAATGAAGAAAATGCTAGGTGTTCTATTGTATTTTATTTTATTTTATTATCATTATTGTGCTTAACTTGTCGTTTTCTGTGATCTGTACTTACTATTTAATTGTGTGCAAATGTCAACTTATTTTTAAAAACCTAACAATTAAAGAAGAAAACAGATGGTTTAACATAAATCTGTACAAGTACATGTGATCATCTCAGAGTAAAGATTTGAGATTGAGACATATATTACGTGTCATTTCAAGAAAAATTAATATAAGCTAATTCGGTATATAAAGTATTTCGTATTTATGTAGAGTTAGAGCGCACCCAATAAATATGATATAAATAACCTAACCTAAAGCAAACATTAGTGACTATTTCCAGAACTCGAACTCATAACTTATAAATTACACGAGAACAACTTTACCCGTACTAAGTTAATTCTATATACCTATACCATAATGTAGAGCTGTTGAAGATAAAAAGAAAAACTGTGATGTTGAGAAACGATGGGCCCTGTAATTAAAATTAGTTAGAAGGAACCACCAACAAACACAGATGGAGCACACTCAATCCCAACTGATGGCATTGGAGGAATAATTAGAAATTCCAACGCTGAATGGATATTAGGTTTCTAAGGAACTGTCCCAAGGGACACATTTTTGCAGAATTATATTCATTGATTCATGGGCTCAAATTGGCATACAAATACAATCTAGTGCCACCGGAGGTGGAGGTGGATGCAACAGAGATTATCACAATGCTACAATCGACAATATCTCGTTTGCTAACATGATAAATGATTGTAAGTTTCTCTTTAGACAGCTAGGTAAGCCAGTAGTTTAGCATGCAAACAGAGAACAGAATAGTATAGCGAATCAACTAGTAAAGACAAGCCATAATTTTGGGAACAACTATATATATGTGCGAACTATCAAGGGAATGTTTTGCAAGATGCCAATTGCGCACTCATTCAGCCGCCTTCAACAATGAACTGTTGTGTGATGATAGTTCCATTAGGAATTCCATGAAAAAAAATACAAATCAAAGTAAGATATTAACAGAAACTCAATTTTCTGCTTACTAATTTCTATATATATTCAACTTCTATAGGATTTTTTTGATTATTTTATTACTCACCAATTCTCTCTTTTTTTCCTCATCTTGTTTATTAATAAAATGCTGGATTCAAAGAATATACTGTAACCCAACATCACCTTTTGGCAAGAGATGTCTTTCTCATCTAAAGTAACTTTTACCAACCAAAATACTAGTTTTCTCACTTTACTCTTGTTTTTCATTTGTTGTGGAGAGAGAGGCCCTATACACCAAAAAAAAAATGAGAAAGAAGAAAGAAGTGACCTGAACGAGATTGGAAGTATGTGGAATGGATGAGATCTATAAATCATAATCAAAAGTTTTGAGTTTGAGTCTATGTGAAAAATATAGAAACTCCAGATAAGGAGCGCTTAAGACTATGGCTTGACAAACTCCGTCTTAAAAAAAAGACAGTACGGTATATGAAATATATTGTGTTCACGTTAGGTCCTGGAGTGTGATGTAAGTAGTCTACCCTTATGCAATTATTAGTAGCTGATTCTACGGCTCAAACTCGTGACCTATAAGTCACACGAATACAATTTTACTATTGCACCAAGGCTTCAACCTTTTTTATGACAAAATTTGCCTTCACTAGTATATATAATATATTATATATAAAGAAAGTATATGACCCTTAGATATGGATGGATATTTGCAATCATCTCTATCAATCTCAAAACTCAATTATACTAAGCTGGCCCGTTCAAAGCAAACTGACTTATTGAATTTATATCACAAGGGGATGATATATATGAAAATTAAAGGAACTTTGGATTTTTTTTTTTGATTCAATCAATGTGCACAAATTGCATATCCACATTCTTCATAATACTCCATACTCCTTTGCAGTTGAAAACTGTATGCGACAGAATCTTACCCCACGATAATTAATATTTATTTTATAATTGGGATATTTTTGTTTGACTCAAAAGTTATATGTTACTTTATGAGCTATTAACAATCAAAAAATATAAGAGGGGTAAATCATAATCAAATACATAATAAACCTAAATATGGAATCAGTATGATTATAGTATAGAAATGTTTGCAATGATGAAGAACTTGTAAAGATAATTGCTGATCACAGTTGAGGGAGAGTGATAGAGAGAGAATGATAGAAATTGTATTATTAGCTAGATAATAACATCTTTTACAACAGGAAAGCCTCCCTTTATACAGATGTGGGGCTTCCTTAAATTATAATCTATTGAGGGGTCGTTGACGCCTTTTCAAAGGGGGCATCTAAATACACATCGTCGTTTGTGTCCTTACGTCTATATTGCACCCTCGTTGTAAGACACGTAAGGGGGGTCGTACCATTATCGTTTTACAGACGTAGGGAGAGCTACGCTCGGCCCCCTACGGTCAAGCCATGTTTGACCCCATACAGTTAGTCCTTCTGCTCGTTGGAGGCATACTCGACGTACGTCTTCAATGGGTGGAAATGTCGATCCGTCGTGGAGTTGCTAATGCATTGACGTGTGATCTACTTTTTGAATTGATGTCACTGCCGGCATGCGTCATGATCATAACTGCTCCCAAGACAGATTAGGGGGAGATTTGACGTTTTGGTTTCCTGTCCCTTTTTTGACTCCTGCCTCTTCGATTCCCGTGTATCATGGCTCTATAAATAGGGGAAGAGTTTGATTTCTACTATTTTTCGAACTTCTCAGACTTTCTTTTCCTGTTTTCATCTTTTGTTAGGGATCCTAGTAATTTTTGTGTTGAATCCATCGAGTCTTCTTTGAACTTAGTTTCTCTAGTTGTTGACATATTTATTCGTAGATAAACACTAATTATGCAAAAATGAGACCAACAAAGTAGGGGAGATAGAGACGAATCCTCCTCTAGGGTTTCGCCATCTTCGGATGGAGGGAAAAAGACCCAAAGGCCCCTCGTTCCCCCACACTGTGGACAACGTCCTTCCCCGAGAGCTTCATGCTCGAAGGGATTTTCCCATACAATGCCCAACTCCTGCATGGAACCATTCTAAGTTTCTTGATTCACATTTGGACAGTTTGCGGGAGGCATGCCAAATCCCTGATACAGTGGTCGTGGAGACGGCTAGAGAGAATTTCGCTAACATACACAGATCGGGGTTCTGTGCTATTTATGAATACCCCTTTTTGATCGGGTGTGGCCTCCCAATGTACCCTTAGCGGAGTAGCTTTTCCGTTTTTATAATGTGTGCCCGACTCAGCTTACTTCGTATACATGGAAAGTGTGTCGCATATTAACCACTTACGGTGATCGGGCCGGGCTTGACATCTCGGTCTACCACATGATGTAGTTGTTTAGCCCCGGTTTTATGAGGGGATCGATGCTGCAGTTGAAGAGTCGTGGTGCGAAAGGCCTGGTCGTTAGGGCGGATTACAATCCTAACCACCGCTTCTAGTTCAAATTTTTCTATGTTCGAACGGCGGAACTGGTGGGGACCCCAAGGGGTTCCCAGAGGTGTGGAATCTAGAACGTGAGTGCTTTTATGCTTATTTAATATTTCTCATTACTTACGCCCATTCAACCCTTCTTACTTCTTTGCTTTCCCCTTTCTGCAGCTAGGGTTTCTCTGCCCCGACTTGTACTAGATATAAGGTCGTAAGTGGGGAGAGTGATTCCTTTCGCGGAAGAATGCCGGACTTTGGCGACATTTATCACCCGATACGACCCTTTAGGTATTATACTGACTTCTGATTTGGAAATTCTATTTTCAAGTGCCATTGCTTGACTTACTTTATTCTAGCAGTTCGGAGCTACCCCCGAAGGAGGCCCCCTCGGCAGCGAGGACTAATTCTGAGGATGAATATGTGCCTCAGGAGCCTTCGGATGAGCATGTTGCTGAGGTTGCTTAGTCCTAAAGATCAATATGTGCTTCAGGAGCATTCAGACGAGGATGTTCTTGAAGTTGCTCAGCTTGAGGGAGAGTATGTGACTGTAGAAACCTCTAGCGAGGATGCTCCCGAAGCTGCTCGGCCCGAGGGCAGAAATACGATCCAAGAACCCTCTGGCGAGGACGTTCCTAAGGCTATTCGGCCTGAGGTTGTGCCGGTAGTCGAATCCATAAGTGGAAGAGGCGTCAATTATTTCTTAGAAAAGGAATAGCCGTAGAGTGCAAGAGGGTGAATATACGCTGTCCAGAGTCGAGGCCAGTCTTGATGGGCGATGCCATTTGCTCTATGAGGCTGGACCTTCTAAGGAGGGTCGTGCCTAATATTACCTCCCCAAGCGTCGAAGGAGACGATACCCCGGCTGCTGCTGAGGCGGTTGCTGATGAGGGAAGGGCAGGTTCCGTGTAGGCTCCCACAACTACGGACATGCCACAGGGGGATCACGCTCGAGTGGAGATGGCGGCGGTTGGGCCTAACCGTCGAATCGTGATCCCGACCGTATATAACCTGTTGCTGGAGAGTGAGCAAGCCGCGGTGGATATGACTTTGCTTGCGCGGATGCCGAGAGCGAGACTCTGAAAGACGTCAGCGACATGGATTTATCCCGACGAGTCGCTAGTGCAGCTTTACAGGTATGATTTGCTTTGTTTTTTGTTGTTTCTTTTGATGAACCTTAGGCGTGTGCTGACTTGTGTTGTGTTTTCCTCTTCAGATCCTCATTTTGGAAGTGGAGAGGGGTCGGTGTTCTCAGAAGAAGATCGCTATCCTTAAGAGGGTAGTAAAAAGTATAAAGATTGTCGAGCTAAGCACCAGACATTGGCGGACATATATGCCCAGGACCCAGAGTTTCAAGTATTTCGCGCGGGCTTGGAGCAATCAGAAGCTCTGCTGCTGGAGCATGTGACTCAGTTGGAGCAAGCAGATAAAAATTTTATGACTGCTGTGGCTCGAAACACATAGCTGGAGAATCTCCTTCGGTCGAAACAGGATGAACTGGAGATTGGTCGTGGGGCAATGGCGGAGGCCGTTGAATTACGTGCCAAAGTTGATGCCCTAACCGCCGAGCTCAATGCCAAGGCAGCTGAAGTTGACGCTCTTAAGCAGGCAGCAGCGACCGGATTGGCCGACGATGTGTCTAGCGAGGAACAAGACATGTGGGTGTACACCGAAGCCAAGCTGGCAGTTTTTGAAGATTTACATGCCACTAGTTGGGCTACTGAGGCAGAAGTTGAGGACCAACACTGTTTGGTTTGGGTTGCCCGAGAAGCTTGTAGGTATAACCCCGATTCCCCGGGCCCGGTGGGATGTATATTTGCAGATATGAATCAACTGGGTACGGGGTACTGGATTTCTTTATTATATTGGGTCGAGGGCGGCGATGAGTACGGCAACGGGCTGGCTGGCGACGACGAACAGGGTGGCGGCGGCTAGGATGTATGTTTATTTTGTTGTTGTAATTTTGCAGCCGTATGAATAGTATCTTTCGTAAATGTATACTTTTCTTTTTGGGGGAAATGGAAGTCATTCTTTTGGTATTCATATATACTTTATGTAGCTTTTATTTTGTGTGCTTGTCGTAGCAGTATGCGCAGTATCGATCGTTGTCAAATGGATTTGTCGTGGTCGAGCTAGGTCAACTTAGTATGACTGTGGCCTTAGCCATTTTCTTATTTTGAGGTGGTTGTAACCATTTAATGATTTCGATCATGTCGAGTTGCTTTATCATAAGCGAACCGAGTTGATTACTATGATACTAACCTTAGCCGTTTGTTCGTTTTGAGGTGGTCGTAACCATTGATACGTTGTAGATGGCCTTAGCCTTTTATACGTTGTAGATGGCCTTAGCCTTTTATAAGTTGTAGACGGTCTTAGCCTTTCACACGTTGTAGACGGCCTTATCCTTTTACACGTTGTAGACGGCCTTAGCCTTTCATACGTTGTAGACGGCCTTAGCCTTTTACACGTTGTAGACGGCCTTAGCCTTTCATATGTTATAGATGGCCCTAACCTTTGATACGTTGTAGATGGCCTTAGCCTTTTATACGTTGTAGACGGCTTTAGCCTTTCATACATTGGAGATGGTCGTGGCCTTTCATACATCGGAGATGGCCGTAGCCTTTTATACATTGGAGATGGCCGTGGCCTTTCATACATCGGAGATGGACATAGCCTTTCATACATTGGAGATGGACGTAGCCTTTCATACATTGGAGATGGTCGTAGCCTTTCATGCATTGAGATGGCCGTAGCCTTTCATATATTGGAGATAGTGTTAGTCTAGTCCCTTTGGTACCAGTTGTGAGGGCCTGCAGATTAGCTGGTGTGTAAAACTTGCCTCGTGAGTATCTCCGAGCGTCTCCTCGATCGGTCGCCTCATTAAAAACCTTCCCAAGAAACCCAATTGGGACAAAACTCGGGTAAGGGAAAAAAAGTACGACTCGGGAGGCCCCTTTCACAAATGGAAATACTTGAGGTGGGCGACATTCCAAATGTTTTGGATTGTTTTTCCTTCCATTGTTTCTAGTTGGAATATACCCTTTATCTCCCGGGCGTTCATCATTTTTTTTACATCATGGATTATTACGACTTGCTATGATTGGTCCATAAATCATATAGATTGTTTTGTATTCATAAAGTGTATGATAACTTTTGAGTCGAACAATTTGGCGCCATCTGTGGGGACTTCCTAGTAAAATCGAGTAGTTCTTCCCAAAACCAGAAGAAAAGAAACGCCGGAAAATGAAAAAAACAACCCAGCTCTAGCAAACCAAAGCGACATATCGAACAAGGAGAGCTCGAAGATCCCAACTCAAGATCCAAGTCCTCTCTCCGATCTCAAATAGTGCAAACAAGAAGAAGGAACCCCTCATAAGGGAGGATATTTGTAAGGTATCTCCCGCATCCCCTATACGGGCTCCGGTCAGAATCGGCACGGAGATATCTCGAGCCGACAGTCTCCTCAAGACAACCTATATGCCCCGATTGGGAAGACAACGTATAAACTGCTCAAAGTCTCTAATTAAAATCGAGCCCCAGCACTTAATACCCACAATGTGAGAACTCAGGCTCCAAAATTGACAAAGTTCAACAATAGTTGAACTAGGACAGGCCATGCGCCTTCGCTAATATGTTCAACTACGGTTGAACCAAGTCTCAGACTATGCATTTTCGCCTCCTAAATTGACAAAGTTCAACAACAGTTGAACTGGGACTCATGCCATGTGCCTTCGCCAATAAGTTCAACTACGGTTGAACCAAGACTGAGGTTACGCGCCTTCACCTCCAAAATTGACAAAGTTCAAAGATTGTGACGACCCAAAGGGTCATCACTTATTTTTTTAATCATTTCGAGCTTCCGAGGCCTTGAAAACCTCATTCCATGTTGCCTCGATTTACGTGCACGATCCGAGCATGTAGCCGGAAAGATTTTTGTGATAGAAAATATGAATTCTATGAGAAATGTGGATAAAAATGATATTAATATTGATATGGTTGACTTCGGTCAACATTTTTGGTAAACGGATCCGGACCGGAGATTGGATGGTCCCGAGAGGTCCGTAGGAAAATATGGGACTTGGACATGCGTCCGGAGTCGAATTCTGAGGCCTAGAGCCCAAGTTATGAATTTTTCTATGAAATTATTTTTGAAGTAATTGTTAAAGGAAATGAATTAATTGACCTTGGTATCGGGCTCGTATTTTGGTTCCGACGCCCGGTACAAGTCTTAAATATTATATATGTGATTTCTGTAAAGTTTGGTGACATTCGGATGTCGTTTGAGATGTTTTGGACCTTGAGTTCCAAGTTTGAAAGTTTTGAAAACCAAAAGTATGAAAATCATGAATTTGAGGCTTGATTTGATGAAAACGATGTGATATTGGCGATGTGATCGCACGAACAAGTTCATAATGCGTTTTTGAGGTTGTGTACATGTTTGGTTTGGAGCCCGGGGGGCTTGGGTAAAGATTTGATAGGCCATTGGATTAAATTCTGAATTTTTGCACTGCTGGTTTTTCACCCAGCTGTTGGCTTTGCAATTGCGAAGCATTTCTCGCAATTGCGAAGGGGGCAGAACAAGGCAGGGCTCGCAAATGCGAACCCTGATCGCAAATGCGAAGCCCCTCATGACCCAGCCTTGTTCGCAAATGCGAACATCCCCTTGTCCTGCCTATGTTCGCAAATGCGAACCATAGTTCGCAAATGCGAACATACCCAAATCCAGCCTTGTTCGCAAATGCGAACAATAGTTCGCAAATGCGAACAATGCCCTTTACTGCCTGTGTTCGCAAATGCGAACATTAGTTCGCAAATGCGAACACTCCCCTTTCCTGCCAGTGTTCGCAAATGCGAACAAAAGTTCGCAAATGCGAACTTCCCACCCTTAGCTTATTTTTCAAACTGCAGAAATTGGTCGGGCTTCGCAATTGCGAACCCATGTTCGCAAATGCGAACACAGAGACCTGTAAAACACGATTTTCAGTTCATTTCTTCACTTTTTACAAAACAAAAACACCCATTTGCGATTCTTCATGGATTCCTTCTTCATCAAAACAATTGTAAGTCACTTTTTACTTAATTCTTTCAATTCCTAACATCATTAAACATGTTTTTCAATAGAAATCAAAGGTTTTCATGGTAGAATTTCTTGTTTTTGTTAGAATATAGGGTTTTTCATAAATTGGGAAATTGGACCTCGAATTGAGGTCCGATTTTGAAACAAATCATATACATGAACTCGTGAGGGGATGGGTAACCGGATTTTGGTCCGAACCCCGAGTTCCGACCATATGGGCCCGGGGTTGAAATTCACTATTCCGGGCAGAATGTTGTAAAAGTTGTATTTGGTCTTAAGAATTAGTTTGTTGAGTAGTATAGATGATATTAAATCAATTGTGTATAGATACGATTGGATTGGAGCCAAATTTGAAAGAAAAAGACATTTCCACGGATTGAATTGTTCATAAACATTCGAGGTAAGTGTTTGTTCTATCCTAGCTTGAGGGAATAGGATTATGTGTTATGTGTTATGTGATCGAGTGCGGAGTATGGGCTGTGGTGACGAGCATCCATACACTGGCGTCTAGTATGACCGTGAGTCATTGGAAAATGATTATTTTGAGATATATTTTACAGATGAATTGTTGAACCTTTGCCAGGTTGTAGAATTGTTATTGTTCTCCCTTGTCGGGACTTGTTGTGAAGATAATTATTGATTGCCCTTGTTGGGACGGTTTATGAATTACTGTTTCTTTCTTTGCCCTTAACTGTGATTGTTATTTGGGTGAGGAAGAGTGATAATGCACGAAGGGTGATGACGTGCCTTGTTTTATTATTTATGCACGAAGGTTAATGTCGTGCCATGTTTTATTGATTATGCACGAAGGATCATGCCGTGCCCTGTTATTGAACCATGTACGAAGGATCATGCCATACTATGGATGTGAGGATGAGAGTAAAAGCACGAAGGGTGATGCCGTGTACTTTATTTGCTTATTTGGTGAGGATGAGAGTAAAAGCACGAAGGGTGATGCCGTGCAACTGCTTGCTATTCCTTGACTTGATATTACTTGTGTTTCCATTATACTTTGTTTTTCCTTGTGAATTTATTAACTCTGTTGTTAATTGTTGAATTCTTTGAGATATTCCTTATTGTGTTATTACCTGGTTATTTCTTGTTATTCCGTGGTATACATATATATTGAATTGCACAGGTTTATGTGGGTGTCTGGTCCTAGGCTTGTCACTACTTCGCCGGGATAGGCCAGGCACTTACCAGCACATGGGGTCGGTTGTGCTGATACTACACTTCTGTGCGTTTTTGCACAGGTCCAGGTTACGATCGGGAGCAGCAGTAGTAAATCGATTGCGTGGGAGTTGATCACATTTGAGACCGAGGTAGCTTGCAGACGTCCGCAGGCCCGGTGTCTCTCTCTCTTTATTTATGTTACTAGCTGTAGTCTCTTTGTTCCGAGACAAACAGAATTATGTTATATTTCCTTCCAACTTTTATGTGTAGTTTTCAGTAGTAGTTCGTGGGTTGGTGACTCCACGTCTTGGGTAGAGGATTTCGGTATGATTTTCATCTTGTAATTAGTTATTTCTATTTCGATAAAGTATTCCACATTTATTTAATTAAAATTGTGTTAAAAACATGATAGTATGAATACAGTGGCTTGCCTAGCTACCACGAGTAGGCGCCATCACGATCCCGATGTTGGGGGAAAATCCGGGTCGTGACAAGTTGGTATCAGAGCTCTAGGTTACATAGGTCTCACCACTCACGAACAAGCTTAGTAGTGTTTGAGAGGTAGGTACGGAGACGTCTGTACTTGTCCTCCAGAGTCTATTGAGTTAGGAAAGAGTCTCTCATTTGTTCTTTCTTGTCGTACGACTTGTTCCTCAATTACTGATTGAATTTCTATTCTGTCCTTTCGCAGATGGTGAGGACACGCGCTTCTTCGTCCGCTGACCAGCAGCCCGAGCCCCAAGGCAGCTCCTATGAGGGGCAGGGGCCAAGGCCGTATCAGAGGCCATGGTAGGGGTAGAGCTCAGCCCCAGGCGGCTACCCTAGAGGTGGAGCCTCATATTGAGATTGACGAGGAGGTTGCGGTTCCAGTAGCTCCAGTGGGCCCAGCTCAGGTCCCAGGAGAGGCTTTATTTACCCCGGATCTCCCTGGGATGCTTTGGTCAGAATAGCGGGATTTATGGACAGCATTGCCAGAGCGGGTTTATTATCAGTTGCACCAGCCGCTTCTCAGGCTGGAGGAGGGGCCCAGACTCCTATTGCTCGTACTCCGGAGCCAGTAGCTCCTCAGCCTCAGGCACCAGTGGTTCAGCCAGCTGTGGCCACTCAGTCAGGTACCACAGCTCATGCCGCTGATGGAGCGGCCATGACTTCTAATTCGTTATGGAGGCTTGATCGGTTCTCCAAGCTATTCACCACTACATTCAGTGGAGCCACATCAGAGGATCCTCAGGATTTCTTATTCAGTTGCCATGAGATTCTCAAGACTATGGGGATCGTGGAGTCAAATGGAGTTGACTTCTGTACATTCAGACTTGCAGGATCCGCCAAGACTTGGTGGAGAGATTATTGCTTGACTCGACCAGCAGGGTCCCCAGCTTTATCATGGGATCAGTTTGCGGAACTATTTATGGAGAAGTTTCTCCTTGCTACTCAGCGGGATGTACTTCGGAGGCAGTTTGAGCGCCTCCATCAGGGCACTATGACGGTTACACAGTATGAGACGAGATTTGTCGATTTGGCTCGTCATGCAGTGGTGATACTTCCCATAGAGCGGGAGAGGGTCCGTAAGTTTATAGATGGGCTTAATCAGCCGATTAGACTCCAGATGGCTATGGGCGTGGGGAGTGACATATCATTTCAGAAGGCAGCCAATGCAGCACGCAGAGTTGAGATGGCTCTCGCTAGAGGAGGCGGTTATTCTTCGGATAAGAGGCCTCGTCATTCGGGTAGGTTTGGTGCTTCTTCCTCTGGTAGCAGAGAATCCTTTGATAGAGGCCAGTCCTCCAGGCCTTTTCATTCCGCCCTTCAGGCTTCACAGGGTGGACCAAGTGATCGCGGTTTTCGTGGGCATTATTCAGACCAGCCTCCTATTAATGCTCAGCCTCTTCAGAGTGTTCGTGGAGGCCATTCAGGGCGTCAGGGCCAGCAGCCCTATCAGTCTAAGAGTTGCAACGGTTGTGGTGACCCAGGTCATTTTATCAGGAATTGCCCTCTAGCAGCGGGCAACTCTCACCAGCGAGGTCCTCGTCCTATGATTCAGGCCCTAGCTGACCCTCAGCCTGCCCAGCCAGCCAGAGGCGGGGGTAGAGATTATAGAGGTGGAGGTCGAGACCGTAGAGGTGGAGACCGTCCAGCCAGAGGTAGAGGTCAGCCAGTTGATGGTCGTCCTAGAGACGCAGCTCAGAGGAGAGGTGCAGATCCCCGATTCTATGCTTTACCAGCCAGGCCAGAGGCAGAGGCATCAGATGCCGTGATTACAGGTACTATTCTTGTGTGTGGCAGAGGTGCTTCAGTATTATTTGATCCTGGATCTACATATTCCTATGTGTCTTCCTACTTCGCACCGTATTTGGCCGTGCCCAGCTATGCTCTGGATATTCCAGTTTATGTGGCTACACCAGTGGGTGACTCCATTGTAGTCGATCGGGTGCACCGTTCGTGCGTAGTTATATTTGGGGGTCTTGAGACCCGTGTTGATCTGTTGCTTTTGGATATGGTGGATTTTGATGTCATATTGGGGATGGATTGGTTGTCCCCATACCATGCTATTCTAGATTGTCATGCTAAGACTGTGACCTTAGCCTTGCCAGAATCACCCCGATTAGAGTGGAAGGGTACCTCAAGCCACTCCGTTCGCACTGTTATTTCCTATGTTAAGGCTCGACGCATGGTCGAGAAGGGGTGTCTAGCCTATCTGGCTTATGTTCGTGATTCCAGCGCAGAGGTTCCTTCCATTGAGTCAGTCCCTATTGCACGGGAGTTTCCCGAGGTTTTTTCTTCAGACCTGCCGGGCATGCCACCCGACAGGGATATTGATTTCTGTATTGATCTGGCACCGGGCACTCGGCCCATCTCTATTCCACCCTATCGTATGGCCCCGCCGGAGCTAAAAGAGTTGAAAGATCAGTTGCAGGACCTTCTTGAGAAGGGCTTTATCAGGCCCAGTGTTTCCCCCTGGGGAGCACTTGTATTATTTGTAAAGAAGAAAGATGGCTCGATGCGGATGTGTATTGATTACCGGCAATTGAACAAAGTGACAATAAAGAATAAGTATCCACTGCCGAGGATTGATGATTTGTTTGACCAGCTCCGGGGAGCGAGGGTATTCTCAAAGATAGACTTGAGGTCAGGCTACCATCAGCTGAAGATCAGGGCGGCTGACATTCCTAAGACAGCCTTTCGCTCTAGATATGGGCATTATGAGTTCTTGGTCATGTCCTTCGGGTTGACCAATGCCCCAGCAGCATTCATGGAGTTAATGAATCGGGTGTTCATGCCTTACTTAGATCTATTCGTGATAGTCTTTATAGATGACATCCTGGTATACTCCCGCAGCCAGGAAGAGCACGAGCAGCACCTCAGAGTGGTTCTTCAGACTCTGAAAGATAACCAGCTATATGCCAAATTTTCTAAATGTGAGTTCTAGCTGAGTTCGGTAGCATTTCTGGGTCACATTGTATCGGTGGAAGGTATTCGGGTAGACCCAAAGAAGATTGAGGCAGTCCAGAATTGGCCTCGACCAGCTTCAGTGACTGAGATCCGGAGTTTCTTGGGATTAGGAGGTTACTACCGTCGTTTTGTAGAGGGGTTTTCTTCTATTGCAGCCCCGATGACCAGGTTGACCCAGAAGGGTGCCCAGTTCCAGTGGTTAGAGGAGTGTGAGGCGAGTTTTTAGAAGCTCAAGACAGCCTTTACTACCGCACCAGTGTTGATACTACCTATGGGTGCAGGACCTTATACAGTTTATTGTGACGCATCTCATACAGGGCTTGGAGCGGTATTGATGCAAGATGGTAAGGTTATTGCTTATGCTTCGAGGCAGTTAAAAATACATGAGAAGAATTATCCAGTTCATGATCTTGAGTTAGCAGCAGTGGTACATGCCTTAAAGATCTGGAGGCATTATCTATATGGTGTGACATGTGAGGTGTACACTGATCACAAAAGCCTACAATACTTGTTCAAGCAGAAGGAGTTGAATCTACGACAGCGGAGATGGTTAGAGTTGCTAAAAGACTATGATGTTACTATCTTATATCACCCAGGTAAGGCCAATGTGGTGGCCGATGCTTTGAGTAGAAAGTATGCCAGCATGGGTAGTCTTGCATACATTCCGGTCAGTCAGAGACCATTAGCTATAGATGTCCAGGCCTTAGCTAACCGGTTCGTGAGATTAGACATTTCTGAGCCTAGCAGGGTGTTAGCCTGCACGGTCGCTCATTCTTCTTTATTAGAGCGTATCCGTGAGAGGCAATTTGATGATCCTCATTTGTGTGAGTTGAGAGATACGGTACAGCGGGGAGGTGCCACACAAGTAAATCTAGATGATGATGGGGTATTGAAATTGCAGGGTCGAGTTTGTGTGCCCAATGTCGAAGGGATTCGAGAGTTGATCTTAGCAGAGGCCCACAGTTCGCGGTATTCTATTCACCCAGGCGCCGCGAAAATGTACCAGGACTTACGGCAACACTATTGGTGGCGCGGAATGAAGAAAGATATCATTGCGTATGTCGCTCGGTGTCTAAATTGTCGGCAGGTGAAATATGAGCACCAGAGACCTGGTGGTGTATCCGGAGGATTGAAATTCCCAAGTGGAAATGGGAGCGGATCACTATGGACTTCGTTACTCTGGACTTCCTTTGACTCGGAGGAAATTTGATGCTATTTGGGTCATTGTTGATAGGGTGACCAAATCAGCACACTTTATTCCAATATCTGTCTCCTATTCGTCGGAGAGGTTAGCGGAGGTTTACATTAGGGAGATTGTTCGTCTCCATGGAGTGCCGGTATCTATTATCTCCGATCGGGGTACGCAGCTTACCTCGCGGTTCCGGAGAGCGGTCCAGCAAGGAGTTAGGTACCCAGGGTTCAATTGAGTACGGCATTTCATCCTCGGACGGATGGCCGGTCCGAGAGAACTATTCGGATTCTAGAGGACATGCTTCGAGCTCGTGTTATTGATTTCGGAGGCTCGTGGGACCAGTTTCCTGCCATTAGCAGAGTTCGCCTACAATAACAGTTACCAGTCTAGCATCCATATGGCTCCGTATGAGGCGTTGTATGGTAGGCGATGTCGATCACCGGTTGGATGGTTTGAACCGGGAGAGGCTCGGTTGTTGGGTACAGACTTAGTTCAGGAGGCCTTGGATAAGGTCAAGACTATTCAGGAGAGATTGCATTCAGCTCAGTCCAGGCAGAAGACTTATGCGGATCGTAAAGTTTGAGATGTGCATTTCATGATTGGTGAACGAGTATTGCTCCGAGTGTCGCCTATGAAGGGCGTGATGAGGTTCGGGAAGAAGGGCAAGCTCGGCCCTAGGTATATTGGTCCATTTGAGATTCTAGACAGAGTGGGAGGGGTGGCTTACAGATTAGCTTTGCCGCCTAGCTTATCAGCCGTGCATCCGGTTTTTCACGTATCTATGCTTCGGAGATACCACGGCGATCCCACACATGTGTTAGACTTCAGTACTGTCCAATTGGACAATGATCTATCTTACGAGGAGGAGCAGGTGGCCATTCTAGACCGGCAGGTTCGACTGTTAAGGTCGAAGAGTTATCCTTCTGTGCGTGTTCAGTGGAGAGGTCAGCCTCCTGAGGCATCGACCTGGGAGTCCGAGTCTGATATGCGGAGCCGCTACCCACACTTGTTTCCTAACTCAGGTACTTCTTTCTTTTGTCCGTTCGAGGACGAACGGTTGTTTTAGAGGTGGAGATTGTGACGACCCAAAGGGTCATCACTTATTTTTTTAATCATTTCGAGCTTCCGAGGCCTTGAAAACCTCATTCCATGTTGCCTCGATTTACGTGCACGATCCGAGCATGTAGCCGGAAAGATTTTTGTGATAGAAAATATGAATTCTATGAGAAATGTGGATAAAAATGATATTAATATTGATATGGTTGACTTCGGTCAACATTATTGGTAAACGGATCCGGACCCGAGATTGGATGGTCCCGAGAGGTCCGTAGGAAAATATGGGACTTGGACATGCGTCCGGAGTCAAATTCTGAGGCCGAGAGCCCAAGTTATGAATTTTTCTATGAAATTGTTTTTGAAGTAATTGTTAAAGGAAATGAATTAATTGACCTTGGTATCGGGCTCGTATTTTGGTTCCGACGCCCGGTACAAGTCTTAAATATTATATATGTGATTTCCGTAAAGTTTGGTGACATTCGGATGTTGTTTGAGATGTTTTGGACCTTGAGTTCCAAGTTTGAAAGTTTTGAAAACCAAAAGTATGAAAATCATGAATTTGAGGCTTGATTTGATGAAAACGATGTGATATTGGCGATGTGATCGCACGAACAAGTTCATAATGTGTTTTTGAGGTTGTGTACATGTTTGGTTTGGAGCCCGAGGGGCTCGGGTAAAGATTTGATAGGCCGTTGGATTAAATTCTGAATTTTTGCACTGCTGGTTTTTCACCCAGCTGTTGGCTTCGCAATTGCGAAGCATTTCTCGCAATTGCGAAGGGGCAGAACAAGGCAGGGCTCGCAAATGCGAACCCTGATCGCAAATGCGAAGCCCCTCATGACCCAGCCTTGTTCGCAAATGCGAACCATTGTTCGCAAATGCGAACAATTGTTCGCAAATGCGAACATCCCCTTGTCCTGCCTATGTTCGCAAATGCGAACCATAGTTCGCAAATGCGAACATACCCAAATCCAGCCTTGTTCGCAAATGCGAACAATAGTTCGCAAATGCGAACAATGCCCTTTACTGCCTGTGTTCGCAAATGCGAACACTCCCTTTGTCTGCCAGTGTTCGCAAATGCGAACTTCCCAGCCTTAGCTTATTTTTGAAACTCCAGAAATTGGTCGGGGTTCGCAATTGCGAACCCATGTTCGCAAATGCGAACACAGAGACCTGTAAAACACGATTTTCAGTTCATTTCTTCACTTTTTACAAAACAAAAACACCCATTTGCGATTCTTCACGGATTCCTTCTTCATCAAAATAATTGTAAGTCACTTTTTACTTAATTCTTTCAATTCCTAACATCATTAAACATGTTTTTCAATAGAAATCAAAGGTTTTCATGGTAGAATTTCTTGTTTTTGTTAGAATATAGGGTTTTTCATAAATTGGGAAATTGGACCTCGAATTGAGGTCCGATTTTGAAACAAATCATATACATGAACTCGTGAGGGGATGGGTAACCGGATTTTGGTCCGAACCCCGAGTTCCGACCATGTGGGCCTGGGGTTGAAATTCACTATTCCGGCGCAGAATGTTGTAAAAGTTGTATTTGGTCTTAAGAATTAGTTTGTTGAGTAGTATTGATGATATTAAATCAATTGTGTATAGATACGATTGGATTGGAGCCAAATTTGAAAGAAAAAGACATTTCCACGGATTGAATTGTTCATAAACATTCGAGGTAAGTATTTGTTCTATCCTAGCTTGAGGGAATAGGATTATGTGTTATGTGTTATGTGATCGAGTGCGGTGTATGGGCTGTGGTGACGAGCATCCATACATTGGCGTCTAGTATGACCGTGAGTCGTTGAAAATGCTTATTTTGAGATATATTTACAGATGAATTGTTAAACCTTTGCCAGGTTGTAGAATTGTTATTGTTCTCCCTTGTCGGGACTTGTTGTGAAGATAATTATTGATTGCCCATGTTGGGACAGTTTATGAATTTCTGCTTCTTTCTCTTTGCCCTTAACCGTGATTGTTATTTGGGTGAGGAAGAGTGATAATGCACGAAGGGTGATGCCGTGCCTTGTTTTATTATTTATGCACGAAGGTTAATGCCGTGCCATGTTTTATTGATTATGCACGAAGGATCATGCCGTGCCCTGTTATTGAACCATGTACGAAGGATCATGCCGTACTATGGATGTGAGGATAAGAGTAAAAGCACGAAGGGTGATGCCGTGTACTTTATTTGCTTATTTGGTGAGGATGAGAGTAAAAGCACGAAGGGTGATGCCGTGCAACTGCTTGCTATTCCTTGACTTGATATTACTTGTGTTTCCATTATACTTTGTTTTTCCTTGTGAATTTATTAACTGTTGTTAATTGTTGAATTCTTTGAGATATTCCTTATTGTGTTATTACCTGGTTATTTCTTGTTATTCTGTGGTATACATATATATTGAACTGCACAGGTTTATGTGAGTGTCTGGTCCTTGCCTTGTCACTACTTCGCCGGGATAGGCCGGGCACTTACCAGCACATGGGGTCGGTTGTGCTGATACTAGACTTCTGTGCGTTTTTGCACAGGTCTAGGTTTTGAGCAGCAGCCGCAGTAGTTTGATAGCAGGATTTGATCACATTTGAGACCGAGGTAGCTTGCAGACGTCCGCAAGCCCGGTGTCTCTCTCTCTTTATTTATGTTACTAGCCGTAGTCTCTTTGTTCCGAGACAAACAGAATTATGTTATATTTCCTTCAGACTTTTATGTGTAGTATTCCAAGCAGTAGTTCGTGAGTTGGTGACTCCACGTCTTGGGTAGAGGATTTCGGTATGATTTTCATCTTGTAATTAGTTATTTCTATTTCGATAAAGTATTCCGCATTTATTTAATTAAAATTGTGTTAAAAACAGGATAGTATGAATACAGTGGCTTGCCTAGCTACCACGAGTAGGCGCCATCACGATCCCGATGTTGGGGGAAAATCCGGGTCGTGACAACTAGAGTGCTATTATTTCTAATTCAGCAAGGGCTAGATCTTGCTATTGAACCCAAAGTTCACGAGCCTGGCCAGAGGAAGTAGTGGTCCCGTAGATGCTGGTTTTCCTCCTCCAGGGTTGTAACCCACTCCGCCATCATTTGAGCGTCCCGCTCAAGGGTACCTATCCGCTCCTCGAGGCTCGTCTCCCTGAAGGCGGCAGCAACCCTTACTAGCGACAGCTGGGACTCACCGGCACGGACAACCCCCTGTAACGTCTCAGCCCTTGACGAGGCATCGTCCACCTGACGATTCAAGGCTGCAACCTCTCCCTCCAGTGCAACCACCTTTTTGCTCCACGCCGATATAGCCTCCGCTACCTTGGCTAGGCATTGACCCTCGCACTCGACTGTGGCCCTCCTCCCTACCCGAGCTCCTCGTCCTTCTGACTGAGCAGCTCTTCAAGGGCACTTATCCGACCAAGTGTTTGTTGCGCTTGAAGTTCCCGCCTCGCCAATTCCTCAACCACGGCCCGGCTACGGGGATTGTTTCTCAAACTTATGCGCATCTCCTTACTCCTCCAACACCCGCAAAAACACCATCGAAAGAACGTTAGCTCGACGGATACTCTCCACCTCCAGCAAGTAAGACTGCAAAGCAAAGGGAACGGTTGAAATAAAAAACAAAACAAGGCAAAGAAAAGATAAACTAATATACATTTACGTACCCTCAAGCCCATCACGACCACCTCATTCATCAACTCGATATCCGTGACGTCCTTCAGCGATGTGTTCTCTAATTTCGAGCACAGCAGCCCGAACTGTGGCACCAAAATCGGGCCTTAGAGCAGTAAATTTAAATCTGTGGGAACCTCAATGAGGCGTGACCTCCCCTCCGCGCGCATGATCGAATTCATAAAGCCTTCACAAAACATGCAGATGGATGGGAACCTCAATGAGGCGTGACCTCCCCTCCACGCGCACGACCGAATTCATAAAGCCTTCTCGGAACATGCAGATGTCCTCGGGGTCCAAATCCGATTCAAATCTGGACCCTTATCCTGTGGCCTCTCCTCCACCTCCCCCCGCCGCAACCGCCAACGGGGAGCTTGGTCCACCGATTTCAACAACTACTGAAGAGCTTCCCCCCCCCCCCCCGTCTCAGCTACGGGAGTCACCAACGGAGTCACCGAAGTGACAGTATCTTCGTGGCCTAAGACAGCTAGGGCAACCTCTACTATGGGTTCGCCCTCAAGGATAGGTGCTGCAGCCGTACCCTCCTCTGCATTCGCTAGAGGGGAGTTAATGTTAATCACCATAGGAGGAGCCAGAGTGAATATGACCCTGCGCCTAATCAACAACCTCTCCTCCTCTTCCTCACCCGAGGATAATTCGTCCCTAGGACGTACGGTCCCCGATGACCCCTCATCCCAAAACGTGGCCCGTGGTGGGGAAGGATTTACCGAACATTCGACTGAAGCCGCCCTAGGTGCGCAGCGCAGCGCTGGTGCTGCAAGAAGCCGAGCGATCGCACCCGGCCGCCGGAAAGCCAACTTAGAAGCCCTGTTGCGACTCGCCCTCCCTATCACAAAAAAACAAGGTTGGTAAACAAAACCAAATCAAAACCGAATGAATGTAGGAATCGAATTCTCACCTGCAGCAGGCCTACGGCCATGTCTCTCCCAGAAAGATGCCCACATGCGAATATCTTTAGTATGAATGAGCACGACTTCAAGCCACCCACGTATCCCTACTAATGGGGTCGGTGGAAACCTCTCGGCTACAAAAGCGACAATGAGTCAACGATCACAAATGCAAGACTTATAAAAAGAAAAAGGAAAAAGGAAGGAAAATGATTATAGCAATAGAATAACTCATGTGCATGGTTCCAAGCCTCCAGGAACCCTGAGGGGGGCGCCACTAAATGATCGGTCCTGATATAAAAGAAGTGCTCAAAAGGACAGGGGTTGACCTCATCATCCAGCGCCGCAGTCAGCCCTCTCGACCCACGAGGGAATGCCCGAAGCATGGTGCCCCGAACCTGTTGGGGGGGCATAAAGGGTGAGCACGTGCTGTAGCACAACCACCCTACCGACCAATTTCCCGTACTTTAGGAACATCACCAGTAACTTGTAGAGAGAAGGGGTGAGCTGGCCTGGCACACTCCTTAGTGGTGACAGAAATCCACCACCAACATAGGGAGTGGAATCTTGTACCCCAACCTAAAGGGGTACGCGTAAAAGGCGTAGTATCCCCTGCATTCGGTGTGAACCCTTTCCAAGCTTCTAGCGAGGACAATGTCAGCATGGGTCGGAATGACACCCTGCTCCCGTAATCGGGCCATTCCGATCTCCCCTATTAGTGGGGCTTCATCTCCTAGGTCTTCCCCTCCATCGGCGGTAAAGTCAATCGCCATACCTACAGGCCGGGGAAGTATCTCATCAATTGATGGAGCTCCCCCGATCTCTGCCTGCTCAGCATCCCACATCGCCGGAGGTGACCCTTCAACACCGGAGAATTGACCAGCAAATTTATCAGAAGAACATCACGCGAAGAACTGCCTGCCATTCCTTAGTTGTTTGAAGAGAAAAGAACATAATTTGGTGGGAAGGATGAAGGTTATCGCAATCAAGAAAAGAAAGGAGAAGGTGAATTTGCAGAATGAAAGCTTCCTTAGAATCACTCATATGAATAATGAAGTAATGAGAAACGAATGCATCAACCCACCTTTATAGGCAACATAAATGACTTTTGGGAAACCCAATAGACACCATTAACTGCATGACCAACCATCAAACATTTTGATTCTACCGAGATGTGTATCATCATGATGAGCACCACAAAGTGCCCCCTCGGCCTTCTGCTGACGCCATCCATTGAAACACTTGAAACGCCCTACCAATACTAGCGGAATGCACCATGTGTCCTCAAAATTCTAAACACTACGGAAAATGTACTTGGCACTTGCTTATTTCCCTCGTCCATGTCACATACAGCCCGTCTTCCATCATCGACGACAATTACGAATCTAAGCGAATGCGAGAACCAGAATGTGACTAAGTTCGATCTAGCCCGAACTACACTGGAAACATCATATGCCTTCATGAAGAGGAGGTGCTCTGTCCCGACCACATGATAACATGATAATATGGTGATGTGACGTAGAAAATTCTACAAGATTCGGGGTGCCGTCAAAGAGAACATGGTCTCGACTAGAGCGACGGCCGCCCCTCTCTTATCTAAGTTTTTCAAATCATAATCAACAAAACATGTTCATCGAGTTCGGCCGAAGCACGACCTCAAAAAACGGAGGGACTAACTGTATGGTTGAGAATCTGACCCCACGATAATTAATGAAGATAATCATATCTTGAACTAATCCATAATTGATAAGAAGCATGGCCACTAGCCTATAACAGAATTCTATTCTCCTCCAGTAAGGGGAACAAAGGTACGGCCTACCCGCCTCCCCATGGGGACGAAGTCTCAACGTGGTCACGGCCACTCACTTCCTACTCATTGAGCTCACAACTATAAATACTAGAAGCATGAACCCTAGAAAATAGGGCTTCTTCTTCATCACTATTCTTCAGAGAGATCTTGATCACCATTCTCTAGAAAGAGAGAGAGAGAGAGAGTGAGAGAGAGAGACAGAGAGAACAGACAAGAAATGTCCATCTCTTGGAGAGATACAACATCATTGTAAGGCTCTGAACCTCTTCATGGAGAGGCAAACCAAATCAATATCATCAATAAAAGTTCTCAATACTCCTTACTCTAATCTCGAGCGTTTATTATTATTTATTTTGCAAGGTTCATGGATTATTACGACTTACGATGATTGACCCGTAACTTATATATATTATTTTGTATTCATAAAGTATATGATAACTTTTGAGTCAAACAAGAACAATAAATTTAGTGAAAAAGAAAGCAGTGAAAAGTGGACTAAAGAATGGTTTCCTTGAGCTTGTGTCTTTTTCCAATCAAAATCATATAAATTTATTATTAGGAATTTTAGTTTTTTATTGGATAACAAGGAGTTTCGAATTTAGGGATTTATTCAAAATATTCAATAACTTGATTTATAATAATGAAGTCGATTTTTTATTTGTTACTTTACGTTTCAGTGCAGTTGCTAAATCTGCCTAATTCTCCCTTCATGTATGGTTACCTGTTGTCATGAAGCGGCATACCCCATTTCGGCTATTATACATGTTGCTACTATTGTAACGACGAAAATTTTTCTTGTAGCTCGGCTTTGTTCTCTTTTCAAAGTTATACCTTGCATAATGTAACATAGAAGAATATTTGGGTGAACCTAAAATAGGAGCGATAATTTATATCGCCAACCCCAATTTTGTTTGGCACCGAGACATAATTATTGGTGTATACCAAACCCGGGTCAATGATAAAAAAATAAAAATAAAAACTTTAGAAGAATAATGTTGTTTCCTTACTATCTAAAACCTAAATCAGCCACCATTATTACTTCAAACATTATTTATTATAACCTCTTGAAATACTTTATTTTTCGCTTACTGATAGAAACACTAAAATCAGCCACCATTATTAGGTCAGAACCTCGTTGCATGTGATGATTGCACCCCAATAATCACAGAGGAACTTGAATTAATAAGAGTTGTTATACCAGAATGAGGAACATGTTTCGAGGTAATTTAAAAAATATAATTAACTACTTATGCTAAAAAAAATTAATATATAACTACAAATTAGTACTAGTACTTTCTTCATTAATGTAGAAGGTAATATTAATGGAGGGACTGGTAAAAGAATTTTAATAATAACCCATTAATCAAAACCCTTGGAAGTCTGCCCCACCAATACAGAGGTGTTAAAAAAATCGAAAAATCTAACCAAATTAAAAATTAAATTAAATCAATGTAAAAAATTGCTACATCCTAACTCGGTTTAATAATTTTTTTTATTGGATATAAATATATTTCTATGGCTATGTATGTTATTTTCATACATACATTTTAAATTTTTCTATCTAGGGATCAGTCATAAAAAAAGTTGTCTAAACATATTCATGATGCTTGCTTTAGTTTTGTGATATTAGGCCTTACAAGAGAGCGTGAAACACTTCAAACTAACTATTTTGTTATACACCGCGTCAAGCAAAATTTAATAATAATAATAATAATAATAATAATAACAATAATAAATAAATAAAGAAATAAAAGAAGAAGAACTGTTCAAGAGACCATAATTCTGAACTAGGGCTGTTCATTTGGATCGGATATTCGAAATCCGTTTCGTTCTGTTCAATTTCTGATTTCGGATTTCTGATTTCGGATTGGATCGGATTTCGGATTTGTGTTTATCAAAATTTTAGATTTTGGATCGGATTCGGATTGGTATAATTTTATGAGAAATTTTCATAAAGCACTATCTTTTAGTGGTAATTAGCTATCTATAGATATCATTTGCTATATTGCGGATTGTGGATACATTTTCTGTTGTTATAAGATATATTAGATGTATTTAAGTTACTGTATTCATGAAATAGAAAAATAGGCGTGAATCAGGGAACTCCAACTAATCAGTTGTTGTATTCGAGTGAATTCGACCGTATTCATGCTGTGAAATATGAGATTACAGCTGGACAGATTATTGTATTCGACCGTATTCATGGCATGAAATAGTGAATTACACTATTTTCAAATAGAAAGTGAATCAATCAAATTAATAGACTCTTAATATAACTCAACAAACTCAATTATAACACACAAATTTTATATTTTCAGTTATAAAAAAAAAAATCTACTGAAAAATACTCCAAAAATATAGCAATCTTCAGAGAAATTATATAATACATCTGAATACATAAATTATTTAATTAAAAAAAATATATGAATACATTCATGGAATACAAAGAGACAATAAATACAATGAAATACATGGAATACAACGAGATACATCAAAATACACTAAGAAAAAGACAATGAATACAATGAGCTTTTGAGGTATTGAAAACCTCATTTATAGTTGCCTTGATTTGCGTGCACAGTCCGGGCACAAATCTGGAAAAGATTTATGTTGAAATATGTGAAATATGTGAAAAAGTTGAAGAATTTTGATATTAATATTGATATGGTTGACTTTGGTCAACATTTTTGGTAAACGGACCCGGATCCGTGATTTGACTGTCTCGGAAAATCCGTAGAAAAATATGGAACTTGGGCATATGCCCGGAATTGAAATCCGAGGTCTAGAACCCCGGTAAAAGAATTTTTCTGTTAAATTGTTTTCTGAAAATGTTTAAGGAAAATGAAACTGGATTTTTGATTAAAAAGTACTGGTATCGGGCTCGTATTTTGGTTCCGACGCCCGGTACAGGTCATATATATTGGTTAAGCGCTTCCTGTAAAGTTTGGTTGAAAACGGACGTCGTTTGACGCATTTCGGCCTTAAATTGGAAATTTTAGAAATTATGAAATTTGAAAGAATTCTTGAGTTTTAAGGCTCAATCCATTGATTTTGATGTTATTTTAGCGATTTGATCGCGCGAGCAAGTTCGTATGATGTTTTTGAGTTAGTGTACATATTTGGTTTGGAGCCCCGAGGGCTCGGGAGTGTTTCGGAGGTGGTTCGGGGTGTTTTTGGACTTAGAAAACTGGCAGATTTTCTGCAATTTTTACACAGACATTTTACTCTACGCGATCGCGGCCTTGTTCACGCGATCGCACTGCCTTGTCACATTACTCAACGCGATCGCGGCTGTCTTCACGCGATCGCGAAGCTTTCCGTTTTTCTTCAACGCGATCGCAGCCGTCTGCACGCGATCGCGTAGCTTTCCGTTTTCCTTCAACGCGATCGCGACCCTTTTTACGCGATCGCGTAGTACAAATGAGCCACCCAGCAAAATTCTTCTACGCGATCGCAGCATTGTCCACGCGATCGCGTAGTGTTGAATAATTGCCTTCCGCGATCGCGATCCAATTCACGCGATCGCGTAGAACAAATTTCCGCCCAGTGATTTAAGACAGAAAACAGAACAGAAACGGGATAAAAAATCCCATTTCTGTTCAAACCCCTTCTCCACAGCGTTTTAGGTGATTTTTGAGGCATTTCTTCATCAAAGTTCATTGGGTAAGTATTGTTAACTCGTTTTCTTCATTTTTCATCAACATCAATCAAATCCTTAGGCTTAAACATGTATAAATTGGTTGAAAATTTGAGAAATGGGTATAGTTAGGGCTTTCAAAGAATTTGCGATTTAGACCTCGTTTTGGAGTCGAACTTAAGAACAAATTGTATATTTGAACTCATGGAAGATTGGGTGAACTTATTTTGTTTCGAAACTTGAGTTTCGATTATGTGGGCCCGGGGTCGATTTTTACTATTCCGGGCATAATGTTGTAAAAACCATATTTAGCAATATGAACTAGTTTGTTAAGTAGAATTGATGATATTAAATCAATTGTGTATAGATACGATTGGATTGGAGTCAAATTCAAAAGGAAAAGGCATTGCTACGGATTGAATCGTTCGTAAACTTTCGAGGTAAGTTTTTGTTCTATCCTAGCTTGTAGGAATAGGAATTCAGTTATGAATAATGTGATCGAGTGCGGTGTATGGGCTGTGGTGACGAGCATCCATACACTGGCGTCTAGTATGACCGTGAGTCGATGGAAAATGATTATTTTGAGATATATATTACATATGAATTGTTATTGTTCTCCCTTGTCGGGACTTGTTGTGAAGATAATTATTGATTGCCCTTGATGGGACGGTTTATGAATTACTGTTTCTTTCTCTGCCCTTAACTGTGATTGTTATTTGGGTGAGGAAGAGTGATAATGCACGAAGGGTGATGCCGTGCCATGTTTATTTATTTATGCACGAAGGTTAATGCCGTGCCATGTTTATTTATTGATTATGCACGAAGGATCATGCCGTGCCCCGTTATTGAACCATGTACGAAGGATCATGCCGTACTATGGATGTGAGGATGAGAGTAAAAGCACGAAGGGTGATGCCGTGTACTTTATTTGTTTATTTGGTGAGGATGAGAGTAAAAGCACGAAGGGTGATGCCGTGCAACCGCTTGCTATTTCTTGAATTGATATTACTTGTGTTTACATTATACTTTGCTTTTCCTTGTGAAATTTATTAAATGTTGTTAATTGTTGAATTCTTTAAGATATTCCTTATGGTGTTAATACTTGATTATTTCTTGTTATTTTGTGGTACACATATATATATTGAATTGCACAGGTTTATGTGAGTGTCTGGTCCTAGGCTTGTCACTACTTCGCCGGGATAGGCCAGGCACTTACCAGCACATGGGGTCGGTTGTGCTGATGCTACACTTCTGTGCGTTTTTGCACAGGTCTAGGTTTCGATCAGGAGCAGCAGCAGTAGATCTTTTGTGTGGGAGTTGATCATATTTGAGACCGAGGTAGCTTGCGGACGTCCGCAGGCCCGGCGTCTCTCTCTCTTTACTTATGTTACTAGTTGTAGTCTCTTTGTTCCGAGACAAACAGATTATGTTATATTTCCTTCAGACTTTTATGTGTAGTATTCCATAGTAGTTCGTGAGTTGGTGACTCCACATCTTGGGTAGAGGATTTCAGTATGATTTTCACTTTGTGATTAGTTATCTATATCTGATAAAGTATTCCGCATTTATTTAATTCTTATTGTGTTAAAAACAGGATAGTATGAATACAGTGGCTTTCCTAGCTACCATGAGTAGGCGCCATCACGATCCCGATGTTGGGGGAAAATCCGGGTCGTGACAAGTTGGTATCAGAGCTCTAGGTTACATAGGTCTCACCACTCACGAACAAGCTTAGTAGAGTTTGAGAGGTAGGTACGGAGACGTTTGTACTTGTCCTCCAAAGTCTATTGAGTTAGGAAAGAGTCTCTCATTTGTTCTTTCTTGTCGTGCGACTTGTTCCTCAATTACTGATTGAATTTCCATTCTGTCCTTTCGCAGATGGTGAGGACACGCGCTTCTTCATCCGCTGACCAGCAGCCCGAGCCCCAGGCAGCTCCTGTGAGGGGCAGGGGCCAAGGCCGTATCAGAGGCCGTGGTAGGGGTAGAGCTCAGCCCCAGGCAGCTACTCCAGAGGTGGAGCCTCATATTGAGATTGACGAGGAGGTTCCGGTTCCAGCAGCTCCAGTGGGCCCAGCTCAGGTCCCAGGAGAGGCTTTATTTACCCCGGATCTCCGGGATGCCTTGGTCAGAATAGCGGGATTCATGGACAGACATTGCCGCAGCGGGTTTATTATCGCTTGCCCCGCCCACTTCTCGAGCCGGAGGAGGGGCCCGTACCCTATTACTCATACCCCGGAGCCGCAGCTCCTCGGCCCTCGAGCACCGCATCCGGCCGACCGTGGCCACTCGGCCGGGTACCACGGCTCATGCCGGTGACGGAGCGTCCATGACTTCCGATTCGTTATGGAGGCTTGATCGGTTCTCCAAGCTATTTACCACCACATTCAGTGGAGCCGCATCAGAGGATCCTCAGGGACTTCTTATTCAGTTGCCATGAGATTCTCAAGACTACGGGGATCGTGGAGACAAACGGAGTTGACTTCTGTACCTTCAGGCTTGCAGGATCCGCCAAGACTTGGTGGAGAGATTATTGCTTGACTCGACCAGCAGGGTCCCCAGCTTTATCATGGGATCAGTTTGCGGAACTATTTATGGAGAAGTTTCTCCCTGCTACTCAGAGGGATGTACTTCGGAGGCAGTTTGAGCGCCTCCATCAGGGCACTATGACAGTTACACAGTATGAGACGAGATTTATCGACTTGGCTCGTCATGCAGTGGTGATACTTCCCACGGAGCGGGAGAGGGTCCGCAGATTTATAGATGGGCTTAATCAGCCGATTAGACTCCATATGGCTATGGGCGTGGGGAGTGACATATCATTTCAGGAGGCGGCCAATGCAGCACACAGAGTCGAGATGGCTCTTGCTAGGGGAGGCGGTTATTCTTCGGATAAGAGGCCCGGTCATTCGAGCGGTGTTTGGTGGTTCTTCCTCTCGTAGGAGAGAATCCTTTGATAGAGGCCGGTCCCTCCGGGCCTTTTCATTCCGCCCTTCGGGCCTCACGGGGTGGATCGGGTGATCGTGGTTTTCGGGGAATTATTCGGACCGGTCTCCTATTAATGCTCGGCCTCTTCGGAGTGATCGTGGAGGCCATTCGGGTCGTCGGGGCCAGCAGCCCCATCAGCCCAAGAGTTGCTACGGTTGTGGCGACCCGGGTCATTTTATCAGGAATTGCCCCATAGCAGCGGGCAACTCTCAGCAGCGAGGTCCTCGTCCTACGATTCAGGCCCCAGCTGACCCTCAGCCTGCCCAGCCAGCCACAGGCGGGGGTAGAGATTATAGAGGTGGAGGTCGAGACCGTAGAGGTGGAGACCGTCCGGCGAGAGGTAGAGGTCAGCCAGTTGATGGTCGTCCTAGAGACGCAGCTCAGAGGGGAGGTGCAGATCCCCGATTCTATGCTTTACCAGCCAGGCCAGAGGCAGAGGCATCAGATGCTGTGATTACAGGTACTATTCTTGTGTGTGGCAGAGGTGCTTCAGTATTATTTGACCCCGGATCTACCTATTCCTATGTGTCTTCCTACTTCGCACCGTATTTGGCTGTGCCCAGCTATGCTCTGGATATTCCAGTTTATGTGGCTACACCAGTGGGTGACTCCATTGTAGTCGATCGGGTGCATCGTTCGTGCGTAGTTATATTTGGGGGTCTTGAGACCCGTGTTGATCCGTTGCTCTTGGATATGGTAGATTTTGATGTCATATTGGGGATGGACTGGTTGTCCCCATACCATGCTATTCTTGATTGTCATGCTAAGACTGTCACCTTAGCCTTGCCAGAATCACCCCGATTAGAGTGGAAGGGTACCTCAAGCCACTCCGTTCGCACTGTTATTTCCTATGTTAAGGCTCGACGTATGGTCGAGAAGGGGTGTCTAGCTTATTTGGCTTATGTTCGTGATTCCGGCGCAGAAGTTCCTTCCATTGATTCAGTCCCTATTGCACGGGAGTTTCCTAAGGTTTTTCCTTCAGACCTGCCGGGCATGCCACCCGACAGGGATATTGATTTCTGTATTGATCTGGCACCGGGCACTCAGCCCATCTCTATTCCACCCTATCGTATGGCCCCGCCGGAGCTAAAAGAGTTGAAAGATCAGTTACAGGACCTTCTTGAGAAGGGCTTTATCAGGCCCAGTGTTTCCCCCTGGGGAGCACCTGTATTATTTGTAAAGAAGAAGGATGGCTCGATGCGGATGTGTATTGATTACCGGCAGCTAAACAAGGTGACTATCAAAAATAAATATCCACTGCCGAGGATTGATGATTTGTTTGACCAGCTCCAGGGAGCGAGGGTATTCTCTAAGATAGACTTGAGGTCAGGCTACCATCAGCTGAAGATCAGGGCGGCTGACATTCCTAAGACGGCCTTTCGCTCTAGATATGGGCATTATGAGTTCTTGGTCATGTCCTTCGGGTTGACCAATGCCCCAGCAGCATTCATGGAGTTGATGAATCGGGTATTCAGGCCTTACTTAGATCTGTTCGTGATAGTCTTTATAGATGACATCCTGGTGTACTCCCGCAGCAAGGAAGAGCACGAGCAGCACCTCAGAGTGGTTCTTCAGACTCTGAAAGATAACCACCTATATGCCAAATTTTCTAAATGTGAGTTCTGGCTGAGTTCGGTAGCATTTCTGGGTCACATTGTATCAGTGGAAGGTATTCAGGTAGACCCAAAGAAGATTGAGGCAGTCCAGAATTGGCCTCGACCAGCTTCAGTGACCGAGATCCGGAGTTTCTTGGGATTAGCAGGTTACTACCGTCGTTTTGTAGAGGGATTTTCTTCTATTGCAGCCCCGATGACCAGGTTGACCCAGAAGGGTGTCCAGTTTCAGTGGTCAGAGGAGTGTGAGGCGAGCTTTCAAAAGCTCAAGACAGCCTTGACCACCGCACCAGTGTTGATACTACCTACGGGTACAGGGCCTTATACAGTTTATTGTGACGCATCTCGTACAGGGCTTGGAGCGGTATTGATGCAGGATGGTAAGGTTATCGCTTATGCTTCGAGGCGGTTAAAGATACATGAGAAGAATTATCCAGTTCATGATCTTGAGTTAGCAGCAGTGGTTCATGCCTTAAAGATTCTGGAGGCATTATCTATATGGTGTGACATGTGAGGTGTACACCGATCACAAAAGCCTACGGTACTTGTTCAAACAGAAGGAGTTGAATCTACGACAGCGGAGATGGTTAGAGTTGCTAAAAGACTATGATGTTACTATATTATATCACCCCAGGTAAGGCCAATGTGGTGGCCGATGCATTGAGTAGAAAGTATACCAGCATGGGTAGTCTTGCATATATTCCGGTCAATCAGAGACCATTAGCTCTAGATGTCCAGGCCTTAGCCAACCGGTTCGTGAGATTAGACATTTCTGAGCCTAGCAGGGTATTAGCCTGCACGGTCGCTCGTTCTTCTTTATTAGAGCGTATCCGTGAGAGGCAATTTGATGATCCTCATTTGCGTGAGTTGAGAGATACAGTACAGCGGGGAGGCGCCACACAGGTAAATCTAGATGATGATGGGATATTGAAATTGCAGGGTCGAGTTTGTGTGCCCAATGTCGAAGGAATTCGAGAGTTAATCTTAGCGAAGGCCCACAGCTCACGGTATTCTATTCACCCAGGTGCCGCGAAGATGTACCAGGACTTACGTCAGCACTATTGGTGGCGCAGAATGAAGAAAGATATTGTTGCGTATGTCGCTCGGTGTCTAAATTGTCAGCAGGTGAAATATGAGCACCAGAGACCTGGTGGTGTATTCCAGAGGATTGAAATTCCCGAGTGGAAATGGGAGCGGATCACTATGGACTTCGTTACTGGACTTCCTTTGACTCGGAGGAAATTTGATGCTATTTGGGTCATTGTTGATAGGTTGACCAAGTCAGCACACTTTATTCCAATATCTGTCTCCTACTCGTCGGAGAGGTTAGCGGAGGTTTACATTAGGGAGATTGTTCGTCTCCATGGAGTGCCAGTATCTATTATCTCTGATCGGGGTACGCAGTTTACCTCGCGGTTCCGGAGAGCGGTCCAGCAGGAGTTAGGCACCCAGGTTCAGTTGAGTACAGCATTTCATCCTCAGACGGATGGCCGGTCCGAGAGGACTATTCAGATTCTAGAGGACATGCTTCGAGCCTGTGTTATTGATTTCGGAGGCTCGTGGGACCAGTTTCTGCCATTAGCAGAGTTCGCCTACAATAACAGCTACCAGTCTAGCATCCAGATGGCCCCGTATGAGGCGTTGTATGGTAGGCGATGTCGATCTCCAGTCGGATGGTTTGAGTCGGGAGAGGCTCGGTTGTTGGGTACAGACTTAGTTTCGGAGGCCTTGGATAAGGTCAAGACTATTCATGAGAGATTGCGTTCAGCTCAGTCCAGACAGAAGACTTATGCGGATCGCAAGGTTCGAGATGTAGATTTCATGGTTGGTGAACGAGTATTGCTCCGAGTGTCGCCTATGAAGGGTGTGATGAGGTTTGGGAAGAAGGGCAAGCTCGGCCCTAGGTATATTGGCCCATTTGAGATTCTAGACAGAGTGGGAGGGGTGGCTTACAGATTAGCTTTGCCGCCTAGCTTATCAGCCGTGCATCCAGTTTTCCATGTATCTATGCTTCGGAGATACCACGGCGATCCCACACATGTGTTAGACTTCAGTACTGTCCAATTGGACAATGATCTATCTTACGAGGAGGAGCCGGTAGCCATTCTAGACCGACAGGTTCGACAGTTGAGGTCGAAGAGTTATCCTTCCGTGCGTGTTCAGTGGAGAGGTCAGCCTCCTGAGGCATCGACCTGGGAGTCCGAGTCTGATATGCGGAGCCGCTACCCACACTTGTTTCCTGACTCAGGTACTTCTTTCTTTTGTCCGTTCGAGGACGAACGGTTGTTTTAGAGGTGGAGATTGTGACGACCCGAAGGGTCATCACTTATTTTATTAATAATTTCGAGCTTCTGAGGCCTTGAAAACCTCATTCTATGTTGCCTCGATTTGCGTGCACAGTCCGGGCACAAAGCTGGAAAATATTTATGTTTAAATATGTGAAATATGTGAAAAAGTTGAAGAATTTTGATATTAATATTGATATGGTTGACTTTGGTCAACATTTTTGGTAAACGGACCCGGATCCGTGATTTGACTGTCTCAGAAAATCCGTAGAAAAATATGGAACTTGGGCGTATGCTCGGAATTGAAATCCGAGGTCTAGAACCCCAGTAAAAGAATTTTTCTGTTAAATTGTTTTCTGAAAATGTTTAAGGAAAATGAAACTGAATTTTTATTAAAAAGTACTGGTATCGGGCTCGTATTTTGGTTCCGACGCCCGGTACAGGTCATATATATTGGTTAAGCGCTTCCTGTAAAGTTTGGTTGAAAACGGACGTCGTTTGACGCATTTCGGCCTTAAATTGGAAATTTTGGAAATTATGAAATTTGAAAGAATTCTTGAGTTTTAAGGCTCAATCCATTGATTTTGATGTTATTTTAGCGATTTGATCGCGCGAGCAAGTTCGTATGATGTTTTTGAGTTAGTGTACATATTTGGTTTGGAGCCCCGAGGGCTCGGGAGTGTTTCGGAGGTGGTTCGGGGTGTTTTTGGACTTAGAAAATTGGCAGATTTTCTGCAATTTTTACACAGACATTTTACTTTACGCGATCGCGGCCTTGTACACGCGATCGCACTGCCTTGTCACATTACTCAACGCGATCGCAGCTGTCTGCACGCGATCGCGAAGCTTTCTGTCCTTCTTCAACGCGATCGCATCCGTCTGCACGCGATCGCGTAGCTTTCCGTTCTCCTTCAACGCGATCGCGACCCTTTTCACGCGATCGCGTAGTACAAATGAGCCACCCAGCGAAATTCTTCTACGCGATCGCAGCATTGTCCACGCGATCGCGTAGTGTTGAATATTTGCCTTCCGCGATCGCGACCCAATTCACGCGATCGCGTAGAACAAATTTATGCCCAGCGAATTTAAGTCAGAAAACATAACAGAAACGGGATAAAAATCCCATTTCTGTTCAACCCTCTTCTCCACAACTTTTTAGGCGATTTTTGAGGCATTTCTTCATCAAAGTTCATTGGGTAAGTATTGTTAACTCGTTTTCTTCATTTTTCATCAACATCAATCAAATCCTTAGGCTTAAACATGTATAAATTGGTTGAAAATTTGAGAAATGGGTATAGTTAGGGCTTTCAAAGAATTTGCGATTTAGACCTCGTTTTGGAGTCGAACTTAAGAATAAATTGTATATTTGAACTCATGGAAGATTGGGTGAACTTATTTTGGTTCGAAACTTGAGTTTCGATTATGTGGGCCCGGGGTCGGTTTTTACTATTCCGGGCAGAATGTTGTAAAAACCATATTTAGCAATATGAACTAGTTTGTTAAGTAGAATTGATGATATTAAATCAATTGTGTATAGATACGATTGGATTGGAGTCAAATTCAAAAGGAAAAGGCATTGCTACGGATTGAATCGTTCGTAAACTTTCGAGGTAAGTGTTTGTTCTATCCTAGCTTGAGGGAATAGGATTATGTGTTATGTGTTATGTGATCGAGTGCGGTGTATGGGTTGTGGTGACGAGCATCCATACACTGGCGTCTAGTATGACCGTGAGTCGATGGAAAATGATTATTTTGAGATATATATTACATATGAATTGTTATTGTTCTCCCTTGTCGGGACTTGTTGTGAAGATAATTATTGATTGCCCTTGATGGGACGGTTTATGAATTACTGTTTCTTTCTCTGCCCTTAACCGTGATTGTTATTTGGGTGAGGAAGAGTGATAATGCACGAAGGGTGATGCCGTGCCATGTTTATTTATTTATGCACGAAGGTTAATGCCGTGCCATGTTTATTTATTGATTATGCACGAAGGATCATGCCGTGCCCTGTTATTGAACCATGTACGAAGGATCATGCCGTACTATGGATGTGAGGATGAGAGTAAAAGCACGAAGGGTGATGCCGTGTACTTTATTTGTTTATTCGGTGAGGATGAGAGTAAAAGCACGAAGGGTGATGCCGTGCAACTGCTTGCTATTTCTTGAATTGATATTACTTGTGTTTACATTATACTTTGTTTTTCCTTGTGAAATTATTAACTGTGGTTAATTGTTGAATTCTTTAAGATATTCCTTATGGTGTTAATACTTGATTATTTCTTGTTATTTTGTGGTACACATATATATATTGAATTGCACGGGTTTATGTGGGTGTCTGGTCCTAGGCTTGTCACTACTTCGCCGGGATAGGCCAGGCACTTACCAGCACATGGGGTCGGTTGTGCTGATACTACACTTCTGTGCGTTTTTGCACAGGTCCAGGTTACGATCAAGAGCAGCAGCAGCAGCAGTAAATTGATTGCGTGGGAGTTGATCACATTTGAGACCGAGGTAGCTTGCAGACGTCCGCAGGCCCGGCGTCTCTCTCTTTATTTATGTTATTAGCTGTAGTCTCTTTGTTCCGAGACAAACAGAATTATGTTATATTTCCTTCGGACTTTTATGTGTAGTATTCCATAGTAGTTCGTGAGTTGGTGACTCCACGTCTTGGGTAGAGGATTTCAGTATGATTTTCACTTTGTAATTAGTTATTTCCATTCCGATAAAGTATTCCGTATTTATTTAATTAAAATTGTGTTAAAAACAGGATAGTATGAATACAGTGGCTTGCCTAGCTACCACGAGTAGGCGCCATCACGATCCCGATATTAACCACAAAAAAGGTATCTATAATCCGTAATATAGCAAACGATATCTATATATGGCTAACATGATAATACATAAAGAAATTTATTTTGTGTCTCGTACAACTGACATTAATTGTATGAGGCATCTATTTTGTCTCACAATTTTGTGGACCCAAATTTTCATGGACCTAGAAGTATAAGATTGGGGTCAACAAATTTATGTAATAAAAAAAAACCTCATACAACTAGTGTCAGGTGTGTATGAGACACAAAATAAAATTTCTTCGAAGAAGAGCCAAAGCAACGTCCGATGAGAATGGAGAAATTGGGATCATAGAGAACGTAGGTGATGTGGGTGAGATAAATTTTGAGATTAAATACGAGAAGTGAATGACATGTATCAAAGTAGAGAGAGAAAGAAAATAGTGTAACTGAATAACGTATTTGTAACGACCTGGCCGATCGTTTTTGAAATTTACGCCCCGATCCCTAGTTAACTACTTTTTCTAAGTCCATTTCTGCTATTTTAGTTTGCCGGGATGTTCGGAATTCGAGAATTTGGAGTATTTTGGGACACTTACTCCCTAAATGAGAGCTTTATAGTTGAAAAATGGTCCATATTCAGAATAGTGTTAAGACGACCTTGGAATGAAAATCCAATGTCTCTGTTAGCTCCGTTAGGTGATTTCGGGGTTGGGAACGTGTTCGGAATGTATTTTGGAGGTCCGTAGCTCATTTAGGCTTGAAATGCCGAAGTTTGAAATTTTTGAAAATTTCCGGTCCGATAGTCATTTTTTGATCTGAGGATCAGTTTGGGATTTCGGAAGTTGTTGTAGCTTCGCCTTGTCATTTTGGATTTGCGTTCAAAATTTCAAGTCATTCGGACAAGTTTTGGATAGGTTTTTGATCGAAAATGTGTTTGGTTAGAATTCAAAGTTCATAAGCTTGAATCCTTGGTTAATTCGTGTTTCCAGCGTTGTTTTAGGTGGGTTAAGGATTTGAACAAGTTTGAACGATGTTATGGGTCATGCCTGTGTGTTTGGTTGAGGCCCCGGGGGCCTTGGGTGTGTTTCAGATGCTCAACGGATCGATTCCAGAGTTATGAGCATTGGTGGTTTTCTGTTGCAGACATTTACTCTATGCGATCGCATAGGTTCCCATGCGATTGCATAGAGTCTGGTGAGGAGTCCAAAATTTTCTTCTATGCGATCTCATTGCCCTGTCCGTGATCGCATAGGTCCGTTTTCTTCTTCAATGCGATCGCACTACTTGTTCGCGATCACATAGTGAAATTTGAGTTTGTGCCTCAGAGGTCCATTTCTTCTATGCGATCGCACTATATTAATTCCTCACCTTCTGCGATCGCAAGCCTTAGGCTGCGATCGCATAGAATAATTTTTGGGGCTTCAAATTTTACTCTACGCGATGGCAATCCCTTGTATGCGATCGCATTGAACAAATACATGGGCAGAATATAACATTTCAAAAATGAGGGTTCTTCCATTTTTGCTCAAACTCAAGCTAGGAAGCTCGGTTTTGGGAGATGTTTCGAGGGTTTTTCAGAGGCAATTATTGGGTAACGATTTCTTACCCCCTTATGATTAATATCCACTAATCTAAACTCGAATTCCTCCATTAATTTCAGATTTTGGATAAAAGTTGGGGTAAATTTTTTAAAACTAATTTTGATGATTTGAGGGGGCATTTGACCTCCGATTTGAGATATTTTTATATGGTTAGACTCGTGAGAGTACGAGGGTTCTGAAAACATAAAAATATTTTGATTCCGAGCCGATGGCTGGAGGGGTATTTTGGTCATTTCACCCATTTTCGCGTTGTAGCTTTAATTTTATTAGTGTAATTATTTACTTGCGATGTTATTTATACTATGTAATTGGTTTGAATAGATTTGGGCCACTAGATGTTGGATACTTGTGGCAAAGGCATTATTTCTTAGCAGTTTTGTACCGAAATTGAGGTAATTGGCTTGTCTAACCTTGTGTGGGGGACCTTCTCCCGTGGGATATATTATGTGTTGATTTAAATGCCTTGTACATGAGGTGACGGGCGTGTACTTGCGCAAATTGTTGAAAAACCCACTTTACTTGAATTTCTCAATCAGTGTTATCTATGTTATTTGATTGGCAAGACTTATCGTGTGTTAGCTAGGGAAGCATGAATAGATACGATTAACTGTCTAAATATCTTATTGTCTTAATTGAATTTCGTGGAACATGTTGAGATTGAATTTAATTATTAATCGTAGCAGTATATTTCATTTCTCTCTGTGTATTCTCTTTGTTTGATTGTGCTGAGGTAAAGGACTGCGAGTTCAATTCCTGAAGATCCTATGATTCTGATATACGAACTGCGGGTACAATTCGCTGAGATCCTGTGATTCTGATATACACACTGCGAGTTCAATTCTCGGAGATCTCGTGATACTGATATAAAAGACTACGGGTTCAATTCCTGGAGATCCTTTGATACTGATATAAAGGACTGCGGGTTCAATTCCCGGAGATCCTGTGATACTAATATAAAAGGACCGCGGGTTCAATTCTCGGAGATCTTGTGATACTGATATAAAAAGGACTGCGGGTTCAATTCCCGGAGATCGTATGATACTGGTATGAATGGACTGCGAATTTGACTCCCGGAGATCCTGGCCACTGAAATAAAGGACTGCGGGTTCAATTTCCGGAGATCCTGTGCTATTAATTTTGTACTTTATGTGTTAATTTTTCCTTGTTAGCTTAATCGTAGATGACTTGTTGTTTCTATCTTGTTCTGCTGTTATTTTAGATTTACTCCTGTTTTATATTGTTTGATATATTATTATTATTATTCTCGGTAGGGGCCTGATGCTACTCTTCTGCACACTTTTGTTGTGCAGATCCAGGTACATCTGATCAGGCACACTATCGGTGACCGCAGAGCTATTTTGGGAGACTGCATCTGCTGCGTCCGCAGATCGGGAGAGTCTCCTTTTGATCTTCCTGAGTTATATTAGTTCATTTCCCTTTGTTTCGTTTGTATAGATACTCTTGGAGGATAGAGCCACGGTTGCACTCACTTTAGCCTGTGTTTGCCCGTAAGTTCCGGGTCTTGGTGGTTATTGTGATAAAGTATATGTGCCAAGCGGCACCTATTATAGTTTTCTATGTTATTCCACTGTTATTTTTAATTGTTTGTAAAGGCTGTAAATTCCGCAATCGTGTTAGGCTTACCTAGTCGCGAAGACTGGGTACCGTCATGACAGGTTCACGATTGGTGAACCGGGATCGTGACAATATTTAGTGACTTAGGGGTAGAAGTAACCAAATTAGATATTTTTCTACAAACATTAAAAGGTATCTATAGAATACTTTTTTTTAAATGGTATTTATTTAAAATAAATAAGGTGTTAGCCTTTGCTATAGGAGGTAAAAATTTCCAATTTTTATTTGATCCGAGCCGATCCGAAACCCAAAATTATTAGGATATGTATAAATACTAAACTTTAATTTCGGATAGTCATTACTTCTTTTACATCTTCCTCTAAGTTATTACCTTTACAATTGCTCGATTTAGCTATATTGGCACTATAGTACTCTCATAATTGCATAAATATGATTTTTTCTTACTGTATTGCCTCTTTTACAAAGAAAATATATATACGAGTTTGCTATTTTGAGGCATAATAATCCGACCCGAAATCTAAAAATCCGATATAATCCAAACTTTAAAATCCGATCCGATTTGATATTGATTCGAATCGGATTTGGATTGCATTTTTTAGAATCCGAAATTCGAACCCGAAATGTGCTAAATTTGATCCGATTTGATCCCTGCACAACCCAAATCTTAACCCTAATATCACGAGTTCAAATCTCAGTAGCCTCTAACTTCTTGTCCTAACACCTCAATCTCAAGCTAGTTAGAGTGAGTTGTATGAGTTATCATTATCATAAATGCTTCATTTGAAATCTTGAAATTTCAATACCCCGTATTTCAGGGTTATTGAACACTAGAGATTCTCTAATATCCCTCTCGGGATTAGAATGAGGAGCTAGGAATTTCCCTAAGGACGTTCAAATTTAAAATAAGTAAAAAAAATTGCGACAAAGAGTGTTCAATATAATATTATATACCTCTAAAACCTAATATTTTACCTATATACACAACTATGTTTATAAGGCAGAATTAAGGACTCGTCCAGGGCTCGCTCCGGGGCGGAGCACTCATAAAGCGCTCCTGGATTATGTGTGGAGCTTAGTTCTATGAGACTTATGCCTCCTCATTCAGGGCTTATGCCCCAGACACGCCCAACGCCCAGCGTGATGGGCTCGTCTAATAGAAACTTATGCAATTGTATGTAACTAACTTTGTAAATCCTCAAATCTTCTTAATAAATCATCGATTATTCAAATTTTTTCTTAATCATATATCATTAAGTTGAGAATATTTTATGTCATAATTAAAATAAAAATTATTGCACGTTATCCACTAAGACTACTATGATAGTTAATTTTATATAAATCTTTCATTTAAAAGGTATTTATTTATTAACTTTTATTATGCCTTTACTATATAATAGTCCATAATTTTTTTAATATTTTTTTATATATTTACGAGACACAATAATTATTAATTTACTAGCTCAGTATAAGCTAGTAACTATTTACAAATAATTAATTCTCATAGTATTGTATGGTAAATTATATTTCACTTTATTAACTTGTTGAAATAACAATGAATGATGTTAGAGAATCCTATTTAAATTGTGAATTATGTTTTTATATATATGCTCTTTCAAATAGAAAGCATATTAAATAAAAGGAGTATTTTAAGAAAAATATCAAACTATAATATCGAAATTCTTTCAAGATTCATTACTCCTTAAGAGATACATATAAGATTTCGTATCGAATACATTACTTTTAATGTTTGAGTTGTAATGACGTTGCAACTAATTTGCATATTATGATATATGTCATACTTTTCGGATTATTCATAGTTGAATTATATTTAAAGATTTGTAGGACTTATGTCCCATGTCTCAGGGCTCACAACTCGCCTTGCCTCACCTCACGGCCCCCGTCTTTTAAAATATTGATACACAATATAATTTTTAATGAAGGGTAATAAATTGACCCTTAGGACAATGTGGCTTTGTCCCATGCGTGATTATATCTCTCATATACTGAGAGTTTGTATAGTGAGGTTTCATAATAGAATGTCAAACTTTATGTTGGTTGTCGATCTATCCCAACCATGTATGAAATCGGTAATGTAACCAAGCTCACTCATGCGGATTGTTACGCGGCGCCTTCCTGAGATTCCTTGGAAGGACAATGTAGGACTAAGCAACTGATGTTAGTGTAGTTGTTGTCCACCAACTGAGGTCCCCTCCGTGAGCTAGACTAGATTGTCAGTGCCGCACGGGAAAACCAACATCAAGAGCAATTGAGAGAACAAAAATGAGAATTGAGAATGAAAGAAAGCTTGATTGCATTAATAAAAGCTATTACAAAAAGCAAGGCGGTGTCGAGGGGGAGAGACACCAGTACAGATAATTGTTGCTTGCTAGAAAGTTTTGATTGCTTGATCCCCCTAATAATGCTTAAAAAAAACCAAAGCTACACGACTAGACTTTAAAAAGCTGGAGAATCATAAGGTAAGTACTTGAAATAAAACTACTCTATTTACAATGAAAATGACTTAGTTTTCTAAAAGGCAGCAACATATCCTTTTTCAGCAGCATTATCTTTGGCATCACAGTCTGTGCGCGCACCGTTGTTGGAATCCGCCTGTGACTGGGCACTGGCGAGGGATATTGGTAGGGCGATAGAGGCACTTGTGCACTTGTCACTTGGTGCGGCCAAGACCAGAGGGTCATCTGTGGTGCTAGGCATTGGGAGTCTTGCTAGGACGCCATGGGGCACGCCTAATGGGTCATGGGGCATGGCTGGAAAGCCGCCCATTAAATTCTCCCCCACCTGAGTTGGCGACGTCCTCGGTACCTTACTTGCAAAATAATCTTCAATGAGGCTCTTGTAGGCTTTGAGGTTTGTTCCCCTCTCCCAAGTATTCTCTTCTGCATCACAGCCCTGCCATTTTACCAAGAATTCTTGGTGATCTTTCCTTGAAGCATGAATCACTTTTTAATCAAGGACAACTTCAACATGCCTTTTTCCAATTGAATTGGGACCCCGAATGCTGGGTATTGTAAGTTGGCTCCTTGGAGGATCCTCCGTGTCTTCTGGAAAAGGTTTTAGGAGACTAACATGGAAGATATGATAAATTTTCTACCAGGCTAGGGTATCCACCCGGTATGTTTTTGCAATAGGCGAGGATCATGGACTCCCGCAAATAAGTATCGCTTTGGGATTTTGACCATCACTTTGTCTCCTACTTGATATTCAACAAAGCGACGATTCTGATCAGCATGCCTCTTCATCTGCTTTTGAGCTTTGACAAGATAGCTCCGCACTATCTCCAGATTCCGCTCCCACCCTCTTGGGAAGCTAGCATCTCGAGGAGACTTAGCTGTGTTTGGTGCATTCACCGTGTGTGGGAGTAGCGGTTGATGTCCGGTAACAATTTCAAAAGCATTTTTGTTTGTACTAGCACTCTTTTGTGAATTGAAACACAATTGAGCAGCATCCAAAAGCTTCACCCAATTCTTCTGTGATCCGGTTACAAAGTGGCGGAGATATTCCTCCAACATACCATTGAACCGCTCCGTCTGGCCATCAGATTGCGGATGTGACACAATTTTGACCCAAGGCACTTAAAAAGTTGGGTCCAAAAGTTGATGGTGAAGCGTGACTCCCGATCACTAACAATGTCTTTGGGCAGACCCCAATATTTGACGACATGAGAGAAGAAAATTCGAGATGTATCTTTTGCTGATATATATTGTGGGGCTGCAATAAAGGTGGCATACTTGGAAAACCGGTCTACCACAACCAAGATAGTTGTGAGATCTCCGACCTTGGGCAATCCGGTGATGAAATCTAGTGAAATGCTTTCCCAAGGTCTCTGGGGGACAGCTAGAGGTTCTAAGAGTCCCGCCTGCGTCAAACGGTCTGACTTGTCCTTCTGGCATACTAGACAAGTCTTCACATACCGAGCAACACCATCGGCCATTTGGGGCCAATAATAGGCACGACAAAGCAACGCCATGGTGCGTTCTTTATCGGGATGGCTAGCCCACACAGTATCATGACATTCCGTAAGAAGGGTCCTCTGCTAGATATCCTCCTTTCGGAACATAAAGTCGGTTCCCTTTTACTTTTAGAAAACCGTCTTCCATATAGAATTGGCGAGTCTTTCCTTGTCCTACCAAATCAACCAAATACCGAGCAGCAGGATCCTTGATGAGTAGATCCTGTATCTAGTCCTTGATGGAGGCGGCCACTTCGCTCCCCCTTAGGGTGGCGAGTAGGCACACTTATGCTAGATCAGCTATAATAATTAGCCAACGTGGCACCACAGAATCCTATATTACTTAGCGAAATTTTCTGGGGCCTTACAGAAATATTAATAGAAATAGCAAGTACGGGATCACGTCCCAAAAAAGTAACAACTCCCCAAAGACTGAGAGGTCAAGAGTCAAGAACCTCTAAAGAGAATAAAAGTGCAATAGTATCTACTACAATACTCATTGCGGAAATAGATAACATTACGAAATGAAATGACAGCTGGAAGGGGAGTTAGGTCCTACGGACGCAGCAGCTACCTTGACTATCATGCAAAGTGCCTCTGAACAACTACTGGATCAGGACGTACCTGGATATGCACACAAGGTGTAGAGAGTAAAGTGAGTACTTCCAGACTCAGTGGTAATGAACGGGGGTAAGACAACGTAGATAAGAAATCACAATATAGCACTATGTAAAGCTGTAATCAAATACCTTGTAACAGTCTCAATATCAACAGTAACTATACCAACAAGTATCAACAACACAGCATAACAACTATCAGATGTAGCTAAATGCAATGCAATGCATGAAATGACCGCTACGGCGCGTAGCCCGATCCAATTTGGGTACACGTGCTCACTGTGGGGGTTCAGACTCCGGAGGGGCTCCTACAGCCCAAGCACAATATCATGAAGATACGCTGCGACGCGCAGCCCGATCCACTTCCAGTCAGCTAATATGCAAATACAGCCTCGCAGGCTCAAAAGTAGTTTTGAAAACTCTTTTATCATTTTTAGTTGAAAACAGTATATCAAAGTTCCAGAGATTGGAAAATCATAATAACAGTAGTAGCTTCAGACTAGTAGTAAAACTAGCATGTAAATATCACAGCACAATGCTAACGATCCTCACAGGATCCGAATAACTGGCTCACGACCCATAAATATACACAACCATCCGAGAAGGAGGTTCACCGGCTCATGAATAGCCATTATCACAATATAATATAATATCAACAGGTCGGACTAAGCCATAGTCCCCAATCACAGTCGACCCCGAACTCACAGGAGAGTACGTGTCTCGCTGCTATACAGTGTCACAAAGTGGTATACCGGGTTTTCGAACCCGTTGGTCATCACCCACATCCATTACTCACCTCAATTCGGCTCGACGTCTAATCCGTGATGCCCTTGCCATGCAAATCAATCTCCTCGGCTGCTAAATCTGCTAAAAATCAATGATAATATATCAATATATGCTAAATTCACGTAACCCATTCGAAATAATCCAAATTGCATCAAAACCCACAAAGTTGTCAAAACCCAACTTTTGGTACGCTTCTAAAAAAATTACAAAAGTCACATATTCAGAATCCTTGTCTCAACACGAGTCTATGCATATAAAATTTACCAAAATCGGACTCCGTTTGCCCATTCAAATCATTGATTTTCCATAATTTAGGCCTAGGGCTAAAATCCCCCATTAATCTTCCATTAACAGTGAAATACTCGAAGATTCCATGATAAAATAATGTAATTAAGCCACAAAACTTACCTCTTACTGTTCACGCATTCGCGATGAGCAGCCCAAACTTCTTCTACGATAACGTGAAGTGCTCCACGCATTTGCGAATCACAACTCTGCAGCCGTCCAGAATTTCTTCTACGCGGACGCGTGACACTAGACGCAAACGCGATGCTTCGCTTCAATCCTCTACGTGAACACGTTACACGGGATGCGAATGCAATGGTCCCCTTCCTTCTTCTACGCGAAAGCGTAGCTTGGGTCGCGAACGCGATGATCAAATCTCCCTTGCCTACGCGAACGCGGCCCTTGCCTCGCGAACGCGAAGGCTTAATCTTCTGCACAGATTCTGCAATTTTTCTGCAGATTTCTAAGGTCCAAAAGTGCCCGGATGATGGTCCGAATTCACCCCGAGGCACCCGGAACCCCAACGAAAACCAACAACATACTCCAAAACACAATACAAACTTGTTCCAATCATAAAAACATGTCCTTAAACACAGAAAACATCGAATTAAAGCGGATTCAAGCCTAGGATTCAACTCAAACTTCCGAAACTAACATTCAATCAAAAACCCGACCAAACGACGTCCGAATGACCTGAAAATTTGTAGACATATCCAAAATCACATAACGAAGCTATAGAAATTGTCGGAATTCCATTCCGACCTCCGGATCAAAATCTCACCTACCATTCGGATTTCGCCAAAATTCAACCTTAGCCAATTCAAGCCTATTTCTACACCGGACCTCCAAATTGAATTTCGATTGCTCCCCTAAGTCACAAATCACCTCCCGGAACTAACCGAATCATCAGAATCCGATTCCGAGCCATCTAACTAAATAGTCAATTCCAGGTTAACTTTTCATATTCAAGCTTCCTTCAAAAAGGCTATTTGCCTCATTTTCAACCAGAATCACTCCTAACTCACCCGATAGACTCTAACACGGATATAAAAGCATGAAACATATAAATACAAAATAACGGGGTGGTAATTCCCGTGACTACGGGTCGGGTCATCATAATTGCGAGTAGGCACACCGATGCTAGGTTGGCTCTCCGACTGAGTGCATCAGCAACATGATTGGTCTTTCCACCGCGGTACTCTAGGTTGAAGTGGAATTCAGCTAGGAGTTCCTGCCACCTGTCCTGTCGACCATTCAGCTTTGGTTGGGTCATGAAATGTTGACCGTTGTCTTGTTTGTCTTGACCATGAACGGGGTTCCCAGCAGATTGTGCCTCTAAAGGCGCAAGCGATAGACGACATCCAATAATTGTTTCTCATGGGAGGCATAGTGCCGCTTGCATCCTTCAGCTTTCGAGTCTCGTACGCTACAAGGTGCCCTTCTTGCATTAAGACCCCACCAAGAGCATAGTCAGATGCATCCGTTTGAACATTGAATGGCTTGTCCAAATTAGGGAGAGCCAAGATGGGACTACCAGACATAGCCACCTTTAATGCGTTGAAGGCCTCCACTCTCCTTGGTCCCCAATCCCAATGTGTGACCTTCTTGAGTAGTTCTATCTATGGTAATGCAATAAGGGAGTAGTTCTTCACAAACCGCCGATAGAAGTTGCATAGGCCAAGGAAAGCTCTTAAGGTGTGGACATCCTTTGGCGGCGGCCAGTCTATGATGGCCTGAATCTTCAGTTGATCTATCTTGATGCGCCCTTCCTCAATGACATATCCGAGGAAGTCAATTTGCTTTTGAGCAAAGGAGCATTTGGACAGCTTGGCATATAGTTCATGCTCCCGTAAATGAGCTAGGACCTTTCGCAAATGCTCTATGTGTTCCTCCAATGTTTGGCTATACACCACAATGTCATCTAAGTAGACCACCACAAATTCGTCAATGTACTCCCAGAAGACTTGGTTTATCAGAGTGTAAAATGTGGCTGGAGCATTAGTCAAGCCGAACGGCATGACCATGAAGTCGTACGACCCATATCTTGTTACACAGGTCGTCTTGTGCTCATCACCCTCTGCGATCCGAACTTGCCAATAACCTGTCTTGAGGTCTATCTTGGTGAACACCGTCGCACCACCCAGTCTATCGAACAAGTCTGCCATCAACGGAATAGGGTACTTGTTCTTCACAGTGATTTTATTTAGATCTCGATAATCCACACATAGTTGTAGGTGGCCATCATGTTTCTTTTGGAATAGAATCGGGGACCCATATGGGGACTTTGAGGGTACAATGATCCATGCATCTAGCATTTCCATCAAATGTCTCCGAAGCTCGGTGAGTTGGGGTTGTGACATTCTGTAAGGCGCCCGGGCAGGTGGCTTCGCACCCGGCACCAACTCGATTTCATGGTCCATAGTGCGCCTAGGCGGGAGCCGCTGTGGCATGTCTTGTGGCATAACATCTTCAAACTCCAGTAGTAACTCCTTCACGGGTTCAGGAACGGGATCCGATAAGCATTCTATATCTTCAATGCAAAGAGTTGCCAGGAACGTAGGCTCATTTCTTTTGACCTCCTTCTTCAGCTGTAAGGTCGAGATGTTCTCAACAGCCATGTTTCGTGGGAAGACATAAGATAATGCAGGGCTTGGCTCCATTGGTTCCCATCATCAGTAGCATGTCTGCGAATGGTACATGCATGGTGTTGGTTTGCCTTAGGAATTCCAGCCCAACGATTAGCTCAAAGTCATCTATGATCACCACTCGCAGGTTGAACTTTCCTTCGTAGGTGCCAAGCTTCACCAGTGTGAGCACGTGATTTTTGCCCTATGCAAACTATTCCTAAAAAATCCAAACAAAACAATTTATTTTATAATTAGTCCAAGGCGCTCTACCTAAGTAGAGGCTAAGTAGTTGTAGGTAGCACCTGTGTCTATCATAGCCCGAATGGGCTTGCCATTCACTTTCATCTCGACGAACATTAAGGTCCTCTCTTGTTTAGGAGGAGTCACTTCATTCGCTTTATTTTTCCCTTTCTTCATGACTGGACGTGGGTCCTTCTTCTTATGGATACCAGTACTGGTCTCCGCTAATGCCTCAGAGATGAAACCTACAATTGCATTGAAAGCACCTACTAGTTCAGTCTGGTCCACATCGTCTGAGTCGTCATCTTTCCCATCATCAATAGCTTGACGGGCATTCATCTGTGCATGTGGGCATTCATTATTGACGGTATCCTAAAGGAGGCTTTCTCCCCCGGTCATTGTTGTTTGAAGCAACACGGTTGCTGCCAGAGGAAGGAGCTCTAGATTTGTTTGAGTTCCGATCTCCCCCATTTTTGCTAGGGCCACCATTGCTAGGCTAGCCCCCTTTGAATCCCGCTCGGGCAGGCGGCTGGGGCCTGTCCTTCCGAGCTTCCATTTGATAGTCCCCAAGACATTCAGCTGCTTGGATTGCCTTGGGAAGGGTATCTACCCTTTGTCTATGTAGCTCCACGCGGGCATAAGGTTTCAACCCTTCCATGAAAGTGAAGAGTTTGTCTTTGTCCCCCATGTCGCGTATGCTTAGCATGAGTGCGGAGAACTTTCATATGTAGTCCCGCACTCATTTTGTCTGGCGAAGCTCCTGTAGTTTTCTCCTAGCATTGTATTCAACATTCTCGAGAAAGAACTACAGGCTTATGGCTGCCTTCCGCTCTGCCCATGTCTCGAGAGTATCTTCACTGGCCTTGATGGCTTCAAACTTCACCCGCCACTAGAGTTTAGCATCACCCTTTAAGTAGTGTGGGGTAGTAAAAAGGGAGGTGTGACACAAAGTACCGTTCGACATCAAAGATGAAGTTTTCCACTTCCTTGGCATTCCTAGCCCAGCTGTATTACTTTGGCTCAGGAATTTTCAGTTTCTTTATCGCGGAAGCGGAGTTCACAGAACCACCAATTGACAACATCCTCCTAGGAGTAGGCCCTGTAAAGCAACATTGACAATATTGAGCTGGTCTGTCAATTTGTCAATAGTCTGTTACATGACAGTCACCTTTTCTGCCTCTTGTGCATGTGGGCTAAATCCTCGGTGCGCTGCTGTTGGAGCACCTCGAATTTGTCAAAAAATTTGGTTGCCTTTATGGCTGCTGTCTGCCGGTCTCCCTCGGAGTCGCTACTGATGGTTTCAACGTCAACTTCGACCTAAAGCACCCTACAGTCAAGGTCGTCCAACCTTTCCAGTAGGCTGGTTCTTAGTTCAGACACCGTATCCACAATTGACCGCAACGCCTCAACCGTCCCTTCGATAGCCGCAATGCGGTCTCCATAATTCACCATGGTCAGAAATGTTGGTAATGTAAATACGTTCCCTCGTCCGATGTCGAGCCTAGGCTCCGATACCAACTGTTACGCATCGCCTTCCTGAGATTCCTTAGGAAGGCAACGTAAGGCTAAGCAACTGATGTCAGTGCAGTTGTTGTCCGCCAACTGAGGTCCCCTCCGTGCGCTAGACTAGATTGTCAGTGACGCACGGAAAAACTAATGTCAAGAGCAATTGAGAGAACAGAAATAAGCTTGAGAATGAAAGAAAGCTTTATTGCATTAATGAAAGCTATTACAAAAAGCAAGGCGGTGTCGAGGGGGAGAGATACCAGTACAGATAATTGTTGCTTGCTAGAAAGTTTTGATTGCTTGATCCCCTAATAATGCTTAAAAAAAATAAACCAAAGCTACACGACTAGACTTTAAAAAGCTGGAGAATCATAATGTAAGTGCATGAAATAAAACTACTCTATATTTACAATGGAAAGGACTTAGTTTTCTACAAAGCAAGAACATGTCCTTTGTCAGCAGCAGAGTCTTTGGCATCAGGGTCTGCGCGCGCGGTGTTGTCTGCGCGCGCGACTTTGTTAGAATGTGCCTATGGCTGGGCACTAGCGAGGGATATCGGTGAGGCGATAGAGGCACATGTGCGCTTGTCACTTGGCGTGGCCAAGACCACGGGGCCACCCGTGGCGCTAGGCATTGGGAGGCTTGCTAGGATGCCACGGGGCGCGCCCAAGGGGTCATGGGCATGGCTGGAAAGCTGCCCATGACATGAGTTATGTTAACTATGTTTAAAAAGAATACATTAAAATAGAGGCCCTTCTAACGGTATTTGTGATCAGATTTAAACAAAAAGTTTGAACTAAGAATATAGTACTCCCTCCTATCCAAAATAAGTAATTTTTTGGCCCTTTTTTTGTGGTCCAAAATAAGTGATTTTTTGAGATTTCAAGAATGAATTATTTTTTTTTCCTACATTGTCCTTGGAGTAATAGTGTTGGATTATATGTTATAAGTGTTTATGTGAAATAGTAAAAGTTAGTATGGTCAATTTCATTGGTAATTAATACTAAAAGATAAATTTTTTAATCTGTATAAAAATATTTAGAAAATCACTTATTTGAAATCGGAGGGGTAATTAGTTTTTTTGAAAAACAAAACAAAGACCAAAATTGCAATTATCACTTAAATTGGAAGAACGAGACCAATTAAGGACAAGAGAGAATATACAAAATTGGCATCAAACTTCAATGTAGTCAACGGTCAACGATTCTTTGCTTGTTACATGTCCAAATGTAGCCCACTTGCTCAAATATTTAAACGGATTTAATTAATGAGATGTTTAATTATGAGGGTTAATTAGAGCAGAAATCAGACAGCTCTCTGCCAACTCACAAAATATTAGTCTCAACGATCTTAAATAAGAATTGAATTTTGGATACATAATACATAACCCCAAAAAGGAAAGATTGAAATGATTTAATTTGGCACCTTGTTTTGTTTTGATATAATACAAGCAGGGGCGAAAGCTACTTTGGTTGAAGGGTGGTCAACTGACCATCCTTCGCCGAAAAATTATATTACATATAAGGTAAAATATTATTTATTATTGATTAAAAATAAACTTTGAACACCCTTGAATAGCTCACTAGCAAAGGGTGTTCAAAATTTGAACATCCTTATTCAATTTCCTGGCTTCGCCACCAAATACAAGAAGAAGACTTCAAAAGCCAATAGTTTTGTTGCACGTTAGGGTAATCATTTTAATTTGTCACGAAAGAGAACAAACCAAAGCAGCAACTCAAATAAACCCTGTAAAAATAGGGATGGACATGAGACAGTGCAAGTATAGGCCGGGGCGAGTTTAGACATATGAGGGGCGATGCAGGTTTAGAGATATGCAAGGTGGGGCAAGTGAACGTTGGCATGATGCGCAAACAGGTGGATACGGGTGAAAATATTGCGGGGCAGGATGGAGCGGGTAGAAATTTTGTGGGTCAAGAGAGAACCCGCCCCGCACTCCACTGCCTCGCATTAATTGTCATCCCCTGTGTAGAAACATAGAACCTAAAATCCACAAAATAGATAGAAAGCTAATGCTACATCTCTCGTCAATCGGATGCGTAGACCTCAGCAGACATAATCACTCGATACATGTATTGATAAAAGATAGTAATAAATATCCAATAAAATAATCAAGTGCATGCAAGCTAGTTCAAATATCGTTATTATACATAAAGAATCTTTCATGATCAAAATACATTGATGCTTCAATAATAAAATTGGAATATATATAACTGAGAGCTACTAATGCAAAAGGAGGGGGTGGGGGGTGGTGGATACTGTGAGTTTGTTATATCCAACTAGCCCTTCAAGATAAGATCCATGTGTTAAGTAAAGATCATTAATTAGATTAGTAGCTATCTTTCACATGTAGTATCCAATTTGACAATAAGAAACTCTAATTAATTCATCATTCCTTTTTTTTTTTAGCTAATTTCTCTCTTTCAGTTTATGTGATAATGTTTGACTATGCATAAAGTTTTAAAAAAAATAACTCTCAAAATTGTGATTTAAAAGATATAAATATTTATATAACTGTAATTTATCTCATTAAGTGTAATAAATTTTAAAGTTAATTTATTATTATTAAATACAAAAATGTGTCAATTTTTTTACTACTAACTCAAAAAAAAAAAGTGTCATATTAATTGAGAAGGTGGGAATAATTCATTATTTGGTTGACTAATCAATGCACTAAGATTCTTTTTCATCAACCTACAAGTAGGTCTTCTCTTGTTAGTTATTACTACTAATTAAGTACTAAGGTATTATTCAACGGCAACGCTATCCATGGCATAAGCAACCTTAAGTATGTACGACATTTTGTAACGTGCTCCTTGAAGAACACGAACGGGAGCATTAGAGTAACTGTAATTAAAGGTGTCTCGTGTGATCTATAGATCATGGATTCGAGCCATAAAAGCAATTATCTACATCATACTCCATGGGTTGTGATCTTTTTCAAAATTTTATATGAATGTGAAATATTTTGTGTACCAGACTGTCTTTGCTCAATAGAGAACACCAAGATATAGTTCTAAGAAGCTATGGAAAAGAAAAGCCTCTGAACAGAGAGCCTAAAAAATAGAGAATGAAATCGCGAAGGAGAAATATTATTTCAGCATCATATCAATTTGTTTATATATAATAATGCATTGGGTATATACACTTTTTAAGTAAAAACTTGGTGATAAAAAAGAAGAAGCTTTTTCTGTTTTTAACGATGAAATTGGCTAGTTCTTTTTGCTATTATTAGACATTATTTTGTATAAGCCAACAAAATGCAACTGTTATGTTGGCAAGCAACATAACATACTCTAAATTGTCTAAGATTGTTTTTGCCATTATTTTGTTACATTAATTTGTTGTTGTTGTTGCTATATATTATAAAGAATTCTTTTGTAGTTATTATTGCTACTATACATTTTTATTTTTGTTTGGTAAGAGGGGAAACTCGCAACCTCTACAATCTATGTCACAGCCCCTTTCGTGTGAACACTCTATTATTTAATTTCACTTAACGCTTGTACATGAACCGCATCCCTCCTCTCCCCACGACAAAGGTGTCCTATGCTTGTAGAAGAGGGGTTATCAAACCCGTTAACTTCAGCAAAAGTTATGAATAAGTAAGTGTATATATATATATATATATATATATATATATATATGAAAACTCGTCATATATTTTATTTGGAACCCTTAAACTAAAAACCTGATCCGATACTGGTTGAGCGGTTCACTTTATACCTCCTCCACCTTTAAATTTGTCCGCCTCTGCCCCTAAATGCTTATTCCACTTTTTTTTTGTAGGAAAAGCGAACTCAATCAAGAGAGACGGTACCAGACTTGCCTTTGCTTTCAAAAGAATTTCCATTCAAATCATCAATAGGAGGAATTTGGTCCAACAATTCTCTTACACATTTTTTGTACAAAACCGAGTGCAGTGAAGGCTTAGTACACCATTTCTCAACAGGAGTTCTTGATCATTACTTGTACTATTCCTAGCATGCAGCTGACAGAACATTAATCATCCCAACAGAAGCATGAACTAACTGGAGTAACTGCCAAGATACCAAAAATCAACTTTTTCAACACCTCAAATCTGTTTATCCCTCTGATATGTCTTAGTTAAGAGCAAATTGTGCGATTCTCTGCGTCTAAGAAGATGTCCCTCTAATTATGAAGTTATGGAGCTCTCCTAAGCAATATAGCAAGCGCGAGTAGAAATAGGCTCCTCGCTAGTGGCCGAATGTCACAGCCAGAATTTTTACTGAGAGGAGAAATTAAAAATCTAAAGAAGTAAACACGTGAATAAATCAAGAAAAAAGAAAATGCATAATTAAAAAATTTACCTAGCTAAACAGTATAATATTTTGACAAAGGAGCGTTAATTGACAACCTTAAACAAAAGTACGTGGGGACTATAACGACTCTACCGGTTGTTTTGAGAGTTATAGCCTTGTTCCTCAATTTCCTGCTTCTTTTGTGATCTACAACTGTATTATGTCTTACCAGGCCAGTTGGTTTGGGTCTAGAGTGATTTTGGAGTGAACTGAGACACTTAGTCTCTTAAGAGAAGATTTAAGTTGGAAAAGTAGACCGTATGTTGACTTATGTTTAAACGATATCGAATTTGAATTTTGATAATTTCGTTAGGTGATTTTGGACATAGGAGCGCGCCCGAAATGTGATTTGGAGGTATGTGGCAGAATTAAGCTTGAATTGGCAAAAGTTGGAATTTTGGCAATTTTGGTCGGGAATGGAAATTTTGTTATCGAGGTCAGATTGGATTTTCGGAAGTTGGAATAGGTTCGTGGTGTCATTTATGACTTGTGTGCAAAATTTGAGGTCACTCGGACATGATTTGATAGGTTTCAGCGTCGTTTGTGGAATTTAAAAGTTTAGAAGTTCTTAGTCTTGGTCAGGGATATTTTTGTATTTTGATGCTATTTTGAGTGATTCGAAGACTCGACTAAGTTCGTATTTGATATATGACTTGTTTGAATGTTTGGCTGAGATCCCGGGGACCTCAGGTGTGTTTCAGGTGGTTACGAAAAAGATAGAAGTTTGAGGAATTGCTGATGTGGACTAATTCTGGTATTTTCGTACCTATGGTGGGGGGTTCGCAAGTGCGGACCATAAAAGCGAAGAGGTGCCCGCAAGTGCGTGCAAGAGTGGTTTGGTCTGGAAGAGCGGATTTGTAAAAGCGCAGATGTGGGAGGTGAAGCGCAGATGCGGACATGGCCAAGGACGCGAGGATTCGTAGAAACGAGCGGGGCCCACAGGTGCGTGTGATCAACCGCATATGCGAACTCTAAGAACTTAAGTTAGTTCCGCACCTACGATGGATTTTTCGCAGGTGCGGCATCCCAGAAGCGACATTTCACCAATCGTGAACCTGTCATGACGGCACCCATCCTTCGCGACTAGGTAAGCCTAATGCAATTGCGGAATTTACAGCTTTCACGAACAACTAAAATATAATAGCGGAATAACATAGAAAAATATAATAGGTGTCGCTTGGCACATACACTTTACCAAAATTTCTAGAATATCTAGCCACCAAGACCCGAAAACTCACGGGCAAACACAGGCTAAAGAGAGTAAAATTGTGGCTCTATCCACCAAGATTATCTATACAACAGAAACAAAAAAGGAAATAACTAGTGACACTAGGGAAGAACAGAAGAAGACTCTCCGGATCTGCGAACGCAGCATATGCATACCTCGAGTCTCTTGATATATCTCCTCGATCACCGGTAGTGTGCCGGATCAGATGGACCTGTATATGCACAACAAAAAGTGTGTAGAAGAGTAGCATGAGTACACCACGACGGTACTTAGTAAGTGCCAAGCCTAACCTCGATGGAGTAGTGACGAGGAAGGTCAGTGCCCTACAGAGAATAACAATAATAAAATATCGAACAGTGTAAAGCAGGAGTAAATCTGAAATATCAGCAAAATAAGATAGAAACTGCAAGTCATCTACAATTAAGCTAACAAGGCAAATTAACACAACAGGTACAGAATCAATGGCACAGGAGCTCCGGGAATTGAACCCGCAGTCCATGTAACTCAGTAGCATAGGATCTCCGGGAATAGAACCAGCAGTCCTTTATATCTGTAGCCAGGATCTCCGGGAATCAAACCCGCAATCCATTCATAACAGTGTCACAGGATCTCCGAGAATTGAACCCGCAGTCCTTTTATATCAGTATCACAGGATCTCCGAGAATTGAACTCGTAGTCCTTTTACATCAGTATCACGGGATCTCCGGGAACTGAACCCGCAGTCCTTTCATATCAGTAAGCCAGGATCTCCAGGAATCGAAACCGCAGTCCACAGAACACAATACAATCAAACAAAGAGAATACGCAGAGAAAAATCAAATATACTGCTACGATTAACAACTTAATTCAATCTCAACATGTTCCACAAAATTTAATTAAGACAAATAGGCATTTATATAGTTAATCTCATCAAATCATGCTTCTCTAACTAACACAGAATGAGTCTTGCAATTAACCAGCCAATTAACAAAGATAACACCGTTTGGACAATTCAAGTAAAGTGAATTTTCAATAATTTGTGCAAGCACACACCCATCACCTCGCGTACAAAGCATTTTAATCAACGCATAATATATCCTAGGGGAAAATGTCCCCCACACAAGGTGATGACAAGCCACTTACCTCAATTCCGATACAAAACCGCTAAGAAATAGTGCCCTTGCCACGAGTATCCGACTCTGAGTGGCCCAAATATATTTAAACCGATTACATAGTGTAAACAACATCGCAAGTAAAAAATTACTTTGTAAAAATTAAAGCTAAGATGCGAAAATAGGTAAAATGACCAAAATACCCCTCCAACCATCGGTTCGGAATCAAAAGATTTTTACGTTTTCAGAACCCTCGTACTCTCACGAGTCTAACCATATAAAATTTATCAAAATCGGAGTTCGTTTTCCCCTTCAAATCATCGATTTTCTATTTTTTTTATGTTTCAAGCAAAACCCCATTTATACCTTAATTCCTCCAATTTCCAGTGATATAGATGAAGATTCTAGGATAAAACCACGTAATTAGACCATAAAACTTACCTCTAATCAAAATCTAGGTGGAAATATCTATCCCTCGTCCCCTAGCTTCAAAACTTGCCCAACAATGGTGAAATAATGAAACCCTCGCGGATGAAATGTTATTTAACTGATCTGTCCGTCATACAATTTACACTATGCGATCGCATCACCTTCATTGCGATCACATAGAACAAACTTTCAGTCCCTCAAAATTGACTTATTCAATTGCACTATACACCTCGCGATCGCATTTCTTCCTCAAACAACACCATGCGATCGCATACCTACGCCCGCGATCGTATAGAACAAAATAGAGAACCTGGGACCCATGACCAATACACTATGCGATCGCATAGGTCATCCACCGATGGTAGAGCACTAAACTTTCCAACTATGCGATCGCATCTCCCAGACCGCGATCGCATTGAACAAAATCTGAGCCTCATCCAAACCTTCTATGCGATCGCATCTCACCCCTTGCGATCGCATATAGCAATCGTCTGCAACACTTATGACAGCAATTCAGCTGTGTTCTTCAACTAAAAATGGTTTGTTTGACCCCCAAAAATACCCTCGAGGCCCCCGGGACCTCAACCAAAACCACCAACATACTCCAAATCACGATACGAACTTGTTCCAATCATAAAAACACAACATTAAACACAAAAATAATCAAATCAAGGCGGATTCAAGCATAAGTTTCAACCAAAACTTTTGAAACCTATATTCCATCAAAAACCTGACCAAACGATGTTCGGATGACCTGAGAATTTGCAAACATATCCAAAATCACCCAACGAAGCTACTGAAACTGTCGGAATTCCATTCCGACCCCCGGACCAAAATCTCACCTATCAACCGGATTCCGCCAAAATTCCAACTTTGCAAATTCAAGCCTATTTCTATATCGGACCTCCAAATTATATTTCGAATACGCTCCCAACCCCGAAATCACCTAACGGAGCTAACGGAACCATCAGATTTCCATTCCGAGGTCGTCTTAATACTATTCCAAATACGGCCCATTTTTCAACTATTAAGCTCTCATTTAGACACTAAGTATCCCAAAACACTACGAATTATAGAACGGAACATCCCGGCAAACCAAAATAGCATAAATGAACTTAGGGAAAGCAGATAATTGGGGATCAGGGCGTAAATTTTAAAAATGACCGGCCGGGTCATTACATCCTCCCACACTTAAACATGCGTTCGTCCTCGAACGAGCATAAAAACATATATGAGGTAGCAAAGAGAAGAGGGTACTGGCTGTGCATATCTTTCTCGGTCTCCCAAGTCGCCTCCTCGATCGTCTGACCCCGCCACTGGACCTTTACCGAAGCAATGTTCTTTGACCTCAACTTTCTGGTTTTCCTGTCCAAAATGACCACTGGCTCCTCAACATAAGATAGATCCTTATCCAGCTGAATTGAACTGAAATCCAATACGTGCGACGGGTCACCATGATATCTCCGGAGCATAGAAACATGAAATAATGGATAGACTCCGGCTAGGTAAGGCAAGCTCATATGCAACCTCCCCAACTCGCCTCAAAATCTCAAAAGGCCCAATAAATCTCGGACTCAGCTTCCCTTTCTTCCCAAATCTCATTACGCTCTTCATGGGCGAGACCCGAAGTAGAACCCACTCGCCAACCATAAATTCCACATCGTGAACCTTCTTGTCCGCATAACTCTTCTATCTAGACTGGGATGCACGGAGTCTATCCTGAATCACCTTGACCTTGTCCATCGCATCCTGGACCATCTCTGTACCTAATAACCTGTCCTCGTCCGGCTCGAGCCAACCCACCGGGGACCTTCACCTCCTACCATATAGGGCCTCATAATGCGCCATCTGAATGATGGGCTGATAGTTTGTGTTATAAGCAAACTCCGTCAGTGGCAAGAAGTGATCCCATGAACCTTCAAACTCAATCACGCACGCACGAAGCATATCCTCCAAAATATTAATAGTGCGCTCAGACTGTCCATCTGTCTGAGGCTGAAATGTTGTGCTCAGCTCTACCCGAGTACCTAACTCCTGCTGCACGGCTCTCCAAAACCGTGAAGTAAACTAAGTGCCTCTATTTGAAATGATGGAAACCGGAATACCATGCAGCCAAACTATCTCCCTGATGTAGATCTCCGCCAACCACTCTGATGAGTAAGTAGTGCACACATGTATGAAATGGGCGGACTTGGTCAGCCAATCCACAATGACCCAAATAGAATCAAACTTCTCACAATCCATGAAAGTCTAGATATGAAGTCCATGGTGATGCGCTCCTACTTCCACTCTGGGATCTCAATCTGTTGTAGCAACCCACCCGGACGCTGATGCTCATACTTCACCTGCTGGCAGTTGAGGCACCTAGAAACATAGTTAACTATATCCTTCTTCATTCGCCTCCATCAATAGTGCTGCCTTAAGTCCTGATACATCTTCGCGGCACCCGGATAGATGGAATACCGCGAGCTATGGGCCTCAGCTAGAATCAACTCTCGAGGATCATCCACATTGGGCACACAAATACGCCCTTGCATCTTCATCACTCTATCATCCCCGATGGTAACATCTCGAGCATCACCACGCCGAACTCTATCCCGAAGAACAAGCAAATGAGGGTCATCAAACTACCGCTCCCTGATGCGATCAAATAGAGAAGACCGAGAAACCACACAGGCCAGAAGCCGGCTGGGCTCTGAAAGATCCAATCTAACAAACTGCTTGGCAAGGGCTTGAACATCCATTACAATAGGACTCTTGGAGGCTGGGAGATATGCCAAACTCCCCAAACTCTCCACCCGGCGACTCAAGGCATCGGCAACCACATTGGCCTTGCCCGGGTGATAAAGAATAGTGATGTTATAATCCTTTAACAACTCTAACCATCTCCTCTGACACATGTTTAGGTCCTTCTGCTTAAGCAAGTGCTGCAAACTCCGATGATCAGTGTAAATCTCACAAGGAACCCCATATAAGTAATGACGCCAGATCTTCAAGGCATGAACAATGGCAGCTAACTCAAGATCGTGGACACGATAGTTCTTTTCATACACCTTCAGCTGTCGAGACGCGTAGGCAATCACCCTACCATCCTGCATCAATACCGCCCCAAGTCTAACCTGTGAGGCATCACAATAAATTGTATAGGACCCTGAACTGGTAGGCAATATCAAGATAGGGGCCAAAGTCAAAGCTGTCTTGAGCTTTTGGAAGCTCGCCTCACACTCCTCTGTCCATTGAAAAGGGTCACCCTTTTAGGTCAATCTGTTCATAGGTGATGCGATCGAAGAGAACCCCTCCACAAAGCGACGGTAATAACCTGTCAAAACAAGGAAACTATGAATCTTAGTAGATGAGGAGGGCCTGGGCCAACCCTTCATGGCCTCCACCTTCCTCGGATCCACTCGAATACCCTCACTCGACACCACGTGGCTTAGAAATGCCACCAAACTCAGCCAAAACTCGTATTTAGAGAACTTTACATATAATTGCTGCTCCCTTAGAGTCTAAAGCACTATCCTCAGGTGCTGCTCATGCTCTTCTCAACTCCAGGAATATACCAAAATATCATCAATGAAAACAATCACAAACGAGTCAAGATTTGGCATGAATACACTGTGCATCAAATGCATGAAAGCTACTGGCTCATTAGTCAGCCCGAAAGACATAACGAGGAACTCATAATGACCATACCGGGTCCTGAAGGCAGTCTTCGGGATATCTGGCTCCCGAATCTTCAACTGATGATAACCAGAGGGCAAATCAATCTTGGAGAACACCCGTGCGCCCTATAGCTGATCAAAGAAGTCATCAATACGTGGCAAAGGATACTGATTCTTCACTGTAACTTTGTTCAACTAGCGATAGTCAATGCACATACGCATATAACCGTCCTTCTTCTTCACAAACAACACAGGAGCCCCCCAAGGCGAAACACTGGGTCGAATGAAATCCTTACCCAATAAATCATGTAACTGATCCTTCAACTCCTTCAACTCAGGAGGAGCCATACGGTACGGAGGAATAGAAATGGGCTGAGTTCCCGGCAACAAATCAATACCAAAATCGATATCTCTATCGAGCGGCATGCCCGGGAGATCAGCTGGAAACACATCAGAGAAATCTCATACCTCTAGGAATGAATCAATAGAAGGGGTGGCAACACTAACGTCCCTCGCATAAGCTAGATAAGCAGCACACAACTTCTCAACCATACGTTGAGCTTAGAGAAAGGAAATAACACGGTTGGGGGTGTGATCTAGAGTACTACTCCACTCAATATGTAGAATGCCTGGCATAGCCAGCATCACAGTCTTGGCGTGACAATAAAGAATTGCATGATGGGCCGACAACCAGTCCATGCCCAGAATAATATCGAAATCAACCATACCAAGCAATAAAATATCTGCTCTGGTCTCAAAATCATAAACAGTGACCAAACACGACCGATACACACGGTTCACAACTAATGAATCTCCTACCGGAGTAGAAACATAAATGGGGGCACTCAAAGAATCCTGAGGCACACCCAAATGTGAAGCAAAATAAGAGGACACATATGAAAAAGTAGAACCAGGATCGAATAGAATCGATGCCTCTCTATGACTAACCAAGATAATACCTGTGATAATAGAATCAGAGGTGTCACACCTCCTTTTGGCGCACACCCCGTAGGGAGCGAGGGAGTTTTTCCAATTAAAGGACAATCGAAACGGGATTTAATTAATTCAGAGTCGCCACTTGGGAGATTTATGGTGTCCCAAGTCACCGGTTGAATCCCGAATCAAGGAAAAGAATGACTCTGTTTAACAGTCCGCAAATCAGAAATCCGAATAAGGAATTCTGTTAACCCGGGAGAAGGTGTTAGGCATTCCCGAATTCCGTGGTTCTAGCACGGTCGCTTAACTGTCATATTTAGCTTATTTATCTGATTTTAACAGTTATGTACTTAATGCAAATTAATATCACTTTACCGCTTTTATTATTATTATTATTTACGAAAGAGAACGTCACCTAAAAATATGTTTCGAATCACGTCACATGAAATGCACCCGGATCCTCGACACATTCTTATTCAACATTTTGGGATTTGGATTTGGGCCGCATGAAATGCACACCCGTATTTAAGAAGGTAAATTTATTAGAATAATGTGCCTAAAGTGACTACGCATTTGCAAATTTGTGAGGACCAAGAAAATTCGTTAAATAACACCGGACAAACAAGATTAATTAAATGAAGGCCATGCAATAGAGATATTTATTTAGGACGGCATGCCAAAATTATTTCAAAATGAGTACATTTAGCTAAAAGCCCAATCAGGTAGTTTCTATGTGTGAAAAATGACCCAACAGGATGTAGACTAGCTGAATTTGCACAACTTTGCATTGTATTTTTGCCTCGAAATTACCTTAATCCATACCCCTTGATCTTACTTTAAATCCATGTTTCACTCAATTTACAACATAGGCGACAAACTATTTAATTTATCTATCTATTAGTGATTCCTACATATTTGTTAAAGATGACTATTAGATTGAAAACATGAATGAATTTAACAACAGTGATAATTACTTGGTTGCATTATTTTTTCTTAATACATGTACATGACTAGGTTAATGACCCTGAACTAAAAATATGCTAGCTATTTTAGACTAATTCAAACTATAATTGTTCACTCATGAGTCATATTACCAAGACTGTTTATTGCTTAACATAATAAGAGTTTACATACTGATTATTAGTTCAGTTTCCAACTGTAAAATATAACTATTATATAGATTCGAATTATACTACACTAGTAACGAAAGTTAACCAAAATAAAACTGCTAACTACCTCGATTTATCTTCTCCCCAACGTAAAATTAATTCATAATTCACAAGTTAAAAGTAGTCTCAAAACAGTACTATTACAGTCCAATATACATCAGATAGTACAAAACTGTTATTCTAGCTATAATTAAACATGAATAGCTAAATTGAACATGAAGAGCTGACAGGAAACTCAAATGAACAAATAATAATTCTTCTTCATTGATTCTCCAAATTGTTCATACACCTAAGTCAAACTTTCAGATCATTAAAGGCTATGAAGGTGTACCTGGAGTTTTCAAATAAGAAGGGAAATGAGATTCAATCAGCAGCAGATGACAAGCAATAGCGATAGAACAAAAGCAGCCTGATCAGTGCAACCTCCAGCAATGCAACAATGATTTCCAAACTTAAAACAACTTCAAATCAGGGCTTTTATGACTAAAATCAAATCAGTTTTCACTCAGTATTTGCAGACTCTAGACTCTTAAGATTTTATCTGGAACTAATTCATAGATTGAATTCAAACCAAGAAACATAGAAGAGAATCCATGAAACAGTACAATATTTCTACACCTCTCCAATTTTCAAGACTTCTCTCTCCAATTCTATCTCCTTAAACTCTCTCTGTGAGTCCCCTTTCTCTTTTTCAGTATTGTTTTCAACTCTTCTCAGATCTTAAAGAAAACTCTCAATCCTCATCTGTATCCCGACTAGTCCCTTAAAATCCCATTGTTTTTCAGCATTGGCTAATCTTAAAATCTCTCCTCTGTCTGTCCCCCCAATGTATTCTGTCTATCTCTTCCTTTTTATTCTGTTCTTCAGATCCCTTTTATAGACAAAACTAAACCCTTTTAACTTTCAAATTATTCCTCCCCCGTGTGTTTTCTGATCGTCCAGCTCTTAAGAGCACTTAACAACATAAAAAATTGATTTCTTGCCCTGATATTCTCTGTCCAGTCCATTGCTTATTGTCTAAACCCATTTTTAAAATCAAAAGGTGTATTGGCAGCCTGTATTTATGTTCAAAACATGTGAAATGGTTTCCATGTGCAATACACCTCTTAAACAACTAGCTGTTAGCTTTCAAATTTTAAGTTAAAAACTACAACATCTATATCCAATTCAGTTATTAACAGAATCAATATCAATCAACAATGCCAATCAGAAAAATTGCCAAATCAAACACAATTCAAAACAGTGATAACCTACTGCCCGGGCTTTCAAACAACAAAACTCGCGAATTTAAACAACGACATTTGTTATTCGACCATAATATATATGATCGATAACAACTGATCGACTTATGAATTTAATCGATTATAGCTTTAACAGACAGATTTCAAGAAGTCGTTTATCCGAACTAACTAATTGACGACCTTAAGTTGATTAATCGTACAAAACCATTACAATTAACAAACAATCAATCGGACAGACAATAACAAGAATGAATTGACCAAGTAAAGGGTCATTCGAGAAGAAGCAAACAAAATCTAAAACACACAAATATTAATATTAAACAACCAGTATAAGAATAAATAAATAAAAAAAAAAGAAGAAGAAACAATACCTTAAGAAGAAGAAATCGGAACCAGGCAGGCTTGGGATTAAATGGATTCGAACCCTTTTTGAGGCCAAAAGGGCTATAATCGAGTGTTCTCGAATGAGAACAACTCGACTAAAACCCATTGGAACCTCAAAAATCTTCAAACAGACTCCAAAAATCTTTTATGGTTCTTGATATTCGAATTTGGGGCTTGAGGGGTTAGGGTTGGATTCGAACCGGAATAAAGTCAATTTAAGGTGAGAGGGAGGCCAGGGGATGACAAGGTGTGAATTTGGACTTGGTTGGAGTGGATTTGGGTTTTGCTTGAATCTTCAACTGAAGATTCGAGAAGAAGGGAAAGGATTCGAGCCAAACCATGCTCGGGGTTGAAATGGGGAGGTTGAGGCGAGTGTGTGGTGTAAAAATGGAGGGGTTTGACCTACCGGAACCGCCGTGAGGCGATTTCCGGTAGGCGGAAGGCGGCGGGGCACGACGGCGTTACAGGGGAGTCTTCTAGGTTAGAAAGATGGCGAAGATGAACGGGGAAATGAAATGAAAAAATGGGTTTGGGGGGGGGGGGTGTTTGGTATACTGAAATGTATTGAATAATCTGGACCGTTGGATCACAAGAATCCAACGGCCCAGATCAATTGTTTAAATAAAAACGGGGTCGTTTGGGTAGTGGCAGGGTCTGAGACGGGTTATTGGACTGGGTTTTGGTTTTGGGCTTGCTTGATTTAATTGAATTTGGCCCAATCCTTTTCTCTTTGTTTCTTCACTTTGTTTCTTTTTTTCTTCTTTTTAAATTTAGCTCCTAATTAAACAAAATTCTAATTACACTAAAGAAAAATCAAATTAAAATTACAAAAGTACTAATTAAGTTACACTAATAATTATCACTTTATTATCACACTCAATTTAAACATCAACTAAAGATAAATCACACGATTTTGATATTAAACACTAAAAAAATGCAAAAATACAATTGTTTTTGTAATTTTCGTAATTAAACAAATAAACATGGACGCACAAGCGCAAACAGTAATAGAAAAATAACATGAAATCCGCAAAAAATCACACACCACACAAAACTATTTTATTTTGAATTTTTGGGAGTAATTCTTATGTAGGGCAAAAATCATGTGCTCACAAGAGGCGACAGCTACGACACGACCAGGAATATCATAAAATCTGGCCCTGCCCCTCCCTCGACCTAAGATGTGGCTGCAGCGAGAGGAAACAACCCTGCCTGAGCCAGAGTAGTGTACGTGCTCATAAATTGAGCCAGAGTCTCCCGGAGTGCTGGAGTCGTAGTAATTGTAGTAGGTGTACCAGGTGCCTATGCTCCAACCTTATCCACCGGTGGTGCCTCACCGGCAGCGCGCGCGGGTATTATGGCTGCACCTCGGGCGCGTCCTCGGCATCTACCCCGGCCTCGGCCTCTGGCGACAGCAGTAGGGGGCATGGTGCCTGATCCTTGCGTGTAGCACGTGTCCTCACCATCTGTGAGAGAATAGAAGACATAAGTTTAGATTTGGTGTCAAAATATCGCATAACAAGGAATTTAAAAGAAATGAAGAGTTTCCTAAACAGTTACATAGCCCCTCGTAGATAAATATGGACGTCTCCGTATCGATCAACGAGACTCCAAATAACCGGCATATGTCTCGTGACTCCTACAAACCTAGTGCTCTGATACCAACTTGTCATGACCCTAGTTCACCAATCGTGAACCTGTCATGACGGCACCCAGTTTTCGCAGCTACGTAAGCCTAACGCAATTGCGGAATTTACAGTTTTCACGAATAACTAAAATTTAACAGCGGAATAACATAGAAAAGTGTAATAGGTGCCGCTCGGCGCATGCACTTTACCAAAATTTCTTGAATATATAACCACCAAGACCCGGTAACTCACGGGAAAACACAGGCTAATGAGAGTAAAAATGTGGCTCTATCCACCAAGAGTATCTATACAACCGAAACAAAAAGGGAAATAACTAGTGTCACTAGGGAAAGAAGACTCTCTGGATCTGCGAACGCAGCAGATATATACCTCGAGTCTCCTAATATATCTCCTCGATTACCGGTAGTGTGCCTGATCAGATGGACTTGGATCTGCACAATAAAAAATATGGAGAAGAGTAGCATGAGTACACCACGTCGGTACTCAGTAAGTGCCAAGCCTAACCTCGATGGAGTAGTGACGAGGAAGGTCAGAGCCCTGCCGAGAATAACAATAATAAAATATCGAACAGTGTAAAGCATGAGTAAATCTGAAATATCAGCAAAATAAGATAGAAACTACAAGTCATCTACAATTAAGCTAACAAGGCAAATTAACACAACAGGTACAAAATCAATAGCACGGGAGCTCTGGGAATTGATCCCGCAGTCCATGTAACTCAGTAGCACAGGATCTCCGGGAATCGAACCCGTAGTCCATTATATCAATATCATAGGATCTCCGGGAATTGAACCCGCAGTCCTTTTATATCAGTATCACAGAATCTCTAGGAATTGAACCCGCGGTCCTTTTATATTAGTAGCCAGGATCTCCGGGAATCAAACCCGTAGTTCGCAGAACACAACACAATCAAACAAAGAGAATACGCAGAGAAAATTGAAATATACTACTACGATTAACAATTTAATTCAATCTCAACATGTTCCACGAAATTCAATTAAGACAAATAGGCATTTATACAGTTAATCCTATCAAATCATGCTTCTCTAACTAACATAGGATGAGTCTTGCAATTAACCAGCTAATTAACAAAGATAACACGGATTGAACAATTCAAGTAAAGTTGATTTTCAACAATTTATGCAAGTACACGCCCGTCACCTCACGTACAAGGAATTTGAATCAATACATAATATATTGTAGGGTAAAAGTTCCCCCACACAAGGTTTGACAAGCCACTTACCTCAATCCCGATACAAAACCGCTAAGAAATAGTGCCCTTGCCACAAGTATCCAACTCCGAGTAGCCCAAATCTATTCAAACCAATTACATAGTGTAAATAACATCGCAAGTAACTAATTACATTGTAAAAATTAAAGCTAAGGCACGAAAATAGGTAAAATAACCAAAATACCCCTCCAGCCATCGGCTCGGAATCAAAATATTTTTATATTTTCAGAATCCTCATACTCTCACGATTCTAACCATATAAAATTTATCAAAATTGGAGTTCGTTTGCCCCTTCAAATTATCGATTTTCTATTTTTCTTAGGCTTCAAGCAAAACCTCAATTTACACCTTAATTCCTCCAATTTTCAGTGATATAAATGAAGATTCTTGGATAAAGCCATGTAATTAGACCATAAAACTTACCACCAATCGAAATCTAGGTGAAAATCTCTTAATCCCTCGTCCCTAGCTTCAAAAGTTACCCAAAATTGGTGAAATAATGAAACCCTCGCGGATGAAATGTTATTTAACTGATCTGTCTATCGTACAATTAACATTATGCGATCACATCACCTTTATTACGATCGGATAGAACAAACTTTCAGTCCCTCAAAATTAACTTATGCGGTCGCATTGCTTCCTCAAACACTATGCGATTGCATACCTAAGCCTGGGATCACATAGAATAAAATAGAGAACCTGGGACCCCTGACCAATACTATGTTATCGCATAGGTCATCCCGCGATTGCAGAGCACTAAACTTTCCAACTATGCGATCGCATCTCCCAGACCGTGATCGCATTGAAAAAAATCTGAGCCTCATCCAAACCTACTATGTGATCGCATCTCACCCCTTGCGATCGCATAGAGCAATCATCTGCAACACTTATGACAGCAATTCAGCTTTGTTCTTCAACAAAAAATGGTCCGTTTGACCCCCGAAAACACCCCTGAGGCCCCCGGGACCCCAACCGAAACCACCAACCTACTCCAAATCACGATACGAACTTGTTCCGATCATAAAAATACATCATTAAACACAAAAATCATCAAATCAAGGCGTATTCAAGCCTAAGTTTCAACCAAAACTTCCGAAACCTATATTCCATCAAAAACCCGACCAAACGATTTCTGAATGACCTGAAAATTTGCATAAATATCCAAAATCATCTAACAAAGTTACTGAAACTATCGAAATTCCATTCTAACCCCCAGATCAAAATCTCACCTATTAACCGGATTCCACCGAAATTCCAACTTTGCCAATTCAAGTCTATTTCTACACCGGACCTCCAAATTACATTCCGAACATGTCACAACCCCGAAATCGCCTAACGGAGCTAACGGGACCATCATATTTCCATTTCGAGGTCATCTTAATACTGTTCTAAATATGAATCATTTTTTAATTGTTAAGCTCTCATTTACGGACTAAGTATCCCAAAACACTCCGAATTCTAGAACCGAACATCCCGGCAAACCAAAATAGTAAAATGAACTTAGGGAAAGAAGTTAATTGGGGATCGGGGCGTAAATTTCAAAAATGACCAGCCGGGTCGTTACAATTTCCCACCTAATTCATACGATTTTTTAATATGAAATAAGGGATTAGGACTTGGATTTTGTAGAGAGTAATTTGGGGATTTGAGTGATCAAATGATGTCGGATTTTGATAAAATTGATATAGATAGACTCGTAAGTGAATGTGATTTCTAGTTTTATGACTTTTGACGGATTTTGAGATGTGGGCCCGATGGGCGGGTTTGAGCCAATTCGATATTTAAGTCTAATTAGGTAGTTTTTCTTGGGGAATTGGTTCCTTGGCATATATTAATTGTGTTGTATTACTTTGGTCTAGAGTCGGGACGTTTGGAGGCCGATTCGAGAGGCAAAGGCATCGCGGAGTAGGATTTTACTTGTATTGAGGTAAGTAACGGTTAAAAATCTGGTCCTCAGGGTATGGAACCCATAATATCGTGTCGTATGACTACTTGGGAGGTGACGCATATGCTAGGTGACAGGCGTTTGGATGTGCACTATAGAGATTGTGACTTGGTATGTCCCGTGAAATTGTATAATTGCTTAGCCTGCTATTTACTATGTGTCCCCTCTGTTTTTATAGAAATTGACTGCACTTCATGTTAGAAATCCATTCTAGGCCTTGTGATATCACTGTTGAGATTCGTGAGATCATGTACTTGCTGAATTACCGGTTAGTTTCTATATTATTCTCAGTCATGATATTACTTGCGTATTTTACCTTTGTCCCATCCTATTTATCATTGATATATGTTATTATCTCTGTTTGGGCTGAATTATATGCTTTCTGAGAGCCCGAGGGAACAGAGAGGTTGGTGATTGAGATAGAGCCTGAGTGCCGAGTTGTGAGCTTTGTGAGAGTATATAACGGATTGGATTGCACGCCGCAACGATCCCCAGGGTTATATATGTATATATTGGATTAGGTTGTACGCCGCAACAAGACTTCGGGCTAATTATTTATATTGGATCGGATTGCACGCCGCAACTAGCCTTATGATTGTTTATATATTGGATCGGGACGATATAGTGCTTTGGCTGAAGGAGCCCCTCTGGACTCTGCACACCCGTAGTGAGCGCAGACACCTATTGAGTATGATTATTGAGGGCTGAGAGACGAGTGATTGAGTTGTTGAGATAATTCGAGCGATTGTTGCCTTAAGAGGCTATACTTGCTTTCAATTAATTGTTGCACTTAGTTGTTACTTGTCCCTGTTGTACAAATTTCTGATAAACTTGATACCCGATTTACTTGAGCAAGAACTGACGTGACTTAAACTAATGAATTTGAAAGCATGACTATTCTTATTTGAAAGATATTGAGATAACTGTATTTTTGTAGCTCGTTACTACTTCTCAGTACTACGTTGGAAGTACTCGTGTTACTCCTTACACCTTGTGTGCAGATCCATGTGAGATCGGTCGCAGGGATCGTTGAGCTCGTGCGTGGTTGACTGCTCGAAGATCTACGAGGTAGCTTCCAATGTCTGCAACCCTTAGCTCTCCTCCCATTGTTGCCTTTCTTTCTGTTTTTATAGCATTTGATGGATTATTGTAAACTTTGATTTTGGACCAGTTGTAGAAACTCATGACTTAGTAATACCCTGATGTCAGGCTATCTTTCTGCATTTTGTTTTTGAGTTGAACTCTTTTATGAAGTTTTTTAGTATTAAAAAGCTTTAACTTATCTTTTAATGAAATATCAAGTATTTTGAAAGTGTGTCGCCTTGCCTAGTATCGCAATATGCGCCATCACGACAGGATTTAGTTTTTGGTTGTGACAGAGACAGCACGTAAGAACCTTTATATTACTAAGCTTCATAAAAGGTCGGAAAAGTTTGACATCTTGAAAATAAGAAATTCATTTCCAATTATCTACAAGGATTGTGATGGAGCGATAAGTACTCTTTCATCCTTAATCAAAGGTCATAAGTTTGAGCCCCGAGTATAAAATCGTTTTTGTCGGGAAACTTATTTCTAAATGTTGATATTTAAGGGAATTAGCCATAGTTCCTTTTTTGCTTGCAATTCATTGTTGTTATTCAAATTTTAACTTTAGGGTCTTCAGAACAATTCATCCAGCAACATATAGAAACTTTAATCGGTTCATTTTTTATGATGAAAGAGGGTTATATTTAATGTGATTGTGGATGAACATTAAGGAAAAATTGAGAACTAAAAATGAATAAACTTTTAAACTTAGTTCAACCAATCAATAGATGAAACCAGTAGAAATATGTTTGATTAAATTCTTAAATATCAAACTAATATAGTATTATGGACAAACGAAGTAATTTTTCCTTTCTCCTAAAATGAATGATATTTTGAAATGTAAAGTTAATCAATTCTACTTTCGAGTTGATTCATCTATTTGTCGAACATGAATTTTAAACGTTCAAAAACTACATCAAATGTGAAAAATATATAAACTATCTTAATGGAAAATATGAAGGCATCCTTAAATTTGGATATTTATCTAAAATCATCCTTCATTTTTTTTTAAAAGATAGTTATATTATATATAATCAAGCTATAACAAGAGAGCGGTTGAGGAGATGCATCAGATTTACAACAGTAGAGTTTGTCCCTTAGGCCCCATATAGGAACCGTTACTATTAACAAAAGTAGAATCAGCTAAAATACTACTATGAGTACTAGGTACAGTATAAGTTGAAAAACTACTATTACACAATGCAGGCCGAGTTTTAATCAACCTTCTTCTGAGTATCCCATTTTGATCTTATTGATATGAAGTTGAGAAAAAAGGTCGTGAACTTTCAAAAAGTAGACAGTTTTCCTTTGCATACATGGCTCCAAAGTTAGCTAGACTTTCTGCAACATAATTTTGCTCCCTATAGATACTTTGAAGAGGGGGACTATCCAGCTGTAGTAGTAATAACCTACAATTATTAATTATATTAGTGTATCGCATATTATTGCAGTTGAACATACCAAGTATGGTGCGTGCATCTGTCTCAATGATGAGTGATTTGAGATGCTTTTGGACAGTAATTTTCAGTTCCATGAACAAGGCTAGAAATTTTGTCTGAATACTCGTCCAATGTTGTGTTGTTCCTGCAAATTCTGAATATGCGCGTAAGGTGAAACACTAATAATCCTCCGAATTAAAAGAAATGATACACATTTATTTTAGACCTAACGAAATCATTAGAATATAATGAGACCCCACAAAATGACTCACCCGATGGTTAATAACTCATTCCTCTATACTAAAGGGATCTTTGCCCAAATAGACGATCGAATACATTTATTGTTTTTTTTGGTCGACGGATACGGGTGTGGTGCGAGATGATTGGATGCCGGTGAAAACGCTATGAGGGATAGGGTGGATGCGGGTGTGGTATGAGGATGGATGGATACTGGTGAAAATGTTATGCAAGATGGACGGACTAAAATTTTTCGGGTTAAGAAAGAACATGTCTCGTATTCCCACTGCCTCGCACTGCTTGCAACCCCTATGTAGAAACATAGAACCTAAGATCCAGTAACTAGAAAGCAAGCTAATTCAACATCTCCCCATCAATCGTATGTGTAGATTTCGTTGGACATAATTATTCGATACTTATATTGTAAAAAATAACAAGTATGCAATAAAACAATTAAGATACGCGTAAAAAATATTGCTCCCAAATGCACAAACATGTATATGTGGTCGATAAGTGCTATAGGATTATATGTTCAGATATCATACTCATGGGGACTTGTGATTAACTATCAACTAAATTAAACTAAGTCAGTAAATCTATTCAAGCAAATTTATAAAGTATGAACATTTAACTAAAACAAATCTAGAATAGTAAACTATGAAATTAAAGGAGACAAGTGTGCAATCTTAGAGATGAATTCAATGAGAGAAAATATTGCAGAGCTATGGGTTGGCTAACAATCCCGTTGAGTCTTCCACTTAAATTGTCTAATTAATTTATCTGTTTTATTGGTTGAGAGGGTTAATATTGCTCATAGCCTTCTCCCGAAGTAACACTCATATATTCAAGCTAAACTAATGCCTATATTGCTATAGAATTAGGATTAACAAGAACGCATTAATAATTCCCGTATAATAATCAAGCAAAGAGATTAGGTATATCTCTAGCCTAACCGTAAATCTGTTCCCGATGCCCGAGTTCAAGATCTTGCTCTACTCAATTTTATATGCAATCTAAAATTCCCTCTCCGGAGTTCAATCCTATATTCGTAGCTAGTATTCAAATGGTTATCAAACAATCAAATAATTAAGCGCAAGATTGAATAAATAAATTAATATGATAAAATAATAAGAATAATTCAAGTTTCAGCAACGTTCATGTAGTCCCCCACAACTCTAGAACTAATAAACTCTAAAACTAAAAGAAGAGAAACGAAGAAAAACAAGTTAGAAGCCTCCTCCAAGCGTAGTTTCTTTTCATCCACATGAATTTTTCTTCAAAGTATGTTAGATATCCTCCAAATTAGGTTTATATTTACTTTTATACGAGTTGGGGATCTTGGGACGAAATAAACTTGTCCAATGTGAAGTGGAGATGTTTCCTTCACCAGCGCCTAGATGGGGCGCTGGAAAAATAAAACATTCTAGAAATTGGGCCAGAGGTAGCGCCCCACGCTGCCTGTAACACTGGAAATCGCCATTTTTAACTTTTCTCCTTTTTGGCTTTAATCTCGCACTTTGCGCCCCCTATTGCTTCCGGATAATTCCTACATATAAAAACACCACGAATTAACACAATCTATAATATTACACATCCGAAATTTATGAAACATGAGTAAAATGCGAAGCAATATGCATATAAATAATTTACTTTAAGTCGAATAGGAGTAATGTAGCTCATACATTACTATTATAAAAAATAAAAAATAACATCTTTCGTGATCAAAATACATTCACGTTTCTAGAAGAGTCATCAGGGTACTTAACTATAAGAAAAATGATTGACAACTACTAATTAATGCAAAAAAAGAAAAAAAATAGTTTGAGTTTGTTAAAAATACCACTAGATCGAGCACCGGTGATTTTGTATCCAGTCAAAATCTTGGCTAATTGATCGAAGTGGGTAGCTCCAGTAGACCCATAACAAGACTTGCCTTCAAACGGGCTTCACCTTGAAATGAGAGTAACCGATCTGGGGACAGCAAGGCCAATGAAGATCAAATTTACCGGGGCTGGTACTTCTAGACTCAAAGGTACGAGAAGAGGAACACCGTTTGCTGCTCAAACCGCAACAACAAATGATATTCGTACAGTAGTGGATTAAGGTATGCAACGAGTAGAATTTGTTATAGAAAGTCCCGGTCTCGAAAGAGATGCAGCATTACGAGCTATTTGTCGAAGTGGTATACTATTAACTTTCGTATGAGATGTAACTGATATGCCACAAAATGGTTGTAGACCTCCGAAAAAAACATATGTAGAACTGAACATTGAAGAAATCTCAAGAGAAATAAAAGCTCATCTTATTCATCATAAATGATGTGCTTTCCCCGAAATGACTTGGACCAATTGGAAATTCCCAATTCATTGGGCTTTTCAATACAATCAAATAGAAAGCCCTAAGGGCGACATATTCTAGGAGCCCAAACTATGTGATTGAATAAATCCTCCTACGGGACAAGGGCTCCTCCCCCACCCCCACCCCCCTCCTCAAACTCTGATTAATATTTTTTATAGAGAAATCCAAGGATATAATAAGAGCCGTTTTGCATCATATCTAATGGATTCCTCGATTCGGGCCGAAGAAGCAATATCACTCAATCATTATCAAACTGACTGCAATCGTTTTTTTGTCCGTGGAGATCCCACCAGAGCCTTCCATTTCTAATAGGCCATGAACTAGATCAAAATCATTCCCAAGGAGTCCATAAGAAGTGATCCCATTTTTTTCATCGGGTTCGGATAAAGACTAATGATCTTGAGTGACCGATCGGGCAGAACAACTCAAATGATAAAGAAGTATCGTTAATCTCTTCATGCTCATTGTGGGTTCAACTGGAATTTTAAGAAGTGAGGTAAACTGCCTTTCTCCACACAGAATATGCCTCATATGCTTATGCCACTGGTGATAAACTCACTATGGCTATTCAACGTCAAACTCAGAGTTTTTCTTACTATATAGGCGGCTAAACGAAGCCCCAGTCTTGATTTGTCAAATCCCAACCCCCTTAGTAGTAGCCGAATTAAAGGCCAGTATGAGATCAAAGTCACTTGTCGTCCGTTCGCTCTTTGTTCAACGAAGTTTTTTTAATTCTTTGAATTGGAATGGGGTCGATTGAAATTCAGTATTTTGCAATGAAAATAATGTAAAAAAATTGAGTCAATTTTTAGATGAAAGGAAACCTCTTTATAAAGAGAAAAATGAATTAATTAAATTGAAGTTATTTCTTTGGCCTAATTATCGATAGAATATTTAGCTTGTATGAATCGTTATTGGTTTGATACCAATAATGGTAGTCGTTTCAGTATCTTAAGAATACATATGCATCAACGATTGAAAATAAAAAGAAGTATGTCTTGTTCATTAACATCTTGGAAATATTCCGCCATAGTTAGGGCAGTCAAACCAACCCTCATACGAGCTCCTGGCGGTTCATTCATCTGACCGTAAACTAGGGCCACTTTTGATTCTGCAAAATTTTCTTCATTAATCACTCCAGATTCTTTCATTTCCATGTAAAGATCATTTCCTTCCCGAGTAAGTTCCCCCACTCCGCCAAATACGGATACGCCCCGGTGAGCTTTAGCAATATTGTTAATCAATTCCATAATAAGTACTATTTTACCCACTCCAGCTCCCTCGAATAGTCCGATTTTTCCTCCATGGGATAAAGGGCTAAATGATCTACTACTTTAATTCCTCTTTCTTCTTAGAAAATATTGATTGGACCACGTAAGCGGGACAAAGCATGTTGCCCCCAGAAGCAGAACCCCGTATTTCTTTTGGAGAATCTTCTAATTGTTCTAGAGCAACTACAAAGAGATTCTTTAACCAGAAAAAATTGGGATCACTGATATTGCCCATCACCATTTAGCTATTGCAATTCTTTTCCTAATAGAAAGTCACATGTATAGGACCAACTGGGGTATTGGTCATGGACAAAAGGATATTTTAGAAGCTCATAAAGGTCCATTTAGCGCTTACTCCCGGTAATTATATTGAAGCGCATAACTGGTTGAAGATCACGAGACGTTTCGAATAAAAGAAGATCCCATTTATTTATTATCCTTTATTTATATTTAGAATCTTAGTCTTTTACTTTTGATTTTTTTATTTAGAATTTAGATATTTGTTATAGTTTATTGTTTTTTGGAACATCAGTTAAATAAAAAATGAATCATTCCTTTGCTTTTGGAAAACCCTTCAATATTATCAAGAATATTTAGACCTTAAAGATATTGTAGCACTTACTAATGAGATCCTATCGATTAGTATTACAGAGAAGAAATGAATTATAGACACTAATACAATTAGATCCGCTCTTCATAGACAAACTTGGGATTTGCGATCCCAGGTAAGATCGGTTCAGGATTATGTGATCATTTTCTATCGGATTGGAAGGGTTGTATAATCTTTGAATGGAAGCCCCGGTAAAGCAGTAACTCTAACTATCGTAAGGTAGCGAAATTCCTTGTTGCATAAGTAGCGACCTGCACAAATAGTGTAATGACTGCACCACTATTTTTGACATAAGCCCAGTGAAATTGAATTCTCTGTGAAGATACGGAGTACCAATGGCTAGACGGTAAGACCACGTGCACCTTAACTATAGCTTCACAGTGAAAACCTTAATTGAATGTGTAGGATATATGGGAGGTGGTGACACACAACGACCAATCCTAAAAGAGCACTCTTTCGTCTAAGGATGCCTGACCGCCACACCGATCATGGGGGGGGGGAGATACGGGACACTGCGAGGTGGGTAGTTTATCTGGGGCGGATGCCTTCTAAAGAGTAACGGAGGTGTGTGAAGGTAGTCTCAAGCTAAAATTTTGCTTGTGAGCGTAATGGTATAAGCCTGCCAAATTTATTCCAATTTCAAGAGCTCGGATCGAATCGGTATTGATGTACTAATTAAATCCGAGCTCTATTATTTAGAATGCTCATTCAATGATCTTTCTCAATATTATGCCTTGAAGAGAAATCGAACCTCCACGAGATTTTCAGTCTCGCATATCTACCATGTCGAGCCTGTGGGTGTGGTGTTTTATTCGTAGTTGGATCGACAAATTGATTGGAGATTTGCCTTGCTTGGCTTACTTGCTTGATTGAAAGAGTTTTTTCGTTGGACAGCTACTATGAATAAATGGATTGTCTCTATTGAATCTAGCCTTACTAAATACCGTAAGAAAAAATCCGGCCGCTGCAAGTGCTTGAGAATGAGTTCACGCTTTTCTTGTTACAGTAAATGCTGCAATTGAATCAACTCTTGATGCAATAGAATAGTTGTGCCAGAACTATCATCACGTATGGTTGATTAAGAAAAAAAAAACTAGAAACAAGAGACCTGGTTCTTTTTCCAATTTCTGATTCCAGAATGTCCACATTTATTGTTCTTGTTATAGATGAATGTTTAGATGAACTACACCTTCTGAATTGCAAGGAGACTGGTCCTGCAAGATAAGATCCATGTGTTAAGTAAATATCATCAATTAGATGAGTATCTATATTTCACATGTAGTATCCAATTTGAGAAATATCAGTCATCACCAATTGTTAGCCACAAAATATTCTATAGAGTAATGACAATAAGAAACCTGAACCAGTTCATCATTCCTTTTTTTTACTACTCAATGTCCTAATTTGTATGAGTTAGATGTTAAACAGCTCACGAAGTTTAAAAAATAAAGAAAATTTTTGGAACTTATAATTTATAGCTTGTTTGGATGATTGTTACATGTTGTATTTGTATTGCTACTTTAAATATTATATTTGTTTTGATGTTACTTAAATTTTATTGTATCATATCATTAAATTCATCGTTACGTAATAACAAAAAGTGCAACTTTATAAAACGATCAATTTGGTGTGGTCGCGTCATTTTCATATATTTTTTCTCTCTTCTTGGCCTTTCTTATTATTAAATAATCCTATTATATATTTTTATCCTACTTTATTATATAATAAGTCTTTCTCGTACCTTACTTTTTTTATAATATTGCAAATTTATTCTTCATATTGTTGGTGCATGACATCATTGAACGATAGCAAACAATACAATCTATCTAAATATTGGACATCAGAATAATACAATACAATACAATACGATACATTATAAAACGATACATAACAATCATCCAAACAAGCTGTTAGTATAAGCCATAGATACTTGCAAAAATAAAGTCAGGATTTGAAGTTTATGGGTCTTGAATTGTAGTCTATTTAAATTACTAGATTTTAAATTAATACTTTGTATATCTTTAGTAAAACTTTTAAGAGAAATACATAGTTTGGACCAACGCTATCGGGTTGACCCGGACCCCTAAGATGTATGTGTGATGACCCATAAGGTCATCTCGTATTTTAGAAGCCAAATCTGTGTTCTGAGGCCTTAAAAGCCTCCTTTTCTTTTACCTCGATTTGCATGCGTAGTCCAGGCGTATATCCGGCAAATTCTTATATGAAATTTTGAGAAAAATGCTAAGTTTTACCTTTAAAATGAAATTTAAGTTGACTTCGATCAATATTTTAGGTAAATGAACCTGGACCTGTATTCCGACTGTCTCGTGGGGACCGTAGTAAAATATGAGACTTGGGCATATGCCCGAAATTGAATTTCAAGGTCCCTATCACGAGAAAAGAATTTTTAAAGAAAATTATTGGCTGGAAAATATAAGCATCAGTAGAAATGAATATGGAATCCTGATGGTATGAGCCTGTATTTTTGTTCCGGAGCCCGATACAGGTTGAAAATAATTGGTAAGAATCGGTGTTAAATTCATATAAATCGGACCCATAGTTGAGAATATAGAAATTTCAATCTTCTTGAGAAATTTATGAATTTTGGTGCTAATTTCGTAGTTGTTCATGTTATTTTGATGATTTGATTACACTAAAAAGTCCGAATGATATTTTTAGACTTGCATGCATGTATGGTTTGGAGCCCTGAGAGCTCGGATGAGTTTTGAATAGGCCATAGAGTGAATTTGGACTTAGAGAAATAGTTGTTGCAGGTTCAGTTGTGTTGCAGTCTCTCATCTCGTAATTACGTGGTCAAGCTTCGCAATTGCGATCCTAACGGGCTTGCCAATTGCGAGGGATTGATTGCATTTGCTAGGATTTTGAATTTTGGGCGATTTGGACCTCAAATCGAGGTCTGATTTCAAAAGGAATTGCATATTTGAGTTCGTGGGTGAATGAGTGATCAGGTTTTGGTTCGAAGTTCAGTTTTTGACCAAGCGGGTATGGGATCTTTTTTTTGACTTTTTGTGGAAACCATTAGGAATCTCTTTTCATGCATTAGAATTTGTTTATTTAGCATTTATTGATATTATTAAGTAAATTATGACTAGATACAAGCAGATTGAAAGTGGAACCGATAGGTAAGACGATAATTGAGGCTTGATTTGTGTCTGTTTAATTGAGGTAAGTGTTTGGTCTAACCTTAGCTTGAGGCAATATGAGTTGTGGTCTTAATTGCTACGTTTTAGTGTTGTGTACGACGTATAGGCAAATCTATATGTTGGTGTCAAACATGCCCGCGAGTCTTATACCATGATTGTTGTAACTTTGTTGTGTATTGTCCATGCTTAGATTGATGATTATAAATGCTGAACATGATTCATTATAATTCCTTGGTAATTGACCATTGTTAAGTATTGGCTCAAGTTGGAAATTATTTTGTGAGGTAATTGGAACATAATTGGTTATAGCTGATTCCTTTGCCGGGATATTATTGGTCATATTGTTGATTCCCTTGGCAAAATGTTATAGTTTATATTGTTGATTCCCTTGGCGGGACATATTGTTTCTAATGTTTGACGAGGAAGAATGAAAGTACGAAGGGTGATGTCGTGCATGATATTGTGAGTGAATGTAAAACCACGAAGGGTGATATCGTACCAATATTGTGAGTGTTAATGTACGAAGGGTGATGTTGTGCCATGATTATGAGTGTTAAAGTATAAAGGGTGATGCCGTGCCAATATTGTGAGAGTTAATGCACGAAGGGTGATGTCGTGCCATGATTATGAGAGTTAATGCATAAAGGGTGATGTTGTGCCGATTCTGATGATTCTTATGGTAAGGACGAGAGTAAAAGTATGAAGGGTGATGCCATGCACGTGTTACACTTTTCCTTATTCCTGTTGATATCATTATGGTGTTGTTTATACTTCTCTACTGAATTTATATTAAATATTTGATATCCCCTGCAACATGCTTCCATTCCCATCTTTATCTGTTAGTCCTATTTTTTTATCCATTTGTATATGATTTAACTGCATAGGTTTACATGGTTGTCGTATCCTAGGCTCGTCACTACTTCGCCGAGGTTAGGCTCGACACTTAGTAGTACATGGGCTCGGTACTGCACTCTGTACTTTTTGTGCAGATTTTGATGCTGGACCTCATGAGTAGATCGTGGCCCGAGGTAGATCTGTTCGGCATTCGCAGACTCCAGAGTCCCCTTCCTTATGTTTTTTATATACTGTCTCTTTTTATTTCGAGAACAGTTGTACTTTTCTTTCTAGACCAGTGTTTGTAGAAATTCGTAGATGTTAGTGAAACTGTGACACCAGATTCTGGGGTAGATTTGTATTGGAGTATTGATTTTGTTATAACACTTCTGCGCTTTATATCTATTCAGTTTTAGTTACTGTTTGTATTTGTTTGGGTTGATTACTAGTGTATTAAAATCATAGTAGTTGGTATTTCTAGCTTTCACGAGTAGGCACCATCACGACTGCCGAGGGTGAGAAATTCGGGTTGTAACAAGCTCGTATTAGAGCACTAGGTTGCCTAGGTATCACAATTCACGAACAAACTATCTAAAAGATAGGTGCGGAGACGTCTGTGCTTATCCCCCGAGGCTACAGAGTTTAGAAAAAACATCACATGTATTCTTTCCTACCGTGCGACTTGATTTCTCAATGATAATTGAACTTTCACTATGTTATTTCACAGATGGTGAGGACATGTACCGCTTTATCAGATGACCAGCAGCTCGAGCCCCCAGTGGCAACTCCTACGAGGGGAAGAGACCGAGGCCGTTCTAGAGGCTGACGAAGAGGTAGGGCTCAGCCCAGGGCTTGAGCAGCAGCACTAGTGACAGAGCCTCAGGTAGAGTTTGAGGAAGAGGTTCAAACCCAGGCAGTTCCAGCGGGGCCAGCTCAGGTTCCGGAGGGGTTCATCGCCACCTCGGTACTCCTGGATGCTCTAGTCTGTCTAGTGGGCCTTATGGAAACCGTCACTTAGGAAGGCATATTTGCTGTAGCACCAGCCATCTCTCCGGCTAGAGAAGGAGCCTAGACTCATGCTACTCACACTCTAGAGAAGATGGCTCCCAATTTCAGACTCCGGCAGCTCAGCCAGTTGGGGTAGTTCAACCAGTTGTTGTGCCATAGACTGGTGATGGAGCAGCTATGTCTGTTGATGCCTTGTGGATACTGGACAGGTTCACCAAGCTATTCTGTAATACTTATGGTGGTATATCTTCAGAGGATCCCTAGGACTATTTGGACAGCTATCACACGGTTCTACGAAACATGGGTATAGTGGAGACCAATGGAGTCGACTTTGCTAGTTTTTGTCTATAAGGTTCCACCAAGACTTGGTGGAGGGATTATTGTTTGGCTAGACAAGCTAGGTAACCGGCTTTGACTTGGGATCAGTTCTCTCGGCTATTTCTGGAAAAGTTTCTTCCTATCACTCATAGGAAGGATATCGGAGGCAGTTTGAGCATCCCCAACAGTGTTCTATGATCGTCACTCAGTACGAGACTAGATTTATTGACTTGGCCTGTTATGCTCTTATTATACTTCCACCGAGAAAGAAAGAATGAGGAGGTTTATTGAGGGACTCACTCAGCCTATCGATTGCAGAGAGCTAAGGCGATAGGGAGAGAGATTTCTTTTCAGAATGCGCCAATGTGGCCTGGTGAGTTGAGATGGTTCTATCACGGGGGAGTGGTCAGGGGTCTGACAAGCGGCCTCGTTATTCAGGCAGATTCAGTGGTACCTCTTCTAGAGGCAGGGATTCTTTTGGTAGGGTCCGTCATCCCAGGTCATTTCATTCAGCACTCCAGGCTTCTCATGGTGCTCCAAGTGGTCGTGGTTCTCACATGCAGTATTTGGATCAGCTACCCTACAGCGCATTACTAGCTCTTACCAATGCATTTCCACTCCAAAGTTTTCAGGGTGGTTACTTAGGCTGCTAGGGTCAGTCTTAGAGTCAGCAGTCTCAGCAGCCAAGGACTTGTTATACTTGTGGCGATCCAAGGCACATTGCTAATTTTGCCCTCAAGCATCAAGTAGTTCTCAGTATTAGGGTTCTCAGCTCAGGTGGTCAGACGAGTGTAAGGCGAGCTTTCAGAACCTCAAGACAGCCTTGACTATGGCACCGGTGTTGGTTTTTCCCACGGGTTCAGGGATATATACTGTATATTACTTGATGCGGTATTGATGTAAAATGGCAAGGTTATAGCATATGTTTTGCGAAAGTTGATGATTCACAAATGCCACGGCCCGGATTTTCTACCATCGGGAGTCATAATTGTGCCTACTAACGGAGCTAGACCAGCCAAACTTTAACATTCTCTGATAAATCTCAACAATATAATAAATGAAAATTAATTAAACGAATGCGGAAGACTTTAAACTTAAATAAAATGAAACCAAAAATTTGCGAAAGTTTGAAACATGTCTCTACCCAGAACCTGGTGCGTCACTACTCACAAACTTCTAAGATTACTAAATACAACCGTCTGAAAGAAAGTACAACAGTCTGTTTCAATACAAAAGCTAACAAACTTAATAAAGATAGAAGAGACTCCAGGCCCGTGGATGTCTGCGAGGCTACCTCAAGAGTCCCTGGACTGAAGACCTGCTCCCGATCTAATACTGCTGTAGTCCGGAAGCTACATCTTGATTTGTGAAAAAGAAATGCACAGAGTGTAGCATTAGTACAACCAACCCCATATGTCGGTAAGTGCCTGGCCTAACCCCGGTGAGGTAGTGACGAGGCTAGACAGGACCTACCTCTAATAACCTGCACAGATATATGCAATAATAGGAAATATACTAATTTAAATAGTAACAAGGGGGACTTATTGTGGGGTACTGCAATCTAAATAAAGAAATCATCGGTAAAGAAGTGAAGCTGAACAATAACAACTGATAAGGAAAACATAGGAAGTCTCTACATATGAACACAATACACCTAGTGCGCAACCCGATCCTCAACAGATATCACCATTGCGGCATGCAACCCGATCCTCAATATTGATCAATACTGTTATGGCGTGCAACCTGATCCTCAACATTTAATACCAAGATCTCACCCAAACAACGTTCGCAACTCAAGTGCGAGGGGAGTAACAACAATTACAAGAAAATCCCGACTAGGGAATACAAATAACAATTCAGTCATCCCGACAAGGGAGAATACAATAAATACATACGTCCCGACAAGGGACTAATCGTTAAGCGATCTATTTTTTTAATCATGTATTCCTCAAGTAACAATTTCTAGTCTGAGCCAATTCTCCAAAAGTCAAAACCAATCACAAACCTTCCTCAACTATTCACATTATATCATGTTCATCAACCCAAGCAAGAAAGATGTACCATTAAATCCGAATCCAACACATATAAGACCCACGGTCATGCTAGAGTCCGGTGCATAGATAACCGTCACCATACCTATACACCATACTCCATATTTAGCAAATAGAAAATAACATCATAATCCTAATCCTTCAAGCCAAAGTTATAACAAACACTTACCTCGGTCCGAAAATAGCAATCAAGGCTCTAAAACTGCTTTTTCTTTAGAATCTGACTCCGAAATGACGATATCTAGGCAGAATTTGGTTCAATAGTATCAATAAGAGCTCAAAAATATAATCCCATAGTCTAGAAATTAAATTCCCATCATTCTTCCAAAAAATGCAAAATCTGACACCGGGCCCACAGGGTCCAAACGCGAGGCTCGGACCAAAATCCAATCACCATAACCCCGCGAGTTCAAATACATAATTTGCTTCAAGATTCAACCCTAAATTGAGGTTGAATCACCCAAAATTCCTAAAGCCCTAGTTCTACCCAATTCCCCCAATTTCTACCTTGAATCCATGATTTTAGGCTTAGGAATTTACTGATTAATGAAGAAAAGTGAAGGAGATAGGTGGGGAATTACTTACCCAAAAAGCTATGGAGGAAGGAGAGCTTGAAATTCAACTATGGAGAGTGAAAGGAATGATTCCGTGTGAAAAATGGCTAAAATCCCAAAGTAGATTATGTTTCTATGACTTAAAATCACTGGGGACTTTTCTTCTACGCGTTCGCGACACACTGGTCGCATTCGAGATGAAGGCTGGTCAGGTACACTACGCGAATCCAAAGGGACTATGTGAACGCGTAGAGGAAGTCTGGGGGGTCCAGGTTTGGTCTACGCGTTCGCAAAGCTAGGAACGCGAACGCGTTGAAGAGGGGGCATAATGCTATGCGAACGCGGGGTGATGTCTGCGAACGCGATGAAGAGAGGGGTAAGTCTATGCGAATGTGAGGAGTTTTTCGCGAACGCGAAGCAGGGGAGTACTAAGGCACTGCGAAAGCAAACCTGGGGCCGCATTCGTGAAGAACAAAATCACTGTGTAAAATTGCAGAAAAATCTGATGAGTTTTCAAGTTCAAAACTACCCCGAACCACCTCTGAATCACTACCGAGCCCTCGGGGCTCCCAACCAAGTACACATACTAACTCAATATCATCCTACGAACTTGCTCGAACGATCAAATCGCTAAAATAACATCAAAATTAAATCCCAAAACTCAAATTTTTCATTTCAAAGTTCATCAATCTCTAACTTTAGATATTTAGGTCCGAAATACGTCAAACGACGTCCGATTTTGACCAATTTCACATAAAGCGCTTAACGCATATTTAAGACATGTATCGAGCATCGGAACCAAAATACGAGCTCGATACCTATATTTTCTAACTCATTTTCATTTCCATTTTTCCTTAATAAATTTCATAAAACAATTTTACAAAATAACTCTTTTACCGTGGTTTTGGACCTCGGATTTCGACTCTGGGCACATGCCCGAGTCCCATATTTTTCTGCGGACCTCCCGGGACCGTCACATAACCAGTTCTGGTCCGTTCACCCAAAATGTTGACCAAAGTCAACTATATCAATATTAATATCATTATTCTACAAATGTTTCATAGAATTCACATATATTAACTTAAAAACATTTTGGCTTCACGCCCCGACTGTGCACGCAAATTGAGACAACCAAAAGCAAGGTTTCCAAGGCCTCAAAAGTGCAGAAAAAGGGAGAAACATGGTGATGACCCTTTGGGTTGTCTCAACGAGAAAAATTATCCATTTTTTGATTAGGGGCTAGCAGCCACAATTCACGCACTAATGATTTGGAGGCATTATTTATAAGGCATGTCATGTGAGGTGTTCGCGAATCACAAGAGTCTGCAATATTTGTTCAAGCAGAAGGAGCTAAATCAGAGGCAGAGAAGGTGGTTGGAGCTATTGAAAGACTATTATATCACCATCTTGTATCATCTGGGGAAGTTCAATGTAGTGGCCGACTCTTTGAGTAAAAATTCATCCAGTATGGGAAGCTTTGCATATATTCCGGTCGGTGAGAGACCGCTTGCTTTGGATGTTCAGGCTTTAGCTGATCAGTTCGTGAGGTTTGATATTTCTGAGCCTAGTCATGTTCTAGCTTGCATAGTCGCTCGATCTTTATTATTTGAGCGTATCAGGGATCAACAGTATGATGACCCTCATTTTCTTGTCCTTAGGGACACAGTGCGGCACGTTGGTGCCAAGCAGGTTACAATTAGTGATGATGGAGTTTTGAGGATGCATGTTCGAGTTTGTATGCCTAATGTAGATGGACTTCAAGAGTTGATTCTAAAGGAGGCCCATAGTTCCCGGTACTCTATTTATCTGGACGCCGCCTAAGATGTATCAGAACTTGCGGCATCATTATTGGTGGAGGAGGATGAAGAAGGATATTATCGCCTACGTAGCTTAGTATTTGAATTGTTAGCATGTAAAGTACAAGCATCAGCGACCTAGTGGTTTGCTTCAGAAAATTAAGATTCTTGAGTAGAAGTGGGAGCGTATTAGTATGGACTTCATTGTTGGACTCCCACAGACTCAGAGGAAGTTCGACGCGATATGGGTTATTATTGATAGGTTGACCAAGTCAGTGCATTTTATTCATATGGCAATCTCCTATTCAGAGAGGTTAGCTGAGATCTATATTTGGGAGATTATTCGTCTTCATGGTGTGGTCATTTCTATTATTTCTGATCGGGGTACGTAGTTTACCTTGCATTTTTGGAGGGGAGTAAAATGTGAGTTTTGTACTCAGGTCAAGTTGAGCATATCATTTCATCCTCAGATGGATGGACAGTCTGAGTGCACTATTCAGATTTTTGAAGATATGCTCCGAGCATGTGTTATTGACTTTAGAGGTTTGTTGGATCAATTCTTGCCATTTGCCTACAACAACAGCTACCAGTCGAGCCCCAGATGGCCCCATATGAGGCATTATATGGTAGGCGGTGTCGATCGCCATTTGGGTGGTTTGAGCTAGAGAAGGCTCGGTTGTTGGGTACAGATTTGGTACAGAATGCCTTGGAAAAGGTTAAGATCATTTAGGATAGGCTTCGCAGCTCAGTCCAGGAAAAAGTGTTATGTTGACCGTAAGGTTCGTGATGTGGCATTCATGGTCGGAGAGCGAGTGTTGCTTCGGGTGTTTCCCATGAAGGGCGTGATGAGATTTGGAAAGAAGAGCAAGCTAGGCCCTAGGTTCATCGGTCCATTTAAGATTCTTGATCGAGTGGGGGAGGTGGCTTACAGACTTGTGTTGCCACCGAGTTTATCAGTTGTGCATCTAGTGTTTCATATGTCCATGCTTCAGAAGTATCACGGCGGGCCATCCCACATGTTAGACTTTAGCATTGTCTAGTTGGACAAGGACTTGACCTACGAGGAGGAGCTGGTAGCTATTCTAGACCGACAGGTTCGCTAGTTGAAATTGAAGTATTTCCCTTCAATTTGTGTCCAGCAGACGGGTCAGCTTGTTAAGGCAGAGACCTGTGAGCCTGAGTCTGATATGCGGCGCCGATATGCCTATGTTTTCTCGACTATAGAAGTGGAGAATGTGATGAACCAAAAGGTCATCTCATGTTTTAGAAGTCAAATTTGTGTTCTGAGGCCTTAAAGCCTCCTTTTGTTTTATGTCGATTTGCGTGCATTGTCCGGGCATATATCCGGAAAACCCTTATGTGAAAATTAGAGAAAATTGCTAAGTTTTTCCATTCAAAAATAGAATTTAAAGTGATTTTGTTTAATATTTTGGGCAAACGAATTCGGACCCATGTTTGACAGTCCCATAGGGTCCGTAGTAAAATATGAGACTTGGGCATATGCCCGTGATTGAATTTCGAGGTCCCTAGCCCGAGAAAATAATTTTTAGAAAAAATTATTAGTTGGAAAATATAACCATTTGTAGAAAGAAAATAGTATCTTATCCTGATAGTATTGGTCCTGTATTTTGATTCCGGAATCCAGTGCAGATTTAAAATAATATTTAAGTCTAAACTGTGAAATTTGGTAAGAATCGGAGTTGATTTTATATAAATCGGACTCATAGTTGAGAAAATAGAAAGTTCAATGTTCTTGGGAATTTTATGAATTTTTGTGATAAATTTGTAATTGTTGATGTTATTTTGATGATTTGATTGCACGGTCAAGTCTGTATGATATTTTTAGACTTGCGTGCATGTTTGGTTTGGAGCCCCGAGGGCTCGGATGAGTGTGAATAGTCCACGGAGTGAATTTGGACTTAGATAAATAGTTGTTGCATGTTCAGTTGTGTTGCAGGCTCTGATCTCGCAATTGCGAGGTCAGGCTTTACAATTGCGAGCCCAATAGGCTTGGCAATTGCAAGGGTTTGATCGCATTTGCGAAGAAAATCCACGCCCACCTTATTCGCATTTGTGAACCCCCTCCCTCCCCTCCTCTTCACAATTGCGAAGACATAAGGGAGGGCCAGCCATCGCAATTGCGACCAAATGGTCGCAATTGCAGAAGGGGCAGACATGCAGCAAGTTCACAATTGCGAAGCCTGTCTCACATTAGCGAGCTTCGCAAGCTCATGTCGCAATTGTGACATCTGCACCTGAACAAAATATCATTTGGACAGGATTTCAACTTTATTCTTTAATATTTCGAACCCTAAACATCCCTAGGAGATTTTTCTCAAACTTCTCCAAATCATAAGTAAGTGATTTTTATCTCATCTTCTTCAATCTAATTCATCTTTTTACATTATTTCACTTCAAAATCTAGGGAATTTCATGGGAAATTGTGTATTTTTTGGCAGAAGTTAGGATTTTTGAATTTTGGGAGATTTGGACCACAAATTGAGGCCTGATTTCAAAGCTAATTGCATATTTAAGTTTGTGGGTGAATGATTGATCGGGTTTTGGTTTCAAACTTCGGGTTGTGACCAAGGGGACCCAGAGTTGTTTTTTTGAATTTTTGGGGAAAATTTGAGGAATCTATTTTCATGCATTAGAATTGGTTTATTTAGCATTTATTGATGTTATTAAGTAAATTATAACTAGATACAAGCAGATCGGAAGTGGAACTGAGAGGTAAAACGGTAATTGACGCTTGATTTGTGTCCATGTAATTGAGGTAAGTGTTTGGTCTAACATTAGCTTGAGGGAATAAGAGTTGTGGTCTTAATTGCTACGTGTTAGTATTGATAACGACATATAGGAATGGTGACGAGTATCTATATGTTGGTGTCAAGCATGCCCGTGAGTCTTATACAATGATTGTTGTGACTCTATAGTGTATTAACCATGCTTAGGTTGATGATTATAAATGTTGAGGATGATTCATGATAATTCCTTGATCGTTGTTGATTATTGTCTCAAGTTGAGAATTGTTTTGTGAAGTAACTGTTGGAACAATATTGGTTATAGTTGATTCCCTTGCCAAGATGTTATTGTTCATATTGGTGATTCCCTTGCCGGAATATTATTATTTATATGGTTTATTCCCTTGTCGGAACGTATTATTTCTAATATTTGAGTAAGGAAGATTGTAAAGCACGAAGAATTATATCGTGCATGATATTGTGAGTGAGTGTTAAAGCACGAAGGGTGATATCGTGTCAATATTATGAGTGTTAATGCACGATGGGTGATGTCGTGCCATGATTATGAGATTTAAAGAACGAAGGGCGATGTCCTACAAATATTGTGAGAGCTAATGCACGACGGGTGATGTCGTGCCATGATTATGAGAGTTAATGCACGAAAGGTGATGACGTGCCGATTTTGTTGATTCTTATGGTGAGGACGAGAGTAAAAGCACGAAGGGTGATGTTGTGCACGTGTTACTCTTTTCCTTATTCTTGTTGATATCATTATGGTATTCTTTATACTTCTCTACTGAATTTATTGTAAGTGTTTGATATCCCCCGCAACATGCTTCGCTTCCCATCTTTATCTATAATTTCCTATTTTTATTATCTGCTTATATATGATTTAATTGTATAGGTTTATATGGTTGTCGTGTCCTAGCCTCGTCACTACTTCGCCGAGGTTAGGTTCGACACTTACTAGTATATGTAGTCGGTTCTACTGATACTGCACTCTGCACTTCCTTTGTACATTTTGATGTTGGACCTTATGAGTAGATTGTAGGTTGTTGCCTTAACTCCATAGGAGGCCAGAGGTAGATCTGCCAGTGTTCGCAAACTCCAGAGTCCCCTTCCTTATGTTTTTATATACTACATATTTTCATTTCGAGAACAGTTGTACTTTCTTTCTAGACTAGTTTTCGTACACATTCGTAGATGTTCGTGAAATTGTGACACCAGATTCTGGGGTAGATTTGTATGGAAGTATTAATTTTGTTATAACACTTCCGCACTTTATATATGTTCAGTTTTAGTTACTGTTTATATTTGTTTGGGTTGATTGCTACTGTGTTAAAATCATAGTAGTTGGCTTGCCTAGCTTTCACGAGTAGGCACCATCACGATTCTCGAAGGTGAAAAATCTGGATCGTGACAGTATGCTAATAATATGTAAATTTTACTATATTCATGCCCTAAATAATCACATTCTTAAGTTGTTTCGATAATATATATGATAACAAAATGCTCTTATTAGTGCTTTCATGAATTGTAGGTACAAAATGGTTAAGGAAGGCTAAGGAGAAATTTTGGAGTCAAAAGTAGAAGAAAAAGGCCATATATACAAAAAATCATGGAAACCACGCTGGAACAGCCCTAGAGAATCAAATCATTGTTCTATCGCGGTTCTAACACGACCGCGGCAGAACCGCAGTGGATGAGGTCTGCTAAAGTTTTGAGATTCAGAGAGTTGATTTGGCCGCGGTTCTACAGCGACCGCGGTAGAACCGCGGTGAGAGGCGTAAAGTTGTGGGACTAAAGTGTAAAAATGGGATTTTAATGACCTAAACCCTATATAAAACCTTAGGATTCGCCCAAAGGAGGCAAGCATTGTATTTTTGAGTACTTTTTCAAGGAAACTAGTGTGAGAGAATTCTCTAAACATCTCTCTTATTTTACTTTTGAATTTTCATCATGAATTCTATTCTAGCTTTTGTTTTCATAGTTATGAGTAGCTAAATTCCTAGCTAAGATTTTGGTGGAACCTATTGGTTGATGAACTTATGATTTATGTGAATACAAATTGTTAGTTAATCTCTGTTTATTCAACTTCGTTCATGTAGTAGTTAATTGACAGGATCCTCAATTAGTTGTGCCTATTTAGTGTGCATAACTTGGAAAAGAATGCATATTTAGTTTATTGTTGAACAACACCACTCCTAGATTATTAGAGGGATCTATAATTGCGGGTTTAAAGGTGGGATTAGGAATAACTAAACCTTAGGTGTAATCTAAAGTGAATTATTATAATTAAAGCAAGCTAGTGTAACTCGGAAGAGTGCAATAGTAAATTACTGTGATTACTCGGGAGAGATTTATGGTAGGATTATTGTTCATGATTGATAGAGAGATATTGATAAATTTGTATGAGCATAAACAGAAAGGATTCCATCAATAAGGGAAATCATTACCTTAGTCTTTCTCATTCTTGTTTCTAACATATTTAGTTATTTTTCAGTTATTTAGTTCTTTGCAAAAGTAGTTGTTAAGAAGCACTCAAAAGGATATTTGAATATTTGGTAAGCTGATTCGAAGGATTATTGGGTTTTAAAGATAGTAGTTGATAGGTTAACTCTGTGAGGACTCGGCCCCATGTGAAATACTTCGGTTATATTTGCTGCGACCGCATTGTCTTTTAATAAGGTATAGTTGGGCGTGATCAAATTTTGGCACTGTTGCCGGGGATGTTAACGTAATTATCGATTGCCATTGACAGAATTACAAGATTCTTATTGTAGTCAGATTTCTCACTACCCAACTTTTGATTGAAAATCTTGACGATTGTTGAATTGGTTGCTCAGGTGCATGCCTAGAAAATCTACAAGGACTGGAGAATTACTTGAAGGACACTCAGACCCAGAGCAAACATTCCGGGCATTGAACCATGCAAACAAACAAAATCAGCAATCCCAGCAGACACTGAAATTCGACATTGACATGGGAGACGTGAATAATTCCAACCAGCAAGCTGGGTTAAACGCTAGGGAAGAGGCACCTCCTGTGCCTGAAGGTGTACTTTATGATTGGGCATAACCAACTGCTGACAACTTGGCTATTGCCATTGTTGTAGCCGCAGTACAAGCTGAATCGTTCAAGATCACAAATAATATGCTACACTTGTTGCAAGACAATGGACTCTTTTCCTGGACACTAGTTGAAGACCCTTAGCAGCATCTGAAAAATTTCCTCTCTATATGTAAAACGCAAAGGCAACCCAATGTGACACCGGAAGCAATCAGGCTATTGTTATTTCCTTTCTCGGTTATAGGAGCTTTACAGGTATGGCTTAACTCACTCCCTATCAACTCTATAAAAACTTTGGATGAGTTAGTCAAACAATTCCACAAGTTCCACCCGCCCAATAAAACAGCTCAACAAATTGATGAAAACGTAAGCTTCAAGCAAAAACCAATGGAGACTCTATATGAGACATGGGGCAGGTTTAAGGGAATGTTAGTCATGTGTCCTCACCATGGTATTCCAGAACAGATGTTGGGACAAAGATTTTATATGGGGCTGTTTGATAGCATGAAGAATATAGTTGATGCCTCAGTAGGTGGGGCTTTTTTTAGCATGGCTTGGAGAGAAGGCCAAAAGTTGTTGGACAAGATGGTACAAAATTCAGGATGGATAACCAGGAATGCACATATCACTCCGGTGGTACACTCAGTTCCTCTGGACCCGTTCAACACTATGGAGGAAAGCATGGCCACTCTATTGACACAGATGAGCATCCTCACTAAAAAGGTGGAGGAATCTAGAGTTAAACAGTAGGTGCATATTGTAGACACTACCAATGGGGGGCTTATACACATCTTGTATTAGCCAACCCATGGGTAATCCATGGACTGCAGAACATGAACATCATCATCAGCATGAAGACATGAATTATGTGGCTAACTATGGTGGTCAGCGACAGGTAAATCAGAATTGGGGTCAGCAGGCTCCACAGCAATACAGGCCACCTCAGCCACAATACAATGCAGAAAATATGGGAGGTATGAGGCCATCCAACAATATGGCACCATTTCCTAGACAACATACTTTAAACAATCAGCAGCAAGGGTATCATCCACCTTAACAGCGGATGGGGGTAGACAAGAAGATGGGTTTGCAAGATTGGAAGCAATGATGCAGTAGGTTATTGGGTCCAACGCCAAGATCAATGAAAGAGAGGATGCCCATGATGCAGCTATTAAACATATTGAGGTGCAAGTGGGCTAGATTTCTATGACATTGAACAATCGTCCCCAAGGGACATTACCTGCAGATACTCAAACTAACCAAAAAGATCAAGTCCTAAAGCAGTTGATGGCAGTAAGTCTTAGTAATGGTAGAGATCTTGATGCTAAACAAGAGAGAACTAGAGGTAATTTGCAGGCTGAGACACTTATTCCAGTACCCATTGAACTAGATGAGTCTACAGGATTGACAGAAGTTACAGCCAATCCAGCACCTAAAAATAATAATGTGCAGTAGGAGACTGAGAATGTAGCTGAACAGATGGAAGAGCCGGCCGTCAAACATATATTGGAGAAGGAAAAGTCCCACGTGATTAGGAAGAAGATGCCTCCTGCCCCATTCCCTCAAAGGCTGGACAAGCACCAAAAGGAAGAGCAATACAAGAAGTTCTTTGAAATGCTTAAGCAAATACAGGTAAACATTCCTTTGATCGAAGCTTTGAAAGAGATGCCTGGGTATGCTAAAATGATGAAAGACTTGATGTCGCGAAAGTTTGACTTTCAAGACATGGCCATAGTGATACTTACTCAAACTTGTAGTGCAGGGTATCCAGACCCATAGCTGAAAAGTTATCTGATCCAGGTAGCTTTACTATTCCTTACACTATAGGGAACTTAGCCTTTACTAAGGCATTGTGTGATTTGGGGGCTAGTATCAATCTTATGCCCTTGGTAATTTATAAAAGGCTGGGCATTAGGAGAGCGAGACCCACTTCAATGTTGCTACAACTAGCTGACAGGACCGTGAAAAGGCCGTTTGGGATCTTAGATGATATGCTTAATCAGGTAGGGAAGTTTGTGCTCCCCGCTGATTTTGTGATTTTAGACTGCAAAGTGGATGAGGAGATTCATATAATCTTAGGAAGACCTTTCTTTTCCATTGGGAGAGCGTTGATTGATTGTGAGACTGGGGAGCTCAAGATGAGACTAAATAATGATAAAATCATATTCAATATGCAAAAATCTATGAGGTACCCAAGTTAGTTCGCAAATTGCTCCCTTATCGATGCAGTGGATGTTATAGTAGAGACAAATGATGAGGTGTTGACAGTTGAGGATCCCCTAACAGCATGCTTAATGAACTTAGAGGAAGTAAATAGGGAAAATTTGGCGGAATGGGTGCTAGTACTGGAAGGTATGGGGTCTTGGATAGAAATCTTGAGTTTGAACCACTACATTTAGAAAAGAGAGAGACCCCTCCAGCAAAACCATCCATTGAGGAACCACCTGATCTGGAACTCAAGCCATTACCAACTCACCTCAGGTATGAATTTCTGGGCCCTAACTCCACTTTACCTGTTATTATCTCATCTGGTTTGCTAGATGTGCAGGATCAACAACTTATTCAGGTACTCAAGGAGTGAAAAACTGCCATTGGTTGGATTATAACAGACAGTAAGGGGATCAGCCCCGCTTATTGCATGCATAAGATTCTGCTGGAAAAGGGACACAAACCTTCCAGTGAACATCAGAGAAGGCTGAATCCAAACATAAAGGAAGTGGTGAAGAAGGAGGTAATAAAGTGGCTAGATGCGGGAAATATTTTTCCAATTTCTGACAGCAGCTGGGTTAGCCCAGTTCTATGTGTACCAAAAAGGGTGGCATGACGGTGGTGAAGAATGAGTATAATGAGTTAATTTCAACAAGAACTGTCACTGGCTGGAGGATTTGCAAGGATTACAGGAAGTTGAATCTTGCCACCCATAAAGACCACTTCCCACTTCCCTTAATTGATCAAATGCTTGATAGGTTGGTAGGGAGGTCACACTTTTGTTTCTTAGATGGGTACTCAGGGTAAAATCAGATCTCCATTTCCCCTGAGGATAGAGAAAAGACCTCGTTCACATGCCCATACGACATTTATGCCTTCCAGAGAATGCCATTTGGCCTATGCAATGAACCTGCCACATTCGAAAGGTGAATGATGGCCATATTTATTGATATGGTAGAGGATATTATGGAGGTGTTCATGAATGATGTCTCAGTGGTAGGGAATTCGTTTGAGGAATGCCTGGTCAATCTGACGCGCGTGCTAAAATGGTGCATCGAGACTAACTTAGTTCTGAATTGGGAAAAGTGTCATTTTATGGTACAAGAAGGAATATTCTTGGGGCACTCGGTGTCAAGCAAAGGAATAGAGGTTGATCGAGCAAAAGTTTATGTCATTGCAAAGCTACCTCTACCAACTTCAGTCAAAGCCATTAGAAGCTTTCTTGGACATGCTGGTTTCTATCGGAGGTTCATTAAAGACTTCTCCAAAATCGCCAACCCCCTCTGTAAGTTACTAGAAAAAATCACTCTTTTGTATTTTCTGATGATTGCAGGATAGCTTTCGAGGAATTGAAGAAGAGGCTGGTCACAGCACCAATCATTGTTGCCCCCAACTGGGAGCAACCATTTGAGCTAATGTGTGATGCTAGTGACTATGCGATGGGGGCAGTGTTGGGCCAGCAGAAGGAAAAATTGATGCATCCAATCTACTATGCTAGTAGAACACAGAGTGGAGCCCGGCTAAATTACATGGTGACAGAAAAGGAGATGCTTGCGGTAGTGTTTGCTTTTGACAAGTTCATGTCCTATCTGATAGGATCCAAGGTAATCGTATACACTGACCATGCAGCACTTAGATATTTAATTGAAAGAAGGACTCTAATCCACGTCTGATTCATTGGGTGCTACTATTGCAAGAGTTCGATCTTGAAATTTGTGGCCGCAAGGGCACTAAAAATCAAGTTGTTGATCATTTATCATGATTTGAAGGAGCTGAAAATGTTATAGAAAGTGAAGAAATCTTGGAAACCTTTCCAGACGAGCAACTGCTCGCTACTACTCTTCTTGAAGCGCCATGGTATGCAGATTATTCTAATTACCTGGCTAGTGGTATTGTTCTTCATGACCTGTCACCGGTCCAGAGGAAAAGATTCTTTTGTGAAAGCCAACTGTACTATTGGGATGAACCCTACTTGTTTAGAATTTTCCTTGATAACATGATCCGGAGATGCAACCCCGAGATCGAGCAATCTTCTGTTTTGCAGGCTTGTCACACGTCGGCTTATGGTGGTCATTTTGGAGGAATCCGGACAGCATCTAAGGTGCTAGAGGCTGGGTTTTTCTGGCCAACAATTTTTGAAGATGCGCACTTGTGGGAAAAAGGGTGTAATGAATGTCAACGCACCGGAAACATCTCCCAGCGTCACGAGATGCCCATGAACCTAATCCAAGAGGTGGAAGTATTTGATGTCTGGGGGATAGGCTTCATGGGTCCCTTCGTCAGCTCCTACAATAATAAATATATTCTTATTGTTGTAGATTATGTGTCCAAATAGGTGGAAGCTGTAGCATTACCCACCAATGATACTAAGGTGGTAGTTGGGATTCTCAAGAAAAACATATTCACTCGTTTTGGGACACCGTGGGCAATCATAAGCGACGGGGGCACTCACTTTTGTAATCGGGCCTTTGAAATATTGCTGGCGAAATATGATATGCAACATAAGGTGGATACTCCATACCACCCGCAGACTAGTGGACAGGTTGAAGTGTTCAACAGAGAAATTAAGAGCATATTGACAAATACAGTGAACGCCACAATGACCGACTAGTCAAGGAAGCTTGATGATGCGCTATGGGCTTATAGGACAGCTTTCAAGACACCAATTAGCATGTCACCATATAATTTGGTGTTTGGGGAGGCTTGTCACTTACCGGTTGAATTGGTACATAAAGCATGGTGGGCACTAAAACAACTAAATCTTAACTTGGAAGCTGCGGGCACAACAAGAGTCACAAAACTACATGAGTTAGAAGAGTTCTGATATTTGGCTTTTGAAAGCACGAGGTTATATAAGGAGAGGATAAAGCGGTTGCACAACCAAAACATCATGGATCCGGGGACAAGGTATTACTTTATAACTCAATACTACGATTGTTCCCGGGTAAACTAAAGTCAAGATAGTCTGGACCATTTCGAGTGGTTGAAGTATTCCCGTCCGGAGCTGTGGAAGTTGGTACTGAAGATGGCTCTCGCATATTTAGAGTTAATGGTCAGTGGTTAAAAGTATACATAGGCATGGACGAGCCCAAGGAGAAGTCTGAGCTGTATTTGAATGATTCACAAAGGTCGAGCGAGCCTTAAATGCGCTAAGATGAGTCGTGCCACGACGTTAAATTAGGCTCTACGTGGGAGGCAACCCATGAAATTGTTGTAATCGTAAATCTTATAAAAACAATTGTTGTTAGGCGTAAGAATCAGAGGTGGCATTCTACCGCAGTTCCACCGCGACCACGGTAAAACTGCGGTCAAATGCCCTCTCTGAACCTCACTGCTCGCAGTCCTACCGCGATCGCGGTAGAACCGCAGTATACCGCGACGGGCCCAGGTAAGTTCTGTAAAAAATATTTATATTTTAAATCCCCCCCCCCCTTTTATAACTTACCTTAAAAAATACTAATTCCCCCCCCTATTCCTCACAAATATGCCCCCCCCCCCCCCCCATTCTTATTTTCCTCTCCCTTCTCTCTAAACTCCCCACTCTCTCTCTTTCTCTCTTCTTCTTCCTCCTTCAATTCCCCCACAATCCTCCTCCATCACCCACTTCATTCTCCTCTCTTCAAGTAAGTATTTTTCTCTCCTCTCTATTTCTTTTTAGTTTTAGGTAGTGTAAGTTAGTTTAATTTGTAGTTTTTAATTGAACCCTATATAGGTTTAGTGTAAAACATAAATTTTTGCCCTATTTTAATTTTGCCATTGTTTTATATGTTGTTATTTATATTATTGGTGCTAGAATTAGTTGGGTCTCCATGATTGTTTAATTGTGATGTTAATTTGGTGGTGTGGAGACCCACAATTATGTTTTTGTGTTGTAATGAGAAGTTTGAGCCATGGGTTGGCATTGTGTTGAATAATTGTGGGGTATTTTGTGCCCAAAATTTGGTTTGGTTTGTTGTAATTGTGGAGGTTATGTATAATTGTGTGGGGTTGTGTTGTCATGGATGAATGATGTGTATATGGTGTCTATGTAAAATATGATTAACATTGGAAGGTGCAGGTGTGGGATGAATTATGACGGAAGTAGTGGAAAAGTAGAAAATAATTGTGGGAGTTTAGTAGTCATGGTATGATTGCATTGAAGGAGTCTATTTGTAGTCATCGGGTGGTGAAGTCTGAGTAACCATCCGAGTGGCTATCATTATGAACATATCTTTATGTAGTTGCTTTTATGCGCATGACTATGGCACCCAAACGATCGCGACAAGTAGCTGGGCCATCTAGGTGACCAACCTATGACGAGTCCCAGTTTACTTCGGAAGTGGCTGAGGATGATTTTCATGCCAAAGCCACAAAGGTCTTTCTGCAAGAAATTCTGATTGATCGGATGGCTCTTCGGGCGGAGAAACCAGATATGTATAAGGAGATAAGGCACTGGGATATGGAGTTCTTGTTCGAGGACCCAACCTATGTCAGTAAAATATTGGTACGTGAGTTCTATGCTAACGCTACCTTCCATATGGCCAGGGAGGTGTTTGTTTGGGGCAAGTATGTCTATGCGAAGGTGCCCAGTATCCGGCAGGTGTTAAGATTGCCCCCATTCAGTAGTGACGTAGACTATTATCACGATAGATCAGGTGTCACTTGAGAGATTATGATTGAGTCCTTGTGCGTAGGTGGGCGTCCTCTATGGATAAAGGATCAAATAACACTCAACTCCACCTCCTTCACGCACTTGGCCAAATGCTGGCTTACGGTGATTTGCAACAGGTTCCTCCCTTCAAGTAACACCACGGATGTCAACTTCAACAGGGCGATATTAACTTAGTGTTTTGTCACCAAAAGGAGTTTGATGTCGCTAGGATAATCAGTGATGAGATGATACTTAGGGGCCCTCTAAAGTCAAAGGGATTCTATTTCCCTTCCTTGGTCACTACACTCTGCTTAATGCACCATACACCCACCTTACCAACAGATGGTGACTTTCCACAAAAAGCCCCATTCAAGGCCTTAGGTATTCAGGTGGGACGAGGTACCAGTGACACAATAGGCATTAATGATGAAGATGATGACCATGTCCCGGTTGCCCAGTCTAGGAGGTCCACAAACAATGCGAGTCCGTCTAAGCGCACATATTTTGGGGTTAGCCTTTCACGATTGCAGTCCACGAGACCTATGCCAAGGTCTTTGGAAGAAGAAGTGGCGGATCTCCCCTCTTCAGTAGATGGCTTTCACACACGCATGGATGCGATGTCTTAGCGACAGTCGAGATCTGAGAGCCGATTTATGGCGTGGTTTAGAGCATTGGGGCGAGCATGCCACATTGATCCCGACACTGTCTCCGATTCTGATTGAGTCTCAGGGAAGTCCTCTTACCCCTCTATGCTTTATTTTGTTTATATGACATGGGGACATGCCATAACTTTAAGTGTGGGGTAGGAGATTTACTCTAATTGTATATTGTAGTTTGTATAATTCTGTATAATATAATTTGGTATATATATATTAGAGTAAGTAGTTTAATATTAGCTGACTTGGCCCAACGACGGATACTTGTCAACCGGTTTCTTGAGGGTCAAAGTTGAAATAAAAAAAATCATAAAAAAAACCCAAAACACAAAAGTAGAGGACACTTCCTGATGACGGACTACTTGGATAGTACTCTTGAGGGAATTAGTCCATGTATTTTTTTTTCTTTTTCTTAGGTAGTGTATTATTTTCCCCTTGATTTTTCTTTTGACCGCGATTCTTTTCCAATGGTTTCTCTTGAACCGGGTTAGGTAGATTTTTCTTTTTCTAGTTTTAGGTTTATATGGGGGAATGTCAATATGTAACCCCAAATATGCATACTTGCAATAGCTAAAAGGAACTTGAGAGTGTATCATCTAAGCTTGATAGTAGATTCTAAGATATGCCTTAATTTTTCACAATTTGGTTTGCTTGAACACTTGTATGACTTTGTTGATGAACTAATTCGGAATGAGTTACATGCTAAGTGTGTGTGAGGTTTTTACTTGCATTATGTGTTTAGATATGATACCTATAACTTGCCCTGTGTGTTTGCAAAGCGAAATAGAAGTCGTTTAGTTTTAGAGATGATAGAGGCATTTCTTTGTGCAACCCCATAACAAAAACTGTGAATCCATCTGTACATAATATCATAGTTAACCCCTTTGAGCCTTAAGCATGTTCTTTGAATAACCCTAAAATGTTCACAATATCTATATTGAATAAATAAATTGTTGAACCTTACCTCCTAGAAACACTTGAATTGTTAATAAATATGCAAAAGTAAAAGTATGGGGTTAGGGAGTAGTGAAAAAGGGAATCAAGAATGAATGGTAGATTTGGTAAACTGGCAGTTGTATAGTAAATGTTCTAAAAGAGAGAGAGGGAGAGAGAGAGATAGAGAGAGAGAGAGAGAGAGAGAGAGAGAGAGAGAGAGAGAGAGAGAGATAAAGCTAGCTGCACTTAAAAAGAAAAGTGGGGATTACAAGTAAATCAAAATGTGGAAGAATGGTTGGGTAGAGCATAAAGGTGAAACAAAAAGGATGTTTGGTATTAAAAAGTATTTAGGGAGGTTAGCCACTATATTTAAAAGTATTCTACCCGTCCTGTAGCCTACATTAAAACCTTTAAAGACCTCTTGATCTTTGACTGAATGACTCGATTATTACACTAAGGGCATGCTTATGGTGTGTCTGTATGGCATGTGAATGCTCTTTCCTGAGAGTGAGTGAATTCTTTCTATATATAGTTCCTTGTTGTAAATTTTATATGTGTGGAACTTCTCTCAGATTTTGTATTGTGAGGGCATGTGACTCAGGAAGAAGAAGTAAGTCTTCAAGTCTGTTAGAGTAATTAGAGTAAGCAATAATGTGTCTTGGCATGAGAGTCTGCAGTTGAGTAAGGATTGTGCACTGATTAAGTTAATCATGGATAGTAGCTTGTGTGATATATTTTGGGGGTAAGACATTGAGAATTTAGGCCTAGAAGTGTGATTAAATTTGCTCGAGGACGAGCAAAGGTTTAAGTGTGGGGTGTTGATAATAGGTGACTTTTACTATATTCATGCCCTAAATAATCACATTCTTAAGTTGTTTTGATAATATATTTGATGACAAAATGCTCTTCTTAGTGTTTTTCATGAATTGTAGGTACAAAATGGTTAAGAAAGGCTAAGGAGCAATTTTGGAGTCAAAAGTAGAAGAAAAAGGCCATATATGCAAAAAATCATGGAAGCCACGCTGGAACAGCCCTGAAGAATCAGAATCACTGTTCTACCGCGGTTCTACCGCGACCGCGGCAGAATCGCGGTGGATGAAGTCTACTGAAGTTCTGAGATTCAGAGAGTTGATTTAGCCGCGGTTCTACCGCGGCGGAACCGCGGTGAGAGGCGTAAAGTTGTGTGACTAAAGTGTAAGAACGGGATATTAATGACCTAAACACTATATAAAACCTTAGGATTCGCACAAAGGATGCAAGCATTCTATTTTTGAGTATTTTTGCGAGGAAACTAGTGTGAGAATTCTCTAAACATCTCTCTTTTTTTTCTTTTGAATTTTCATCATGAATTATATTCTAGCTTTTGTTTTCATAGTTATGAGTAGCAAAATTCATATTAAGGTTTTGATGGAACCTATTGGTTGATGAACTTCTAATTTATGTGAATACAAATTATTAGTTAATCTCTATTTGTTCAACTTTGTTCATGTTGTAGTTAATTGACAGGATCCTCAATTAGCTGTGCCTATTTAGTGTGCATAACTTGGAAAAGAATGCATTTTGGTTATTGTTGAACAACACCACTCCTAGATTATTAGAGGGATCTATAATTGCGGGTTTAAAGGTGGGATTAGGAATAACGAAACCTTGGGTGTAATCTAAAGTGAATTGTGATAATTAAAGCAAGCTAGTGTAACTCGAAAGAGTGCAATAGTAAATTATTGTGATCACTCGGGAGAGATTTACGATAGGATTATTGTTCATGATTGATAGAGATATATTGATAAATTTGTATGAGCATAAACAGAAGGGATTCCATCAATAGGGGAAATCATTAGCTTAGTCTTTCTCATTCTTGTTTACAACATATTTAGTTATTTTCCAGTTATTTAGTTTTTTGCAAAAGTAGTTGTTAAGAAGCACTCAAAAGGATATTTGAATATTTAAAAAGCTGATTCGGAAGATTATTGGGTTTTGAAGATAGTAGTTGATAGGTCAACTCTCTGAGGATTCGACCCCGTGTGAAATACTTGGGTTATATTTGTTGCGACCGTATTACCCTTTAATAAGGCATAGTGGGGCGTGATCATATGCTAGCTCCACCTCTAAATATTTGTGTGACTAATATAATTCAACGTGAAAGAGACAGATACAGAGAGATTATTTCAGTACCAGTTTATTTATATATAATACATTTGGTATATAGCACTTTTTAAATAAAAACTTGGTGATAAAGTTTCTGTCTTTAACGATGAAATCGCCTAGTTCTTTTTGCTATTATTAAAAAGTATTATGAATAAGCCAACAAATGCTACAACATATGTTGGCAAGCAGTATAATATACTACACGTTGTCTAGGATTCTTTTTATCATTACATGTTAGTTGATTAATTTGTTGTTATTGTTATATATTAATTAGTATATTACTAGTAATTCTTTTATAGTTGTTTTACTGTTACATAAAATTTCTCTCGACGTTTGTACATGGACCACGTCCACTCCTCCCGCCCTTGCTTATTCCAATCTCTTTTTACCTATATCATGAACAAGAAACAGATAAAGGGTTAACAGTAGGAAGAATTTGGTCCAAAACTTTCCTTTGCTTTCGAAAGAATTTTCCTTCAAGTCATCAGTAGGAGTAATCTGGTCCAGCGGTTCTCTTACACTTTTTTTTTTTTGGTTTCCTATTTAGTGTGCGATATCTGTATTGGAACCCGATTATATTTGGAGACGAGCCACGTACGACTCCATTTGGGGGATGCACTCCCTATTAAAAAAAATTTCATATCCAAGGCTGGAATTTAAGACCATTGGTTAAGGGAAGAGCAGCGTCATCCGTTGCACCGCATCCTTTGGTGGTCTCTTGTTATTGTACAAAACCAAATGCAAGGGAGCCTTATTAGTACGCACATTTTCAAGAAGAGTTCTTGATCATGACTTGTACTATTCATAGCATGCATCTGACAGAAAAATTATGCCAACAAAATATGAAGCTGGAGTAACGACCAAGATATTAATAATCAACATTTTCAACACATATACGTTATTTGGAGTAATCAAATTTGTATATGTTGATATTCGTTGTTGATTCTTAATGCAAGGATACAAAAAATCAAGATGAAGAGTGTCACACCTCCTTTTGGCGCACTTTACCCTGAAGGATAATGCACAAGGGAATTTTTTCCAATTTAAGTGACAATATTCGAAATGAGATTATTTATTTATTTCAGAGTTGCCACTTGGAATAAATTATGGTGTCCCAAGTCACCGATTTATTTAAAATCCCAAATTGAGGAAATTTTCGACTTTCCAAATGAAATCTGCGAACCAGAAATTCTAAGTAAGGAATTATGTTGACCCGAGGGAGGTGTTAGGCACCCCCGGATCCCGTGGTTTTAGCACGGTCGCTTTGATCATACTTGGCTTATTTAAATTATTTAATTACTGATTTTAAGACCTATGTGCATTTATCTTTTAAACCAATTGGGTCAATGGCCCAAAACTCATGAAATAGCCCCAAACCCAAGCTTTGTAAGTCCACTACCAAAATCATTCATCAAATTAACATGCAATTAAACTACTTGGAACTTGATTTGAGATTGAACCCCAATAAAAGCAAACTAATACATAAATAGACATGCCCATTATGCTATTTATCAAAAAAAAAGTCTTACACTACACATTGGTCAATTTTCTATTCTTATTTAAAGACAGATTTTATCACCAAATGGAGCAAACCTATGCAATTATATATCATTTAATCTCAATTTTAACACGTGAATCATTCAGGCCTATATTGATATGCACACAAAGAAAACACAGAACACATAGGATCTCCTCACTTTCATATACATGCTGATACTTTCGAATGCTCAACAGTTCAAGCCCAATAATTATTGAGATCTTAAACCCTTTACAATACACTTAACTAGTTAACTTGCACCCTATTATAGTTGAATAGTTTCGAAACAAACAAGGTATAGTATGATTAGTAGTCCATATACATAAAATGTCTCAAGTTCGGATTTATTTACACATCAACAGCCTAAACCTCATGTTTTCAACAAAATACAAAATAAAAAAGGTAAAGAGCATTCCAGAAATACCACTATACTAAGATGAACCAACCAATCTAACTACCTTCACACCATACCAATGATTTCACATATCCCAAGCAAATAATTGACATGAAAACTTAAAGAAAATGGTTATGCATTCATGAAGATTCAGGCCATTACAACTTCCAGATTTGCATCTATCTCCTAGAGAATCAAGAAATACCTGGAAATGAAAGTGAAAGGAGGGTAGGATCAGCAGTATCAACAACAGTATCCAGCAGAAAGCAATTTGGAGCTTTAAACAGTAGAAATTGACAACCAAACGAACAACCAAGACACTCAATAAACCACTGCAAATAAACGAACAACAAAATCTCAGAATTGAAAACCAGTAAAAAGACAACAATCACTAGCAGAATGCACAGTGAATCAAAAATCAAGAAAGAGTCAAAGAAGCAATTATGGTTCTATTTTTTTAACACTGGAATCAAAATCTCTCTCTATTTGTATATCACTGTGTGTGTGTGACAGTCTATATATCAATGAAAATTTGTTCTCTTTTTTATTTTAAACTTTCACTCTTCTTTTAAATCTGTTATCTTTTTTTCAAGTTTTTGCTCTCTTCCAATGTAAATCTTCCAAAAAATATCTACTACCTTTAATAGGCATCAATTTGGTGTTGTCCCTCCCCACCATCAATCTTATTCTTATTTTATATCACTTATTTATCCTAGTGGTAATTAATTATAACTAGTGCACAACTATTCTCTAAAAATCAGATTAGTGAAGTTACTATTATCACCATTATCCCCATATTATATACTATCTTGGTTGACCCCTAAGCTTATGCTAATTATCCCCTAGAAATTATTAGCAGCCCCTAATTAATTATTGAATAACATAATTTTCAAACTAAACCCTCGAATCAGTGAAAACCTGCTCCTTTTTTTAGATTATAACAACTATAACCAAACATTCCCATAATAATTATCCATCAGCTATACCAATCATTCCCACAATTAACTAATTAGGACTCTGCTTTATTTCAGTCGTAAACAGACCAGCTGAATTATCCAAAAATAGGCAAAGATTTTCAAGGATGAGACTGTGCATTAGAGATTGAGAACCATGGCTTAGCTAATTTGAACAATTACCAATCTAATACCCTCTACGCAACTACTGAATGAGTACAGATTCAATACACATAAAATCAAAACAAAAGAAAATAATCAAACCAAAACCTAGACTTTGAGGAAAATTTTGATTCAATATTAGCCAGCAAAATCCATTCATTCTAACACAAATATGAATTAGTTAGTAAAAGAAATTACTTAACCGACAATTTACGACATATGCTAATCGATTAAAAGAAAAATAAAATGGACTAGAAAAAGGGTCCGACAAGAGGAGGAGAGTTAATTAATCAGAGGTGATACATTAAACATAGTTTAATCGGATAAAAAGAAAAAAACACACTGATAATCAAGAAAACTATAGAAGAAAAAAATACCTCAGAACGGGCTAAACATCCAATTTGTTTTATTCGAACTTGAAACACTAAACCAGATCATTGATTATGACCACACGAGATCTTGGCCATGTGTTTTCAAGTGAAAACACCTAGTTAAGATCCACCTTGGTCTCAATCATTATCGAATCCTCGATTTCAATTTGGGCTTCAAACTCAAATTCAATATTTGAGATGATGGAAGATTATTCGAAGAAAATGGGTCCGAGATTTGGATTGGCGGTGGTCAGATGGTCAAGGGCTGTTAGTTTGGTGACCGACGGCGTTGTTGCCACCGGATTTCAGGCTATGGGAAAAGGGGGCGGCGCTAGGGTTTGGGGCTGGGTTGTTTGTGTTGTCTCTGATTGAGACGATGAGCAGAGGGGGCGTTTGGATCGGGGGGCTAGGTAGAGATCAGGCTTATATATGGAAGGGGAGATTTAATCGTGGTCGTTCGATTAAACAAAATCGATGGCCTAGATCTCTCACTAAAGAGAAACGGCGCCGTCTAGTAACGGGTGAGGACGGGGTAAACGGGTCAGCTGGTAAAACGGGCTAGGGGAGAGAATGAGGGCTGTTGGATTCACAAGGATGTGAACGATTGAGATGGGTTAGAATTGAAACGGCGTAATTTTGGTGTCAAACTACGCCATTTGATGGTTCTGGGGAAACCAATCCCTTGGACTGGCCGCTAGGGCCTGGGGTTGGGGTAATTTTGGGCCTGATCTTGGGTTAAAATTGGGCTGCCCAGTCCAATTTTCCTTTATTTCCAATCCCTTTTTTTTCTTCTCTTTTAATCTTAATTCCTAATTTATTAAAAATATAAATTATAAATTACATTACAAAATCAAATTAATTTATAAGAATACTAATTAAGTTCTAATAACAATTCACACATTAAACATCAATTAAAATTATAAATTACACAATTTTGACTAAAATATTAAAATGCAAAACACACCTTTTGATTTTAATTTTTTTAAAAACAAATTACTTAATTAAATTCTAAATTCAAATGCAACATATATACTTTTTTGTATTTTATTTTAAAGAAAAAATAAACATGTATGGACAGAAATGCAAATAATAATTAAGAAAATCACACAACATTCACAGAAAATCACACACAGCACAAAACTATTTTATTTTTAGATTTTTGGGAGTAATTCTCATGTGGGGCAAAAATTACTTGCTCACAGCTGTCCTCTTTGCGCGGAAACGCGAAGAGTTTTCGTGCAAAGAATAATGAGCAAATACGAGCGATTTTTTCCCGTTTGAGCAATCCGTGTGAAAATTTTTGAAAATATCTTGACTGAGCCTTTGCTTCGGGAGGCCTCCTACATATCCTGGGCTAAACATGAATCAGGTCAATATAGTTCGGGAAGTTTTGGTAGTTGGGACTACCATGGACTGACACTTTGTTGTTACTGTTGCTATCGTTTCTGATGTTGCTGCTTACTGCTTACTGACCTCCTTTTTACACCAAAAGAGAAACTAAATCTAAGCTAGCTATGCTATCAACTATGAGTTACAAGATTCCTATCCATGATTCTCTTGAAAACTTGATCTTGAGTCATAGCTAATTTTGTTGTAGACCTCGATCTGAATCTTGATGCTTGCAAGCTGTACATGCTTGTTCATTCTTGTAACATTGAGTGCAATGGAATTGGTGGAACTCGTGACTTCAATCAAATTCTGAGCAATTCGCGCATCTGTTTACTCCAATATTTGAACTCATCTTCTTTTGGGTTCTTTTCTTCTATTCTTCATTCTGGATTGAGACTCAACTCGTAGGTTATCTCGATCCTTGTGTCCCAATGTCAAACCTATTTAGACAACAAAACAAACAAACAAACAAAAATTTTCCGCCCCAGTTTCACTAGGAAAATTTCGTAAGTTAGTTGCGACATAGAAAATGATTAAAAAGACTCTTCGGTATTGGCCAAAATAATCTTGATTTTAAAACCTAGTTTCGAAAATAAATGCTCCACAGTTTTCTGACCAGGAGATCCTCGGTTTTCTAGATGGGGTTTTGAAAAAATGGCTCCACGGTTTTCTGGCCGGGAGATCCTCAGTTTTCTAGACGGGATTTTGAAAGAAATGCTTCACGACTTTCTGGCCGAAAGACCCTCGATTTTCTGGCCGGGGTTTTGAAGAAACGGCTCCACGGTTTTCTGGCTGGGAGATCCTCAGTTTTATGGACGGGATTTTGAAAGAAATGCTTCATGGCATTCTGGCCGGAAGACCCTCAGTTTTCTGGTCGGGGTTTTGAAAGAAACGGCTCCACGGTTTTCTGGCCGGGAGATCCTCAGTTTCTGGCCAGGAGTTTGAAAGAAACGGCTTCACGGCTTTCTGGACGGAAGACCCTCGTTTTGCTGGCTGGGGTTTTGAAAGAAACGGCTCCATGGTTTTCTAGCCGGGAGATCCTCGGTTTTCTGGCCGGGATTTTGAAAGAAACGGCTCCACAGTTTTCTGGCCGGGAGATCCTCGATTTTCTGGCCGGGATATTAAAAGAAAAGTTTCACGGCTTTCTGGACGGAAGACCCTCGGTTTTCTGGCCGGGGCTTTGAAAGAAACGGCCCCATGGTTTTCTGGTCGGGAGATCCTCGGTTTTCTGGCCAGAATTTTAAAATAAAATCTTCAATGGCTTTTTGGCTGGAAGACCCTCGGTTTTCTGGCCGGGGTTTTAAAGAAATGGCTCCATGATTTTCTGGCTGGGAGATCCTCGGTTTTTTGGCCGGGATTTTAAAAGAAAAGTTTCACGGCTTTCTAGCCTGAAGGACCCTCGATTTTCTGGCCGGGGTTTAAAAGAAATGGCTCCACAGTTTTCTGACTGGGAGATCCTCGGTTTTCTGGTCGGGATTTAAAAGAAATGCAAGACTAACATGACTTGATTCTCTTTTGGAATTTTCATTTTCCTTTCCTTTCTCCTTTTTTTTTGGGGTTTTCTTTTAGGTGTTTTCCTTTTACTCATCAACACATGCATAAAAGAAAGCTTTTGAAAAGAAACTTCCCTTTTGGGCATTTTCTTGTCATGGAGCTATTCCAATGCTCGCGCGTTTCATTCTTTAGACTGCACCTTCTTTTGCATAGCTAATTTGAGATAGACCTGTTTTCAACAAAGAACAATTTGTTAGCTGAAACGGTGGTTGATTTTGTGGCCTTGATTATCTTCATCGCTTGATCTTGGCCCCTATTTCTATTGAGAACTTTGTTGTTGATTGTCTTTGAGGGTGACTTTCTTTCAACCTGACAGGATTTAGCCTTGGGATTCCATGAGGACTCGCATGTGTGGGGCTTTTTCATTCTGCCTCGTTCCATTTTTTTTTCTAAAACCTTAGCCTTCGATTTCCTTTAACATCATTTCTTTTGGAAATAATCGATCATCATGATCAGTCGGGGTTAGATCAATACACCACTGAGGCTGGGTCTTTTCTTCGCCTTTTTACCAGAAGGAATCCTGTATAAACGGTCCTGTCACCTTTTTTTGCAATAGTTTCGGAATTCAAAGTTAAGCCGAAAGGGATTCAAAGAGAAATGAACAAAGAATGAAAAAATGAATCAAAATAGAAGCGTCTCTTTTGGGGGAAAAAGAAAAACTTATCTGTGGTGTATGCTGGCTTCAAACCAACATAACATGCTTCTTGAACTGGATGATCAATCGTCACGAACTCCCATTTTCTTATGAACCAAAAACAAGTCTATGTTTCCAAACTAGCGAACCTTGCCAGGACCTTTAGTGGTGAAATCCTCTTTTTGGTCGAATAGTGCCCTTTTGCGGGTTTTCGCTAGTCGACCTCTCTCATTTCTCTTCTTATCATCGCCCGATAGCACTCTTTACGAGTTTTTACTAACGAACTCTCTCATTTCTGTATTTCTCTAACTCCCAACGCCTTATAGTGCCCGAAGGTTTTCACCAATAAGACTCTCTCATTTTATTTCTCTTAATTCAAGATGCTTTAGTTCTCGGTAATGATGCTTCTCATTTTCCATGCCTCTGCATCGATCTTGAAGGATTTGTTCTCGGTTTTGGGTGAAAAGAATTATGGACAAAATTACAACTTTGGAATCATTCGGTAAACATTCGGTCAAACCATTAAAATACCTACCCCAGTTTCAAATTCGGGGAAAATTAGATTTTTATTTTGGTGTGACTGAACCTCAGATAGAGGCTGCCTACGTATCCTTTCGGAATCAAGTCAGAATGTAGTTCAGGAAACTTTGTTTTGTTTTGTTTGTTGTTGTTTTTTTTTTTTGGTTTTGGATTCCAAAGAGGGTAGCCAAGGAAATGTAACCGGATCAAAGGGTTTACAAATGGGTTGGTAGTGTTTGGGTAGCGGGAATAAAAACCTTTAATCATTTCAACATGCAAGGACATCATCGAAGCAAGCTCAAACATAATACGTTTTGACAGCATCTGCATTCACAGCTGTCTCAGGATCATTTTCTTCCATATCTCCCAAGTATAATGCTCCTCTCGGCAATATCTTCCTGATGATGTATGGCCCCTTCCTATTAGGAGCAAATTTTCCTTTTGCTTCCTGGTGATGTGGAAGAATGCGTCTTAAAACCAACTGACCTACTTCAAAATTTTTGGGTCATACTTTCTTGTTGTAAGCACGAGCCATCCTTTGTTGGTACAACTATCCGTGACAGACCGCAGCCATTCGCTTTTCATCAATTAAGGTTAACTGCTCCAATCGAGTCTTAACCCATTCGCTATCTTCAATCTCTACCTCAACAATTGTCCAGAGTGAAGGAATTCCTACCTCTGCCGGTATCACAACCTCGATTCCATAAACTAGTAGGTATGGGGTTGCTCCTATCGATGTACATACTGTAGTACGATATCCCGGTAAGGCAAAAGGTAATTGTCCATGCCACTGTCTAGAACTTTGGATTGTCGTCCTCAAAATCTTCTTGATGTTTTTGTGTGCTGCTTCGACGGCGCCATTGGCTTTGGGCCGATAAGGAGTGGAGTTCCTATGCATTATTTTGAATTGTTCGCATATTTCTTCCATCAGGAGATTTATGGTGTCCCAAGTCACCGGTTAAATCCCGAATCGAGGAAAAGAATGACTCTATTTAACAGTCCGCGAACCCGAAATCCGGATAAGGAATTCTATTAACCCGGGAGAAGGTATTAGGCATTCCCGAATTCCGTGGTTCTAGCACGGTCGCTCAACTGTCGTGTTTGGCTTATCTATCTGCTTTTTACAATTATGTACTTAGTGCAAGTTAATATCCCCTTTACCGCTTTTATTATTGGTTATGATTTACGAAAGAGAAAGTTGCTTAAAAATATGCTTTCGAATCACGTCACATGAAATGCACCCGGATCCTCGACATATTCTTATTCAACATTTCGGGGTTTGGATTCGGGTCGCATGAAATGCACACCCGTATTTAAGAAGATAGAACTAAAATATGCGCCCGGATCGACTACTTATTTACACTGTTGCGAAGGGCGTGATATTCGTTAAGAAACGACGCATCTCAAAATCTAAGTATTTTATATGTACATTTATGAAGGCTGTGTGATTAGTGTAACTATTGGGTGAGGCGCACCTTTGATTCAAACCTAAAGCGAACTACATCCCACTGTATTTTACCTAAGAGTTGATTCCAATTTATTTAAAACTTGCTACGAACCACACCACATGAAATGCGCCTGTGGTTCCTGACACGCTTTGTTTACTCTTGCCCAAAATTGGGGTCGGGTCACATGAAATGCGCCCCGACTCTTTTTAATCTAATTACGTCATTCCGTTGAGTAACAACTCCCTAGCTAATCTTGCTTTTAGCATAAGGTCTAACGTTAACAGATTTGGAGATTACACACACGAGCGGAGAAGATTGAATAGAGATACAACCGACTAATTCAGGTTTACGTGCTTATCTAACGACAGTGTATCTTTGGCCTAGCTACACTTTTCCATAACCAAGACTAGCAATACAAGCTTAATTGAAGAATAACAGAATGTAATTAAACATAAGAACTTTAGACGACTACATGTTTCAATAGGCTTTATGCATAAGCTTCAAACTTCATTCTTTTCGAACCAAGGAACTACAATAACAGAGGTGTGTACCTGGAATGCGGAAGAACAAGGAAGAGTGAGCAATGGCAATGCGGCAACAGTAACAGGAACAGTAACAGCAACAGTAAACCAGTAACCAATAGACCAGCAATCAAATAGACCAACAGCCAACAAAAATAATGAAACAACAGCAACAACCAACCCAGGCAGCAATACTATAGACCAGCCAGCAACCAACAATGGAACAACAGCGCCAAATCAACCCAGGCAGCAACACAACATACCAGCCAGCAACACAAACGACCAAGAGCAACAACACTACCTGACCAAACAGCACCAAATGAACACCACAGCAACAACAACTAATGGCAGCCCTCAACTAAACCAATAGCAAACACTAACAGTGGCAGCAATCGAGTGAACCAGCAGCAAATACTCGAGCTATCACAACACTCAACTACTGAACCAGCTAAAGCAATGGCACAGCACCACCAACACAAGACAACAGGCAACCAAATGACCACACACTCAGCCTCTGAATCAAAACCACGAAACAGTAACCAAAGGAAAAACCCAATGAAACAGTCACCTCTCTTTCCCTTTTGTTCTCTCTGTATCTTTGTATGTATGTATCAAAAATGTATCCTTGCTGTCTACTTTCCCTCAGGTTTTTCTCTCTAGCTACGACTGTTTTTTTTGCTCTCCAGGTACTTCAGTCTCACTGTCTATGTTTTTGCTCTCCAGGTATTCTCTAATGTCTGTATGAATATCCCCCCTTTTAGGTATTAATGCCTATCTATTTATAACCAAAAACAACACCTAGGACACCCAGATTCTGCAGAACAGCCCCTTGCCCATCCTCCTTCTGTCCAACCCACTAAACCATGTCTAAGTATGGGGTTTTCATAATTAAAAATTGGTAAGTGCAGGGCACTGGTGGGCTGCTCTGCTGTGACAGTGGATTCCACTGACTAGCCTCATGTGCGGGGCACCAAATACTCTAAGTGTTGAACCCTGATTCCCTAGTTAGCTTAATTTGAATCATAATTTCAGTTTTCAGATCAATCAAACAGTCCTACTCAATCCAGGGATGCTGATTATTGTATGGTAATTCAAATAATTCAAACTATGCAATTAGAAGACGACCTCTAATCAATTACAACACATAGCAATGACAACCAATTTAAACTGTTAAAACAGTGACTTCAACGAATCTCGGCCAATGCCGGACATATGCGAAGTTAACTATTCGACGACGCTAATCGACGCGAGTTCGTCTTCTATAACTAGCTTATTTGGTTAAACAAATCAGAAACCACAAATTGACCAAATAAAGGTCTTTGGAGATGAAGCATCAAAGCAGAAAATTAAAAGAGGAAACGAAGGCCAAGCAATTCACGTGATTAACACATTGAGTATGAAGACGGAAAAATAGAAATACCATATAAGACGAACTCAAAGCTCGAACGCCCCGGACCAATCTCGGATTTGGCTCACATTTGGATTTTGGAGTCTAACGGAACTTAATCGAAATGTTTTCAAAATGAAAACATCTCCACTAAGGTCTATTAGACCCCAATTCGTCTTGATTTTGGACCCCGAGTCTCTAATTAGATTTCTAGGGTTCTTGGGCTCGGATTTGGGGCTTTTGCATTTCTGATTAGATTCGAACCACACCAATGTCAATGGGAGTGTGGGGGAGGTGTGAGGAGACTGTGGTGTGAATTTGGTGAAGTTTGGCGTAGTTTGGATTTTGACTCGAATCTTTGAATGAAGATTCGAGCCGTTGGGTGGTGATTCGAGGTTAGCGAAGGCCGGATCCGTGATGGGGGAGGTGAGGGGAAGGTTTTGGCATTGGTTTGGTGGTGATTGGCCTACCGGAACCGCCGTGAGGCGATTTCCGGCAGGCGGAGTACGGCGGAGGAGGGCGGCGTTACGCTGGGCTTTGAGAGCTTCTGAGGGACGAAGCAGGGGGGGGGGGGGGGGGGGGGGGGTAAGGGATCAGGAATATATACCACGCATGGGATTGGATCTAGGCCGTTGGATCAATTTAGATCGACGGCTTGGATCCACCCACTTAATGAAACGATGTCGTTTGGGTGAGTCTTGGACCGGGTATGTTTGGAATTAAAGGATTAATCTGGGCCGTTGGATGATAAAATCCAACGGTCCAGATCGAATGCCACAATGACAGATGCTGGACGGATTGGGATTCGTTTGGGCCTGGTTTTTCTGGACTAAACTATGGCCCAAATTTGATCTCATTACTACACATATATATATGTACATGTATATATATATATATATATATGCATACAACTATCCCACACAATTACATATCACTTAAATGTAAACCACATAAAAATGCAAAACCTAATGTATATTTTTTTTTGTATTTTATTAATAAACATGCACACAAAAAAAAATGTAAATTTAAGATAAAATAACACAAAATCACAAAAATCCTACCTAACACGAAACTATTTTTATTTTGAGTTTTTCTGGGAGTACTTCTCAGGTAAGGCAAAAATCACGTGCTCACAGCTGCCCCTCTTTGCGCGTAAACACGCAGAGTTTTCGTGCAAAGATAAGTGAGCGGATATAAGCGATTTTGCCCATTCGAGTACTCCGTATGAAGCATTTTGGAAAAGTTTTGACCGAACCTTGCTTCAAAGGTCTCCTACATATCCCTGGCTAAAAGGGAATCAGGTCAATGTAGTTCGGGAAGTTCTGGTAGTTGGGACTACCATGACTGTTGCGATCTCGCTATTACTGCTGCTGCCGCTGTTACTGCTATTACCACTGCTCAGCTGATTTCCTTGTTACACCGCACTAAGCAACGAAAAACAAGAAGCTAGACTAAGCTACAGTACTACAAGTTCTTATCTATCCTTTTTAACTTGATCTTGTCGCGCTCCTTGCCATCTTGTCTGACTTGGCGTTCCTTCCGATGCTTCTTCTCTTCTTATGAACTTGGATTCATGCCGGAGATTTCTGTTACATTCTACCGCTTTCTTCTACCAAATTAAAACAGATCGCCACTCCATTCTCCAGGCGGGCTCCCCTGACTTCAACTACTACTTCAAAATTAAATCGCCACTCCATTCTCCGGGCGGGCTCCCTGACTTCAACTACTACTTCAAAATTAAATCGCCACTCCATTCTCCAGGCGGGCTCCCTGACTTCAACTACAACTTCAAAATTAAATCGCCACTCCATTCTCCGGGCGGGCTCCCTGACTTCAACTACTACTTCAAAATTAAATCGCCACTCCATTCTCCAGGCGGGCTTCCCGACTTCAACTACTACTTCAAAATTAAATCGCCACTCCATTCTCCGGGCGGGCTCCCCTGACTTCAACTAACTTCAAAATTAAATCGCCACTCCATTCTCCGGGCGGGCTTCCCGACTTCAACTACTACTTCAAAATTAAATCGCCACTCCATTCTCCGGGCGGGCTTCCCGACTTCAACTAACTTCAAAATTAAATCGCCACTCCATTCTCCGGGCGGGCTTCCCGACTTCAACTACTACTTCAAAATTAAATCGCCACTCCATTCTCCGGGCGGGCTCCCGACTTCAACTGCAACTTCAAAGTTAAATCGCCACTCCATTCTCCGGGCGGGCTCCCCGACTTCAACTACTACTTCAAAGTTAAATCGCCACTCCATTCTCCGGGCGGGCTCCCTAACTTCAACTACAACTTCAAAACTAAATCGCCACTCCATTCTCCGGGCGGGCTCCCTGACTTCAACTACTACTTCAAAATAAAATCGCCACTCCATTCTCCAGGCGGGCTCCCCGACTTCAACTACAACTTCAAAACTAAATCGCCACTCCATTCTCCAGGCGGGCTCCCCGACTTCACCTACTACTTCAAAATTAAATCGCCACTCCATTCTCCAGGCGGGCTCCCTGACTTCAACTACTACTCACCGATTTCATCCTATCTTGATTACCTTCCTTTGCCTCTTGTACCCTATCCTTGTTCCTGCATTACCTCTCGGACCACCTTCTCTTCTGAATTATCCTGTCTTGGAATTGCTTTCCCCGGTCGTATTACTTTTCTTCTGGCTGCTGGGGATATTTTTGGAACTGTTTACTCGCCTGCTGGGGGTGATGCTGCTGAGGAAGTATTCTTTGTTTCCTTCACCCCTCATTCTCTTCCTTCTTCCCCCACCTCTTTTGGGACTCACGCTTTTGTTTCTTTGATCAAATTATAGGATGTAATACTGCTGGGGGAATCTCGAAGCCATTTTTTCTTTTTCCAATAACTGCTGGGGATGATACCAGGCTCAAAGATCAACCCATCTTGTGTTGCTTTCTACCCTTATCCCCCGGGTCCTTGCTTTCAAGAAAATTTTCGCAACAGGAGAAAATTTTCTGCCCCAGTTTGATAAACTTCTGGACGGTATGCTTTTCTGCCAACGAACCCTCTTTTCCTGCTTTTAAATCAAATAAAAATTGTTAGTTTCAAAATGCGGTGAGTGGTCGTGCCACTCTTGTTGAGGCCATTTTCTTTTCTCTTTCAGCTGCTTGGCCCCTCTCGAACTTTGCGGGCGACGTTGATGCTTGCTGGGGACGATACTCTTTCCACGAACGACCTCTCATCTTTCCTTTTATTCCAATCTTTGGTTTGATCCGACTCTTTTAGCCGGTGACCTGTTGCGTGAAATCATCTTTCGGACATGCCACATGTGTCCATCATACTCCATAACTCTTGCGAACCTTCCACTCAGCCTGTCATCCCAATCTTACTATCGTAACGACTTCTGTCTTATTGCCTCGTTCCATGCCTATTCACTTTCAATATACCGCTTTGGGAGACTTGGTAGTAAGCTTTGAAAAATCACTTTTCGAACAATGAAAGAAAAGAAAAGAATACTGACCGCAAATGACAAAAGAAGAGAAAACCTTTTCTGAACTAAAAATAGGAAAACTTATCTGAATGTGTGCCTGATCCAATGTTATGCCGCGCCTTTGAGATTAAACTACCCAGTCTATTCATGTCAATCACTTTCCGATACCGCGTCCTGCTAGAGGTAAACGGGTGTCCCAACCTTGTCTCATGCCGACATCTTGTACCCATCTCATCCTGTCACCTCACAGTGCCCTTCAAAGGGTGTTCACTAATGAGATTCTCTCATTTCTCTCTATCTCCCGTCGCCTTAAGGTGCCCATAAAGGTTTTCACCGTAAGACTCTCTCATTTTACTTCTCTCAACTTCCTTCGCCTTAAGGTGCCCGCGAGGGTTTTCACCGTTAAGACTCTCTCATTTATGCTTTCTTTCCTTGCGGCGGGGTATCACCCCGGAGATTCCCTCTAGAGCGTTATCCCCTTTCGGCTTGTGCATCCCTGAATTCAATCGAGGGTCGGGATGTCACTCTTGGCTTTCATTCACATGCCTTGGCACTTCTCAAATACTGATCGAGAGGTCTTTCTGGTTCTTGATATGGTTTCTGCGCGTGAGGCTGAAGAAAGGGGTTTAGCCTCAACGGTTAGCTTATTACAACTTTCGGAATCCACACTATCTTTCAAACGAAACAATGACTTCTGCCCCAGTTTTGTTGCTTGGGGGATTTTTTGATTTTTATTTTATTATGACCGAGCCGTGTGGCGCCTACGTATCCTTCTTGAGGAATCGGGTCGAACGTAGTTCACTTTTTCTTGTATTACTTCTTTGTTTCTTTTCTATTCTGTTACACATCTTCCTTGATGATTCCGAAAGAGGGTATATGAAAGAATAATTAAGGCTCAAATGGGGAAACAAAGGTTGAAGTGTTTGGGTAGTAGAAAAATTGCCTCTGTCATTTCATTCTCCGAAAAATGCCAAATACACACAAACGAAACCAAACGTTGACAAATGCATTAAAGAATTACACATAATATCTCTTAACCGCATCAGAATTGATAGCCATATCGGTGCATCTTCCCTCGACATCAGTCAGACATAGAGCGCCGTTGGATAATACTCTGGTCACCACAAAAGGTCCCTGCCAATTTGGAGCGAACTTGCCTTTCGCCTCGGCCTGATGGGGTAGAACTCTCTTCAGCACATGCTGTCCCACTTCAAATCTCCCTGGGACGTACCTTCTTGTTATATGCTCTCGCCATTCTCTTTTGATACAATTGGCCGTGACATACTGCTGTCAATCTCTTTTCATCGATCAAGTTCAATTGCTCTAATCGGGTTTTGACCCACTCGTCGTCATCAATCTCAGCTTCAGCGACGATTCGGAGGGATGGAATCTCAACTTCTGCGGGTATTACTGCTTCGGTCCCGTATACCAACAAGTAAGGAGTTGCACCTACCGAAGTCCGGACGGTAGTGCGATAACCCAACAGCGCAAACGGTAACTTTTCATGCCATTGCCTAGATCCTTCTACCATTTTCCTCAATATCTTCTTTATGTTCTTGTTTGCTGCCTCGACCGCACCATTTGCTTTTGGGCGATACGGTGTGGAATTTCGGTGTGTAATCTTGAACTGTTGACATACCTCTTTCATCAATCCACTGTTAAGATTTGCACCGTTATCCGTAATGATCATCTTTGGGAATTCCAAACCTACAAATGATGTGGGAGTGTACGAAGTCCACTACCGCCTTCTTGGTCACTGATTTGAATGTTTTGGCCTCCACCCACTTGGTAAAATAATCAATCGTTACCAGAATGAACCTGTGACCATTGGAAGCTGCAGGCTCAATAGGTCCAATAACATCCATACCCCATGCGACGAACGGCCATGGTGCGGACATTGTATGCAATTCAGTCGGCGGAGAATGAATCAAATCTCCGTGTATCTGACACCGATGGCATCTTCGCACGAAACTTATACAATCCCGCTCCATAGTGAGCCAATAATATCCTGCTCGAAGAATCTTCTTTGCCAATACGTATCCGCTCATGTGTGGTCCGCAAACTCCCGAGTGTATATCCGTTATAACTGTTGTGGCTTGACTTGCGTCTATACATCTCAATAATCCCAAGTCTGGGGTTCTTTTGTACAGCACCCCTCCACTAAGGAGAAATCCGTTCGCCAACCGCCGAATAGCTCGCTTTTGATCTCCAGTTGCTTGCTCTGGGTATACTCCTAACCTGAGGTACTCCTTGACATCATGAAACCATGGCTCACCATCCACCTCTTCCTCTATTACATTACAATAAGCATGTTGATTCCGGACATGGATATGTAACGGATCGACACGAACCTTGTCCGGGTGATGTAGCATTGATGCTAAAGTAGCCAACGCGTCGGCAACCTCATTATGCATCCTCGGGATGTGCCTGAATTCTACCGATCGAAAGCGTTTGGTCAAATCATGCAAACACCTGACGATATGGGATAAGCTTTAAATCTCTGGTTTCCCATTCTCCCTGAATCTGATGTACCAGAAGGTCCGAGTCCCCCAAGACCAAGACGTCCCGTACATCCATGTCCACCGCTAATCGCAACCCCAAGATACATGCCTCGTACTCAGCCATATTATTGGTACAGTGAAAACGCAGTTGAGCAGTAACAGGATAATGATGTCCTGTTTCAGATATGAGCACGACCCCTACTCCGACTCCTTTTGCGTTTGCCGCTCCATCGAAGAAGAGCTTCCATCCTGGATCCTTGGTAGGTTCTAACCCCTCAATCTGCAATACTTCCTCATCTGGAAAATACGTCCTCAAAGGTTCGTATTCGTCATCAACGGGATTTTCAGCTAAGTGGTCGGCCAGGGCTTGAGCTTTCATAGCCGTCCTTGTCACGTATATGATGTCGAACTCCGTAAGTAATATTTGCCATTTTGCTAGCCTCCCTGTAGGCATAGGTTTCTGGAAAATATACTTCAACGGATCCAGACGCGAAATGAGGTAAGTGGTGTAAGAAGACAAGTAGTGTTTCAGCTTTTGGGCTACCCAAGTTAGGGCGCAACATGTCTTTTCCAGATGAGTGTACTTGACCTCGTGGACTGTAAACTTCTTACCGAGGTAGTAAATGGCCCGTTCCTTCCTGCCGGTAAGATCATGCTGCCCCAGTACGCAGCCAAACGAATTCTCCAGAACCGTCAGATAAAGAATCAGGGGTCTGCCCGGTTCAGGCGGAACTAGTACGGGTGGATTTGACAGATACCCTTTGATCCGGTCAAACGCTTCCTGACATTCTGCCGTCCATTCTATCGCGGCGTCTTTCTTCAATAGGCGGAATATGGGTTCACGAGTTGCCGTAAGCTGGGCAATAAACCTACTGATGTAATTCAACCTTCCCAACAGACTCATTACCTCCGTTTTATTCTTCGGCGGGGGTAACTCCTGAATGGACTTAATTTTGGAGGGGTCCAACTCAATGCCCCGTCGGCTGACGATGAATCCTAGCAGCTTTCCTGATGGAACTCCGAATGCGCATTTGGCCGGATTAAGCTTGATGTCGTACCTTCGGAGTCTTTGAAAGAACTTCCTGAGGTCAGCAACGTGGTCTTCTTGACGCCTAGATTTTATGATCACATCATCCACGTACACCTCAATTTCCTTGTGTATCATGTCATGGAATACCGTAGTCATCGCCCTCATATATGTTGCTCCTGCATTCTTCAAACCAAACGGCATCACTCGGTAGCAATAAGTCCCCCACGGTGTGATAAAAGCCGTCTTTTCTGCGTCCTCTTCATCCATCAAAATCTGATGATATCCCGCATAACAGTCCACAAAGGATCCAATTTCGCGTCCGGCACAATTATCAATCAGGATATGGATATTGGGAAGTGGGAAATTATCCTTAGGACTTGCCTTGTTGAGATTGCGATAGTCCACGCATACCCCGATCTTTCCGTCTTTCTTTGGCACCGGCACTACGTTAGCCAACCATTCAGGGTATCGAGTGACACGAATGACTTTCGCCTGCAACTGCCTGGTTACCTCCTCCTTAATCTTCACACTCATCTCCGTCTTGAATTTCCGCAGCTTTTGCTTGACGGGAGGATATGCCGGATCAGTGGGTAATCTATGAACCACTAGATCAGTGCTGAGTCCCGGCATGTCGTCGTACGACCATGCGAAAATATCTTTAAACTCCATGAGTGTTTTGATCAATTCTTCTCTCAGATTGGGTTCAATATGGACACTTATCCGGGTTTCTTTGACGTCATCCGCATTCCCTAGATTAACGGCCTCGGTATCATTTAAATTCGGTTTGGGTTTTTCCTCGAAGTGACTTAATTCTTCACCGATTTCTTCTACGGCTTCATCATCGCCGTACTCCGACTCACTCTCGTCACTTCTTATTTCATGTGTTATTATTTCCAAACCCGATTGACTTTCTAGACTGGGTTGATTAATCTTTAAGCACGCCATATCATTAAGATCAGTTGCAAGAAGGCTGTTCAGAAAAGTAAAAAGAAGAAAAGATAAACAAAATTAGACATGAAGGAACCAAATTTCATTGATGGGAGTTGTACAAAGGGAAAACAAACTGCAAACTTAAATCAAAAATGAACTAAAACAACGGGATTTTACTCCGGGGACAAACCCCCAACACAAAATTTCGAAAAGAAAAACAATCCAAGACAAACTACCAAGACTCCTTCCGGACAGGGAGAGGAGTAGCCTTCCAGTTATTCAGTTTTGCCTTAGGTCCTACAAATTGTATCTCGGCGTGACTAGATCCTTCACCGTCCTCGAGCATACATACATCCGTGAATAGGTCCTCGAACTTCCTGAAGAACTCTTCATCTGGCCTGATCGTAGGACCGGGAATCTTTGTCGCTGGATGTCCTCTTGCTCCGGACCTGATAAAAGATTGGGAAAGGCGTGGAACAGGTTTTGAGAGCACCCATGTCTTCTGCTTACTCTTCTTTGCTCGCCGGATGTCCTCCGAGGTTGGCTGGAATCCCAAGCCGAAGGTTCCCAAGTTCTCGACCACCGATACCGGTTGTATGATTCCTTGCAGAGATGCACCTAGACCTTTGCCGGGTATGAAACCATGTCGCAACATTTCGTGAGCCACCATGACATCTGCAGTAATCGTCCTGTCATCGGGAATGCATTCCCCTTCCGGAACTCGATTGGCGGACACCGCATCGCGGACCTGATATACCCACGGCCCAACATCTTCTTCTGTTTCAACAAAGGGAATGATGGTGCCCGATTGTGGATCGTTCTCTCCATGGACGACGATCTCCTGTTGGTCCCACTCGAACTTGACGAGTTGGTGCAAGCTGGATGGAACTGCTCTTGCGGCATGGATCCATGGTCGCCCTATCAGGAGGTTATATGACACCACCATGTCCAGCACCTGGAATTCCATGGTGAACTCCACTGGCCCAATTGTCAAGATTAGCACTATGTCACCAACCGACGCTTTGCCTCCTCCGTCGAACCCTCGAACACATACGCTGTTCTTGCGTACCCTGCCGATGTCTACTTTCAATTTGCCCAGTGTAGAGAGAGGACAAATGTTAGCACTGGACCCATTATCGACCAAGACTTTGGTAACCACCGCCTCTTCACACTTCACCGTAAGATATAAAGCCCTGTTATGCTCAGTGCCTTCCTCAGGCAACTCGTCATCGGTGAAGGTGATCCGATTTGCTTCGAAGATCCGATTGGTGATCTTCTCCAAATGGCTCACTGAGATTTTATCCGGTACATGTGCCTCATTCGGGACTTTCATCAATGCTTGCCGATGTTCTTCAGAATGTATCAGCAAGGATAGCAATGATATTTGCGCCGGAGTCTTCTTCAACTGCTCTAAGACAGAGTAGTCATGCGGCTTCATCTTTTTCAAGAATTCTTCCGCCTCTTCATCAGTGACCGGCTTTTTCAATACTGCCGGAGTGGTCTTCCTCAATTCCGCGGGGGCAAAACATCTCCCCGAGCGGGTCAACCCTTGGGCTTCACAAACTTCCTCTTTCACCTCCTTTCCTCTGTAGGTCGTTGTAATCCGAGCATAATTCCATGGAACAGCCCGGCTATCAGTTATTGGCAACTGTGTTGCCGGCTGGATGATGAAAGGATCCATTCGAACGCCTGCTACTGTCAAGATGGGCTTGATTGCTGCCCCTGGTACAACTATCTTGGCCGGCTTCACCGGTACTTCGTTCACACTTTCCTTTCCTGCTTCCGACTCTCCTGGTATGTCTTTCTTGCAACTGGGCGACTCATCAAAGCTTGGCCCTTTTCTCGTTCCTGCCCCGCTAGACTTAATCATCATTACAGTCCTGAGAGGCTTTCTCCTTTCCTTCCTCCGCCCGTACCAACTCGATCATATTGGTCTCATGATGAGTTGGAAGCGGGTTTTGGTTGATGTTGGGCTCGGTTGGAGTCTGGACCTCAATCCTGCGAGTGTCAATGAGCTCCTGGATGGCCGTCTTTAGCCTCCAACACTTTTCTGTATCGTGTCCCGGACATCCCGAGCAGTAGGCACAATTTCACTGAATGGTCCAGGTTCTTCGGAAGAGGGTTTGGCAGCTTAGCTTCAACCGGATTCAGCAACCCTACCTGCTTTAACCGGTGGAACAGACTAGTGTAAGACTCTCCTAAGGGAGTGAAAGTCTTTGGCCTCGGCGCCCTGTCGCCCCTGAATGCCTGGTTCGGACGGAAACTCGCGCCCGAGGGGTTTCGGTAAGCTCTTGGGGGTGGATGATTGTTCTGGGGGTTGGGTGCACGCCACGGTGCATGAACGGGAGGTGCAGAATAGGACTGTGCATGGTGGACAGTAAAATGGGGATCAGGTGCGGGATAGTAATGTTGCGGGTGGTTATATGGGTTGTGGGAGTAATTTTGGTGGTGAGGTTGGGGTGGGTTATATTGGGGTGCGGGGCCTCTATTTCGGAACCATGCCCCGGACTCGACGGCCGCAACTTCCTCTCTCCTCTTTTTCCCCAGTACTCCTCCAGTACCACTTTGGATAGCCTGAGTGGTGGCTTTCAGTGTTGAGTAACTCATGATCTTGTTGGCCTTCAGACCCTCCTCGATCATACCCCCCATTTTTATCACCTCAGTGAATGATTTGCCTACGGACGTTACCAGATGTCCGAAGTAGGTGGGCTCTAATGTCTGCAAGAAGTAGTCCACCATCTCGCTTTCTCTCATCGGCGGATCTACCCTGGCCGCCTGTTCCCTCCAACGGAAACCAAATTCCCTGAAGCTTTCAGCGGGCTTCTTCTCTAATTTTAACAATGACAGGCGGTCGGGGATTATCTCAAGATTGTATTGGAACTGGCCGATAAAAGCTTGAGCCAAATCATCCCACGTAAACCATCTACTGGGATCCTGTCTAGTGTACCACTCCAATGCCGATCCTCCCAGGCTCTGGCCGAAGTAGGCTATCAGAAGCTCGTCCCGTCCTCCGGCCCCTCTCATTTTACTGCAAAACCCTCGGAGGTGGGCTACTGGGTCGCCATGCCCCTCGTATAGGTCGAATTTGGGCATTTTGAACCCTGTTGGCAACTGGACGTCCGGAAATGGACATAGATCTTTATAGGCGACGCTGACCTGGTTGCCCAAACCGTGCATGTTCCTGAAGGACTGCTCCAGGCTTTTAACTTTTCTGACAACTTCCTCGTGTTCCGAACTTTGGAAGTGTTTTTCCGGTTCTGCCGGATTATCCCAGTGAGGTGTATGTGATTGTGGTTCAGGAGCCCTGAAAGTAGGCTCTGGAGGATAGTAAGAGTTGTCATGGATCCGAACATATGGCTCGCTGGCCGGCCTTTGCAGAGGAGCAGGTGGAGGTGCTACAAAAACAGGGGCGACTGGAGGAGGATTTGGTTTGGCTGGTGGAATGTGGGTGGCATATGGGTTTTCCCCCTGAAAGTATGGATAGCTCGGGGCGCTTGTTGAAGGATCGATGGGCGGATGTTCCGGAGCTGAGGCGAGAGTAGGGCGGTTTGGTGAAGACTGTTCCCTGGCCCAGGCCGGGTGCATCTCTGTTATCTGTTGTTTTAACCGGTCTACCTCTTCTTTCATGATTTGTAGCTCGGATTTTTCTTCCTCGAGACTCTTGCCGGAACTCGACATGCTTACTGTAACTGGTCCTTTGGATCTAGTACGGTAGTGATGGCTGGCCAGTATATTCTGTCAAACCAACTGCTAAACTTTCTGGAATACGCAACAAACTTGTTAGTTCACCGAGTTTGACAGATATGTTATAGCACGTTGGATGCAATGCACCTAACCAAATAACCCTTTCTACGTGTACTCTTTAACATGCGTCATTCCGACCCTTTTTCTTTTTCTTTTTCTTTTTCTTTTTTTTTTTTCTTTTTCGACTATCTTTGCAAGCCTTATTGTTATTTAACCTTTGGATTCCTTTCTTTTTAGTGGTGGTCGAATCTTATGTGGATTGCCTACGTATCACGACTCCGCGTGAATCAGACCGAGCGTAGTTCTGGTAACAAGATTGTGGCAAAATTCAGTAACTTTTATATCAAATAAAACCGTGTAGTTACAAAACACGTCTTACAAAAATCAACAAGACAAAAGAAAATGCTTGACTTGGGAAAGTAAAGATAAAAATGCCAACTAGCTTGACTCAACATTTCAAAATACATTTTCAATCAAAAATCTAATGCCCTAAAATCCCTGGGGGCCCGCGAGGCATCATTCGGCCTTGCCGCGGGCCTTGGTGTGAGGTCCTTGTGCAGTTCCCTCAACTCTTCCATGATCCGATGAACATAACCCATAATTGAAGCGAAAAGGTCGGCGCGGGGCATTCGTTCGCAAGCTAGGCACTTCATGGTGACATAGTGCCCGATTTCTCCAATTCTATCCTTGATCATGTCCCTTTCTCCGAGTAGCCGCTCTATTTGCTGGTTTTTCGCCCCCAATCTTCGAGCATTGTTGGTGACTTGATCTAGGAGCCTATCCACTTGTCCTTGCAGTCGGGCCATCAAATTGTGGCAGCGGTCGAGGTCTGCTCTGGCATCTTGGGCTTGCTTGAAAACCCGCTCCCTAAGGACAACATTTGCTTCCCTCAGGCTAGTGATGATATCGGTGTAATCTTCTTCCACCCGCTTTAGGTGAAGTGCATGTTGATGTGCCTCCTTTTTCCAGCTAGCACGGATCCTCGTTATTTGGGCTTTTGACTCGTCCAATTCTCTTTGGATGTCGGTGACTTGGCTTCTCAAACCCCTTATCAATTTTTCGTCGGCCCGACTCCTCGATTGTCTGTCAGCATCTCTTTTCATTTGTTGGATTTGAGCTCTCAAGAAGTCATTTTCTTGTGCCAACTTCTTTTTGTCTCCTTCGTCGGTGGCGGCTTGCATGTTCTTTTCGAACTGAAGGTCCCGGACCTGCTGTTCTATCCTGCCAATCTTCGTCCTGTATCCCTCCTCCTTTGCTAACCAATCCCATTGTTCCCGTGAATCTTCCGTGAATTGTTGGATATGGGCTCTTTTAGAACATTTCCGACGAATCTGAAATCTTTTCCCGAACCACACGTTGTACTTTGGGTCCACCTCTCCCTTAGATAGCTCCCGGACCATGGTTTTAGGCTCAAGGAACCGACATTCGTGCCACAACCTTCTAACCTTCTCTTCGGGGAAGACAACTCCCGGGCTCAACTCAATGGCGTACTTCCTTAGGTCTTGATCGGTAGGAATAACATGAAACCTTCCTAGTTGACGTAATACACGGTGAGGGACATATGGTTGGACACTGCGGATCCCCATCAGAAGGATATAACACTCCTCGGCTGCCATATATATTACTTCAGTATCGGGTAACCACCCGAATGCCCATTCAATCTGATCGGCTTCTATTGAGCTCAGTCGTGCAAGCCATGCCTCGACGCCTTCGGGGAATACAGCACCCATCATCCGTTCTTCGAAACCCCTGATACAGTTTTTTTCGGTCAACCCATGGTTCATGTATTGTGTTCGGTGATGGAGGTGTTCTTGCATCCATAATTGGAGTAACAGATTGCAACCTTGGAAGAAATTGCCCCCTTCTCGGCATACGGTCAAGGCTCGATAGATTTCGGACAAAACCAAAGGGACCACCGTGTTGGTAGCCTTTTTGATTGCAACATCGGCTATTCCTACCAGACTTATCTCTATTTTCTTATCTTCGCGCGGACAAATCACAATCCCCAAGAATGTCGTTATGAATGCTAGAATTCGTCCTGGCCTCCCACTTGGTTCTATTCCCTGCGTGAGTTAGTCCAAGGTTTGACTCTTCAAAACCCCGAGGAGCGTCGTACCGTTGATATAAGAATTGGAGATCGCAACACCCTTTCAGCAGATCATCATTTTTCACCTTCCGACTAATGCTCAGCAAATCCAGAAACCCATGTGGAGATACCGGTCTTGGTGAGAGCAGGTATTGCCCTCTTAATTTCCCATTTAGTCCTGCATAGCCCGCAATTTCCTCTAATGTGGGCGTCAATTCAAAGTCAACAAAACGGAACACATTGCGGGTCGGATCCCAGAAAGATACCAGTGCCTTGATGATGTCCTCCCTTGGCTCGATATTCAACAGATCAACCAAACCTCCCAAAATTCTCCCTACAACCTTTTTGCTACTGACTTCCAAATCGTTCCACCATATACGGAGCTGCTGAGGGACCTCACTAAAGATTGAAAATGATTTATTCTGATTCGTGCTCATCCTGCACATTTATTAAGGTGATTTAAATAAGAAAACAACTTTGTTTTGCTAAAATAAAAAAAAAATTAGTTTTCAATCACGGCCTTTCAACGTCTCGGGGACGAAGGCTTTTAAGGCTGTGGGGTAAATTGATCGAAATCAAAATTGACCCAAAGGTGGCCGTTTATACGAAATTAGCCTTCCGGCGTCCCTTTCGGGAACATTCGGCTATTTTTAAAAACAGCGTCACCGACTTATTTAGTACAAGAGTTAGTTTTGATTTTTTTCGGCCATTTTTCAAAAGGTGAAGTTGGACCTGATGGAGGTTGCCTACGTATCTCACATCCAATGAGAATCAAACCCACGTAGTTCGGTTTTGACGAAACAAACGACATTATTTATTCATTTTACTAAAGGAAAACAAATAAGCTATTTCTATCTTAAGAACAAAACACACATTTTTTTTTTTTTTTTTTAATCTCTAAAAGCCGGTCAGCATGCAAGTCTATAACAGATAAATGCGCAAGACAAACAGGATGCAGCAGGATAGTCTGTTCATTTCAGGTCACCTGTCCTAGACGGACCCAACCCCTGTGTTGAGTCCCCTAAGCCAAAATGCGACATGATGCAAATAAACGTTTCCTACTAGGGATCCGGCATGAAGCTTTGTTATTCTAGGTTTAAAACCTGGGTTTATCTGTTCTAGACTTGGCTTACCCGAGCGGACAGCTCGAGCCGAGGAGGAGGCAGCAACCCGGGAATACCAGAAGCTTCACCGGTTTTGCAACTTATCCAAACCTCGTTCTAAAATGGGAATTAGACACTATACAGAAAAGAAGTCACACGAAGTGCACCCTTCTTCATGATTTAGAAGACTCGGAGAGGAGATTGGTTCCGGCACAATTTATATGTACAGTTCACACAATATCAAAGCAGTAAAAACAACATTTTGCACATTGATGCCAACATGTAAAAAAAAATCAGATAATAAAATATGCCAAATACAACAGTTATTCCGAGCTCGAATTCTAAAGAAATCCCCAGCAGAGTCGCCAGAGCTGTCACACCTCTTTTTACGCACCCGCAAGGGTGCGAAGAGTTTTTCCAATTAAAGGACAATCGAGATGGGATTTATTTTAATTATTTCAGAGTCGCCACTTGGGAGATTGATGGTGTCCCAAGTCACCGGTTAAATCCCGAATCGAGGAAAAGAATGACTCTATTTAACGGTCCGCGAACCAGAAATCCGGATAAGGAATTTTATTAACCCGGGAGAAGGTGTTAGGCATTCCCGAATTCCGTGGTTCTAGCACGGTCGCTCAACTGTCGTGTTTGGCTTATCTATCTGCTTTTTACAATTATGTACTTAGTGCAAGTTAATATCCCCTTTACCGCTTTTATTATTGGTTATGATTTACGAAAGAGAAAGTTGCTTAAAAATATGCTTTCGAATCACGTCACATGAAATGCACCCGGATCCTCGACATATTCTTATTCAACATTTCGGGGTTTGGATTCGGGTCGCATGAAATGCACACCCGTATTTAAGAAGATAGAACTAAAATATGCGCCCGGATCGACTACTTATTTACATTGTTGTGAAGGGCGTGACATTTGTTAAGAAACGACGCATCTCAACATCTAAGTATTTTATATGTACATTTATGAAGGCTGTGTGATTAGTGTAACTATTGGGTGAGGCGCACCTTTGATTCAAACCTAAAGCGAACTACATCCCACTGTATTTTACCTAAGAGTTGATTCCAATTTATTTAAAACTTGCTACGAACCACACCACATGAAATGCGCCTGTGGTTCCTGACACGCTTTGTTTACTCTTGCCCAAAATTGGGGTCGGGTCACATGAAATGCGCCCCGACTCTTTTTAATCTAATTACGTCATTCCGTTGAGTAACAACTCCCTAGCTAATCTTGCTTTTAGCATAAGGTCTAACGTTAACAGATTTGGAGATTACACACGCGAGCAGAGAAGATTGAATAAGGATACAACAGACTAATTCAGGTTTACGTGCTTATCTAACGACAGTGTATCTTTGGCCTAGCTACACTTTTCCATAACCAAGACTAGCAATACAAGCTTAATTGAAGAATAACAGAATGTAATTAAACATAAGAACTTTAGACGACTACATGTTTCAATAGGCTTTATGCATAAGCTTCAAACTTCATTCTTTTCGAACCAAGGAACTACAATAACAGAGGTGTGTACCTGGAATGCGGAAGAACAAGGAAGAGTGAGCAATGGCAATGCAGCAACAGTAACAGAGGAACAGTAACAGCAACAGTAAACCAGTAACCAATAGACCAGCAATCAAATAGACCAACAGCCAACAAAATAATGAAACAACAGCAACAACCAACCCAAGCAGCAATACTATAGACCAGCCAGCAACCAACAATGGAACAACAGCACCAAATCAACCCAGGCAGCAACACAACATACCAGCCAGCAACACAAACGACCAAGAGCAACAACACTACTGTCCAAACAGCACCAAATGAACACCACAGCAACAACAACTAATGGCAGCCCTCAACTAAACCAATAGCAAACACTAACAGTGGCAGCAATCAAGTGAACCAGCAGCAAATACTCGAGCTATCACAACACTCAACTACTGAACCAGCTAAAGCAATGGCACAGCACCACCAACACAAGACAACAGGCAACCAAATGACCACACACTCAGCCTCTGAATCAAAACCACGAAACAGTAACCAAAGGAAAAACCCAATGAAACAGTCACCTCTCTTTCCCTTTTATTCTCTCTGTATCTTTGTATGTATGTATCAAAAATGTATCCTTGCTGTCTACTTTCCCTCAGGTTTTTCTCTCTAGCTACGACTGTTTTTTTTGCTCTCCAGGTACTTCAGTCTCACTGTCTATGTTTTTGCTCTCCAGGTATTCTCTAATGTCTGTATGAATATATCCTTTTAGGTATCAATGTCTATCTATTTATAACCAAAAACAACACCTAGGACACCCAGATTCTGCAGAACAACCCCTTGCCCATCCTCCTTCTGTCCAACCCACTAAACCATGTCTAAGTATGGGGTTTTCATAATTAAAAATTGGTAAGTGCAGGGCACTGGTGGGCTGCTCTGCTGTGACAGTGGATTCCACTGACTAGCCTCATGTGCAAGGCACCAAATACTCTAAGTGTTGAACCCCGATTCCCTAGTTAGCTAATTTGAATCATAACTTCATCTTCAGATCAATCAAACAGTCCTACTCAATCCAGGGATGCTGATTATTGTATGGTAATTCAAATAATTCAAACTATGCAATTAGAAGACGACCTCTAATCAATTACAACACATAGCAATGACAACCAATTTAAACTGTTAAAACAGTGACTTCAACGAATCTCGGCCAATGCCGGACATATGCGAAGTTAACTATTCGACGACGCTAATCGACGCGAGTTCGTCTTCTATAACTAGCTTATTTGGTTAAACAAATCAGAAACCACAAATTGACCAAATAAAGGTCTTTGGAGATGAAGCATCAAAGCAGAAAATTAAAAGAGGAAACAAAGGCCAAGCAATTCACGTGATTAACACATTGAGTATGAAGACAGAAAAATAGAAATACCATATAAGACGAACTCAAAGCTCGAACGCCCCGGACCAATCTCGGATTTGGCTCACATTTGGATTTTGGAGTCTAACGGAACTTAATCGAAATGTTTTCAAAATGAAAACATCTCCACTAAGGTCTATTAGACCCCAATTCGTCTTGATTTTGGACCCCGAGTCTCTAATTAGATTTCTAGGGTTCTTGGGCTCGGATTTGGGGCTTTTGCATTTCTGATTAGATTCGAACCACACCAATGTCAATGGGAGTGTGGGGGAGGTGTGAGGAGACTGTGGTGTGAATTTGGTGAAGTTTGGCGTAGTTTGGATTTTGACTCGAATCTTTGAATGAAGATTCGAGCCGTTGGGTGGTGATTCGAGGTTAGCGAAGGCCGGATCCGTGATGGGGGAGGTGAGGGGAAGGTTTTGGCATTGGTTTGGTGGTGATTGGCCTACCGGAACCGCCGTGAGGCGATTTCCGGCAGGCGGAGTACGGCGGAGGAGGGCGGCGTTACGCTGGGCTTTGAGAGCTTCTGAGGGACGAAGCGGGGGGGGGGGGGTCTGAAAGGGGGGCGGGGTAAGGGATCAGGAATATATACCACGCATGGGATTGGATCTAGGCCGTTGGATCAATTTAGATCGACGGCTTGGATCCACCCACTTAATGAAACGATGTCGTTTGGGTGAGTCTTGGACCGGGTATGTTTGGAATTAAAGGATTAATCTGGGCCGTTGGATGATAAAATCCAACGGTCCAGATCGAATGCCACAATGATAGATGCTGGGGTGAGTATTGGGCTGGGCGGACTGGGATTCGTTTGGGCCTGGTTTTTCTGGACTAAACTATGGCCCAAATTTGATCTCATTACTACACATATATATATGTACATGTATATATATATATATATATATATATATATATATATATATATGCATACAACTATCCCACACAATTACATATCACTTAAATGTAAACCACATAAAAATGCAAAACCTAATGTATATTTTTTTTTGTATTTTATTAATAAACATGCACACAAAAAAAATGTAAATTTAAGATAAAATAACACAAAATCACAAAAATCCTACCTAACACGAAACTATTTTTATTTTGAGTTTTTCTGGGAGTACTTCTCAGGTAAGGCAAAAATCTTCTTGATGTTTTTGTGTGCTGCTTCGACGGCGCCATTGGCTTTGGGCCGATAAGGAGTGGAGTTCCTATGCATTATTTTGAATTGTTCGCATATTTCTTCCATCAAACGACTATTCAGATCTGCAGCATTGTTTGTGATGATAGTTTCAGGTATACCAAAACGACAAATAAGATTTGAATGCACAAAATCCACTACGGCTTTCTTAGTGACTGATTTGAGATAAAGTAATCAATAGCGACCATTATGAATCGGTGCCCATTTGAAGCTTTTGGCTCAATCCGGCCAATGACATCCATCCCCCAGGCGACAAAAGGCCATGGTGCTGACCTAGGATGTAGATCAGTTAGAGGTGCATGAATAAGATCTCCATGTACCTGACACTGACGGAATTTCCGGACAAAACTGAAACAGTCTTTCTCCATAGTTATCCAATAATACCCAGCTCGAAGCATTTTCTTGGCCAAGACATACCCGTTCATATGAGGTCCACACACTTCTGCGTGTACTTCATGCATGATTCTTCCTGCTTCTTCGGCATCAACACACTTTAAAAGGTTAAGATCCGGGGTTCTTTTATACAAGACCTCGCCGCTCAAAAGAAACCACATGCATATCGCCTAATGTTCCTCTTTTGATCTCCAGTGGCATGTTCAGGGTATTCTTATGTTTTCAAGAATCTCTTGATATCGTAGTACCACAGCTTGATGTTTGGTCCTTCCTCAATTGCATTGCAATAACCGTGTCTTTCCTTGATTTGGATTTCCAAAGGATCGACGCGGGCATTGCCTGGATAAGGTTGCATTGAAGCTAGAGTGGCGAGTGCGTCATCCAGTTCATTGTGACATCGTGGGATGTACCTGAACTCTATCGATGCGAATCGCTAGCCAAGATTATCCACATGCTGTCGGTAAGGGAGGATCTTAACGTCGTGGGTCTCCCATTCACCTTGGGCTTTTTTGATAATTAAGTCCGAATCTCCCATGATCAGTAAATCTTCAACACCTTGATTAATTGCCATATTCATGCCCATGATGCAGGCTTCATATTCAGACATATTGATTGTGTAAAAGAAGCGGAGCCTAGCCGTAGCTGGGTAATGCTGACCTGCAGGAGAGATCAAAATCGCCCCAATCCCTACACCTTTAGCGTTTACCGCTCCGTCGAAGAACATCTTCCAAACATGAGCATCCTCTAAGACAACCTCTATCGTGTTTACCTCTTTATCTGGGAAGTAGGTATTCAATGGTTGATACTCTTCATCAATCGGGTTTTCGGCCAAGTGATCTGCCAATGATTGGGCCTTCATTGTTGTGCGAGTGACATAGACTATGTCGAATTCAGTGAGCAGGATTTTCCATTTTGCCAACCTTCTGGTAGGCATCGATTCCTGGAATATGTATTTCAATGGATCCAGCCTGGTAATGAGGTGAGTTGTATGAGCTTGGAGGTAGTGTCTCAATTTCTGAGCGACCCATGTCAAAGCACAGCACGTTCTTTCCAGCAAAGTGTACTTGACCTCATAACTAGTGAACTTCTTGCTCAGATAGTAGATTGCCTACTCTTTCTTCCCCGTTACATCATGCTGCCCGAGGACACAGCCAAAGGATTTTTCCAAGACAGTTAGATACAAGAAAAGAGGTCTCCCTGGCTCCGGCGGGACTAAGACTGGAGGGTTCAACAAATATTCTTTGATTTTGTCAAAAGCCTCTTGACATTCAGTTGTCCACTTGATTGCAGTGTCTTTCTTCAGCAACTTGAATATGGGCTCACACGTAGAAGTCAATTGGGCGATGAACCTACTGATGTAGTTTAGTCGACCCAGAAGACTCATTACGTCTTTCTTTGTTCTTGGAGGAGGTAATTCCCGGATGGATTTTATCTTTGTGGGATCCAATTCAATACCTTTTCTACTGACTATGAAACCCAAGATTTTACCTGATGGGACTCCAAAGGCGCATTTGGCCGGATTCAGCTTCAAGTCCTACTTCCGCAACTTTTCGAAGAATTTCCTCAAGTCTCGGACGTGATTGCCCTGGGTTCTGGATTTGATGATCACATCGTCCACGTACACCTCTATTTTCTGATGCATCATGTCGTGGAAAATGGCAGTCATGGCTCTCATGTATGTTGCTCCAGCATTTTTCAAACCGAATGGCATGACTCGGTAGCAGTAAGTGCCCCAAGGTGTGGTGAAAGTAGTCTTCTCGGCGTCTTTTTCATCCATCAGCACTTGATGATATCCCGCATAACTATCCACAAATGATTGTATCTCATGCTTTGCACAGTTATCAACGAGGATGTGGATGTTCGGTAAAGGAAAGTTATATTTAGGACTTGCCTTATTCAAATTTCGGTAATCCATGCATACTCAAGTTTTTTCATCCTTCTTTGGCACAGAAACAACATTAACCAACCCTGTGGTATACTGCACCACTCGAATTAACCCTGTTTTTAACTGCTTGGTAATTTCTTCTTTCATCTTGTCATTGATGTCAGTTTTGAACTTCCTTTGCTTTTGTTGCACTGGGCGACAGTCAGGGTAGATTGGTAATTTGTGAACCACTAGATCGACCCCTAATCCCGGCATGTCATCGTAAGACCAAGCGAACACATATTTAAACTCAAACAAGAGCTGGATTATTGCATCTCGAGTTTTCTCATCTGTATGGATGCTTAACTTGGTCTCTCTGATCTCTTCGGCGGTTCCCAAGTTAACTCGATCGGTATCATTCAAGTTTAGCTTAGGTTTATTCTCAAAGTGTTCCAATTATAGATTTATTTCCCTAAAAGCCTCCTCTTCATCGTATTCTAGTTCTTGGTTCATTATTTCCAAATTAGGTGGAGTGTTCAGATTTGAGCATGAAGTTCGTAAGCATGTCATATTATTTAAAGCCGCATTATAATGACTGAAAAAAGAGAGAATAAATAACAAGAATTAGAAAGAGTGCAAAAATGACGATGAAATATTTATTTCATTTCTTGGAATTTTTTGGAAGATAAACAGGGTTACATTTGGAAGATTAAATACAAGAAAACAAAGAAAAACATCCAAGTTACGTCCTGAAGTAACTTGTGATGCAGGAAAAGTGACAGGACAAGTCTACCAGAACTCCCGCCTGACTAGGAATGGCGTAGCCTTCCAATTTTGCAATTTGGCCTCTGGTCCCACATACAGCACCTCAGTAGTGCTAGTACCTTCTTCCAACTGAACCATATTAACATTGTAGAGCATTTGCATCACAGCTCCACAATTGTCTTCGATTTACTCCGCCGTGAAGATCTCATCTTCTTCTTCTTCATTGTACCTTGGGTGAACAAAGGTTTGGTATAAATGTGGCAATGGTCGCAATAGAACCCATCCATTTTACTTTCTTTTATCGGCCCATTTCTCATCTTCAGGGGTAGGGTGAAAGCCTACTCCAAAGAACTTCTCGGTTGTGGGCAAAGTTATCAGCTTCGATATTCCTTATAAGGACTTTCCCAAACCTTTCCCTGCCCGGAAGCCGTGCTTGATCATTTTTTTAGCCACCATAATTGAGGCATTAGACAAGAAAGGTTGGGGGAAAGGGCTCCCCTCCTCATGTTGATCTGCCAATACAACCTCAAAAGCTTGATAGACGATGTGCTCACTCCCTTATTTCGCTTTTAAGCATGGGATAGATGGATCCCGACAGATTGATAGCTCGTCCTCCCCGTGGACCATGATTTCTTGCTACTAGTGCTCGAACTTTATCATCTGGAGGAGGGTAGAGGGTACAGCCCCGCTGCATGAACCCGTGGCCTTCCCAGAAGAAAGTTGTAAGATGTGTCCATATCCAGAACCTGAAAGGTTACTTTAAAATCCACTGGGCCAATGGTCAAAACCAAATCGATCTCTCCGGTCGTGTCTTTTTTTATGCCGTCAAAAGCACTTACACATACATTGTTGTGTCGAATTCTCTCTATCCCAATTTTCATGTGTTGCAAAGTTGAAAGCGGGCAAATGTCTACCCCAGAACCCCCATCTATCATGACCCTTTTGACGTAGAAACCTTCACATTTGACGGTCAAATGCAGGGCCTTGTTGTGGGCTGCTCCTTCCGAAGGTAAATCAGCTTTGCTAAAAGAAATTTTATCGACTGCGAAGAACCTCTCCGCCATTTGTTCAAGCTGCTCAACCGAAATCTCAACCGGCACATATGCCTCATTCAAATTTTTCAACAAAACCTTTTGATGCTTAGCGGACTTCATTAACAAGGACAACATGGACACCTGTTCCGGGTACTTGCGCAATTGGTCTATCACCTCATAGTCAGGCATTTGCATTTTCTGGAAAAATACATCTGCTTCTTCAGCGCTTACAGGCTTCTTCGATGGGAAACGCTTTCGTGTGGCATTATTCACCTCTTGTGTATCTAAATACTTCTGCACCAAGACGTTCCCAGATGATTCCCCTGTGATCTCTTTTCCTTTGCGTGTAACCACCGTCTGTTGATAATTCTAAGGTGATGCGGATGGGTCTATCATGGGTTTCTGTTGCACGCGTGTGATAACCACGGGTTTATTTGGCTGTAGTGGTTTAATCGCCTTTCGGACCACATAGGTTCCTTTGGGCACATACCTTGTTGTTTCCCTCTTTAGTTGAAACTTCTTTGAAGCATTTATTGTCAGGGGACTTTCTGATTGACCTTGTAGGAGGTAAATAACTCCGTTTTTCTGAGGTGTTGTCCTTTCTGCTTTTGTCTCAATTTTCTTTTCAAACCCGGTTTTGGCCACTTCATTCGGCTTCCCCATTTTTTCTTTTTTTGGGGCAGCATTAGGTCGTCTCTCCATGTCGGTGATGGCAATTATTGCTTTCAAAGCAGGATCAAACTCCTTATCCTCGCAAATCATTCCGATCACTGGCCCATTGTTATGGGCCGGCAGTAGGTTATTTGCCACATTTGGACATCCTCATCTACAAACACTATCCTCCCTTGGTTGATCAATTCTTGTACAGCTTTCTTTAAGGTCCAGCAATTATCAGTGCTAAGCCCCTCAACCCTCGAATGATAAGCGCAGTATACTTCTCGTTGGTAAGCTGGAGAATCTGGATTCTGCCTATTCTGGGGAACGGGCTGCAATAGATTCTCTTGCATGAGTTTGGAAAGAGGGTGGAATATGGTTCCCCAATCGATGTAAAGTTCGACCTGGGTTGTTCACGAGTTGGTCAGAAGTTATACTAGTATGGAGGTTGATTTCTTTGGAATGGAGGTGGGTTTCTGTTGGCTGGTGACTATGGCCGGCCAAAATTTTGTGCATTCATGACTGCATAGGGTGGAGGCGGGGGATCATAGGCCATACCGTGGTGCGGATAATAATGTTGGGGGGGCCTTTATGAGAATACTTTCCTTGGAGCTCGGTACCTCCTATCTCCAACTGCTGCCATGATTGTTTCTTCTTTCTTTTTGACTTTGGCCATCCCTCCGGACCCTTCTTGGATGGCTTGGGAGGTTTCTCGAATGGCCATCTGACTCAATATTCTTCCTATTTTTAAACCATTCTCTACCATCTCTCCGATCTTGATCGCCTCTGTGAAAGGTTTTCTCATTACTGACATCATGTTCTGGAAATAGTCTGGTTCCTGTGCCTGGAGGAAAGTAGTGACCATTGCTATTTTGTCCATGGGGGGTTTCACCCTAGATGCTTGCTCGCGCCACTTGATATCATATTCTCTGAAGCTTTCTGAGGGCTTCTTTTTCAAGTTTGATAAGGAATTCCTGTCTGGCGTAATGTCAATGTTGTACTAGAACTGCTTTACAAAATCTCTGGCCAGATCGTCCCAAATGTGCCATCGAGATATGTCCTGATCCATGTACCATTCTGAATCTATCCCGATCAAGCTTTCTCCGAAATATGCCATCAGCAATTCTTCCTTGCCGCCGGCACCTCGCAACTGATTGTAATATTTTTTTAGGTGAGCAAGAGGGTCGCCATGCCTGTCATATTTTTCAAACTTTGGCATTGTAAAGCCTAACGGCAAATGGACATGTGGGACTGCGTAGGAAACACTCTTCTGACCGCTTAGACCTTGCATGCTTTTTAAACTTTGTTCCAGGCTTCTCATTATTTTTGCCATCTCATCCTATTCGGGAGCTTTTAGATTCTTGCCTGGCATGAACTGATATCGGGGCGGCTGAGGATAAACATTGGTAGCAAACTGGGTAGGATCCAGCGAAAGAGGTGGCGTTGGGAATGTAAAAGAAAAGGAGTCAAAGAGAGGACCATGTGTGACGGGTTGCGCCGCAATTGGAACGGGCAACCCAGTGGATGTTCTTGTGGCCGTATCTGATGTTGTCACCTGAGGATAGGAAGTGGAGGGTGATTCAGAGAGAGTTATGATGGTAGAATACCCAAACATAGTAGGTGGGTAATTGGTGGGGGTATTAGAAATCCCACTTGGCCTGATGAATAGTTCGGGGAACCCAGGAATTAGACTTGGAGGATCCTTCCCGTTATTCCAATTATCTAACATTTCCAGCATGCGACAACGTAAAATCCTATTTTCTTCCGCAGCTGCTGATTCAGTAGCCGAAATGGCTGATATGGAACTCTCTTCTAGAACGGGAACTGTTGGTAGAGGGGTTTCTGAAGACATGTTGTTATTTCTTCTCGACCTCGTAAAGTAAGGATGGTTACTTCCTTCTGATTCAGTAACGGACCGCTGAACTTTTCCCTTGGACCTCGTAAAATATGAATGAGAGGCCAGATTATCATAACATCAACCACCTTTTTTCTAAAAAAAAACTGGAATTTGGCAAAAAAACGGTTAGTCTGAAACAACATAACAGATAAGTAATCTCACATTGGGTGTGATGCACTTATACAGTTATACGTGTTTCCACATGTATTCAGTTGCAATGCGTCATTCCGGCTATTACTTTTTCTTTGCTTTTATTCCCCTCCTCTCTTTATCAATTTTTTTTTTATACCCTCTTTTTTTCTTTAAGTGATGGTCAAATCTTATGTGGATTGCCTACGTATCATGTCCCCACATGAATCAGACCGGGCATAGTTCGGATAAAAATAGTTATTATTATAAAACAAGTCCTAGGAATGAAATTACACTAAGATAATAATTAAAAAACAAACTTTGAATCACAACCAGACATAAGAAAATTAGAACTACACATCCCCCGCAATCTTCAATCTCTTGGAATATTTGTTCACTGTGGGGCTTGATTGGGTTGACCTCCTAATGTGTGATACATCCTTTCCAACTCCATTGCAAGATGACGAGCGAAAGTTGGCACGTGTTCTAGAAACCTTTCACAATCCATCCCTTGGCAATTCACATAACTCTGCGAAGTGTAAACAGCCAAATCGTGGACTTGTGCTCTGAAATCCTGGAGATTCTGGTCTTGGTTTTGTAACCGTTGTTGGCGAGTGATGGCTATAGCTCTTATATGACCTTCACGATCTAAAACCGCTTCCAACGGAACTCGAAGTCTAGCCTGTTCGAGCCTTGCTTGTGCTCTCTCCCTATCGACATCTGAGTGTTTACGCTCTCTTTTCATTTTTTCCAATTGTGCACGGATCTGAGCTTCTGAGCGTATCCAATGGTTTTTTTCCTTCTCAAATCAAGCCCTTTCTTCTTCAAATATCATTACTTGACGTTCCTTACCAGATTCGACTTCTTCATTTAACTGTATGATCTTCTCGTTAGCTTTATCTAACGCCTTTTCAGTCTTTGTTAATATGAAGTCATAATCTTGCATCTTTTCCATCATGTTGGTAATGATTTTCTGATCTTTCCAACTTCTTACCGGTGTCTCAGATGCTTTCTTCATTTATTGGAACTGAGTATGGAGGGCTTTGTTATTGCAAATCAATATCTTCTTATCTCCTTCTGCCTCTTGCGCTTCTAAACTTCTCTCAAAATTGAGGTTCCTTATGCTCTCTTCTAAGGCGTGAATAGTGGCTTTGTATCCCCTTTCTTTTTCACCCCATGCTAACTGTTCTTGGATTTTATTATCAAAAGCTTGAACATGTGGCCTTTTTATGGGCCTTTTGCGATCGGGTTCTGGCTCATCATCTACACAAGACCTCTTCTTAAACCACGTGGCATAACTCATATCGATTTCGCCTTTAGTAGTATCTGGAACTTGTGTATCCTCTTTCAAGTATCAACAGTTATTCCAGATTTTCTGGATTAAAGCTTCCGGAAGTTTGGTTTCGGGGTGCAGCTCAATCACTTGCATGCTTAAATCTTCATCTTCAGGCCCCACTTGGTACTTCCCCAGTTGTTTTAATACTCTCTGTGGCGCGTACGACTGGATACTTTTCAAACCAGACAACAACAAATAACCCATTAAAGACGACATGTGTATCACCTCTTTTAATGAGATCCATCCTAAGGTCCACTCAATCTGATTTGCGACCAAAAATCTTAGATGGGCCGCCCAGGCTTCCACCCCTTCTGGAGATTCATAATCTTTTATCCTTTCTTCATAACTTTCAATGAAGTTATTCCCACTTGGACAATATCGCATGAACCTGGGGTGATGTTGGAGATGCTGAGTCAGCCACATTTGTAACAAAATGTTACATCCTTCGAAGAATTTTGCCCCTGACTTACACAAAGTCAATGCCCGATAGATTTCAGAGAGAATGATTGGGTAAAGAGTGTGTTGATCCTTGGTGGTGAGGACTTGTGCAATTCTGGCTATGCGAATGTCGATTGTCCGCTCCTTGTTTGGGAATACCATAACTCCAAGAAAAGCCATGATGAAAGCGAAACGACGGTGAATCTGCCAAGTATCTTTGTTTTGCTTGTTGGTGAGGCCCTTTTCATGAATTTCGAACCCATCAGGCTTTCCAAACCTGGAGTATAGAAAGATGAAAAAACAATATCCATTGACAATATTGTTCTTTTTGATCTGCTTACTGATATTTAAAAGATCAAAGAATCGGTGTATAGAAAGAGACCTTGGGAATATTAGATTTTGGTCTCTCAATTTCTCGTCAAAATCGGAATACCCGGCTATTTCTTCCAAGGTGGGAGTAAGCTCAAAATTAGAAAAGCGAAAAACATTATGAGCGGGGTCCAGAAAGTTACTAGTGCCGCAATCAAATCATCACGTGGTTTGACCTTCATGATATCTGTGAGAGCTCCTACATACTTAGTGACCCATTCCTGTCCATCTTTTCCCAAATCATACCACCACATCTGAAGTTGTAATAAAAACTCTTCCATATCTGTGACTGGGGGAATATGAATGGTACTCATTTTATATCTGGAAGTGATAAAAAAAATTATTTATTTTAGAAAAAAATCAAGATACAAAAAAAAGTAATCACTATTGTAAAAAATATTCAGCTTTGTTAACATGGCCTTTTATCATTTTGATAATAAATTGAGTTTGCTTAAAAAAAATTAAAAAATAACTAAAAGTGGTTGTTCTTGCAAAAACAGACATCTTGTGTTTTTTATTTTTTTTAAAAAAAAGATATTCGGCTATTTTTGACAAAAATAACAACACCTTAAGATAACAACATTTATTTACCCTTATTTTATTTTTTAAAATAGTTGAGCCCGATATGGGTTGCCTACGTATCTCACATCCGGTGAGAATCAAACTAGCGTAGTTCTACTTAATGAAACAGACTATTTTTAAAAGAAATTGTTTTTTCTTCTTATTTTTATGATTTTATAAATGAAAAAAAAAATTGGCAGATTTTTCGACATTTTTCTTCAAATCAGGCGATTAACTCTTTTACCATTATATTGTTGTCTTCCTAAATTTCTTTTATAAGCCGGTCAACATGTAGATCTGAAATAAATGAATGCACAAATAGCAAGTAGGATGCATCATATTGGTCTTTATATTTCGGGTACACATGTCCTAAACAGACTCAACCCCAGTGTTGAGTCTCCAAAGTCAAATGCACGTGATGCCAATAAACGTTCCTACTAGGGATCCGGCGTGAGGCTCTGTTATTCTAAGTTTAGAATCTTAGGTTTGTTGTTCTATACTTGGCTTACCCGAGTGAACAACTTGAGCCGAAGTGGGGGTAACGTACCGGGAGCACGAAATTCAGCCCGGCCTAGTTACTTGACCCAACCCCGTTCTGATTGGTTTGACTTCTAATAGAAAGTGGGCCACGCGCACGTGAGCACCATAAATTCAGAAGACTCAGAAGGTAACGTAATAAAACAGTTATATACAAATTCAAATAATATTAAAGCTGTAAACATATAAGTAGCATTAAAGGAAATAGGTTCACATAAATTGAAACGGAGGGAGTAATAAATAAGCCAAATAAAAATCATAAAATAAGCTCGATTTCTGTAACACTGAACCAAAAATTTCTGGGTTTAGTCCCCAGCAGAGTCGCCAGAGCTTTCACACCTCCTTTTGGCGCACTTTACCCCGAAGGATAATGCACAAGGGAGTTTTTTCCAATTTAAGTGACAATATTCGAAATGAGATTATTTATTTATTTCAGAGTCGCCACTTGGAATAAATTATGGTTTCTCATGTCACCAATTTATTTAAAATCCCAAATCGAGGAAATTTTCGACTTTCAAATGAAGTCTGCGAACCAGAAATTTTAAGTAAGGAATTCTGTTGACCCGAGGAAAGGTGTTAGGCACCCCCGGAACCCGTGGTTCTAGCACAGTCGCTTTGATCATACTTGGCTTATTAAAATTATTTAATTACTAATTTTAAGACCTATGTGCATTTATCTTTTTACCGCTTTTAATTACTTGAATTATTCGTATTTAAAGAATTGAATTACGCGAACGTATACTCATTCTTTTTACGCGTCAAATTATGCCACGCGAACGTGTCCACCATTAATATCACTTTGTTTAATTATTAAGAAATAGTTTGGCCAAATTTACGTTAACGCCTACTCCAATTTTTTTTTAAAAAAAATCATAATCATGTTACGTGAGCATATACCTAGTTAAGATAGTATTTTACGACCCTGAAGGATTTTGTACTAAATATTATTCTTTTTTACATCTAGGTTGTGAAATTTACATGAAGGCCATATGTGATTTAATAGTGAATGGAACACCCCAAACTACTATAATTAATTAATAGCTCGTAACCCATTTTGGTATTAAGGAAAGATTAATTAAAGTTACGCGAACGCATACTTCGAATTGATTTTTTTTAGATTCGTGATCATGTTTCGCGAACGTATACGCAATTCAAATCGTATTTTAAAACGGTCTAAAGGCTTGCTACGAATATTAATTATTTTTAATATTTAAACTCAACCTTGTTGCTTATTCAAAGCTGACAGGCCTATTCTCGGGCCCAACTCATTAGGGTTTCCACTCAAAGATAAAAGTGAGCCCTCTTTAAAAATAAGCGGCATGATTCTTAAGCCCAATCAAGTTAAAGAATTAAAATTCTTCACCCATTAATTCAAACCCCAAAGTTATAACATCCAATTTAATCTAGACTTTAATTTAAAGTCCCATCCTATCTTACAATCAAGAACAAGTTTTAAACCAATTGGGTCAATGGCCCAAAACTCATGAAACAGCCCCAAACCCAAGCTTTGTAAGTCCACTACCAAAACCATTCATCAAATTAACATGCAATTAAACTACTTGGAACTTGATTTGAGATTGAACCCCAATAGAAGCAAACTAATACATAAATAGACATGCCCATTATGCTATTTATCAAAAAAAATGTCTTACACTACACATTGGTCAATCTTCAATTCTTATTTAAAGACAGATTTTATCACCAAATGGAGCAAACCTATGCAATTATCATTTAATCTCAATTTTAACACGTGAATCATTCAGGCCTATATTGATATGCACACAAAGAAAACACAGAATACATAGGTTCTCCTCACTTTCATATACATGCTGATACTTTCAAATGCTCAACAGTTCAAGCCCAATAATTATTGAGATCTTAAACCCTTTACAATACACTTAACTAGTTAACTTGCACCCTACTATAGCTGAATAGTTTCGAAACAAACAAGGTATAGTATGATTAGTAGTTCATATACATGCTGATACTTTCAAATGCTCAACAGTTCAAGCCCAATAATTATTGAGATCTTAAACCCTTTACAATACACTTAACTAGTTAACTTGCACCCTACTATAGCTGAATAGTTTCGAAACAAACAAGGTATAGTATGATTAGTAGTTCATATACATAGTGATACTTTCCAATGCTCAACAGTTCAAGCCCAATAATTATTGAGATCTTAAACCCTTTACAATACACTTAACTAGTTAACTTGCACCCTACTATAGCTGAATAGTTTCGAAACAAACAAGGTATAGTATGATTAGTAGTTCATATACATACTGATACTTTCCAATGCTCAACAGTTCAAGCCCAGTAATTATTGAGATCTTAAACCCTTTACAATATACTTAACTAGTTAACTTGCACCCTACTATAGCTGAATAGTTTCGAAACAAACAAGGTATTGTATGATTAGTAGTCCATATACATAAAATGTCTCAAGTTCGGATTTATTTACACATCAACAGCCTAAACCTCATGTTTTCAACAAAATACAAAACAGAAAAAGTAAAGAGCATTCCTGAAATACCACTATACTAAGATGAACTAACCAATCTAACTACCATCACACCATACCAACGATTTCAGATATCCCAAGCAAATAATTGACATGAAAACTTAAAGAAAATGGTTATGCATTCATAAAGATTCAGGCCAGCTTCCAAATTTGCATCTATCTCCTAGAGAATCAAGAAATACCTGGAAATAAAAGTGAAAGGAGGGTAGGATCAGCAGTATCAACAACAGTATCCAGCAGACAGCAATTTGGAGCTTTAAACAGCAGAAATTGACAACCAAAGGAAAAATCAAGACACTCGATAAAGCAGTGCAAATAAACGAACAACAAAACCTCAGAATTGAAAACCAGTAAAAAGCCCACAATCACTGGCAGAATGCACAGTGAATCAGAAATCAAGAAAGAGTCAAAGAAGCAGTTATGGCTCTATTTTTTTAACACTGGAATCAAAATCTCTCTCTATTTGTATATCAGTGTGTGTGTGTGTGACAGTCTAATATATCAATAAAAATATGTTCTCTTTTTTCTTTTAAACTTTCACTCTTCTTTTAAAATATGTTATCTTTTTTTTCAAGTTTTTGCTCTCTTCCAATGTAAATCTTCCATAAAAATATACACTGCCTTTAATAGGCATCAATTTAGTGTTGTCCCTTCCCACCATCAATCTTATTCTTATTTTATGTCACTTATTTATCCTAGTGGTAATTAATTATAACTAGTGCACACCTATTCTTTAAAAATCAGATTAGTGAAGTTACTATTATCACCATTATCCCCATATTATATACTATCTAGGTTGACCCCTAAGCTTATGTTAATTACACCCTAGAAATTATTAGCAGCCCCTAATTAATTATTGAATAACATAATTTTCAAACTAAACCCTGGAATCACTGAAAACCTGTTTTTTTTTTAGATTATAACAGCTATAACCAAACATTCCCATAATAATTCTCCATCAGCTATGCCAATCATTCCCACAATTAACTAATTAGGACTCTACTTTATTTTAGTCGTAAACAGACCAGCTGAATTATCCAAAAATAGGCAAATATTTTCAAGGATGAGACTATGCATTATAGATTGAGAACCATGGCTTAACTAATTTGAACAATTACCAGTCTAATACCCTCTGCGCAACTACTGAATGAGTACAGATTCAATACACATAAAATCAAAACAAGAGAAAATAATCAAACCAAAACCTAGACTTTGAGGAAAATTCTGATTCAATATTAGCCAGCAAAATCCAATCATTCTAACACAAACATGAATTAGTCAGTAAAAGAAATTACTTAACCGACAATTTACGACATATGCTAATCGATTAAAAGAAAAATAAAATAGACTAGAAAAAGGGTCCGACAAAAGGAGGAGAGTTAATTAATCAGAGGTGATACATTAAACATAGCTTAATCGGATAAAAAAGAAAAAAAACACAGTGATAATCAAGAAAACTATAGAAAAAAAAAAGAAAGAGAAATACCTCAGAACGGGCTAAACATCCAATTCGTTTTAGTCGAACTTGAAACTCTAAACCAGATCGTTGATTTTGACCACACGAGATATTAGCCATGTGTTTTCAAGTTAAAACACATGGTTAATATCCACCGTGGTCTCAATCATTATCGAACCCTCGATTTCAATTTGGGCTTCAAACTCATATTCAATATTTGAGATAATGGAAAATGATTTGAAGAAAATGGGTCCGAGATTTGGATTGGGGGTGGTCAGATGGTCAAGGGGTGTTAGTTTGGTGACCGGCGGCATTGTTGCCGCCGGGTTTCAGGCTATGGGAAAAGGGGGCGGCGCTAGGGTTTGGGGCTGGGTTGTTTGTGTTGTCTCTGATTGAGACGATGAGCAGAGGGGGCGTTTGGATCGGGGGGCTAGGTAGAGATCAGGCTTATATATGGAAGGGGAGATTTAATCGTGGCCATTCGATTAAACAAAATCGACGGCCTGGATCTCTCACTAAAGAGAAACGGTGCCGTCTAGTAATGGGTGGGACTGGGTAAACGGGTCAGCTGGTAAAACGGGTTGGGGAGAAATGAGGGCCATTGGATTCACAAGGATGTGAACGGTTGAGATGGGTTAGAATTGAAACGGCGTAGTTTTGGTGTCAAACTACGTCGTTTGATGGCTCTGGGGAAACCAATCTCTTGGACTGGCCGGTTGGGCCCGGGGTTGGAGTGATTTTGGGCCTGATCTTGGGTTAAAATTGGGCTGCCCAGTCCACTTTTCCTTTATTTCCAATCCCTTTTTTTTTTCTTCTCTTTTAATCTTAATTCCTAATTTATTAAAAACAAAAATTCTAAATTGCATTACAAAATCAAATTAATTTGTAAGAATACTAATTAAGTTCTAATAACAATTCACACATTAAACATCAATTAAAATTATAAATTACACAACTTTGACTAAAATATTAAAATGCAAAACACACCTTTTGATTTTAAATTTTTTATAAAACAAATTACTTAATTAAATTCTAAATTCAAATACAACATATATTTTTTTTTGCCTTTTATGTTAAAGAAAAAATAAACATGTATGGACAAAAATGCAAACAATAATTAAGAAAATCACACAAAATTCTTAGAAAATCACACACATCACAAAACTATTTTATTTTTGGATTTTTGGGAGTAATTCTCATGCGGGGCAAAAATCACGTGCTCACAAAGAGATACAAATATTATATATGAATTACATATATTATATATTCGTTGACTTTTTAGTTTAAGCGATTGGATAAACTCTTATTTAAGTTAATTTTTTCTATTTATTTTTAAATTCATTTTGTTTTGATCACTAGTTTGAGATCAAAACATTGTTGATTGATTAATTTTCCTCACAATTGTTTCAAGTTCATAGATTGTTATACCACCCTCTCATAAAGATAAAAATAACCCTACAATACCCGAATAACTAATCTATTCGGGGACTTATTGACTTGTACTATTCATAGCATGCATCTGACAGAAAAATCATGCCAACAAACATGAAGCTGAAGTAACAGCCAAGATATGAAGCTGGAGTAATTATATTTGTAAATGTTGATATTCATTCTATGTTTGATTCTTAATGCAGGGATGCAAGAAATCACGATGAAGAGATACAAATATTATAGGTGGAATCAGGGGCGGACCTAGGTGGAAGGTAGAGAGGTCACGAGCACCCGTTAAGCTAGGGAAAAAACATGTATGTATATGTATATGCAGGCTATATACATGGAGAAACAGTCATATTTTATTAGGCACCTTAGTCTCAAAAGTCCGTTTGCGGCACTAGTCGCATTTGCGACTAAGAGTAGCTCTTATGCCTGGATACAGGGGATCAATTCCCAGCTCCAATAGTTACTTAAATTTTTCTTGAAGGATCTATAAGCACAGATTTCTTTTTTTTTTTTGGCTTTTTTCCTTTAGTTCCATGTCTTTTTTTCCAATTTTTTCTTTAGTTTCCGCCCAAAACTCCCTTTCTTGTGATAAAACTTCTCCCTAAAAAAATCTCAAACTCTTCTCTATATTAAAAATTGAAGCTTAGCACTTATCATAATCATCAAAGTCTTAAGAGAGTTGCACATCAAACTTTATAGTTAATAATTCGCACGAATCATGACTATGATAAAAATAATAGTGCTCCTGTCACTTCGAAATTCTGGGTCCGCCTCTGGGTGGAGTATACACATATTATACATTTGTTGGCTATGTTTAATTTAAAGGATCGGATGGATAATTGTTTAAGTTAATTTCTATTTATTTTTATTTTCACTAATTTGGGATTGAAGCATAGTTGATTGATTGATTTTCGTCGCCAATGTTTCAGTTCAGAAAATTACATAGCATTGATGTGTGTCCTTCAATGAGACTGGTCTTAGCTATATGTCCTCGTAATTGAAAGTATTTAACAAATGGACTCCGTCTCGTTGCCCCTTTAGCTCCTTCTTCTCCATCTCTGCTTTTTCACCAACAACATCATAATTTTTCAATTATGAAAGCCTAAAATTCTTTTTTGCGGTTAGAAATTCAAAGTTAATAGTTAATTGCTGTCAAGATTATTTGATTTTTTATGCTTAAGCTTTTACTTTAAACACTGATTTCCTAGTTTACTTTAAGAATTTCAAAACTTATTGTTGGTTCTTAGAAAGTGCCGAAGTATAGCGAGTCTTCGTAATTTAGTGTTATTTGACTAAATTGGTGATTGAGGATTATTTGTGTTGGTATTTGAAGTAAATTTGGGATGGCTTGATCGAAATTGAAATTGCAAATTTAAAAAACGTTTCGCGAAACAACACAAAAAAAGTAGACATTCATGAACAATTAACAATTTAACAGATAGATTGCAGATATTACAAAATTATACAAATTTTATAAAATTTAGTGAACAACTAAACAAGCACAAAATCATACCAACTGAATAGAGTTTATGAACAATTAATGATATAACTAGAATAAATATAGTATAAACTCAAGAAATTTCTGAAGAATTGCACAGGTCAAACGGTTATTTTTTAAATACATTCAAAAACAGCGACAATATTTAAAGACCAATTCTTTATAAGGCCATTCCCGTCATTCACTCTTTCAAATATAACGTAGGGCTTCTTATTGTTCATTGAGAGTTAAATATAGGAATTTTACCTCATATAACAAAGGTATACACTTTATTTATTATAAATCAAAATTATTTTAAAATATTAATTTTTATAGCTATCTTTTACATTGTATAGCAAAATAAATACTTATGGTATATACTATCATTGAGGCATGAAATAAGACATAAAATACTCTATTTATGTTTTTCATCTCTCTTAGATAGCTAGACATACCTATTTTTAAGGTGATTATCGTTACTGTATTCATGAATACATGGCACGAATACATGTGCATATAGCTGGACTACCCTGATTTTATGCGCTTTTTACTGATGTATGCATGAATACAGCAGCGCGAATACATGTGAATACATACGCGTACAGCTGGACTGCCCTGATTTTAGGCGCTTTTTGTTGATGTATTCACGAATACATGTGAATACATGCGCATATAGTTAGACTGCCCTAATCTTAGGCGATTTTTACTGTTGTATTAATGAATACAGCAGTGCGAATACATGCGCGTACAGCTGGATTTCCCTGATTTTAGGCGTGTTTTGTTGTTGTATTCATGAATACATGGCGCGAATATAAGTGAATACATGATCGTACAGCTGGTTTCTTGATTTTAGGCGTTTTTTGTTGTTGTATTCATGAATACATGGCGCGAATATATGTGAATACATGGGCGTGCAGTTGGACTGCCCTAATTTTTAGGCGCTTTTTGATGTTGTATTTATAAATACAGCAATACGAATACACTACTATAACAACTGAATAGTAGCCATAGAAAATAATATATATATGGTAGCTATAGAAAATTAATAACCACTAAATAATAGTGATTTCTGAAAATTGCTCTTAAATATACATGGACTGGCTTTCCCAACCCAAAAGATGCACATTAGAGAGGCCCGCATTAATGGACCGCATAATCCGAGTAGAAATGACATCAGCCTATTTAAGAATGGAATTTTTACACCCTATAGAAAATCTTAGTACCTTATTTATCAATAATAAATACCATTTTAAAATATTACATCCTATAAAAAAAACCTTTTATCATTTATGGCAAAAAAAAGTTACATCCTACAATTAAGGCACCATATATGCTAACTATTATTTTTTTCTCTCCCTTTTTGTATTTTCTCTCACATAATTACCGCGTATCTGCAAACCTCAATACAATCTCTCTCTGTTTGCTTACAACCAGACTCTCTTCTCCTGCAAACCCTAGTTTCTTACCCAAATATGCATAGCAGATGTTTGAGGACCTTGCAGCTTTACTCACATACCGCATTCGTGAAAGAAACAATTCTCAAGTTTTACCAATAGTTACGTTGCAACTCATGAAGATAATTCTTTGAGAAGAGATGACGCAATCATACGATCAGAACGTCACAATCTGGATTTTCTTGCACCAGAACTTCCAAGGCTAGGGTTTTTGTAGATGTGTTAGGGCTGACCAGCCGGAATTAATGGCAAACCGCCGGCCAGCAAAGTGTTTCTCTCTCTAGATCGCCCAAATCGCCTATTTGTATTCAGTTATATTCGAATGTATTCTTTAGCTGTATTCACTTATATTCGGGTTTAATCAGTTGTATTTAACTATTTTATTCAACAGTAGTTAGTATATTCAAGTGTTTTATACAACTGTATTCAGTTATATTCAACTATTTTTTTTAGCAGAAGGTAGTTGTATTTTGTTGCATTCAATAGTTTATTAAGTTGTATTCAGCTGTATTTTTTTGTATTCAAGTGTTTTATTCGGATGAATTAAGGTGTATTTTGTTGTATTCAACTGTATTGTTCATATGTATTTCTCTTTATTCAGCTATAATCTTTATTATGTATCTTTCAAATACAGATTAATGAAGGATCGTTTTAGGTCGTTGAGTTAAATTAGGAGAATATCATGTGATTTTATTTCCTTCGATTTTAGCGCAGATACGTTATTGTATTTAATGTTAATGTCGCTTGAATACAGCTAAATACATGTCAAACTTAACTAGAATTCCAGATTTTACGCTTATATTTTTTGTTGTATTAATGAATACAACAACTTAAATACATGAAATATGTTGTATAAAAACATAAAAGATATCTATAATACGTAATATAGCAAAGAGTATCTATAAATAGCTAATTAGACCAAAAAGATGTGCTTTACGAAAAATTCCCTTTAAGAATTAACCTATGAGTCCTCAATTTCTATTTCGAGACAAAAATATATTGAATTATCTTTAAGTTAAATTTTTTTAATATTTTAGGATAAAATAAGTAATAATTAATCACTAAATATGACTATATGTGCACTTGCCCCCTTATCTGATGCGTTGCTTTTCACTCCCTAAAAGGCCAGAAACAAAGTAATCTTATCTGAGTAGCCCAGCGGAAGCCTCTTACATGTTCGACGAAATGCCTCAAAGAGAATAATCATCCAAGTTCTTTCACAATCTACGATTCTTGGTTTATGGGAGTCTTCGTTTTGCTGGTATAATTTAGCCTGAAGATTGAAAATGGAGAAAATAATGGTGTTGCAGAGTAATCCAGCTTCCCTATCCACACAGCTTTCCACTACTACAACTACTTATAACTGCAGTTTAGGCTGCTCCAATGTCATCTCTTTCAGATTTCCCAGAAGAATTAATGTAGTCAAAATTTGTTATTTTCACAATTTTACTAAAAGGACTAACGTAGTCAACTTAACCAACGCTTCTTTTTGGGAAGATCCTGATGATGGCAGTGATAGTGAAGACGAAGAGGAAGAACAAGAAGAAGAAGAAGATATGGAAAAGGAAGAAGGAGATATGGATGTTGAGAGTAAGTGGGACTATGGAGCAGAAAATAAAACAACAGCTAATTGTACAAATGGGTTGTCTAGTAGCAACTCTGAAGAGGAGTTTATGAAAGGTATATTCTTTTTTCTGTTTTCCATTGGGGCATTTATATAATTGTTGTTGTCTTCAGAAAATTCTTGAAAATTGGTAGTTTATTCAAACTATAACAAAAGGGATAAAAGAAAAACTAAGTTGGGTGATTTCTTCCCCCGAGCCTTAGTGGGCCAAGTTATTCAGTATCGATGTAGGAAGTAGGAGGTAGCTGGTGGAATAATCAAAGACGTGCCACAAGCTAGCTCAGACACCACTAATATAGGAGGGGGAGGAGGGGGGGTAAACGAGGTTAGGAGATGACTTGTAATCCATCCGCCTCGTGGACTTTAGACTCTAATTGGTCTATGGAAATACATAGCGGCATACAACCAAAACGACTCCTGGTAGATATTAGTGCTTTTCTGTCTTTTGACACCCTCGAGAACAGATGAAAGAAGGGAAGTTACAAAATGAAGCAAGGAATTTGAGAGATAGACATTGTAGAATGGATAGTTCCAGACTTCCAGCAGATGATGTTAATAAGTTGTGTTTCATCATTTCGTCCTGATTTAGTTTTGTATCTTAATGTCAGTTGACATTAGCTCTAGTACATCAATTCAGCTAATCTATTATAGTCGTTTCGAAATGCTTCAGGTTCAATCAGCTCTCCTTCAAAACCCCTCAACACGCACAAAAAAAAAGTTCATTGCGCTTGGGCAAGTGAACGATAAAGTATTAGTATCTAACTTTTGTTTTTGTTTCAGAGATTGAACAGCTTTTGAGCCCAGAGGAAATGGCAATTTTGTACCGCAACCAAACTCCAGAGCTGGATAAGATATCAACTGTAAGTTCCTAGGACCTCCTGCTGCCTCTTTTCTAACATCTTCTCTGATAAGTAAATTAGTAGTCTTTCGTGCAAGCCAGGGGCTTGCTATTCTAACTGTTAGAAGTTTACAAACTGTAGAGACCAAAATCTACATTATTGAAAAGAAATCATACATTCTTTTGCTGGTTTCTGAAACAAGTCCTGATACTATTGGATGTGTGTCTAATCCAGGAAAAATGGAACCCTCTTCACACTTTTGCATTAGCAGGGCAGATACGATTTATGGATAAACTTCTAGAGGAGGGTCTCTATATTGATGCTGTTGACATGGTAAGATCCGCTGTATCCATAACGTAGATAGTGTTGATTGACATTTAATACCTTTGTTCGTTGGTTAATTTGGTGACAGGAAGGGCGAACCGCTCTCCACCATGCTGTTTTTGGTAAAAAGGAGGCTGTTATCAGTCATCTTCTAAGAAAAGACGCAAATCCTCAAGTTAGGGATTTGGTGAGACAACTTGCTTTTGCTTTTCACTTTTTAAACAACTTGATTAAAGTTTGATTACAGGGATCATATTCTATGTCTCCCTGATATCATAACAGGACGGTGTTACCCCGCTTCATTATGCAGTTCAAGTAGGAGCCATGCAAACTGTCAAGTTGTTAATCAAATACAAGGTTGATGTGAATGTTGCTGATAATGTAAGTGAACATTTTATTTTATTTTCTGACATTTTCATGGTCCTGTTAGCTTATTTGTAGTAATTCCTTCTTGCAGGAGGGCTGGACGCCGCTTCATGTGGCCATGCAAAGCAGAAACAGAGACATAGCTAAAATTCTTCTAGTCAATGGAGCAGATAAGTACAGGAAGAATAAGGTAATTGTAGCTATAACTTTAGTGCCAAACTAGTGTTATTGCTGGTTCAGTCTCTACGGCTTAAAATACGCTTAAGAACTTCCGTACTGCCCTGTTGGGTGGTTTTTAATACCTCCTCCTACCTGTATGCGTGTAATGCAACTCTAATGATGTTCTTCTCATTGATAAATATCCCGATTACAACTCATTTTTGCCCTCAGCTTTGAGAAAGGATGGCAAAGGTCATTCAAACCAAATATAGACGTGCCAATCCAACTCAAGCGGTAGATGAATGATAAAAGATACTATCCACCATGACCACATGTAGGATGAGTGAGCTGCGAAGTAGGGATTCAAACAAATGCAAAAATGGTATACTTAGAATATTCCTTGTGTTAAGAGGATTCAACGGTTTATGTATATACAACAAAAAAATTGTTTTTGTAGTACTTGCGCACTAAAATTTTCCTGGGATGGGAGGACTTTTCTATACCTTGCCATTGCTCTCCCTATTAGTAAGAGTTTTAGCAGTTTTGTGCTTCTCTATCCTTAGACAGGTATGCATGTGAAAATTTTAATAGCCTTTGAACATTTACGTTGACAGGATGGGAATACACCGCTTGATCTTAGCCTTTGTTATGGCAAAGATTTCAAGTCTTATGATCTGGCGAAATTACTGAAGCTCGTTCCTGCTAATAGAGAGCTGTGATTCACTTCTACAGTTTACTCACAGTTCCAAGAGATTGATCTTCCAAATATTCAAGAAGATTAGAGCCAGAACATCGACTTTCCCGCCCCAGTTTTGCCTCCGACAGAAGAAGAAAATGCAGATGTCCAATTAAGGAGGAAATATTAAGCGTGTTAGGATGGAGATACTGAAGCACAAGTCAGATTGACTATCAGCCATGGAATCACTGGTGTAAAATCTTTGGGCAAATGTGCTGAACTATCTACTTTTATGGTATACATGCATACTTGTATGAAAATCTCTTACAACTTTTATCCCTATCAAACGTGACACTTTTAATACCCATCAGAAATTGTCTAAGCATCCTGCAACCCAAGTAGCATTTACACTATATTCTGATATGCTGTAAGGATTAACTTGCAAACAACCATCAAAACTATCTGAAGGCAAGTAGTCTACGATAAATAGGTTACAATAGGTACTGCGACCACAATTGTTATCTCATCCAACACAACCTCAAGCATTGAACTGACTACGATGTTCTAGACATCGTTTGATCAGTGCTTTGAATAATGTAGGTTTACTACAAGTACAAAACATGTAAAATTAAGCACTAGTTGATTCCAAAGAACAGGTTAATCTCCGCTTGCACAACCTTTACAGCCGCAATGGACACATTCAATAACCTTCTCCTCCCTAAGATGCTGTGGAACACGGCAAACACAAGTTGTTTGAAAGTTGTGATCTCGTGGTTGCATGCACCTCAAACAGCAGAGACGTTCATAACCAGGCTGTAATTCAAAGCCACAACCATAAGAATTGACTACAAAGTCGGTATATACACAAATGGAAAGGACACACCAACTTCCCCCAAAAGTACTAAACAAAAGTCAAAACAGAAATACATAAAGAAAAAAGAGAAATATGCGTTGGCATGTGTACATGAACAAAAAGAGTTCCCCACAAATGAAAAAAAGGGATAGTTCATGGCTTCATGCAAGTGCACTTAAAAAGCAAAGGCGGCACACAAATTGAAGCAAGGAGGGTGAACATACCTTTTTCCATTTCGCAATCAAATTTTTATCCGCATATCCTTGATCTAGGCAGAACTCATATAATTCCTTGGAGATCTCCTTCCTCCTGTGATAGAGATCAAAAATATACCGGCTCTTCTGGTGGGCAATTTTGAAAATAGGCCACAAAGCCTCGCATTTTCTTTTGCCATCATGAGGATCATTCTCAGCTATACAAAACAGTCAAACCAACATTAAAATTCCACAATAAATTAGGAGATGAATATCATTTGACTACACAGGAAACAACGAACGTTAAAATAGACTTATTAACTGAAGTGACAATACCTTCCCTCATTTTTGCTTGTAATTCACTAAGAGTAGGTTCAATCAGCTCCCATCCCTCTGGATATTTGACACGGTTTGTTTTTACTTTAGGCATGACCTTAACTGCAGAAAATCGACATAAATGTAAAACATACTGACAAATTTATCTTAATTTTTGACTTTATACAAGGATTAAGCAGTCAGAAAACACTGCCAATAACAATTTTGGTAAATGATAGAAGATGCTCGGATAATGAGTTCAAAGCATCAATTGGCCAACAAAAGCCAAACTGATATTCTTACGCGATCATGATACACTACTCAATACATAATCTAGTAAAATTACATGGACAGGCTTTCAGATTCTCAGCATTTCATGGTTAACTTCAAGACCAGTCATGCTTAACTCTTGGTTACAAATCAAGCAAATACAGTTTAACGGGAAGTTGTTCCCAACGATAAATAAAAGACAAGTGACTATGACTGCCGCAAACAAGGCAAAAGCAATGGATATGTGCTCGCCTGACACACATTTCATTTTTTTCCTTTGTTTCCCTCGTTAACAAAGTAGGCTAAAGGGGAGCATAAGACAACAACAACAACCACCACCCAGTGAAGTCCCACAAATGCAGTCTCGGGAGGATAGTATGTACGCATACCTTACCCCTACATTGGGAGGGTAGAAAGGTGTTTTCCGATAAACCCTCGGCTTAGGCAGGAAGGAAAGAAATAGTAGAAACAAGAATTACCATCATTAAATGCCAAAAAGATAATCACGGTAAACTAGGAGCCAGAAAATAGATGGAAATAAGATGTAGCAAGTTAGCAACAAGAAACTAAGAAACCAATGCGGATGGTAAGAGGAAAACATGTAAAATTAGCAATTTAAGAATAAGAACATACTACCAATCTAACCCTAATACACCCTGTACGGATCAAGAAGTGCTCGACTACCTACTAACATTCCATCCCAATTCTCAACCTCCACACCCTCCTATCAAGGGTCATGTCCTCGGTAAGCTGAAGTCGCATCATGTTTTGCCTGATCACCTCTCCCCAATTTTCCTTGTCTCCCTCTACCTCTTCTCATACCCACCAAAGCCAACCGTTCATACCACCTTACTAGGGCTACTACCTCTTCTCATACCCACCAAAGCCAACCGCTCATACCACCTTACTAGGGCATCTGGGCTCCTCCTCTTCACATGCCCGAACCGTTAAGTCTCGCTTCCCGCATCTTGTCCTCCACGGGAGCCACGCCCACCTTTACCCGGATATCTCCATTCCCCTGTAGTGCTACCCATGAAACTCATTATTGAACCGGAGGAAGTCTTCTGTTAATTAACCACTAAAATCAAGCCATAATTTTTAGAGGTTGTACAAACTTGTCCTACTTTCCATTACATGGATATGTTGTCATTACTTTTCATAATAGTGTGCAAACTTGAGTTTAAATAACGGGGGTTGGAAACCAAGGATGTAGCTTAGTGGTTGATGAAGTGAGTGAAAACCTTCGATATCAAGGATCAGATACCAGCAGGGACAAAAAACATTGGTGATTTCTTCCCATTTGTCTAAGCCTAAGCCATGATAAACCGATAGCAGGCTAAAGGGGAGTATAAAGAAGAAATCTGTGAACTGCAAGCCATCAGCGCTCTAATTAACACATACAACGAGGGAGATTAGAGATAGAAGTTTTGCTTGAACTGACATTCTAAGGCATAGTTGATAATCAGATAATTTGACATGCTTCATAAAAATATAATGAATGAATCACTTTACATTTTAGATCTCTCAACAAATTAGCATTACTATATGGTAATAGGTTATAATAAGAAAGTTGTGGCCACCATTACCACAAGCTACATGTCACAATAAGAAAGTTGAGTGTAGAACAACCTAACAACCTAGCAATGACACATATATATATGTTTGCTACATGCCTGGTTATAGTTTCAAGGTAGTTCACCTTAAACTATCTGATTGAAGGCAAGATTCAGTTAGTCAATAAGGAAACTTCAGTTTTTGTAACTAAGGCAAATCAAATGCAGATCGAATATCAAGGTCTCGCGTCGGAGCACGCTTGTGATCCGCTAGAGCTCGGCTCGGGAAAAAGATCCAGGTTAACAGCCTTACGAACTTAGAGAGCCTTTCTACTTCTGTTCTCTTATAAACCATGCAAATATAATCTATAATGCGATCTATATTTTCAACTTCAGCCTCTTGCTAGTTTCTCTATCACTCTCCTCCCATCATCACCAATCTCCTCAACACATCCATGATCCATCACTTTTCATTGTATCCATCCCAACGTTATCAAAGGCGAAAAGCGCAAAAAAACTTTAAGGTCCGTTGGGGCTTTAAGCGCAAAGTGCAAAGAAAGAGTCGGCTTTAATGAAATAAGGCGCAACTGAAGAAAAAGTAAAAATATGTATATGCAGTATAAGACAAATAATTATAAGCATGAATAAAAAATATATGGACAAAGAAATTGGGAAAAATTTACGATAAAGAAAAATATCAATTGTTTAATATTGCCTTTTCAGGATTACACTCATTGGCAAGTAAAAATATGCCTAAGAACCTTGATGCGATACTAAAGCGCCCACAAAACGAGGCGAAGCGCTCAACAAGTTTTGAGCCTCACTTCAGGGCTTAAGCGCGCTTTAAGCGTTCCTTCGACCACAATGATCCATCCCTTCTAATCCAATCTCTTGTGGCCTTACTCATTTTACGTCAAAACGTTCACTCTAGCAGGCAGCAGCAAGAATATGGTGTCAAAAGTAACAAAAAATAAAGAAAGTAGGGATAGATATCTCGCATTAGCTTTTATCTCAGAACGCAATTCCTTTTGGAACGGCTACTCCGTATTTAGAACACATGGCTTTTGGATTTAGTATTCCATCTGAAACTTGTAGCAGATATCTAGGATTGCTTTTTTACTTGCATTAAGAAGAGTAGTGATTTTGATTGAATTAGTTTTCCTTAATTCAAAGTTGTGGCTGCTACCTCAATGATTTTAGTGTAGCTTAGAGCTTTTTGGATTGAGTTAGAAGATATTTGTTATTTCTATTTTGGATAACATTTGCTAGTCCAATATAACAACTGAGTTGATAATGCATAAACTTCCTCTTCCACCAATTAAGCCAAGATCGAGCAGCAAGATATTAGGGTCAATTACTATTGAGCATGGTATAGCTAAGTCGAGCCACACCAAGCTTGCCTAATTTTCAGCTCCCTTAGAAGGTCAACTACATTCAAACATAACAACTATGCCTCGACCCCAAATTAGCTGGTGTGGCTGCTTCAGACCCGTATCCTCTCTAGCCATCGTCACATAACATACTTGATTCTTAGGTTTTGGCCGTATGAATCCTCTATACTCATCTCGATTATTTCGGTTTGTTTCATTCCAGCACTATTAGGGTTTTATAGGTCTTTTACTTGACAGTATCATAATCATGCCTAACCTCATAAACCAAATTACCCACAGATTTGGCAACACATAACGTAGGCGCTAACTTCGCCTCCTTGATAATACAAACCGTATGCATAATTATCAAACACAATGAAAATGCAACAAATAAATTATTATTTCCATATTTCAGAATATTTAAATTGACTCTTACAGGCTACAGCACTATTCTTCTTTCAGCGAACAAATATTGCGAGTTAAATCAACTTTAATCAAATACTTCTACATCCCATTCTTCATAATAGGCCGGAGAAAAGAAAATATAGAGAAGATCATATATACCTGAACTAAAATAAACTTAGTACAAAAAAAGTACACAAAAATATGCCGCAAAAGCAACTGTACCGGTATCGAATGCTAACTAATGGTGAAGGCGAAAGAGACGGCGGCTCATAGGACGATACGAACCTAAGAAGCTCCGGTTAGTGGTGAGCTTGGATTCTGGAAACTTCGATTTTCTTATCGAGGGAAAAGGAACATTGGAGCTGGGTAAAACGCTAGCTTATTGATTAACCCGGTTCTGGAGCTAAATAGATAAGTAGTCTGAATCCTGATAAGATTTGACCTGTAATTTTCCTTTTTGGCATAATACATATCCCTTCCCCCCTCCCCCCAAATAAATTATTGCCAATAATAAGAGGACATAAAACTCGTGGTAATAATATTCAATATATTATTACTTATTAATAAAATTTATTCTGTATAATTTCATCTCAGTTAAACTTCAAATATCACATGATGATTGCATTTCTTTTTTTAATAAATAAAATCTTTCTAAGAAATAATATAGTAATTTTATTATTTTATATTTATAAATTTTTATTTGTATATGTTATACTTTATTGAATTTGATAACTTTCGTATTTAGATGATATGAGCAATACAAATATAATAAATATATAGGTTACTAATATAGTATATGGATACGAGAAGTGCAAACAAATTCAATAGTAAAATATAGGCAAATTACATAAGTTGCCACCTGACCTATGGCCCAAATCTCCTATACACACTTTTTGTGAACAATAATAACGTTACGCACGCAACCTTTCTAAAGTGTATCTAATACATACCATTTTTTTGTTGACCAGCTTTTTAAAATGTGTAATATCACACACCAATAATATTATGACACATGTCAAAATGGAAAGAAAATACAATAAAATACCTAATCTACACCATAATTAAAATTTCTTCTTTGAAAAAAAATAAAAAATAAAAAAGATCCCCCTTTCACGTTTTAGTAATCCTACCATTTTTTTGTTGACCAGCTTTTCAAAATATGTGTAATATCACACACCAATAATATTATGACACGTGTCAAAATGGAAAGAAAATACAATAAAATACCTAATCTACACCATAATTAAAATTTCTTCTTTGAACAAAAATAAAAAATAAAAAAGATCCCCCTTTCACGCTTTTAGTAATCCCCCCCCCTCCCCCGCTTTGTCATCTTCTCCACATTCACAACCCTATCAACAGCTTTCCGCCATTAACGCCATAGTTAGTGGGGTGGTGGGGTGTGGAAAAGGAACCAAATTATTTGGAGATGAAATAGTTAATAATAGAAAAAATAATAATTGACTCAAAAAAAGTTTAAAAGTAAAAAAGGCTAGATATACGCGTTTAAGTAATGATTAAGGCCCAAAAGTCTTACATTCACCCGCCTTTTTTACGTGTAAAAGACACGCGCGCGCCATCCGTCAAATATGGTATGTACTAGATACACTTTAGAAAGGTTGCGTGTGTAATATTATTATCGTCCACAGAAAGGGTATAAGGGGGATTTGGGTAATAGGTCATGTGATAACTAATGTATTTTGCCATAAAATATATAAACAGAACCCCACAAGTGCCATTGGAAAGATCCAATAAATAGTAAAGAGTATATAAGTTACAAAAGAAAAGGAGCAATGCACTTAGTGTATAGAACAAAATTAAAAAAATAATTTTTTTAGAGTTCTTAAAATTTTCATGTTACCGCAGTACAGAAATTTATTTTTTAAATTTTCACTCAGATGACTCACAAAACTTCAAAAATAATCCAAAATTATATTCACGTCCAAACACAACTCTAATTTTCAAATATCATTTTTACTTGGATTTTCCCCTTTTTTTGAAATTTTACCATTCTTATGTCCAAATGCCCACTAAATGTACCACGCACTTTCGAAGAAAAAAAAAGTAAATATTGTTATAAGTAAATAACATATTGCGTATTACCACGAGAGTTTTATGTCCTTTTATTATTGGCAAATAATTTGGGACTTATAAAAAAAAGTATTTTCCTTGGGGTTGGGGTGGGTAGGTATTGTGCCAAAAAGGAAAATCACGGACCAAATCTTATCCGGATTCGGACTAGCCATCTATTTAGCTCCATAACTGGTTCAATTGGTTAGCCTTTTACCCAACCCCGACGCTTCTTTCACCCCTCGATAAGAAAATCGAAGTTTCCAGAATCCAAGCTTACCGGACTTCTTAGGTTCGTATCGTTCTCTGCGCCACAGTCACTGTTACTTAACTCTCAGTACCGGTACAGTTGCTTTTGTCGTATTTTTTGTCATTCAAAAGTGTCCTTTTTGGTACTAATTTACTTATTTTTATATGATCTTCTATATTATGAAGAAATACGGCATAGAAGTATTTGATTAAAGCAGATTTAGCTCATATTTGTTCGCTGAAGGAAGAATAATGTTGTAGGAAGTTAATTTAAATATTCTGAAATATGAAATAATAATTTCTTTGCTGTATTTTCATTTTGTCTCTGGATTTTGATAAATTATGCACACGATTTTATTGTCAAGGAGGTGAAGTTCGCGCATGCGTTATCTACTGCTAAGTCTGCAGGTAATTTGGTTTATGAGGTTTAGGCATGATTATGATACTGTCAAGACTAAAACCTATAAAAACCCTAATAGTGTCTGAATGAAACAAACCGAAATAATCAAGATGAGTATAGAGATATGGCCAAAACCTAACAATCGAGTATGTTGTGTAAAGATGGCTAGAGAGGAGACGGACAAGGTAGCAAGGACTGAGGCAAAAACGCAAGCAAAGTGATGAGGAGGGGTTGCTTCTGAAGAAAATCGCAGGCACAATGTATTTCACAGTTAGGAATTTTACAATCCCCTGGCTCCAATCACTAGTGAACTGCAATTATACTGTCAATGTATATATTACTTAAATCTTTGGTAATATATCATTTAAAATGACGAAAATTATAGTCTCTGTAATGTGCTATTTCAGGTCATACTTGGCTGGATTTACTCTAAAATACATGCTGGGACAGGGTACTGGTTTTATTTCTGAGCACATGTTCAACAGCTAGAACCTTCTATTTTATGACTTATAATCCAGTAGAGTGTGAAAGGGAACTTCCTTGACTGATTCAAAATCAAAATCCCTGTATGGACTTTACCATAAAGTGGTACACTTGTATTATTTTAGCATAACACTTGCTAATTTATTTTAGGAGGCATTGACCTTAATGGAACTCAATTGTTATATGTATTGTGTACAGTACGTTGACCCAGAAGGAATATTGCTAGTTGATGTTTGCTATAATTATAACTCCTACTACTAAACATAGCTAAAATTGCTAAAGCAAATCCAATTTATGTGCTCCTTAATCTTTGTATAAGATTTCATTTTAAACTTTACCAAAATTGAGTAATTTATCAACCCTATTTGCTCATAATGTGATCTCCAACAACAACAGCAACAACTACACCCAGTAAAATCCCGCCAAGTGGGGTCTGGGATGGTAATGTGTATGCAGACCTTACCCCTACCCGATAGGCAGAGACGTTGTTTCCGATAGACCCTCAACTTGGTACAGAACAAAGCAACCTCAAGATTAAAAAGTTCTATGCAAATCAGACTACAAGATATTTGACAAGGGTGAGATAGTGTATAAGAAGAATTCCCAGTATATTCAAGACATAGCGATAATTTGACACCAGATTGACCAGTATAAGTAAATCAAGTTCAATCATTTCAAGGTAATTGATGCTTACAATAAAGCTGTTCTCCAGCATGCAAAAAAGGAAAGTAGGAATCATCAACCCTTTGAGTTTCTCTTTACATATATTATACAAAAGGAAAGTAGGAACCATCAGCATCACTTTACAGTCCTATCTCGTGCAATTTATTCTTTATCACTGATGAAATCTTGTTCTATCTTAAGCAAATCGGAATCATCGGCAACAAATAACCATAATCAAGAGAAGGAATACCTATTGGTGCTTCAATCTCAAAGTAACGATAATTAAAATGGAACGTTGGTGCAAAAACTAACCAGAAAATCTTCATACACACAAAGGGTAGCAAAAGAGAGGTGCAAAAACTAACCAGAAAATCTTCTTTTTCTCAGGGTGAAAACAGATTAACGCAAAAAAGTGATTACAAATAACAGCAATGGAAAAGAAAACATATAGACGATGGATAGATCTAACCTACGAAAAAGAGAAATTAAGCTTCGATAGGTCCCTTGCGGCGCAGCAGAAGAAAATCGAAGGCAAAGTGACGAGGATGGGTTGATCCTGAAGAAAGTCGCAGGCACAATGTATTCTAAGTAAAATACACTGAAGAAAATCGCAGGCACAATGTATTCTTCAGCTGTTCTTTCAGTGAATAAAAGCTGTGGGAGTATTTTGTTGATTAATGAAGAAGAAGAAACAGCGCAGAACTTGATTATTAATGAAGAAGAAGCGTGAGAGTATTTTGTTGTTGTTGAGGCGGAAGTTTCTAATATCTATATAAACTTAACTAGTTGTACTATAATTTTGTGGGGCTAATATATTTATTACCTTAACATTAATCAAATTATGAAGGTTATTTATACCCTCCACAAATAAACTCTGCAATTTATCTGTTTTTTTGTAGTGTTTTTCCAAATTTTTCAATATACTCTAAATTAGCGGAACTCATATTCTGAACTCGTTACCTCCTGAGTATGAACCTTTTCAAATTAACTATAAGGTTGCGGATATTTTAGACCAGGGAGTGTGAAATAAATCTGTTTTGTTTTCCTTTTCCTTAAATAAACTTGACATAATGTAAAAAACTTTGAAAGCGGCCCCAAAAGGAAAGAACCAAATATTCTTGTAGTTTTTGGCATATTTTATAAACTAAGGTTATTGTTCAATATACTTGTGAGCATTTAGAAATTTAAAAAAAAAAGAACAAATTATTTATGTTGAAGTTTAGAGTGACTTCAAAAATAATAATTCCTTAAGATTAACCATAAGGATTGTGCTAGAAACTTTTGGTGTTTAAATTGTTTGACATAAAAAATTCAATGTTGACAATATTGAACCCGTTAATCACATATTTTATGACGTGAGTTATGTAAATGAATGGTATATGTATTTTCTCCTATATAATTTGAAGCTATTATATTGTAATTTATTTTATGTATATGATAAATGTGTATAGAGTTTGTTAGTCGTCAAAGTGACCAAACTAAATTGTTTAAAGTATTCACATGCATAAAATATTATGATCTCTATTTTGTGTGTGCACTTATGTTATATAGTTTGTTAGCCACCAAAGTGGCCAAATATTTGTTTATGAAAATATGCATACGTAAAATTATAGTTTATCCATAAAATTAATGAAATGGCTATAATTAAAAAAATTAGTGGATAAATTAATTTTTACTATTGCTAGAACTTAAGGATTTACCCAAATGTGAATCAATTATTCTATGAATAGTGAATATGATGAGGTAAAATTAATATTCTTAGTCAAATATATATTGTTTGTCCAAAGATGGCATATATATTTGGTTAAAATATTTAAATACCTATTAAAGACTAAATGGCACTTAAATTATGATAGTGTATCGTAGTATTTACCCAAAGGAGAATTGCGATATGCTTTAACTGTTTTGTTGAATCCATATTGATTTGTGAGCATGTATTATCTATTTTGCATCTATTCCTTTTCATTCGCTTGCTTCCTCTCTTACTGTGTTCAACGGATTGAACTTCTCTAAATGGCGTGAACAAGTCCAGTCCATCTGGTAATTGATTTGCAATATTTTGCAAATGAATAATCTTTTGAACCTATTGTTCACATTGATTTGTTCGAGGATCTAAATGAGACAGTGATAATGCATTCCAATCTATCTTCATTTTCAGTTGCTTATTTTCTCCCCCTAATGTTGGATATACTCATTCATCAAAATGGCAATCAGAAAATCTTGCCGTAAATAAATCTCCAGTCATTGGCTCTAGATATTTTATAATAGAAGGAGATTCATATCCAACATATATCCCCAACCTTCTTTGGGGACCCATCTTTGTGCGTTGTGGTGGAGCAATTGGAACATATGTCGCACAACCAAATATCCTAAGATGGGAAATATTTGGCTCCTGACCAAAAGCCAACTGCAATGGGGAGACTTTATGATAACTTGTGGGCCTTATCCGCACAAGTGTTGCTGCGTGCAAAATAGCATGACCCCATACTGAAATGGGAAGTTTTGTTCTCATAAGCATTGGTCTAGCAATTAATTGGAGGCGTTTGATCAATGATTCTGCTAGACCATTTTGTGTATGAACATGAGCAACCGGATGCTCAATTGTTATCCCGGTTGAAATACAATAATCATTAAAGGCTTGGGATGTAAACTCACTAGCATTGTCAAGACGAATTGTCTTAATTGAATAATCTGGAAATTGTGCTCTTAACTTTATTATTTGAGCCAACAATCTCGCAAATGCCATATTGCGAGTTGATAGTAAACACACATGTGACCATCTTGTAGATGCATCTATCAAAACCATATAATATTTGAATGGTCCACATGGAGGGTGAATGGGCCCACATATATCACCCTGTATACGTTCCAGAAATGCGGGGGATTCCATCTTAACTTTAATAGTTGATGGTCTAATAATTAATTTTCCTTGAGAACATGCAACACAAGAGAATTCCTTAAATTGAAGAATCTTTTGATTCTTCATTGCATGTCCATGTGAATTCTCAATTATTTTACGCATCATATTAGAACCAGGATGGCCCAATCGGTCATGCCAAATAATAAAATTATCTTGATTAGTAAACTTCTCATTTACTACGGCATGTGTTTCAATCCTGCTAATACTTGTATAGTACAAGCCGGAGGAAAGAGCAGGTAACATTTCAAGCACATATTTCTTACTGGACATTATTGTAGTAATATAAAGATATTCAATCTTTTCATTATTGGTAGTCTCAATATGATAGCCATTTTGGCGAATATCTTTGAAACTTAATAAGTTTCTTTGAGATTTACTACAATATAGTGCTTCATCAATAGCCAAATTTGTTCCTCCTGGTAGTAATAAATTGGCTCTTCCAGAACCTTCAATTAATCTTGTACTACCGGATATTGTATTAACATCCGCTTCTTTCATTACCAAATAAGAGAAATATCTCTTATCTTTTATAATAGTGTGTGTTGTAGCACTATCGAGAAGACATATATCATCTTTATTAATCTTGAGTCCAACTGAAGACTGGGGAATGTTCATATTCTTCATAAAAAAAAGGACAAATAATACATTATAAGAAATATGAAAGTCAAGCAAAAAACATTAAGAAATACATTAGGAATGTAGAAAACTAGCAACACATGATGCATTAGGAAAATACACTCAAGAAAAATAAACTAGTTGCAAACATAAAAATAACAACTTTTATAGCTTCATTCCCCAATAAGATGATTAGTTCTTCAGTCAATATCCTCAAAGAAGTCTCCAACTTCTAAATGAGTAATATTTGTTAGGCCTTCAAAATCATCATCTTTATATGCAAGATGTGCCTTAGAATCATATTTATTTGAGGGACCTGCTTCATCATTATTATTTTGAAAGGTCAAGTGTGCCTCCACATTATTTTCCTTTTTCTTGAGAGAGGCTTGATAAAGTTTAACAAAATGCTCTGGCGTACGACAAATGCGTGCCCAATGACCTCTCATACCACATCGGTGACACATACTAGCTTTACCTTTTGAATGATTAATTTGAGAACCCTTATTGTTCTCCAATTTATTTCCACCATAATGACGATAATTGTTTCGCCCCCTGCCACGTCCACGTTTACGACCATGTCCACGACCACGGTAATTATTTTGTTTTCTTTCAAACCTATCATATGTTGCTACAACATTCACTTCCGGAAATGGAGCTGACCCAGTGGGACGGGCTTCATGATTTTTCATTAACAGAGTATTATTCTGCTCAGCCACGAGTAGGCATGTGATTAACTCATAATATTTCTTAAAACCTTTTTCACGGTATTGCTGTTGTAGTACCACATTTGAAGCGTGAAAAGTAGAAAATGTTTTTTCCAATAAGTCCTCATCTGTGATAGTGTCTCCACATAATTTTAATAGAGAACTTACTTTAAAGATAGCAGAATTATACTCACTTACGGTTTTAAAGTCTTGCAACCTTAAATGTATCCACTCATACCGAGCTTTCGGTAATACCGTAAGTTTTAGGTGGTCATATCGATCCTTTAAACTAATCCATAATTCAAGTGGATCTTTTACGGTTAAATATTCAGTTTTTAACCCTTCATGTAGATGATGACGAAGAAAAATCATGGCATTTGCTTTATCCCGATTTGATGCTTCATTTCCTTGTATAATAGTATTTCCAAGACCTTTAGCGTCAAGGTGAATTTCAGCATCAAGAACCCATGATAAATAGTTCCTCCCGGTGATGTCAAGTGCAACAAATTCAAGTTTTGATAAGTTTGACATAGTGAAAACTATCATAAAAGATGAATAAGTTAGAGAAATAATTAAATAATTAATGATAACAAAACGATTTAGATAAAAGAAATAAAAATAGAACTATATCATGTTAACAATCTACTATTTTTTTTTATTTTTTTTTATCATAAAGTAGAAGCTTTTCACTTTATATTATTGATATATATGTATTAATAGAATTGAACGTGAGTAACATTATTTATGTCCCAATAAATATAAAGCAATTAAACTATAAAATTATTACTTATCAGTTCATTTCTCACTGTTAGAATATTTAAACAAATGGAAATGCAATTATTAGTAATGTGCATGAATTTAATTAAAAATTTAAATATCAAAGTAATGTTGACAACAAATAAGTGAAGTACTAAAATAAATACTCAACTTTGAACATGTTATTAGTTGTAGTGAATATATAATGTATACACAACATACATATGCATACATGATAAACAAAAATGTGAAACAGACGAAAAAAAAAAGGAAACAACAACATGAATTATGTAAATTATCAAATATTGCAAAGAAAAATTTGGGTTGTAAGAGTTAAACATATGATATGTACTGCGATAAAAAAATTATTATAATGATACATACCTTAATCAAATATGGCTCAACTTAGCGGGAGTTAAGAATAAAATTAGAGCTTCGTGTTGATAACGTGTTGTAAAATAAAAGCAATGCAGTAAAATGTAAATAAGAAGAGATAGAAAGAAGGGAGAAGAGTTTTGTTCTTTCACTTTGGTGTATTTTTCCATTGCAATTACATGGCCTTTTATAGGCATAAAAAGCAAAGAAGATTGACATAAAATAGGAGATTTAATCTTTCAATTATTCACAACATGGGCATCCAATGTAGTATCCAATGTAGTATCCAATGTAGCATCCAATGTACAAATTATTCATAACAAAACCATCAATATGGGCTACTTAACTAGTTGTACTATAATTTTGTGGGGCTAATATATTTATTACCTTAACATTAATCAAATTATGAAGGTTATTTATACCCTCCACAAATAAACTCTGCAATTTATCTGTTTTTTTGTAGTGTTTTTCCAAATTTTTCAATATACTCTAAATTAGCGGAACTCATATTCTGAACTCGTTACCTCCTGAGTATGAACCTTTTCAAATTAACTATAAAACTATTAAGGATAAGTGGAATGTTAGTGAGTTGTCGAGGGAGTGTGAAATAAATTATCCCCTATTATTTTAAGGTTGCGGATATTTTAGACCAGGGAGTGTGAAATAAATCTGTTTTGTTTTCCTTTTCCTTAAATAAACTTGACATAATGTAAAAAACTTTGAAAGCGGCCCCAAAAGGAAAGAACCAAATATTCTTGTAGTTTTTGGCATATTTTATAAACTAAGGTTATTGTTCAATATACTTGTGAGCATTTAGAAATTTAAAAAAAAAAGAACAAATTATTTATGTTGAAGTTTAGAGTGACTTCAAAAATAATAATTCCTTAAGATTAACCATAAGGATTGTGCTAGAAACTTTTGGTGTTTAAATTGTTTGACATAAAAAATTCAATGTTGACAATATTGAACCCGTTAATCACATATTTTATGACGTGAGTTATGTAAATGAATGGTATATGTATTTTCTCCTATATAATTTGAAGCTATTATATTGTAATTTATTTTATGTATATGATAAATGTGTATAGAGTTTGTTAGTCACCAAAGTGATCAAACTAGATTGTTTAAAGTACTCACATGCGTAAAATATTATGATTTCTATTTTGTGTGTGCACTTATGTTATATAGTTTGTTAGTCACCAAAGTGGCCAAACTAGTTAGTTTTATGAAAATATGCATACATAAAATTATAGTTTATCCATAAAATTAATGAAATGCCTATATTTAAAAAAATTAGTGGATAAATTAATTTTTACTATTGCTAGAACTTAAGGATTTACCCAAATGTGAATCAATTATTCTATGAATAGTGAATATGATGAGGTAAAATTAATATTCTTAGTCAAATATATATTGTTTGTCCAAAGATGGCATATATATTTGGTTAAAATATTTAAATACCTATTAAAGACTAAATGGCACTTAAATTATGATAGTGTATCGTGGTATCTACCCAAAAAAGAATTGCGATATGCTTTAATTGTTTTGTTGAATCCATATTGATTTGTGAGCATGTATTATCTATTTTTGCAGCTATTCCTTTTCATTCGCTTGCTTCGTCTGTTACTATGTTCAATGGATTGAACTTCTCTGAATAGCGTGAACAAGTCCAGTTCCACTTAGGTGTAATGGATCTTGACTTGGCTCTGTTGAATGATAAGCCCGCCGCTATTACTGATTCGAGCAGTGCAGATGAGAAGTCATTCCATAAAGCATGGGAACGCTCTAACAGTCTAAGCTGTATGTTTATGCGAATGAATATTGCCAACAACATTAAGAGTACTATTCCACAAAGAGAAAGTGCCAGGGAATACCTGAAGTTTGTGAAAGAACGTTTTCGCTCTGCAGATAAGTCTCTCGCTGGTACACTAATGGCTGAACTCACGACCATGAAGTTTGATGGGTCGCGTAGTATGCAAAATCATATCATCGAGATGACTAACATTGCAGCAAGACTTCAGACCTTGGGGATGAAAGTGGATGACTCCTTTTAGCGGAACTCATATTCTGAACTCGTTACCTCCTGAGTATGAACCTTTTCAAATTAACTATAAAACTATTAAGGATAAGTGGAATGTTAGTGAGTTGTCGAGTATGCTTACTTAGGAGGAGTCAAGACTTAAGAAATATGGGAGTCATTCAATTAAACTCATGGGTGAGGGAGGTGGTAAAGGACTTAAAATGAAGGCCAACAAGTTCAAGAAGAAGAAAGCATCTACTAAAGCTCAACAAGATGCTAACAAAGAACATAAGGAAGATACGTGTCGTTTCTATAACAAGGAATGACACTATCAAAAATATTGCTTGAAACGTAAAGCTTGGTTCGGAAAAAGGTACAATTAGTGATTTTGTATGTTTTGAATCAAATTTAGTAGAAGTTCCTAATAATACTTGGTGGCTTGATTCTCGTGCAACTACTCATGTATCTACTACGTTGCAGGGATTCTTTACGATCCAAACTACAAATCCAAATAAGGATTTCTTGTTCATAGGAAATCGTATAAAGGCTGCAATTGAAGGCATAGGGACTTATCGTTTGATCATGGAGACTGGACGTCACATTGATCTATTACAGACTCTTTATGTACCTTCAGTTTCTAGGAATTTGATTTCTCTTTCAAGACTTGATGTTTCTGGATTTGATTTGATGTTTGGAAATGGATGTTTAAATTTATATAAAATGCTATTTTTTATGGTTCTAGTTTTCTTAGTGATGGTTTATATAAATTAAAACTCGATATTGATTTTTTTGAATTCCTTCTTACTGTTCAACATAATATTGGAATTAAACGTAGTTCATTAGATGAAAGTTCTGCTTACTTGTGGCATAGACGTTTGGGTCATATATCCAAAGAAAGGTTAGAAATATTAGTAAAAAATAAGATTCTTCCAAATCTTACTATATGTCTGGATTGCATTAAGAGAAAGCAAACCAAGCATGGTAAGAAAGGTACCACAAGAAGCATCCAGCTTCTTGAAATTATATACACCAATATTTGCGGACCCTTTTATGTTCCATATTTTGGTGGAGAAAAATATTTTATCACCTTTATCGATGATTTTTCATGTTATGGATACATCTATTTGCTAAAAGAAAAATCTCAAGCAGCAGATGCTCTCAAGGTGTTTGTTACTCAGGTTGAAAGGCAATTAGATAAAAAGATAAAAATCATTAGGTTAGATAGAGGTGGCAAATATTATGGAAATATAATGATTCGGACAATGTCCAGGTCTATTTGCGAAGTTCCTTGAGGAACGTGGCATATGTGCAGAGTATACTATGACAGGAACGCCTCAACAAATTGGTATTGTAGAAAGGCGTAATAGAACATTTATGGACATGGTTAGGAGCATCTTAAAACAACTGTATATTTATTAAACATGGTTCATAGTAAAGCAGATTCAAAGACCCTTTTTGAATTGTGAACAGGAAGAAAACCTAGTTTAAGGTACCTGCATGTTTAGGGTTGCTTAGCGGAAGCTAGAGTTTGTAATCCACAAGAAAAGAAATTAGATTCTCGAACAATAAGTGGTTAATTTATTGATTACCCAGAGAAATCTAAAGGGTATGTATTTTACTGGCCAAACCATAGTTCGAGAATTGTTGAAACCGGTAGTACAAGATTCATTGAAAATTGTGAAGTTAGTGGTAGTGTTGTAAAGCAATGTGTGGAAATTAAAGAGGTGAGGTTCAATATTTCATAACACATAAATGTGCCTACTTCCATAAAAAACCAAATATTGTTCCGCTTGTTGAAGCACTTTGACAACACCGAACAATATTTGGATAAAACACTTCATGAAGAAACTAACTCACAAATATCTAACACTAATGAACCACAAGAAATTCCATTAAGAAAATCTTAAAGAGTTAGAAAATCATCTATTTTGAATGATTACGCGGTTTATTTGCAAGAGTCATATTTTGACATTGGTGTTAATAAGGATCTAGTTTTATTTTCATAAGCCATAGAAAGTAATGAGTCTGACAAATGGATTGATTCCATAAAGGAATAGTTAAAATCCATGGAATACAATAAAGTCCGGGATCTTGTTGAATTGCCAGAAAGTTCTAAAAGAATCGGGTGTAGATGGGTCTTTAATACCAAACGCGATTCGAATGGCAATATTGAGAGATACAAAGCCAGACTTGTTTCCAAGGGTTATACTCAGAAAGGAGGCATTGATTATAAAAGAGACCTTTTCACCGGTCTCAAAGAAAGACTCCTTAAGAATTATTATATATTTGGTGGCTAATTATAAGAGCGGATGGTACGCCTACCATAAGATAATTGAAATGGGAGCGGGTGGTACACCTACCACAATATAATTAAAATTGAAGTGGCTGATACGTTTACCATAAGATAATTAAAATAGGAGCGGGTGGTACGCCTACCACAATATAATTAAAATGGGAGCGGGTGGTACACCTACCACAAGATAATTAAAATGGGAGCGGGTGGTACGCTTACCACAATATAATAGAGCGGCTGGTATGCCTACCACAAGATATAATAAAATGAGAGTGGGTGGTACGCCTACCACAAGATATAATGAAATGGTTGCGGGTGGTACGCCTACCACGAGATACAGAAAATGGGATCAGGTTGCACGCATGTAACAAGAGGTGAAAAGAAAGTGAAATTTGCCTTTGTTTTCCTTATTCTTGTTAGTGGTTTGATTTGATTTCCTTTATAATTCTCTTGATATTCTGTTTTTACCTTTTATTCTTCTAAGCATGTTTTCTCTCTCCCATTTTTATTTGTTATTAACAATTTAAGTGTCTTAATTGTTTAAATCCCTTTACTGTTGTGATCCTTTGTGTTAGAATCTATATTGTTTACAATGCCTCGCCTTATTATTTTATATATATGTTCAATACTCCAAACTTTAACAATTGTTACGTTTTTAACTCAATTGATTTCTCAACTAAACTTTCTTTAAACCATTTGAGGTTGTACTTTACTTAAAAAAGAATTTTCTTCTATGTTTTGATTGATTGATTCTCGTATTAAAGGTAATGATTCATTCGATATTGTACTTTAATTGAAAAGGTTATTTTCTTTATCAAATGATTTCAATAATAATACTAATAATAATAACAACTCTATCTTTTCTTGTTCATTTCCTTATTGGGTTGGAAGTTGTACTTGACTTTATATTAAGTAAATGAGGCTCATTGAACATTCTTAATTAAATTGGGTTATAGAACCTATGAACTGAGTAATGTGAGAATATTATTGTGCATGTGAGACAAAAACATGTGAGCACAAGGTACCAGGGAAATTATTATAGTTTTATTTAATGACACGTGAGTTATCCGTGCGATTGTAATATAAATATGGGCACGAGATGCCGCAAAAAAATTTGAACGTGGGCTGAGACCTATATTATTATGATTGTAAAATGAGGTGTCATGGCCTTTACTCAAAAGAATTATATTCAAAATATGATTATTTAAATGATATTTATTAGAAGGAAATATATTCGAAATTTGATAATTGAAAAGCATGTTATCTTAGACATTATTACTTGAAGAATTTATAAGTGAGAGATTTATATTTGAGGGACTTGATGAATTGATTGCATTTGTATCTATTATTTATTGAGAAACATTTATGATGTTCTTGTTGCCTGCTATTTATATTAGTGGTTGATCATTGTTGCCATCATTGTTATTTATTTCATATTATTTTTGTATGCTATATTGCATATGTTTATTTGGTTGTCTGGTCCTAGCCTTGTCACTACTTCGCCAGGGTTAGGCTTGGCACTTACCAGCACATGGGGTTGGTTGTGCTGATATTACACTTATGTACATTTTTGTGTACATATCCAGGTATTTGGTCTATAGTAGCTATTTGTTGCGGTGAATTCTCAAGGTAAACCTGTTGCAGCATTCACAAGCTTCCGAGTCACCTTCTTATTTTATATTCTCACTACTGTACTTATTTTCTTACGGTTGTGTTTAGAAATGGTAGCAAAAAATTCTACAGAGCTTATGACTTGCACTACCGAGTTTTGGGAAGATGTTCATTGTATAAGAATTCTACTTTAGAAGAATTTTAGATGTTATTATTTATGGTTATTATTCCGCAATTATTAGACTTACCTAGTCTTTGCCATCACGAACCCAAACGGAGGGGAAATCGGGTTGTGACAGTATCGAATATGTCCAAAGTTGTATTAATTAATGTATCAAAGGGATTAATGTTTAATGTGGGTGTTATTTAGAGGTTGCTTTGGCACTAGATATAGTAATAGGGTGTGATGACCCGGCCCATCGTCACATGACTCACTGCCCCGTTTTCCCCATATTATATTTTTCTATGCTTCATTATCGGTATTTGAGGTGATCGAGTCGAATTAGATTGGTTTTAGTTGGAAATGAGATACTTAGTCTCTTTAAGGAAAGCATATTTTGGAAAAAGCCAACTGGAAGTTGACTATTTAGTTAGAGGGCTCGGATGTGAATTTCGGTGATTCACTTAGCTTCGAGGTATGATTTGTGACTTAGGAGTGCGATCGAAATTGATTTTGGAGGTCCGATGTAGAATTAGGCTTGAATTGACGAAGTTAGTATTTTGGCAAATTTCGGTGGTAAGTGAGATTTTGATCCGGGGGTCGGAATAGAATTCTGAGAGTTGTAGTAGCTCCTTTAGGTGATTTTGGATGTGCGAGTAAAATTTCAGGTAATTTGGAGGTGTTTCAGAAATTTTGAAGAAACTTAGGCTTGAATCAGATGTGAATTGATGATTTTAGAATTGTTTGATGTGTTTTGATGATTGGAACAAGTTCGTATGATATTTTGGGATATATTGGTGCTTTTGGTTGAGGTCCCGGAGGCCTCGGGGTAATTTTCAAATGGCTAAATGGAAGACTTTTGAACTTAGGATATTGCAAAAAATGCACAGCTATTGCAGGCCAAATTTAGTATCCACGTTCGCGAAAGGGACCCTCGTGTTCGCGTAGTAGAGTTTCCTGGTTCGTCGCATTTGCGTGGTTGGCCTCGCATTTGCGTAGAAGGGGCCTGGGGCCCTGCCTAGTTTGTTCAATGCGTTCGCGATGAGGGGTTCGCGTTCGTGTAGGTTGAGGACCCTATGCATCGTGTTCTTGTAGTGTGGATCACGTTCGCGTAATTGGAGGACTCAGAGCATCGCGTTCGCGTATGGGTCGACGCGTTCGTGTAGAGTAAATTATTGGTCAACCGAATCTATTCATCACAAATGCGGCGGTGTTGACCGCGTTCATGTATGGTAAAACCTGGGCGTCCAGAGGGATTTTTATATTATTTCATCCGCGATCCCATTCATTATTTCCTCCATTGTTGACCACCTTAAGAGCTTTTTGGTAGAAATTGAAGAGGATTTTGACGGGAATTGATTGGAGGTAAGTCTCATGACCTAGAAACGCTATTTTATTGAAGAATCAACCTTTAATTCTAGGACAATTGGGTGAAAATATGAAGAACTAGGGCTTGGGTTTTGAAATGAAAATTTGGGATTTGAGGGGGCATTTGAACTCCCATTTTGGTAAATTTGATATATACAGACTCATGGCGAGACGAGAAATCCGATGATGTAAATTTCGTAATTTTTTTAGAAGTGGGCCCGGGGCTCGGGTTTTACCAACTTCATAATTTTCGATGTTTTCGAGTCTTTTCGATTGGGCTATATTCCCTTAGCCTGCTATAATGTATTCCTTGTGATTTTGATCAGATTTGATACGCGAGAAGGCCAATTCGATAGGAAAAGTCACGGCGAGCTAGATTTTTGGTCAGCTTGAGGTGAGTAGTGTAAATGATGAACTGAGGGTTTGAAACCCCAGAATTCACATTGTACCGCTATATTAAGGCGAGGCACACGCTCTATGACGAGCGCGGGGCTGTTGGTTATTGGGAATTATGACTTGGTCCGTCCCAGTGATGTTTTTACTATATTTTTCTACTAGAACTTGTTGGAAACTACCGTTACTTGGATTTGACTGTTGTATTTGGGCTTCGTGCCGGTTATTTGAATCCTTCAGGGGTTGATTTCACTAATTTGCATACTTTGCACATTGTTTAACCTTTTTCTAAGGCTTTTAGTACTATTTTTGCAAACTCAACCCCTTTTTCTGAACTTGGAAACTCAAATGATATTTAAATAATGTTTTGGGCTCTGGATTACTAATTTAAAAGTGCCTGAAGGGTTTATATTGATTTCTGGAAATTATGGATGGCTCAGGCTGCATGCCGCAATAATGGTATATAATATTAAGGTCGAGGGCCTAGTTGGTGCCACGAGATGGCTTGTTTGTTGCGCTTGGGCTATAGGAGCCCCTCCGGAGTGTGTACACACCCTCAGTGAGCATCATCGACGTAAAACATATGGTTGGCTAGGACTGCATGCCGCATTGGGTACCTGAGTGTATTGGTATTTGCATTGCATTGCATTATTGCATCATTTCTCGCTTGTTACCTGTCATGGCAGCTTTTCGGTACTACTACTTTATTGACTTACCGGTTTCTCTGTTAAAGGTTTGGTTCTGCATGTTATAGTTGCCTTGTGTTTTTCAATGATTTCTTATCTTTATTTGTTATTTATACTTATTACTCACTGAGTTGAAGTACTCCCTGCACCGTGTGTGTAATTCAGGTGCATCACAGTATGAGGGATGATCTATCTGGCTGAGCATCATTTCTTTGGGAGCATCGAGGTGGCTGCATGGAGTTCGCATCCCTGATTCTTCCCTCCTACCATTGTCTTTTATTATTCTGCTTCTTATAAAATATTGTTATAGGATGACACTCTGTATTAGAGACTCATGGTCGTGACATCGGATCCTGCTATGGGCTTATGTTTCTCGTATTCTGTTGAATTTCAGTGCATTTTCCTCGTATTTATAGCCTTTTGGTATAATGGTTTAGAAATCTAATAACTGTGTTTAATCTCTGGAATCACCAATAGTTGGGGTTATTGTTTGAATGATCGCGCTTGCCTAACAAGGTGTTGGGCGCATCATGACCGGTGTTTGGATCATTAAGTTGGTATCGGAGCTTAGGTTACTTGGTCTCGTGAATCATGAGCCGATTTAGTAGAGTCTCGCGGATCGGTACGAAGACGCCTGTATTTATCCTCGATAGGCTGCAGAACCTTTAGGAAAACTTCATATTCTTGAAATTCTTGCCATGCGATTTTGTGGTTCTGAGAACTAAACTTCTGTATTCTATTCTCTCGTGGATGGCGAGGACCCGTTGATCATCGCAAACTCAACCCTTAGGAAGAGTGGCGCTAATTACTTTTAACCGATAGTGGTTTATCGGGGTCAATTCCTCAGGGAGCTTGATATTAGAGTCAAGTATTTGTGAAAACTAACTAAGCGTTGTAGCTCCTAATTTGACTTCTAACTTTTTGGTTTTTTTTCTTTAATTATCAACTAATGATTTTAACTACAATTATAACTAGATTTGCTAAATTATAACTCTAAGATGTATGCAATAAGGAGAGAACACTAGGGTCGTAGCACTTGCCTAGGTGACTAATTAACGGGTAATGAATTTCAATGCAAGGATGACAATATGGGTTATATGGATAATCGTTGCACTTAGCACTTCTCTTACACCTCTCGGTAGAGAGAGTGATTTTGCCCAATTGACTCTCTCGAGACCAATCGGGTAGGCTAATTTGCCCAAGCAATTAATGGCTCAAGTAGGGTAATTACTCTCTCCAGGTTTAACCCGTTACTTGGGACTACCATTCTCATGGGTCTATCCCAAATCCTTGTTGGGTTGATTGAGAGGTTAAAGAATTTCTCTCTCAAGCAAAGTCAAAACCCACTAAGCTAGACTTAGTGTTTGCAACCACCAATCTAAGTGAAAATATACAATCAACCCAAAAACCAAACACCCAATATCATCCAAGCATTAAACAACAACACCCATTAATTACCCGCACTAGGTTTGAGCCACAACCCTAGCTAATGGGTTTAACTAGACATGGAATCAGTAGAAAAAGAAAAAGTAATAGTAGAAATTGACATAATATATTAAACTATAAATTTAATACAACTAAATCCACGTTCAAAACTAAGTAAAATAGCCCAAAATAGGCACATATACGTTGACTCTTGCTCAGCTATTCGTACAGTGAATATAACTTAACCTAAAAAAGTAAAATATTCTATTTATACTACCTAGGAAAATCTGGACAAAAATGCCCCTGAGGGTCTGTCGCGGACCGCATGAAATTGACATGCGATCGTATAAGGTAAATAGCCTTCCAAAGTCGAGCTTCTGGATCTTGGACGGGACCGCCTAGAAATGCCACGCGACCGCGTAGGTTGAGTCGCGCAGACCGCGTGGAAATGTTGCGCGGCCGCACTGTTGTTTGTGCTTCAATGCTGGCTCTCTGATCATGCTTCCACACGGACCACACTATTTTAGTGTGTGGCCGCGTGAGATTTTTGCCTTAGAATTTATCTTCAGTTTCTTCATCATTGCGGACCACATAGATATGGATGCGGTCCATGTGGAATTGTACCCAATTTTCCTATCTTCTCATCTTTACCAGTGTGGCCGCGTAGCAAAATAGCGTTGACCGCACAGGTTTTTTGACTTGGGCAATTTGCAGGAACCTCTTATGCGGCCGCCTGACAAAATGTTGCGGTCCGCGTGAGTCTTTGAAGTCACACTTGAGATCATCTATTAATGCTTGGCAAATTTCACTCCTCCCTGAGCCGATTTGTGATATTTAACATCTGATCGCTCAAACCTGCAATCAAGCACAACTTGTAAGCAATTCACGACTAATTTATATCAATTCATGCATAAAGCTTAGGCAAGAATGGGATATAAATCATGTAAAAATCACAGTTATCAACTCCCCCAAACTTAAACCTTTTGCTTGTCCTCAAGCAAACAAAATAAGACCTACTCCTCAATGAAAAACATCCAAGAAATTCCCGTTTGTCCTAGAGTAATCTCAATAGCATCAATTGGGACTAACAATTGCCCTCGATGCAAATACATCATCAACACATTTAAAACTTTGAAAACTTGTGGATCAAGTGTGACACAAGAGCCTCAAGAGTTGACACATTTTATCAAGGGACCTTTCGCAAGTACTATGGTCATTGTGGAACCCAAACTCACACATCCTCGACTCTCCCTAAGTGAACCTCGCCATTTAGAGTATTTGCACACAATTTGAGGTGGAAGGATTTCTCGCTCATCGCTCACAAAAATAGACCCTCAGTCTAACTCTAAGTACCATATTCTTGCCCTTTATGTAAGTATCCACTAATGAGGGCTTCCCTTAACTCAAGATCATATAGGGATTTTAAGGAGTCATTGTGAAGGCTTTAAGGTAAGGGTAGGATGTGCTTTCATTTACATGGGTTCACTGTTCCCTTAAGCACTTCTTTTGGTCCATTTTGGCAAACCTTCTTGACTCATTTGAGTATTTCTTCTTTCAGGGGGTTAGAGGGAAACCATGTCACTCTTTCTTTTGCAATTAAAAACTTTTTCTCCTTTTTGTTCACTTTTTTCACACCTTTGTCACTTGTTCGATGACTTTGGATCCCCTTTTTGGGTTTTATTCACTTTTGTCTTTCTTTTGCTTATTCTCTTTTTCATTGCCCTTTCTTTCTTTTTTGTTGCTTTTATGGATTTTTATTACATTGGTGCCTTTCTTGTCTCTCCCCCAAACTTAGATATTTGCCATTACTTAAGGGAAGACTCGGGTGCCAAGAGAGGGTTTTATTAAAAATGGGTAAAGGTTTGTAACTTTTGGTTCATGAAAGAAGAAAGTTTAAGGCTCAAAAGGGGTGAACTAGGGATAATTATATTGGCGGGTCATGAAAAGGATCAATATAGTATTGTTACATCAAGGATAGCCTACAATCACTTCACGAGTCAAGTTCCACCCATGATTTTGCCTCAACAAACATTCGGGGCAAGTTCTAGACCATTGTCACGGTACTTGGGATCACAAATCAAGTCCTCACCACACATACACTCAAAGATTGCCAAAGATGGAGTCGAGGGCCCACAATAACCTCTAATACAATTCAAGTGCACAACGGCTCAACATAGTCGTATGATAATTGTTTGTTTAACGCAAGAGTCTCAAGGCCACGACTTTCACCCTCCCAAACACAACTCAATGTCTTTGACCATAATATCAGAGACAAATGTGCTAGGCCCAAGTGAAGCTTTTCTTGAGGTATCCTTAACTACCAAAATCTTAAAAAAAAGAAAAAATTCTAAAAAATTGACTCGACCCTTAAGAAAGTTGTCATGTTATCTATCATTGGGAAGAGTCACCCGGTTCACACAATACTCTACCCTTGGAAACAACTGTGGCATAAAGAAAACCAAGGGCTTATTTCAATATCCAAAACAAAACCAAAACAAGGCTACGAGCCTAACCTTGCACTTTCCCAAAACTAAAAAGGAACCATCAAATGATAACCAAACGAATATGTACACCAAGATAGTAGAATATACACTAAAGGTATTCAGAATTAAAGTTTAATTACAATCCAACTATATCTACGAGTGTACTGAAAAGAAAGAAAGATAGAAAAATATATACAGTTATCTAGTGTTTTTAACAAAAAGTAGGGTCACACCTCTACGAATAAGAGCTAACATTGTCCCCAATGCAAACTACCAAATGTAATCATAAAAAAAAGTAAGGATCAAAGGATATAGAAAATAGCTCTCAAGCCTCATCTTCTGGCCTATGCTACTCTGTGGCTCCTATGTCCTGTGTACCGACAGGGACCTCAAACTGGTCCCCAGCCTACTGCTGTTGTGCTACTGGGACTGGTGCGGGTGGCTCAACTGACTGTGCACCCGAAGGATCCTCATGCTTCGTGGTGAATGTAATCAAAACTCCCTCAGTGTTGGAAAGTTTCCTCTTCTTCCTGGGCCTAAGCTCCTTAGTTGGTGGCTACTCGGTGGGAGTCTCTATAGCAGGCTCCTCAAATAACAAGTCTAGTGGCAGCTGATCCGCCACTAGCTTGTCCACCTGTGTCCTCAATGCTGCTATATCCTCCTTTGAGACCTTTATTTTCCTAAGCTTCCTGTGTTCCTTTGTCAAGCTCTTCAATGCCTTGATGTGCTCACTAACTAACTTGGCCAAGGAATCATGCTTCTTCATCATTTCTTCCTGGTTGGCCCGGATTTTCTTTAGGGTATTCTCAATCGAAGGAGGTACCTTAACCGTAATTGGTGCTCTCTCGGCCTGTACAGCTGCTGTTAAAATGGACAACTTAGATGTCGATGCTGACATCTAGTTGTTCAGACTGGCTAGTGAATGAGTGAGCTGGTTGGCGGTGAACCTGTGAGTCTTGGACAACGGAACCACTGGCTCGACTGAAGTAGAAGGTGGTGCTGTATAAGACCCTAGGGGCAACAAACTGGGATCAATAGGCTACTCAGAAATAGTTGGCTCATCAGACAGGCCAACTACGGAGGAAGTGGAAGCCAGACCCTTCTTTGCATTCTTCGGTTTATCATGGCCCTTTTGATCATACCAAGAGTAAGGGCTCACCGAATGGACCTTCACATCAAAATTCTTCTTTTCTACCCCTAGCTCTCGGAAATACATAGTCAATGTGTTTGGGAAGGGGTAGTTGGTCTTGGTCTCATTTCCCACTGTAGAGATCACCCTATGCATAATATTTCCCACATTCAATGGGAACCCTGCCATGATAGGAGAAACTAGGACATCAGGATCAATGGGGACAAAGTGGTCATGTGTGGTCGGATCAAGCCGATTGCACACAAATGTCAACCACACTTTTCCTTCGAAACTGAGGGTGTTCCTATATATCTTCTCCTGAGCCCTAAGCCACACTGGCACTATACCTGGAGATGCTAAAATTTCAGCTAACCATGGGCAAGCTTCTTCCTTTAATGCCAACGTCTCCAGGTATTGTGACTCATCTTCATCTGCGAAACCCAAGAAGTCATTGAGAGATTTCCCGTCAAAGAGCACCACCTTATCCCTCACTTTAGTAGTTGTAGACCCCCGAACGGCGTGGTAGACATTGGTGTTCTTTGACCATATGATCATTTTCCATATCCACTCGTTCCTTGAAGAAGCCCCAACCCGCCCTCGTACGAAATTGAGCTTGTACATGAGGGTTGCGAGGGAGTAGGTATGCATCAATAAACCGCTTCTCTGGGATGAGTTTTCTTTTAGGCCACCATTCCCTAAACCGGTGGAAGGCAAGTTGACTAACAAATCTATCCTCCCACACTACCGGCTTCCTAGTCTGCTCTACACCCCCTACTTGAGGCTCACCTGCCTCAGCTTGCTCTCCGCTATCCCCTGATTTCTCTCCACTCTCCCCTGATATTGAAGCTGTGAGAGAGGTGGAGTTTTTGTCATCACTGCCCTTCTTAGACCCGGACCCATCAGATGAGTCCGAAAATACCACGTTCATTGCCTTCTTGGAAGTGGCAGCAGTGGCTTGATCTGGAGACGGGGAGTCATGGAGGCCTATTGATACCGACATATGCGTGGGGGAAGACTTTGAAGTTGCACTCCTGGAGGATTCATACTCACTCCCTGTAGAGCGGGAAGCAGCCTTGTCAGCAGCCCAGATCATCTTCCGGGTTTTTTTTAATGTTTGCTCTCGTCTCGGGAGTGAGTTTTACCACCCCTTTTCCTTTTCCCCCTCGGGAGGAACCACCTCTCCCGGGTTGTTTATCTTTTTCCCCACATTTAGATTGTCCACCTCCGCGATGCTTTACCATTTTATGCACACAAAAAATAAAAATACAAGTCTAGAAGTATTAGTAAAAGCACAGCATAAGTGGGCAATGTAATAGTGAAGTCACACAGTGATTTAGTTAGATGACACACGGTCCGCACTAAAATGCCAGGCGGTCCACACAAGCCAAATAATTAGAAAGAAACTAGTTATAAATGCCATACGCGGATCACACACATATGTCACACGGCCGTGTGGAACCAACACGAACCGCATATTTTTGTTACGCGGCCACATGGATCAAAGTTCAGAAGACTTGAACCCTCTGAAGACAGGCCATGCGGTCCGCACTGTTTTGGACCGCGGCCGCGCTGAAGTCACGCGAAGGTCACGTAGACCGCGCTTATAAGTTGCGCATTATTATGATAAAACTTACGCGGACCGCAAAAAAATATTGTGCGGCCGTGTAGGGCAAATGTTCACTGAGCAAGTCAATTTTATTCTTTTTGGTCCAATTTTGGTCAACCTAATTGTCCCTACTCAGTATTTTTAACAAGCAGATTAAGCCCTAATCTACATGCATTTGTCAATCCTAATCTAACTGTTAATGAAAGTAAAAAAATTAAGAGAGGAAGAAATTAAGAAGTTATTCTATTAAGAATTAAATAAAATGAAAATAACTTGAATTAATAGATAAATTAGGAATGAAATGTTACCAAGAATTAGTTGAATTTCGGATGTGTGTGCAACCTTTTGGATGAACAGTAAAAATGAGCCTCAGATATAAAATGAGAGAAAAAGATTAAAGTTGGCCCTAGGTCTCTATTTATAGAGAACCGTGGGGCCCTTTACTTACCTACCTTCGCGGCCGCACAGAAATGGCACGCGGACTGCACATGATTTTTCTCCTTTTTCTCTTAAGGCAGCCCACGCAGACCGCGCTATTATGGTGTGCGGCCGCGTGGGTAACTTCAGCAAGTTGTTCTTTTTCCACTATTTCCATGCGGACCGCACTATTTTGGTGTGCGGCCGCGTGGGAAACTTTAGAAATTTGGCTCATTCTACAATTTCCGCGGACCGCACTAAAATGGTCATGCAGCAGCCTGGTAAATGGTGAGATACTGCCCAATTTTTATTTTATCCTCCACTATTTTAACATCATCCCTGCAACACTTCACAAACCATTAGTTCAAAAATCCTACTCTACAATGGAAAAATGAAGAAATATAAAAGACACGGGTTGCCTCCCAAGAAGCGCCTGATTTAACATCGCGGCATGATGCAGGTTACCATAATCTTTACTTCAAGTGAATAAGTGCCACCACATGGCTATCATCAACCTTTCCAAAGTAATGCTTAACTCGATGCCCATTAACCCGGAATACTTCATCATTTTTGTTCTTGAGATCAAGGGCACCACAAGGAGTTACAAAAACCACTTCAAAAGGTCCACTCCATTTGGATTTGAGCTTTTCCGGGAATAACCTTAACCTTGAGTTAAAAAGAAGGACCATATCACCAACGTTGAATTCCTTGCCCCTAGCATATTTATCATGTAAGTACTTCATCTTGTCCTTGTACAAGGATGAGCTGGAGTAAGCATGAAAACGAAATTCATCAAGCTCATTCAATTGGTCTACTCAGAGGTTGGCCGCAACATCCCATTCCAAATTCAACTTTTTTAAAGTCCACATCGCCTTGTGCTCTAGTTCCATTGGAAGATGACAAGCCTTACCAAACACCAACCGATATGGAGACATACCAATCAATGTCTTGTATGTCGTCCTATAAACCCAAAGAGCATCGTCCAACTTCTTTGACCAATCGGTCCTATTTGCATTTACTGTTTTGGACAAAATACTCTTAATTTCTCTGTTAGAAACCTTCACTTGACCACTTGCTTGGGGATGGTATAGAGTAGTCACTTTGTGGTTAACTCCATATTTGGTGAGCAAAGAGTCGAATGCTTTGTTGCAAAAATGGGATCCCCATCACTAATGATAGCACGAGGGGTTCCACATCTAGTAAAAATCAGCTTCTTCAAGAATGCCACAACACTCTGAGCTTCATTGTTGGGTAGAGCCACGACTTCCACCCATTTAGAGACATAATCTACCGCCACAAGAATTTACGTGTTCCCACAAGAGCTAACAAACTGGACCATGAAGTCAATGCCCCAAACATCAAAACTATCCACCTCTAAAATAGTGTTAAGAGGCATCTCATCTTTTTTAGAAATCCCGACGGCTCGTTGACATGCGTCACACCTTTTTATTAAATCACTTACATATTGAAACAAGGTCGGCCAATAGAAACCACAACTTAGAACTTTAGATGCCGTTCTCACCCCCTATGATGACGACCATAAGGGGAAGAGTGGAACGCTTCCAATATGCTTAATTGTTCTTCTTCCGGTACACAATAACGAATCACCCTATCGGTGCAAAATTTTGAACAAATAAGGCTCGTCCCAATAGAAATCCAAACTATACCGCCTGAGCTTTTTCCTTGTGTTAGAAGAGAGCTCATACGGGATGATGCCGGTCATAAGATAATTGGCTACATCAGCAAACCATGGCATATCATGCATAGACACCGCAAGGAGTTGTTCATCCGAAAAAGCATCATTAATGTCAACACCATTGCTTGGTCTTCCTTCTTCCTCTAGCCGGGACAAGTGATCCGCGATTTGAGTTTCGCTTCCTTTTCTATCAATGATCTCAAGATCAAATTATTAGAATAGTAACACCCATCTCATCAATCTCTCCTTTGAGTCTTTCTTTGTCATCAGGTACCTAAGGGCCGCATGATCGGTATGAATAATCACCTTGGCTCCCATAAGGTATGGGCGAAACTTCTCCATGGCAAAAACAATAGCTAGAAACTCCTTCTCGGTGACTATACAATTCTTTTGAGCCTTATTCATTGTCTTACTTGCATAGTACACCAGATGGAACATCTTGTTAATTCTTTGACCTAACACTGCACCAACCACTACATCACAAGTGTCACACATTAACTCAAATGTCAAATATCAATTTGGTGCGGTGATAATAGGAGTGGTGGTCAACTTATGCTTCAACTATTCAAAAGATTCCATACACTTTTCGTCGAACACAAACTTCACATCCTTCTCCAATAACTTGCACAACGGATTCACGACCTTTGAGAAATCCTTAATGAAATGCTGGTAGAATCCGGCATGACCTAAGAAACTCCTCACCCCCTTGACAGAGGTGGGGGGAGGTAGCTTCGAGATGACCTCTATCTTCGCTTTGTCAACTTCAATTCCATTCTTTAAAATTTTATGCCCCAAAACAATTCCTTCTTGCACCATAAAATGACATTTCTCCCAATTTAGCACAAGATTAGTCTCCTCGCATCTCTTCAACACTCTATCCAAATTTCCCAAGCATTCATCAAAGGAGTCCGCCACTACGCTGAAATCATCCATGAACACTTCCAAAATGTCCTCCACCATCTCGGTGAAAATGTCCATCATGCATCTCTAGAAGGTTGCCAGCGCATTACAAAGTCCGAATGGCATCCTCGAGAAAGCGAAAGTGCCATATGGACAAGTCAATGTTGTCTTTTCTTGGTCTTCTAGGGCAATGCGAATTTGGTTGTACCCCGAATAGCCATCAAGGAAGTAATAGTAAGCCTGGCCCGCTAAACGATCAAGCATTTGGTCCAAAAATGGTAGAGGGAAATAATCCTTCCTAGTGACCTTGTTGAGCTTTCTATAATCCATGCACACTCTTCACCCCGTGACCGTGCGGGTCGGAATCAACTCATTGTTTGTATTTGTGACCACCGTGATGCCACCCTTCTTTAGAACACATTGGACTAGGGAGGTCCATGAACTATCCGATATTGGGTAGACCACACCGGCATCCAACCACTTGATAACCTCCTTCTTGACCACCTCTTGCATAGCTTCATTTAATCTTTTTTGGTGTTCAAGTGATGGCCTTGAATCATCCTCCAAAATGATCTTGTGCATGCAAAAGGCGGGGCTTATTCCTCGAGTATCCGCCAAAGGTCCATCCAATCACCCACTTGTGCTTTTGTAAAGCCGCCAAAGTGTCATCCGCCTGCAAGTTAGTTAAGCAAGATGAAAGAATACAGGTAAAGTGAAGTTTGGTCCCAAGTAATCATAGCTGAGGCGATGAGGAAGTGGTTTCAACTCCAACACCGGTGGCTCCTCAATAGATGGCTTTTTTAAGGGTTCTTGCAATTCTCAAGGTCCAATAACAACTTTCTCGGCTCATAAGAGTACGAGCCCATACCATGCAAAGCATTAACACACTCGATTCTTCTAGCATCATCATTAGCTTCCATGTTCAAAAGTACCCCTTCAAGTGGGTCTTCAACATTGATCATTGCGCTTGTGTCATCCACTATCACTATCGTGACAATGTCGACAAATGAACAAACTTCAGTACTATTAGGTTGCCTCATCGATTTGCACACATGGAAAACTACTTTTTCATCACCAACCCGAAAAGTCAACTCGACTGCCTTGACGTCAACCAAAGCTTTCCCAGTTGCTATGAAAGGCCTTCCAATAATGATAGGGACTTCAAAGTCCACTTCACAATCAAGAATCACGAAATCGGCCGGCAAAATGAACTTGTCAACTCGAACAAGCACGTCGTCGATGATTCCCAAAGGCCGCTTCATAGACCTATCCGACATTTGTAACTATATTAATGTCGGGTGAGGTTGCCTAATTCCTAAGGATTTGAACACCTGAATATGGCATTAGATCGATGCTTGCCCCCAAATCACATAGGGCTTTTGCAAAATCGGCGCTTCCAATAGTGCATGGGATGGTGAATGCTCCAGGATCTTCAAGTTTTGGAGCCATGGAGTGCATTATCGCACTCACTTGATGTGTCATTTTGATCGTTTCACATTCCATCGATCTCTTCTTAGTGACCAACTCCTTCATGAATTTAGCATACCCGGGCATTTGTTCTAGCGCCTCCACCAAGGGAACATTTATGGTCAAGCTCTTCATCATGTCAATGAATTTTTTAAGCTGGTTATCACTCTTTTGTTTCGCCAAACATTGAGGGTAAGGCAGAGGAGGCCTAGGCAACGGTGCTTGGCCTTTTTCACTTCCGGCTCAGGTATATCTATAACATGTTCCCTAGACGAGTTCACGTTCTCTTGAGTCTCTTCTTCAATTTCTTGAATGTCAATTCTCACCTCATCTCTTGCACTTGTCTCTACAACATCATCAACCCCCGTAGGCATGTCAAATTTGAGGTCAACCCATCTTCCTCCACTATGGCTTGATTCTTTCTTGAGGCATTCATTTCACCGCCTCGTCCACTCACCGCCATTACGTGGTTGCTTTGCCCACCATTAGGATTCACCACCGTGTCGCTAGGTAATACACCCTTTTGGCAAGTATTTAGGGATTGTGAAATTTGCCCAAGTTGTACTTCCAAGTTGCGGATGGTAGTATTATATGAAGCTAATTGCACATCCGAATCTTGATTCCTTTTCATCGTTTGTTCAAACATCACTTCGATCCTTCCAAATTCATTGACCGATGAACTTTGCCCTTGTTTTTGATAAGGTAGTGGGTTGTTTGGATGTTGAAACATCGGGGGCCTTTGAAATTCTTGCCCCCGATTACCTTGGCCTCTATTGGTATTGTTCCAATTATTGTTATTTCCACTCCAATTGCCACTATTATTTCCTTGATTTCCCCAATTGCTTTGGTTACCCCCATTCCAATTTCCGCCGCCTTGGGGTTGATTATTATTGTTTCCACCTTGTTGATTATTCCAATTCCCTTGAGACTGCCATTGTTGGTTGCTTTGATTTCCTCTATTACCTCGAAAATGGTTCACATATTAGCAATCTTCGTCTTGCTCATCATAACATTCATTTGAATACCCACTACCATCATCATAATTTTCACAAGCTCCTTGTTGTTGTGGCCCCCTTTGCCTTCTCTTCATCATGTTTACCCCTTCCATTGCATTGACTTGCCTTCGATTTTGCACTTGTTGCAATTGTGCTTTTGCTAATTGATTCATGGTGGTAGTAAGTTCGGCTATGGCTTGGCCGTGGTCATGTAACTCTTTGTGCATGTGTATAACATTTGGATCGCCTTGAGGAACATTCGCCCGACTTTGCCATGCTGATAAAGTATCGGCCATCTCATCAAGCACATCACATGTGAGTTATCACCTTGTTATCCCCGTTAAATGCTTGTTAATGTTTCAATATGCATGTTTGGCAAGTTTGAGTCAATTCGGATTGAGTTTAGTTGGAAATGAGACAAAAAGTCTCTTAGAAGAAGGAATAGTTGGGAAAAGTCAACTGGACGTTGATTTGTGAGTTAGAGAGCTCGAAATCGAATTCTAATGATTTGGTCAGCTCCGGGAGGTCATTTATGAGCTAGGAAAGCGATCGGAAGTGAATTTGGAGGCCCGGTGTAGTTTTAGGCTTGAATTGGCTAAGGTTGAATTTTGGCGAAATCTGAACGGTTATGGTACGCTTCTCGAAAAATTATGAAACTCACATTTTCGAAATCCTCGTCTCTCCACGAGTCCGTACATACCAAGAACTCTCAATTCGGACCACAAATGGTCCTTCAAATCCCCATTTTAAGATTTTTGCTCAAAGCCCTAATTTTCTTGATTTCTTACCCAAATTCAGAGAATTAATGGAAGATTCTTTGATAAAATCATGTAACTCATAAAACTTACCTCCAACGATTCCCCGATGAAATCCCTTCAATTCCCGTCCAAAAGCTCTCAAGAATGACCAAAAATGGTGGAAAAGTGGGTTGATTCGCGACTGAAATGTTTTAAAAACATTCTGCCCAGGCATATTACTCATCGCGATCGCGGAGAACAAAATTTTTTGCCGAAAATTTACCCTTCGCGGTCACGGGAAAGGCTTCGCGATCGCGGTGAACAAATTCCGGTTCCTCCGGACATGCTTCAGTATAATGGTCATAACGTTTTGCACACAACTCCGAATGATGAATGGTTTGATGTTCTCGAAACTAGACACATCGCGCTATAACTTTCATTTGATGATCATTTCCTGAATCCTTATACATTTTGAGATATAAGCTTCCCAATTTATACATGTGTATTAGAGATCCTTCTCGAACACCCTATAGTGTAACGTCCATAACATTTTACACAGATGTTCAAATCAAGATTAGCTTTCTGACAACTAGACACGATGTTCTGTAACTTTCGTTTTTGAATCACCTCAAAATACCTTGTAAATAAAAATATATGAGCTTCCGAAGAAGGATTAATGCAACAGAAATTTTCCTTCTTCGCGATCGCGGAGCATTTCATGCGATCGCGATTCATTAATATTTTTCACACATTTTACTCACCGCGATCGCGTTCCATTGTCCGCGATCGCGTAGAACACTACTACAGACATAAACCAGCAGTTAAAAATGCACTAGAAATGGTCCGAAACCACCCCGAAACTCACCCGAGGCCCCCGGGACCTCAACCAAAAGCACCAACACACCCTATAACCTTATTCGAACTTGTTCCAATCATCAAAACTCTATCGTTAACATCAAAATCGTCCGTTTTCAAAATATTTAAGCTTAAGTTTAACTTTAACTTCAAAAATTCACATTCGATCAAAAACCCGACCAAACGATGTCCGAATGACCTGAAAATTTGCAGGTATATCCAAAATCACCTAACGGAACTACTGCAACTGTCGCAATTCCATTCCGACTCCCGGATCAAAATCTCACCTATCGATCGGATTTCGCCAAAATTCGACCTTAGCCAATTCAAGCCTAAAACTACACCGGGCCTCCAAATTCACTTCCGATTGCTTTCCTAGCTCATAAATGACCTCCCGGAGCTGACCGAATCATTAGAATTAAATTCCGAGCTCTCTAACTCACAAGTCAATATCCAGTTGACTTTTCCCAACTATTCCTTCTTCTAAGAGACTTTTTGTCTCATTTCCAACTAAACTCAATCCGAATTGACTCAAACTCGCCAAACATGCATATTAAAACATTAACAAGCATTTAACGGGGATAACGAGATGATAACTCACATGATGACGGGCCGGGTCATCACATTCTCCCCAACTTAAGCAAAACGCTCGTCCTCGAGCGAACCAAGAGGTTTACTGGAAGTAGCCCAATAGATGAATGACCCTACCAAGCATATATTCGGGGCGATCCCACGTCACCCTATCTCATACAAGTCCGGTACACACTATAGATGGAAATCTCACAGCCCATCCGCATCATAGACCACATTGCACTTTCCGAAATCACATACCAAATCTGAATCTCATGCCTATACTCAGAATACACACGATCCATCTGTAATAGCCCATACTTGCCACCCCGGGTGAGATCACATGATGTATCAAACAACCGAATCGCTCGAGACGATAGCCTCTAATCACAACAACTGGCCACCATGACCAAATACTAGCAGAAAAACCTTTCTCATTACATAGAGTCTTATTCCAACACCTTCAAATCCTGCCCACGGCAGCTGAAATACACGATATACCGAACCCATCTCTAGGGTCAACCATTCATGAATTCATTTCCCTTTTTAACCGATACCACAATAGATTTCGGAGCCAAACCTCGATATTACCTTTCTAACGAGCTGGGATCAAATA